>CM028378.1:145790400-146140048 GCA_013146195.2 Codonopsis lanceolata | reverse complement strand
ACCTCTCATACTGCCTAAACATGTCTAACATTATTTAGAATTTAATTGGGTTGGATTAGAGCTTGATTACCCTAATCTCCACTAATTGCACTTGAGAAATGCCTATTGTGCCTTCTTAATTTGGGGGTATAAATACCCATGACCACTTTGCAATTCTTGAAAATCTCTTCATTTCTTCCTCTCCACATACATTATAGAGAGAGAGAGTCCCGAGACTCTTGAGCCCCTAACTCTTCCCTCTTCGATCCAAAGCGATCAGAGCCACCCGATTTCCTTTCAAGCTTGATTCTGAAGCCCTCGGCCCAGTAGAAACTTCACCGATCGGATTTGTGTTCTCTTGAGTTTTCACTCAAGCTAGGTAAGATTACCTTCTTTTTTGATTTTGGTTCATTGGCCCTAAGGAAAACAACTTGTATGCTATTTGTGGGCAATGAACAACTTGTATCTATGTTTGCCCAATTTTGGGGATTTTGAAGTATGAACTTGTTAGGGGTATTTGTAGATGACTCTATGATTATTGATGTATATATGATTACTCTTCATTTGTGTTTCTAGGCTTGTGAGCATGCTAGAAATCATGCCTTTATGCTATTTGGGTTTATTATGTGGGATTATGCCTATGATTGGGGCTTTGGGTGTATGAACTCTCTACATGATAATAGGATGGTAAAACATTTAATTGAAATTGTATGTAATTTATGAAATGGGTTTGGTCTATGTTGGGATTATTTGTGGATTTTAGGCTTGAGAGTCAAACCCAAATCATTGGAGAAATTATGGTTAAGTTGAAGTGGGGTTAATGTTGAGATCGATGAGAGATGTAAATAATGAAACTTGGTGTTTAGACTCAGCGAATTCGAAATATGTCATTATAATGTGATAATGAACTCGGGTTGGAATCCTACGACAACATTGGATTCCGTTTGATTATGTTTATGATGGATTCTTGGGTTTTGCTAGGGCTCGGGAATCAAGCAGAATGAATTTTGGGATTTTGTATCATGTATGAATGAAATGTTTAATTGTGGGGCTATGAAACACATAAAGAATGGAATGTAGAATTAAGACTCGACGGAGTCATTGTAAGGTCAATAATGTGATAACAAGCCTTTGGTTGAGACCTACGATGTTCGGGTCTCGTTTGCTTATGTTGTGCGTATCCAGAGTACCTTGTTGTGTCTATGGAGACACTCATGTTATAGAGACCCATTGGGAACTTGTTTAGACGTGCTTGTAAAGCACGTGAAGTATTAGAAGACCAACCCATGGTCTCGAGTACTATTAATAATGTTATTCGAATAATTCACTATAAGGAATTTAGTCGCGAGCATATGATAGTACTTGCGAGAGTTTAGACTAAAGGTAGTCTTGTCTCATTCATGAGATGGGTTTTGATGATGTCGGCTATAAGGACTTTGGCTAAGTCAGGTGTGCCTTTAAGTGAAGCTTAATGCTAAGTTTGAATTGTGGTGGTTCTTAGACTAAGTAGTGGTCTTTGATTTAATCTTGAGTTGAGGACTTTAGTAGACCTCATGTTGTGAATTGTTGAGCTTATATGCTATTCTTGAATTGGTAATGACTTGAGGTTTATGAATACCTCAATACGTGGTTTTGAACTAAACTTACAAGTTAGTTGAATATGTTAAGTGTGTACAAGTATGTGCATTGTTGATTGGTTTTGTAGAGCATTATGACCTACTTGAATTAATAAGTTCTTTTATGATGAACTTGGTCCTTATTGGGTTATACAAGTAAATAATCTACTTGATCATCTTGATTTTGAGTCAGGCGGCGTCTTGGTCGTTTTGTCGGCAATGGGGCGATTCATGGCCTTTGGAAACATTCGCTACGCCATGAATCGTGCGCATTGGTACCCTTTCTCTCTCCTCACTATTTGGCCGATAGTGGGATGTGGTCTCGTATTAGCGGCTCTACTTTGATATCGAGCTCCCATTTCTCATCCAGGAGTCGGATGAATGTAACGAGGAACTCATTAAAGAGAAGCGGTGAGTTATGATCATTCGAGGATTAAATCGGACTATGATCTTTTGAGGGTTGGACCCATGGTTTGAATCTGAAGGGCTAGGCCGGATCTTGGTTTTATGTGCTTAGGTATAAGCACTTATATGAAAAACGTGTTATGTGGTTTATGAAGTTTATGTTACATGATGACATGATACAAGTTTATTATTGGTAGACTATAAGATACCATGATTTTATATGTGTTGATGCATTATGCCATGCCACGATATGCTATGCCATACATTTGCATTTAGTAACTTCTTGGGTCATTATGACTCATTTAGGTGTGTTGTTTTCCTTAGTTTTGCAGTGATCCGTTGATGCGGCCGGATAGTGATTCCTAGAAGGTGGTCTTAGGGCTTAAAGCTTGGGTTAATTATTATTATTATTATGTTATTTTGTATTTGTGAGACACGGATGTAAAGTTATGTAGACTTTACTTGGGTAGACTATGTTAGTATTTTGTTATTGTATTATTTTAGTAGCCCGACTTCATTAGTCGGTGTTGTATCTTTAGAAGTTATTCCTTATTTCGAGCATAGCTTTGGCTCACTTTCATCCCGTTATTGTTAGTATTGTCATCTCAGAGGCTGGACATTGAGTAAAAAGGACTTGGGTTTAATTGATAGAGAATTGAGGCTTGCTTTGTTGCCATGACCTAGGTTCTTGCTCTTAGTCTTGTTTAGCTTGGTTCTTAGTTAACGCGCCAGCAGGATTCCGCATTGGAATTAGGGTCGGGCGTACATGTTAATATGAGGCATAGGTTGGCAGCCCCTGAATTACTTGATGGCAGATGGGTTCCGCGGCTGGATTGGGTTGAGTTATTGTTTGAGTTATTAGCTGGTAGTTCTTGGTAGGCGTAGTTATGTAGAGTTACAGGCGTGTGGCTGGTTGTCCAACTGGCGGGACCCCGTTCGGGTGCTTCGTGGCCTACGAGAGAGGGGAATATTACGGATCCGCGTGTGACCCCTGGCCAGGGAATGTTTGGGATGGAAGACAAATCTATCGCTTCTTGCGATTCTTGAAGTTGGAACAGAGCTACGATGGAGGACCCGATGCTTCTAAAGCAAGAACTTTGGATAGAAAACATGGAGAAGATCTTTGCGGTATGGGTTATGCGTCGGAAGAGATGGTGACCTTTAGCGATATTTAAATTGATTGGCCTTGGTGACCATTGGTGGCATGTGTTCTGAGATAGTTGGAGTCACCATGGAGTGCCTCAAGTGTGGGAGAACTTCCACGATGGAGTTTATTAGCGCAGTTCATCACGTGATAGTTCGGGAAAGAAGAAAAATTCATGGCATTGGAACAAGGAGCTATGGCGGTGGCTCGGTATTCAGTGAAGTTCACGAGTTGGCTCGCTATTGTGGTTTACTTAGTACTGATGAGGCTAGAAGACCCGGATTTGTGAAGGCTAAAATGAAATATCGTAGGCAGCTCGTCGTTACAACTCTACGGATTACAATTCGTATGCGAATCATGGCAGATGCAATAGGGGTTGGACATCGAGGTATGCTCAAAGAGAGCCTCGAGTACTATTAGGGGCAATGATGGTAATAGAGGCAGGCGGCACCTCGAGAAGTTAATCAAGAAATCACACGTCTTGGTAGGCGGGTGGCGTTCCTACCTCTAGTCGGAGGCGGGCGGCGAGTTAATATGTAATTTTGTATGAGGACGAGGACATGCAGAAACAGATGTTGGGGTAAATCGGGAAAGTGTTTCGCTTGTGGCGGTGATCATGTTCGTAAGGATTGCCCGAAGATGAGGGTTAATCGATGCAGGAGTACTAGTCGACAATCCGGTGGCTCCAGAGAGGGACGGTGGTGGGCGGCTAGAGCTTGAGGTCGATGCTTGGCGTGGCGGTTGGCCATTGCGGGGTTTTGAGACCTATCCAGAAATAGGAAGGTATATTCTTGTATATAAATATTAGTAAATTATACCGTTGTTACTATTACCGTTATTATGAGTACGTTTTAATCGGTAGCTCATGTGCATTCATACATACATTATATGGTGTATTGTGTATTATTGGTTATTTGCTTGATCGGGAATAATACCCCAATGTGAGATAGATATATGATATGGTTTGTTTGTAAATTACGGTAAAGTCATCGCGTGGTGTATGGATTCTTGTTTAGTCTATATATATAAGACTATGTTATATGTATATGGTTATGGTTTTGTGGATATGTAAGAAAAAGCCATAGTATGTATATATATATATATATATGAATTGTTTTATTGATACTTATCGGTTTGGTATGATGTTTGTATACTCTATAAAGATATGTTTTATGTAATGAGTAATATTACTATATTGTTGTTAAGGGTTATTGTGCAAGTAAGATATACACTCGACTTGTGAGAAGGTTGAAGGTTGCGATTTAGAGGATAATCACGGTTGCGGGAGATCGCTTCATGGTGAGTATTGAGGCGTTAACGTCGTGTTAGGATGCTTAGGTGTGCATTGGTTGTAGACTTGGTCTAGAGCTCGAAAGGATAGTTTTGCGGAGTATAGACATTTCGGGCATTAGTAACTTGTCGATTCGCGGTGATTACTAGAAATTACTTGGTTGAGTGTACTAGGTATACGAGGTGTGTGATAGCTATGATTTTGCCAAGGTAATAGACCTTGTTGTTTGAGCGATTTTTATTCGGTTATGTGCATTAGTTGTAGAAATATAAATGTGATGCATTTACATTCCTAAGTATATTAAATCCTTATTTCATCATTATTATCTCATGATCATTTCAGCATAGGAGACTATTAAAGGATGCTTAAAACCTTTTTAATCATGAACCTTGGCATCCTTGCAGCGGAAACTTTTGAGTATCAATTTAGCGGTACCTAAATTGGTGATCAAAAGTGGTTCGTTGTTGGACTAGGATGGTATGAACTATGGTATTTTACGTTACCAAATGGAATTGACTTGAATGGAAAGAATTTTCAAAACATGGCATTGTGTGCTCTTATGTGTTCTCACGCGATAGGGGAATCGCGAGTATGATTGCATGGTTTGAAATGCCAATTTCTTATCCTTGATTTGTTTGTAAATTGCTCCATAAGCAATTTTAAAGTTAGAACCTTGATTCTTTCATGATGTGCCCCGAAACAACTAGTTTCGGTAGTTGAATGTGTTCTTATGTTTGAGTTTGGGATTTTGCCTACATGTTTGGCCTAGCGTTGTTCGTATGTGTATTCGTGACTCAAGCATGAGTCATATTGTTTTCAGATAGAAGGTGTTTGATAACGTATCATTGAGAATTGTGAAATTTGTTGAATGCAGGTTGTATTGGCTCGACCCTCGTGTATATTGTGGTGGTAGACTCGGAGATCGAGTCTAGGTAGATGGTTTTGAACTCGATGTGTTGTGGTTTGTATCATAAGTTAGAATTGGGCCAATTCTTTTTTAAATGGAGAGGGTGTGGCCGCCCCGCTCCTTCGTTATCTCGGTTTGCGTGCTATACTTGCACTTCTTCCTTTGTCGACTGTATGTTTGGTTGCGAGAGGGTCTAGATAGGTATGAGATACCATATTAAGACCAAAACATTATTAAGAGACTCCATATAGTTGTTGACTTGCTAAAGTCACAAGTAAATGTGACTTTCGACGGCGAAGTAGTCGGGAATGCGGCGATTGAGGGTTTGCTTCCGTTTTGTGTTCGTGACCTCGGTTTGGGTCCTAGACCTCTTTAAGATGGTTTGTTAACATGTTTAGATGCATTAGACTCCAAGTTGGAGGTGTTCCTTAAGTCTATCGATGATTTGGGAGTTTTGGAGATAGCGTTCGTCTCTATCGCAGTAGTTCGGGAATCGAGTGAATCACCTCTCTTTGGGACTTCTTATTTCCCTAAGTTGTTATTCAACTTTCTAGAAGTGTTTAAGCTTCTTCATTAGCCCTTAGACTTGCCTTTACAAGTCTCCTTTCGTCAAGCGTTGCTCTACGAGTTCATTCGTCCGTCTGCCGCACGCCGCCGCACCCCTTCCTAAGCCGGCCCGAGTTGTTTCGGGAGTTGTTTGGGTGTGTTTTAGACTTGTTTTGAGTTGGGTTAGACCCTAGAATGGTTGCCCATGAGTTTGGGATCATTTAGATCAAGTTTAGACCAGTTTTGGAGGTTCAGGAGCCGAGGCCCGCATGGGATGAGGCGCCCGCCTCGAGCATCTTGAGAGCACCCTCAGTGCAGAAGAGGTGAGGCGGCCGCATGGAGTAGGCCGAGGCGCCCGCCTCAACCCCTGTTACGGATTTTCTTCCCCTGCTTTTGAGTCAGTGACGTGTTTTACCTATTCTACCCCTCCTTAAACCCCCTCTAAACCCTTCCTAACCTCTCATACTTAACCCTAAACATGTCCTAACATTATTTAGAAGTTATTTAAGGTTGGATTAGAGCTTGATTACCCCTAATCTCCACTAATTGCACTTGAGAAATGCCTATTGTGCCCTTCTTAATTTGGGGGTATAAATACCCACAACCCTTTGCAATTACTGAAAATCTCTTCATTTCATCCTCCCACATACGTATTATAGAGAGAGAGAGTCCAAGGAGATTCAAGCCCTAGCTTCCTTCTCTCTCTCGATCCAAGACGATCCGACCACCCGATTTCCTCCAAACTTCGATTCTTGAAGCCTCGACGAGTGTAACGACTTCACCGATCGGATTTGTGTTCTCTTGAAGTTTTCACCAAGCTAGGTAAGTTACCTTCTTTTGATTTTGGTTCATTGGCCCTAAGGAAAACAACTTGTATGCTATTTGTGGGCAATGAACACTTGTATGCTATGTTTGCCCAATTTTTGGGGATTTTTGAAGTATGAACTTGTTAGGGGTATTTGTGGATGACTCCTATGATTAATGATGTATATGATTACTCTTCATTTTGTGTTTCTAGGCTTGAGCATGCTAGAAATCATGCCTTTATGCTATTTGGGTTTATGGTGGAGTTATGCCTATGATTGGGGCTTTGGGTGTATGAACTCACATGATAATATGAGTAGAAACATTTAATTGAAATTGTGTAATTTATGAAATGGGTTTGGTCTATGTTGGGATTATTTGTGGATTTTAGGCTTGAGAGTCAAACCCAAATCATTGGAGAAATTATGGTTAAGTTGAAGTGGGGTTAATGTTGTGATCGATGAGAGATGTAAATAATGAAACTTGGTGTTTTGACTCAACGGAGTCGAAATATGTCCAATAATGTGATAATGAACTCGGGTTGGAATCCTACGACAATTGGATTCCGTTTGATTATGTTTATGATGGATTCTTGGGTTTTAGGGCTCGGGAATCAAGCCCGAATGAATTTTGGGATTTTGTATCATGTATGAATGAAATGTTTAATTGTGGGGCTATGAAACGCGTAAAGAATGGAATGTAGAATTAAGACTCAACGGAGTCATTGTAAGGTTAATAATGTGATAACAAGCCTTTGGTTGAGACCCTACGATGTTCGGGTCTCGTTTGCTTATGTTGTGCGTATCCGAGTACCTTGTTGTGTCCTATGGAGACACTCATGTTATAGAGACCCATTGGGAGCTTGTTTAGAGTGTGCTTGTAAAGCACGGAGTATTAGAGACCAACCCATGGTCTCGAGTACCATTTAGTAATGTTATTCGAATAATTCACTATAAGGAATTTAGTCGCGAGCATATGATAGTACTTGCGAGTTTAGACTACAAGGTAGTCTTGTCATTCATGAGATGGGTTTTGATGATGTCGGCTATAAGGACTTTGGCTAAGTCCGGTGTGCCTTTAAGTGAAGCTTAATGCTAAGTTTGAATTGTGGTGGTTCTTAGACTAAGTAGTGGTCTTTGATTTAATCTTGAGTTGAGGACTTTAGTAGACCTCATGTTGTGAATTGTTGAGCTTATATGCTATTCTTGAATTGGTAATGACTTGAGGTTTATGAATACCTCAATACGTGGTTTTTGAACTAAACTTACAAGTTAGTTGAATATGTTAAGTGTGTACAAGTATGTGCATTGTTGATTGGTTTTGTAGAGCATTATGACCTACTTGAATTAATAAGTTCTTTTATGATGAACTTGGTCCTTATTGGGTTATACAAGTAAATAATCTACTTGATCATCTTGATTTTGAGTCCAGCTGGCGTCTTGGTCGTTTTGTCGGCAATGGGACGATTCATGGCCTTTGGAAACATTCGCTATGAATCGCCGCATTGGTACCCTTTCTCCTCACTATTTGGCCGATAGTGGGATGTGGTCTCAGATTAGCGGCTCCTAGCTGATATCGAGCTCCCATTTCTCATCCCCGAGTCGGATGAATGTAACGAGGAACTCATTAAAGAGAGCGGTGAGTTATGATCATTCGAGGATTAAATCCCGGACTATGATCTTTTGAGGTTGGACCCATGGTTTGAATACGAAGGCTAGGCCAGATCTTGGTTTTATGTGCTTAGGTATAAGCACTTATATGAAAAAGAACGTGTTATGTGGTTTATGAAGTTTATGTTACATGATGACATGATACAAGTTTATTATTGGTAGACTATAAAGATACCATGATTTTATATATGTTGGTGCATTATGCCATGCCACGATATGCTATGCCATACATTTGCATTTAGTAACTTACTGGGTCATTATGACTCATTTCGTGTGTTTGTTTTCCTTAGTTTTTGCAGCGATCCCGTTAGTACGCGTGGCGGCTTCGGATAGTGATTCCTAGAAGGTGGTCTTCCGGGCTTTAAGCTTGGGTTTATTATTATTATGTTGTTTTGTATTTGTGAGACACGAATGTAAAGTTACGTAGACTTTACTTGGGTAGTTTATGTTGTATTCTGTTATTGTATTATTTTGGGAGCCGACTTGCTTGGTCGAGCTGTTGTATCTTTTAGAAGTTTATCCCCTTGTTATTTTGAGCGTGCCCTAGCTCATTCATCCTTTTATTATTGGTATTGTCAACTCCGACGACATTATTCGTGAGACTTGGGTTTAATTGTTAGGATTCGAATATCTTGTTCTTTTAGTTGAATTGTTCCTCCGGCATGTTTTAGCCGTTGAGTTGTTGATTATCAGGTTGGTTCTTGTTGCTTCGCCGGCCTTAGGTTGCCGATGGTTGACGTACGTGCGCAATGTTGCGTCACGCGAGTCGTAGATTTGTCGAGAGATAGTCGTCTCTCAGCTTGGTATTCCTTAGTTTAAAACTATAGGTTTTGGTCCCATTTATGATTTGCTTCCGCAGATTTTAGTTTTTGGTTATTCGGTTTTGCCGTTATGGCTTTTCATTCCTGTTTAGTGTTTGTTGGTTCAACTCTGGACTCGCACTACTACGCTTAGCGGGTGCTTGTTCGTCTTTTAGCTTGTCTTGGCGGCACGACCTTGGGATTCCGCATTGGGGTTCGGGTCGGGCTGTCACAGTAAGTTTAGAAGCAGAAGACGGAAGAGAAATTCTTGGTATAAATACTAATTGCTAGCTTTATCTCCAGTTAAGATTTCAGCTTCAATAATGTGTTGCGCACATCTAACTATTCTCAGTCTTGTTCCATTGCAAAGATCATCTTTTGGGGCAAGATTCCTAAGCAAAATAACGGGACAACCAACTTTCAATTGGATGTCTGAAGTGGGGAGACCAGCAGGATTCAATGAGTTCAAATATTCGACCGGGTATCAATTTTCCATGATCGGATCACTTGCATCATCTTCTACATTTTTGTCTGCTGATAAATAACTAATGAAGTTTCCCGGGAATATATTCAGTGCTTCAAAATTTATTTTATTAACATCATCATTACGTGCAGAGAGAATAGTACGATCAGTTAAGAATTTTGATGTAGAAGTCCCCGCTATATGCAGATGTGGATACACTTCTCTGATTAGTTCAAGTAGGTCTTTGCACTTCCGAATTGATGAAGGTAAATCGATGAGTTCATTTGGATTGGATCTCACCTAGTGATTGAAATTAAATAAATGTCAATTATAAAATGTTTATTAATGATTGTTTAACATCATTTAATAGTAGATGTGTAAGATTGATATTACTTCATTCAAATATGTAACGAATTCAACATTTGCAGACTCATTTCGATTTAATCGCATGTTTTCCGATAGAGTCAAGATATGTATCTTATTCCAAAGTGTTGATTTTTGAAGAGTTGATCCCACAATTTGCTCACGATATCCTTTTGGTGCAACAGGTAAAGTTTGGCGAAAATCCCCACCAAGTACTACAGTAATTCCATTGAAAAGGTTGTTGTTGTCACGAATATCTTGAAGGCTACGATCAACTGCCTCAACGCAATGACGATGTTGCATGGGGACTTCACCATATTATCAATTTAGCCTCCCTAAACAATTCAACATGAATTGACTGCTTAGTGAATGAACATACGGTGTCCTCCAACACATTTAATGGGAAACAAAACGTAGAATGGGCAGTTCTACCCCCTACTAACAACAATTATGCAATTCCAGATGATGCAACACAAATCACGATATGACCAAGGGTTCGACACTTTCCTGCAATGGTGTTGTATAAAAATGTTTTACCCGTTCCAGCACCACCATTCAAGAAGAAGGTTTTCCCCTGATTTGCAAGCACTGATGAGATTACAGCTTCAAAACAGTGTCGTTGGTCGTCATTCAAGGAGTTGATATTGTCTTCTGCACCTGTTGTCCGATCATCGAACTGGAGCTGTCTATGTTCCCACAAAAGTCTGTTATTTCCTATTATTTGTCTCCAATTTTCAAGCCTCGATCTCCTCTATAATGTACAACTATATCTCTTGTACCTATCTTTTCACTACCATCCCTTGGCAAGATTACTGCAATCTCATCTATTGTTGGTGCATTATACCGTCATGGATCTCTTCTCGGATTATAATGCAAACATGCAGGTAAATTTTGATTAGATTGAGCTTGGTTTTGTTGCTCTAATATTTCGTGAGCTTGACGAAATATAGTTACAAATGGATTATTTTCTAACAAACATTCTTGGATGCTCCTTAAGAGTTCTCGATCCAATCCCAGATTATGACGATGACGACTATCTAGTGCAGCCAACAGATCATATATATAAAGTTGAGCATACACGAGATCTATACCCGGTTGTGGTAATAATGCACTAGTACGATGTCGCAATTCACCGTGGATAGTGAAGCTATACGGACCTCTGCCGATGAGGACACTTCGATCTATTGTACATCCAAGACTTGTAAAGACATTTGCTGCATTATACTGCCAAATGTGCTCTAAAAAGGATTTTGAGTGGTTGTGACTTCCTTCATATAATGTCCTAAAGAGAATGGGTGGATCACGAAGTGGAGGGAGTCTGATTTTTCCTTGAGAGCAACACGTTCCAAATTTGGGATTAGGCATAGAAGAGGAAACTAATCTTTCTTCCATCCAGTGCATTGCCTGACAATATTGACAAATGACGTCCATTCTGCCAAGGGAATGGTGGGTTTGGTTTAATATATGTTCATGTTCTTCTTCAGTTGACCTACATTTAAAAGATTGAATTAAAAGATTTTACGATATGTTGTATGTTTAATTGAATTAAATATTAGAGAAAGATAAATTTATTACATAGTAGCATCAATGTGTTGTTGTGAGACATGCATTTGTCGTCTCATTTGTCATAATACACGTCTCGAAAGAGGTAAATCAACGTTTAAAGAACAACGATGGGTATTTTGTTGACTAATTTCTCGTTCGGCTCTTTCCCTTGTGAAACGTCTTGTTTGTCCAATTCCACGTCTACCACGGCCTCGCACTCATATTGGCGGGATAGATGGTCTTTCGGAAAATGAAAAAGTATTACGGTTGAGTATGTGATTCGTAGAAAATGAGCTTTCTCCTAACTTCATATTGAAATAATATAGGAACATTTGTTGGGATGTCTCTCGACGTAATCGTTTGGCCAATTCATCACCATCATAGACCTAGATCAATTTATACAACTAAATAAACAATATAATATAAATAGGTAAACATAAGTATGTAGCATGAAAGTACAACATACTATAAATGTTATCATTGTAATATTTTAACATGTGTGTATATTGTGGCGTGAGTTTGGTGACAATCAAAATAACAAAATCAAAAGTAATCATAACAATATAGCATATCATAATACAATCGTGTAGGTGCTATAAAATGGAAAATATGAAGCCCCTATGATACAACAATTAAATAATCATACCTCTGGTGGTACGAGTTCTTTTTCCTTCCTCGAAGGTAGGAGTTGGTCCATTTAGCAAAAGTTGTTGCTGAGATTCCAAAATAAATAAAAAACTGTGAAAATAAGAAGTTTTGATACATGGTAGACTAATTGTACCAATCTATGCATTAATTATATAATATTATTACAAATTAATTAAATTTTGAATTTAGTAATTTATTTAATATAAAATTTATATCGCATAAACACAATTATTAATTAATATAAAAAATATAAAAATGTAATATAATTGAAATAAAGATGACCTCTCATTTATATAGAGTTTCTCTTTTCTAAGACCTAGAGCTAGCCCTGCCCAATGCCACTGAACCCACAACCCACCCGTCCCCTGTTGATAAGTAATGACGTTATCCCATCTCTACGCTTGTGCATATATCTCTTTTGATTAAATTATACTTAAATAAAATCTATATTATAAATAAAATTTAAAAATAAAGAAAAAACACGATAAAGGAAACAAATTATATCGGCTTAATTAACTCAAAACTCGTTAACCCACCAAACCCGTTAATTTTTTAGGTCAAAACGGTTACCCATTTTGTTTAATTTTTCAATTGAACATGCAATGTAGCAACCTCGTGCCATAAGTTCATCGATGTTCAAATCAAGAATAGATTTGTTTTCTTGATTTGAATTTGTAATTTTAAAGTTACAACCCAACCCACTTGTTATGACTTGTCTAATCAACAAAGTCCACCCACTTATTATTTAAAGTTAAATAAATATTCAGTAGTTCTTATCTTATTTTACTTTACCTTGTAAGTTACCCATTGTGTATCAATTCATATTAAGATTCTCTACTGCAAATTAAAAATGTTTTATTTAAACGGTTCTCAAGATTTATTGTACTATAAATAAGTTACTAACCTAAAAAGATATCTTCAAGCACCGCCCCACCAAAAACCAAGCCAAAAGTTAGCAGAAGCTTCTGCATTTCATTATCCTCTTTCTTTCACACACTGTCCATCGTTGTGTGAAAGAAAGAGATCTGTTTATTTAATCGGCAATCAGATACCTTAACTGTAATTCATTAGAGATATCTTCTACACTGGATCGAATTTTGAGCTTCGTTCCCACAGCTTCTACCAAAAGGTACGATCAAGATCTGTTTTTGGAATGAATTCATTCTGTCTTTACTAACAGATCATAGAAAGGGAAGATATCTAAAAGAAATCTGAAAGGCGAAAGCTCATAATTTCTTGCCAATGGGGGTAAACGACTTAGAGAGGAGTGGATGAACCAGAGGAGGAAGAGAACGACAGAGAAGAGAAGAAACAGAAGGCTGAGAAATCCGTAGAGGAGGAAAGGCTAGAGAAATCGGAAACTGCCGATGATGAAAAGGCTAAGAAGTTGTCTTCACCCATTGATATATTTTTTCCTTTAATTTTGAAATTGTGTTATGATTTGTAAATTGTTTGGTTCCTGTTATTTGTTTTTCCCTTTTCTATTTTCTGAAACCATATACACAGAAAGGAGTAATCTACATGGAAAAGCATTACAAGTTCTAGAACGATGGAAATCCAAAGCTAATGAAAAGAAAGAAAGCTTAAAAGCTAATGAAAAGAAAGAAAGCTTAAAAGCTAATGAAAAAAAAAGAAAGCTTAAAAGCTGATGAAAATCAAAAAATAATTACCTTAACAGCAAGGGTTAGAATCGACTCACCGGTACCAACCTAATTACAGAGGCCACACTTTTTAGTATTGAAGAGAGAGAGAGAGAAAAGCAATCACAGTATTGGAGAGAGAGAGAGTTGTGTACAGACGGTGGGGTGGAGGAAGGAAAAATGGTTTGAGTATAAAAGGGGATTCAAACCTAATTCTAACAGTATAAGGAAACTCAGAAGAGGAGGTTACCTAAATAAATGACAGCCATAGGATGATAGGAAAAAAATGTTTGATAATAAAAGGGGATCCAAACCTAATTCTAACAGTATAAGGAAACCCAGAAGAGGAGGTTACCCAAATAAATGACAACCGTAGGATGATAGTTAAAAAAATTAAATCCTGACCTCTGAATAACCCTAGTCAATTACCTAGCTTCTTTGTAATATAGATTGCTCTGGCCTAATTAGGGGTGACAATTGGATATTAATGGATAATGGATAATAACTTAACCCAAAACTATCCATTAACATCTAATTGCCACCCCTAGTAATAATACGGTAATACTTGCCAGCAGGTGATGAATCCGAATTATAATTATTTTAACCTATTTGCCAGTGATTCATTGCAGCTTCTTTCCCTTTCCCTTCGTTAGAAAAGTTAAGATTGGATTTGGAGCTAAATACTATATCCTAAAAACTCAGGTAAGACGGTTTTAGTGTCTTACGGTTATTTTTGTAAGATGAATCATCTTTGCCCAATCCATTATGTATTGGTGAATTGAGTTGTGAAAGAGTAAAGCTCCATCTTACAAATTAAGATCCATAAGATCATGTTATATGAGGCTTACTCATACTTTGTATATGAATATATCAAGTCTAAGGTGTGTCTTAGACAAGTTATAGAAAATTTTCCAACTCAGAGGTTGAAATATTGAATCCCAACTATTTCTATATGGTTGTGATTCATTAAGAATTTATGAGAAGAGAAAATTATATCTTATTGATCATTTTAAGAAAACTAACAGTAAATTTGTTAGAAATAATAATTTCAGTCAATAACAACATACATCTCAAACATGAATTGCATGTTAATAACATAAAAATTAAAGAATAGTTATTAGACTTATCAGATCGAGTCTCCTGTAAACAGACTTGCCGTAGAGAAAATCTTGTCCTTTACTCGTGCGATTTCGGGTACCGACAATTTCCTCCGTGGATAAAACGATCACAAAACACATATCTAATCCGCACACAAGATTATGTTCACTTCAACTGCTATCTCATTAAGCTAGATTTTGCTCGTTTCGTCACATGGATTAGCAAATAAGAATAGAGCAACGGACGGAGAGATAAAAAATGATAGTACAGCGACATGGTTATATAACATGTTGTCGCTGCCCTCTTTACCTTTCCTAAAAAACCCTTACTAAAAAGCCAAGCAAGAGAAAATGAAAACCCCCCAAACCTAATGATTATTCATAAAGTTTAATCATTAGTTCTTTATATTTACTTTTCATTTTGGCTCCTGTTAAACTTATGGTTGCTGAACAAGGCTTATAAGTTTAAGAATTGACACTAAGTCCCAATTCACTAATACTAAGATTAACCTCGTTAGGATTTGTTAGATCACAAAGTAGCTCATTAGAAACTTTCAAAGACTTTAGTATAAAAGATAAGAGTTCAAATGAGCTTAATTGTTTACTACCTTATTTGTTTTGAACACTAAGTTCACAAACCGTGTAGTTAAATAATACATAACTTCATCTCTCTTACTCCAATTGGAAAAACCATAATTACTACGAGTATCAAATACTTAAAGTAATATACTTCCCAATTAATACGTCTTTGAACAATGGATTTTAACCACTAAATTACAACTTTGAATTTCATAGTTTATCACTCATTGAACATTAGTCAACCCACACATGACCTCCCAAAGGAAACCAACCAAGTTGGCTAAAACCACATTCATAAACTAAGAATTTCTAACAAAATTTTGGTCATCGCAAATTGTAGACATACTACATTGGATCTTGAAATAGGGTTACTGGAATAGTGGGTAACCTCCACTTATTCCCAAAGGGCAACCCACACAAGAATGGTATTACGACAACATATCATCAAATTACGAGATGATATGATAATACTGACTAATCAATTATTAGAACGTTTGGCATCAAATAACATTATTTGATTAGTTGATCATAATAATACGTAGATCATGTAGTGTTGTGAATAATATGACTCGATTATCTATGTAATGGATCAAGTCTCCGATGACCTCAAAAGAGGGTGCAGGGGCGTAGACCACTCACAGTGCATATTTTTGGGTTTATCCTTTTTATCTGGCATTAACTTGGAACCATGGGCATCTAAAGCGCCTTTTACTAATATCAATGTAGTTGTACGTAAACCTAGAGCAATAACATGATGAACCAAAAAGTCTTTAGACCCTATAGTTAAGAATAGTGAATTACTATTCCCATTAAAAGCATTTAACCAGCCCGACAACCACATGCTTCGACCTGCATTTAATGCGGGCCACTCGTTGAAAGGCGGCCGCGTCTTGTTTGAATAAGGCGATCACGTCAAACAAAGTTGTCACGTCATCAGGGACAAGGCGATTGCGTCGGTTTTTGGAGGACTCCCATTACTTTAAGCAGTCTTGTCACGCGATCGCGTTACTTTAACAAGAAGTATTATAAGATGAAGCGGTCGCGTTCAGGAAGTGAAGGTGACCGCGTTGTGACAAGGCAAGTAATGCAATCGCGTTCGTTCGACAGAACAATTTTTTTGTTTCCTTGTTTAAATCGGTGTAAGATTTGGTATTATATCCTTATATATAATTGTAACTCTAAAACGTGTATAAGATTGATATTAATAAAATTTTAATAGTTCGTTGACCCCCCTCTCTCTCTCTATTTTCTTTGATTGATCTAGTTATGCTGTGATTGTTTGTAAATTGTTTTCGTTGTGCACAATATGTAGATATCAATGTCGTATCCAAAAAAAATAAAAATCAGAATTTATGAGCTTTATAAATGGTGAAAGTGGTATTTCAAGCATTTATTGGCTACATAGGATCCTTTGGATTTTGCCTCCGTTTCAGTGTCAACAGGTTAGAACTTAGAAGATGTATATTTGCAGGCCTTTGCTTCTTGTTAAAGTAAACAGTACTCCCTCCATCCCTCAAATAAGTGTTTTTTTATAAAAAAATAAATATCTAAGCGAGTGTATTTTTGTATAAATTGATTAATTTTACATTGGATATTGACAATGTTTTAACGTGGATATCTAATGTCATGTTGAACATTAATGTAAAAGTAGTACTAAATTGATTCATAGTACCAATTAAAAAATGTATGACATGTAAACATTAAATTGGAGCACTGCTAAGTACCTCCTCGATAGTGATTAACCAATTAATGGTTATGAAAATGTTTTTAATCAAATAAACTTGTGTTATTGGTTGTCCTAGGGGCTAGGGCTACCATAGTAGAGTATGGCAGTATGGTACTTTTGCCAACCTTGAATGAAATACTCCTATGAATTTGTTTTGAAAATCTCATTGTCTCTTCTCATCTCTGGAATGGAATTGGGTATGTCACACATGCATTCATGTTTGTATTTTATTGCTAAAACTAGTGCCAGAAGATAAGAAAACCCGATGGATCATCACAGTTTGTTCACTTTAATATGTATCAATTTCTTCTAATCAACAGTTAGGAATGCGGGCCATAATCGAAAAGATCACCTTCTTTTTTTTGAAAATAAATAAAGCTCATTCATTAATCGATAACGGATTAATAAAAAGATTGCCTATTATTACTCGTGCATCTAGTTGTATTACTTTTTCTATTTATCCTTGCCAATAATCTATTTCCCACGTTATGCCCCTCGTAAATAACCTACCAGATACATCTTTAACCACCTATCACCTCAAGACATCATCTCCCGCCTCTCCTCTCTCTCTCTCTCTCTCTCTCATTAATCTACCCAAACCAACAAATATGTACACCAAGTTACAATGGCTAAAAAATCACCTCAAGGACTACGCCTTCCACAATCAAGGGACCCGACCTGAATCCTTTTACATGGAAGGACAAGTGGCCACAAACCTTGAGGGGCCCACTTTTCGACCATAAATCATGTAGCAAAGCCGACCACCTACTAAGACAAGCAATCACAGAAAAGCAAGCTAAGAGTCTTCGATACTCGATGGATAGGTCGAGCACCGAGCATGACCGACGATACGACTTATGAACATTGATGCTCGGCAAGCAGACTCCTCGATACTAACATCCAAATGTCAGCATTGTACTAAGCTAGTCAGGTGTCACAACTCGATTGAAAGGACGTGGGCGTGCTCTGCACCAACCACATTCTGCTTCACTCACCCACCACCTGATACATAAAGTACAACAGACAAAGTACGAGCCAATGAGTGATTGTCAGCTAGCCGACCAACCGCAGATCGGTCTTCACGTTTAACATCAGTTTTGGCTTGACGTCCAATGCAGGGCTATAAATAAGACGCTTCATCACCTTAACCAGGTTAGGCACTGTTTACTCAAGTAATTACACACACGCTCTCAATATTCAAGTTATCATCGGTAATTTGAGGGAACGTTTGAGTTTCGACACATTTTATCCTCGTTATTGACTCTCACACCGGAGGACTTTAGCTGGGATCACCTCCCAGCTCTTTAACGGTGTCACAACAAACAATCCAGGAAACCATTCGATTCTCAAGGCAACCAAAGTCACTCCAGTCTCATTCCTAACAGAACACAAATTAAGATATCCTACTCATTCTTCACACATCCGCTCTGGTCCATTACGTGGACTGTCAGTAAAATCACCCTACTTTATGGCGTGATCACACAACGTCAATAATTCCTTCGTCTTCAACAACTATCACATGAGAGTGTATCAATAATTCTAAGAGTGCTTAATATGAGGCACATGGACAACTCATGGCCACTTTCCATCCCAAAAAAAATAAGAAAATGGTTACAAAATTATAATAAAAATCACAAATCACAAAATAATCATGGATCTAAACAAATCCACTATAGGTCATGTCTTGATATCGATTTACAATTCTACTATACTTTGAATGCCGTGCCAAAGTCAAATTTTCCAAGAGTGCATCAATAATAAAAAAATTAATAACATAAAGGACGAGAATACATAAATAAACATATTAAAAAATGATATAAAAAATAAAATGTTTAAAAATAAAAGCCAAATTTATAGTATGATATTTATATTTATATATCAAAATATTTCAAATTTCTATTAGAAAAAGTGGTTAATGCTTCTTTTATTTTGATTAAAAAACTACGGTCGGAAAATCTAATACTCCATATGTAGTATCTCTATGAAAGCACACACGATGTCTAGCAGTCTATGTAAAGTTCATTTGTAACGAAGAACACTCATTTTCGGCAGAATGGGTAATAACTACCCAGTTTTTATTTTTTATTTTTTAAAAAAGTTACAAAAATATATAACTACATCTGAATTATAAACTTATACTCTATCCAATTTTAAATTATTATTACACTTCCCTTTTTCGTCCATCCCAATAGAATTATCTTGTTATAAACTCTCCTTTTTAGGAAAATATTATTACTATTTTACCCTTATTTTTTAACTACTTTAATACTAGCCATCATATACATGGATATTAAGGAAAATTAAGTATTGAGATAATTGCAAAAAAAACCCTGACCTATTTTTGTTTTGCAAAATTAACCTCGTGTATTGATTTTCACCAAATTGAACCTCCACCTATTTTCATTTTTGCAATTCAAACCTTCCGTCAAAGTGGTGTTAATTTTTTTAACGTGATGATGAGTTGGCTGCCCAGTTGGCAGCTGACGTGGACACTACAGCTTCCAATTGATATTTCCTGTTTTTTTCATTGCAAATTAAACCATGTACATTTGTTTGTATTGCAAAAAGAACCTTGATCAAACCGTAGTTTATTTCCCGTCATTTCTATTGCAAAATAAACCTTATACATTTTTTTGTTTTTGCAAGATGAACCTTGGTCGAATTACTTGTTAATTCCCGCCTTTTTTATTGCAAAGTAAACCTTGTATAATTTTTTTTGCAACATAAACCTTGCCAAAAACCAGATTTTGGCTATATATATACTCATTTCATCCTAAAAAAAATTCATCTCATTCTCTAACAATCCATTTCATTAATTATATTTTTTTATTTCACGATGAACACAGTTCGCTGCCATTGTGGAAGGATGGCTGTCATACGAACATCATGGACGGATCAAAATCCAGGAAGGAGGTTCTTGGGTTGTGAAAAATATGGGGTAAGTTATTGATTTTTAAAAATTTTAATTTTCTAAAAAATTATTTTTTTATTTACTTGTTTTATTTTTTCTGTTCTTGTAGCTAGAAAGGGGATGTCGATTTTTCCTCTGGTTTGATCCTCCTCTAAAGGCAGTTGAAGTGAAAACTAAAAAAAGCAACAAATGCCTTTGGTTTTGTTTTGTGTTATCATGTTCAACCTCATCTTCATTTTAATCATAATCGGGCATGATTAAGCTTTCAGAGTATAGAAGTATTAAGAAATGGTTGGGGTTAATTTTGTGGTATTGTATATTTTGTTGTTGGATGTCTTAAAATGGAAACTTATTAAACCCCTAATGTATTCTCTTTATTTTGCCTATTGGAAATGAATGGAATGTTTTTTTTTTTTTATGTAAGCAATCCTCATGCATATATATATCATCAACAAACTGCTGCAACAAACACCAAATTATTTATATTATACAAAGACAATGAAACACAAACACAATTCCATGTATTATACCCAGACTTCACTACAAAACACAAAAAATCCCTAGTAGCAGTCACTCATGTATTCCATGTACTATGTTCAAAAAGGCCCATGTATTCCATGCACTATGTCCAAAAAGTAATACCCTGATCACTGCAAAACACAGAAAATGCAATAAAATAAGTCAGATGAGATTATACAAATATACACCAACAACAAGCAATAATTAAAATAATAGACTAACCTAAAAGAGTCTACTCATCAAGGTCAATATGTTCTCCGTGCTTGAATCCGATTGGTTGAGAACCCGACATTAAGCAATCTGAAAGACCTCCTAGGGCTCTGTGTTGAAGCCTTGTCTTGGAGTAGGTTCAGGTTGTGTAGAAGGTGGTGGTGGTGTTGAAAGAAGTTGGCTCATAGTAAATTCCTCAGGTTCTTGGTCTTGTTGTGGCTCATGCAGTACATTTTCTTGGACATTTTCTTGTTGTGGCTCATGCAGTACATTTTCTTGGTCTTCCATTGGTTGATGATCAGTTTGGGATTGATTGACTTCCTTACTTGGACATTTTCTTTTGTTATTCCCAATTTCCTTACAAATGGAGCATTTCACAGTATTTTTGACATTGCTCTCAAGTTGACCAGGTTTACTTGGACACTTTCTTGCACTATGTCCAAGTAACTGACAATAAGAACAAGTGACTGACCCACCCCCTCTACCTAGTTTCTGAATCCCAACAGGCCTACTGTTATCTTGATTCTCATTAGGTTCTGTCCTCCTCAATTTTTTAGGCCTCCCAGCCTTTTTCTTCTTCCTAACTGGAGCAAGGATAGGTGGTAGCCCTGTTTTTTTCCACATTTCAGATCCATGGATTGCATCCAGTGTATTGTTGTAAAGCTTGATGTACAATTCTCTCTTATACCAGTGTGACACAAAGTCCTCCACTTCCAAACCACTATAACACATGGCTGACATACCATGAACACATGGGATTCCAGTGAGCTCCCACCTTCTACAAGAACATGTTTTCTTTTCCATGTCAACTATAAACTGTGTTCCCCTACTTAAAACCTCAAACTTTGAGTTTCCTGTCCAGGTAGGTACATAATGTGTGGACTCTATCTTGGTTTTCTCTACTATGACATGAATCTTAGGACATAACAAGCTTGTTTTTTTCTTCATCTTATCTCTCAACACATGTGTTCTTCTCATCAGTATTGCCCTAATGTTCTCCAACATGGTGATTATAGGCTTACCCTAGCTTCTAGGATTCTTTGCCGCATTAAAACTCTCACATAAATTATTTAGCGTAATATCACATTCTGGCCATGTGCTAAAGTGTGACCTAGACCACTGTTGAGGTGGCTTTGTATTAAGCCACTTGAATGCTTCGTTATCTGTATCCTTTAAATTCTCCATACATTTCTCAAAAAAAGCATGATTTGAAGCCCTTGCACAGTCCCACAGTTTATCTTTCAATACAAGACCTTTGTGTATAAGCTTGAAGTTGTTATACAAATGCATAACACAAAACCTATGCTCTGAGTTTGGACACAAGAGTTCAAGTGCAGGAACCAATCCCTATAATTAAACAATTAAACAATTAAACAATTAAGAGTTTAACATGATTCTTAAATTAAACAATACAAGCAGGTTGTAATATATTAGAAACAAAGGTAAAAGGTAAAAAGTTCAAGGGTAATGTACCTTCTGTTTATCTGACATAAAACTCCAATGGTAGGAGTTGACCATTTTGATATCCTTCTTCAACAAATCAATAAACCACAACCAGGACTGCTTGTTTTCACTTTCCACAACAAAGATACACAAATGGATAAGTACAATTATTTCCATCTATGCCCACTAGCCAAGAATATCCCTCCCCAGACCTTTCAAATGGCAGCCATCCAACCCAATTATTGGTCTACACCCTTCTAAAAACCCTTTCTTTAATGGTCCAAGACAGATGTACAGTCTCTGAAATATATTAAACTCATCTGTCATCAACTCCACAGTTGAACCAGGGCTAGCCTTCCTTAATTCCTCACAATAATCATTCAACCTATTATATCTTGCTCCTCTTCTCACTCGACGCCTTTAATGCCATTTGCTTAGCCCCGAAACACTTATATATTGACACTTTTGCTTGGTGCTCAGCCAAAACATCAGCTTGCAATGTCTGTAATGGCATATGAGTATTGGACCTAAATTTCTCCAAATATTTCTTAGCAATCCACTTTGCTCTGACATTTCTATAATAGAAAGTCCTATAACATTTGTGGACCAGATTGTATGTCCTCACTTGAAACTGATTCTTGCCTTGAACCTTGGATATATAAACCATCCAATCACATCCATCCTTACACACTACCCTCACCATATTCTTCTCACTTTTGGCATATCTTATGAGTTTCCCCCACTTAACAGAATGTTGTGTAACAGCATCCTTAAACTCTGCAATACTACTAAATGTCATCCTAATTTTAAACCTAGGGTCTTCCATATCAAGATCTTTGTTGAATTCAAGAATGTTACAACTTTTTCCCCTGTTTCTTCATTACTTTCACCATCTAAACTAGCCAAATCATCATCACTTGCAGGAAACTTATCATTAAAATTCTCAATTCCTTCCACATCCATAGAACAGTCAACAACCCCTTTTCCTTTGTCATTTTTTTTGTTATTTACACCACCCCATTCAGCATCCTTATCAATATTTGCATCAAACAAACCATCATCACCCAGATCATAATCACTGCCATAAAAATTATCATCCTTATCAAATGACTCATCACTATCATCATCATCATCCCCTGTATTTACCTCCCTTGTATTGACTTGGCCCCCAACTACCTCATTTTGTAATCCTAAATCAACATCTATATCAAGTCCTAAATCAAAATCCTCCCCAATCTCTGATATTTCAATATTTTTACTATTAGCCTTGATGAAGTAAAAAGACAATAATTTGTTCACAGAGACTAAACCCATCAACTCCTTATCATCCTTTATCTGCACAAATTCATCCCCATTATGGACTGCTTTGTAGTAAAATTTTATGGACCTTGGATCATAGTCTAAGGTTTCAGCCATATCTTTCATCTCAATCAATGACCATTCATATATATCACAGTTATCAAAAAAATTCACATTTCCCCCAACATATTTGCCCCACTCAAATTGACCACCATGATGCACTTTAACGGTAAAAAAAGGGCCATCAACATCTGAAAAAGTTCAATATAACAAAAATAAATTATTTCTCCAAGTGGAGTGAACCACAAAGCACATGATAACAAAACACACACATATCAGTACAGTGGAGAGAGAGAGAGAGAGAGAGAGAGAGAGAGTATGTCTAATTTTTAACACAACCGTAACAAAGCTGACAACTTAACATTCTGTAATGCAACATTCTACCTAAAATCGATAAGCTATCCCATAAAGCATGATTAATAAACCATTAAGCAGAACATAGGTTAACGACACTAACCAACAAAAATAACAGTATGTTAATTACAAAAATGAATAGCAACTCGAATATCAAAAGGAATTACTTTAAGTGTGCCTACAGTACATACCAATATAAATGAGGACACAAAGCGCACACAAAATAAAAAAATCAAGATTCATATATGGGAAATCGAATACCACAGCACAAACGAAATAAAAAATTCTAGGGTTAGTTTACTTACCATAATTAGGGGCTCCATGATCATTCAACAACCTTAGAGACCGCATTGCACTCACTATTATTCTCGATTCACTATAATCTCCAAATCTGAATGAAGAATTTGGTCTTGATGAAAAAACCCTACAAATCGCCTCCTTCTCTCTCCCAAGAAATCGCCAAACTGATTCAATTAGAGGTTATGATTAATTTTAATTGATCACGTGTGTAAAATCTGGTTTTGACCAAGGTTCAACTTGCAAAAACAAAAAAAATGTATAAGGTTTAATTTGCAATAGAAATGGCGGAAATAAACTACGGTTTGACCAAGGTTCTTTTTGCAAGACAAACAAATGTACAGGGTTTAATTTGCAATGAAAAAAGCGGAAATATCGCTTGAAGTAGTGTTCACGAACTGGCCAAACTCATCATCCCGTTAAAAAAATTAACACCACTTTGACGGAAGGTTTGAATTGCAAAAATGAAAATAGGTGGAGGTTCAATTTGGTGAAAATCAATACACGATGTTAATTTTGCAAAACACAAAATAGGTCAGAGTTTTTTTTTTGCAATTATCTCATTAAGTATTGTATCAATATTAAAATTAAGTCAACTATTTTTTTGATCTATTTTCCGAATCAAACAAGACAATAATTTATGAATAAATGAATATAATCGCGTAGCACATGGCAGACCTATACATAAACCCAAACAAAAAAGCATAGTGAAAACTAAGACATCGTTTAGTACAATTTTTTTCTAATAAATTTTCTTATAATAAAAAAGCTGATTGCTTGAACAACCAACCATTTGTACAAAGAGATTGAGGGTAGCCTAGTGATTAACAAAGCTAATCGAATCTCATGGGGGTTATAGGTTGTTAGTTGGGGATAGGAATTCAGAAAAATAAAATCATTTGTACACTTGTGCTTCATTTTGCATGTGCCACACAAACGACATTGTAGATTACACTTGAAAAATAGACTGATAACAACAATTTACATAATGCAATGGTCTAGATAATAAGAAATCCATGCTTATAGCTGATATTAAAAGCCAAACATATTACGAATATTTACAATTGCATTATAATCACTACCCAAGTTCTATATGGGGCCCATTGCTATCATGCACAGCACGGTAACTATTACTATCCTCGTTCCGATTAGTTTTAATGTCCTCCCTTGGGGTTTGACTAAATTACAATACTACCCCTCATAATATAAACATAATGTGGTCTCTATGAGCCGGATAAAAGGTCATCAAACACTAGGTTGATCATTTGGCACCAAAATATTATGAAAATAGAAAAATAAAAGCAAGTAAAATATTAATCACCTTCTAAATCTGGATCAATTACAATGTATTCGAGAAATTCAAATGGCATAGCAAAAAGAAATCTATAATGAGCCAACAAACATTTTCATAGTTTTCTACATTCATCCTACCTGGAGTGAAACAATTGCTATAAGGGATCCTATGATACTCGATTAGGGAAATGACCATTTTTGAGGTCTAACATTGTGGCAACTCTATTGGAAGATGTACAATTTTACATTTATAGTAGAGTTAGAGTCAAGTGATTAAGTACATATTAAGTATGGGAGGGAAACTAACAAGATGGCAAAACCCTGGAAATTAATTTGATTCTAGATAGAGATATGGGGGAGCCAGGGAGGTATCTTGATAATCATGTCACAGAGATTCTACATATGACCTATTTGGAGCAACTGATCTTGAACATTATTTTATCCCTTTTTTTTTTTTTTTGCAATCTAGATAAAGTTGAAGATGGTCTTCACCATACATTATACCTACAACCTTCATGAACCAATACCGGATGGCTTAATTATATAGAAAGACAATGAATGGGTGTTGAAGGGGGAGACATCAACTAGATCTTGAGCATATTAAGTTTTTTTTTTCCTTATTTAACAAATGACACTATTGAGAATGAAATGACTCGATTCACCTGGCTAAAGGCCAAGTCTTCTAGAGCGGAGCAGAGAAAGAGTAGCCTCGTAGGTTGTAGAAGTTGGTTGGGCCTCGAAAGGGAGTGCAGGGGGCTACGCCTCCCACGGTATGGACTTTTGGTGTTTATGCATCAAAAGGTCGCATCAAGTGATCACATTGAATTTTGATGTCTCAGTTTTTGAAGTGGCCGCGTTAGGCGACCGTATTTCTACGACAAGATCTCCCAGAAGTTGAAGCGGCCACATCAACATGGGTGAAGCGACCGTGTCAGAGTAAAACAGTCGCGTCTTAAGAAATGATGCAACTGCGTCTGTGCGTCAAACTGTTTTTGTGTTTTCTTTATTAAGTCTGTTTATTATTTGATATTGTATCCCTATATATAATTGTAACCCTAAAACGTTAAAAAAGTTGGTCATAATAAAATTTCGAAAGTTCATTGATCCCAATTTCTCTTTCTTCTCTCTTTGATTAACCTTGCTATTACCTTGTTACTTGTAATTGCTTCTACTGTGCACAATAGACATAAGCTCTCATAACCTACTAAGCTTCAATTAAATGAGCTAAAAAAACCTAATGGCTTATAGAATGATTACACACACACACACACACACACACACATATATATATATATATATATATATATATATATATATATATATATATATATATAATCCCAATCAATTTTGCGCTAAGTTTAGTATTTATTTTTTCCTTATTGTCAATTCTAACATGTGAAATGACAATCTTCTCATTTAGTTATAGCTCAACTAGGTTTAGAGTATACTTCCTAAGTCTAGAGAGTAGGTTTCATATAATACTCGGTCTTATAAATTTTAATTCATAAAATAACTTCACTATCTTACATTTTAGACCACTAACACACGATGGTTGGGCTTTTTAGGTGGAAAGGCGGGAGTATGTTGTAAAACGTTATTTTCTAAGTTTTTGACAAATTCAAAAACTACAAGGATCATCGCAATTCACCGAAAACATGGGAGGGGGGGGGGGACTAAAATAATGAAATTAGATCCTCCCCGTAAACATCCAAATACTCATTTCGCTCGCAACACATCCCATTATTCAAGACATTAAAAATTTATCTCTTTTGCATACTGTAAAAAACCATAACTGAGAAAAAGATATCCTCTCTCTCTCTCTCTCTCTTTGAACTCATATCCTCTCTCTCTTCTCCGCCTATACATAAATACATATAATACACACATTAGTGGGTCGACTCCATTATACAACAATTCCATATTTTCTCTCTGTTTCAAAGCAGCTCTTTTTATTCGATCGGAGATCGGAGATACGATGCAGTTGCAACTCCGGCGATGTTGCGCCGACGACTGACTTCAATGGAGATCTCTTCTTAACTTTTCTCAGATCCGTGAGTCTATCCCTTTCTCTGTATCACTCTCTAGATTTCGGTTTACAGCATAACCTGACAACTGACCCTAATTTTTCCTCTTTCTTATTTAAACCGATGCAGTTATAAAGTTCGTCATAGTCGGGGATTTGTGAGGAATTATACGGTATGATTTCGGTTTGAATTGCTACTGTAATTGATAAATTCATATATACGTACAGTATGCATATACTTCAAATCTATGCTTTTGTTTGGGTGTTTAAGATCCTGTTGGTTGCAATTAGAAATTTCGTTTTATTCATTTTTTTTGCCCAAGTTAAAATTTATTTTTGACTCCATTTTTGTGTTGGTATTCGTTATTTGATTTGATTTTTTGGGGTTATATTGTGTTTTATTAACTTACAGTCAAGTGTTTTGAAAATTTTGAGGATCTGCTGATTTACTAGTCTTTTGTTGATCTTATATGTCAAAGTATTGCTAACTCTAGTTATTTATTTATTTATTTATTTATTTATTTCAGTTTTGCCTCTTTTGTTGACTTTTCTTTTGAAGGTGTTTTAGAGTAGTTTTTTTTAACTGTTTTGAGCTGATGGATTTTTCTTGTTTTATTTGTTTACCGCAAGTATAAAGTTGTTGTGCCTTTATGTTATTGTTAAAATTAGCGATTAAAAAGTGATGAAAAGGAGCAAATTGATTTAGGTGTAGAACAGAAAAACTTTTGAAGCAGTTTATCGTGGCTCCTTGACTAATACATTGTAAACTCATTCAGGAATTTGTTAACCGGACTACTTTCTGATTTGTACCGGAGACAAAGCCCTTGATTTATAATTGATATAGTTTATTTTGTCTTTCTGGTTTGTAGAGGTTTGTGGCGCTTATTTTACGAACTATTGTGAGTGATCAGCTGCAGGTGGATTTCTTTGTTTGGAGGTGAAGGAAGTTATCTTATGGTGTGCCCAGATGTGCAGAACTGATGCTATTAGCAGTCGAAGGAGGAGGGTTTTTCTCTTCTTCAGCTTCTGGGTATAGCAAGGGGCTGACCCTTCTTCTCCTGGGTCAGAAGAACGAAGAAAAACCCATGAGAGTTTCCCCGTGGAATCACTACCAGTTGGTGGACCAAGAATCTGATTCTGACCTCCAGCTGGCGTCTGGTAAGAACCGAATTGTCCGCGGGTGCGCTTCCTTTGTCTGCTTTGGTCGCGCTGCCGCAGGACTTGAGAGCCCATCTCCTCTGAAAGTAGGCCCTACCCAACAGCAGGACATTTTGCCTGGACCTCCTGATTCCAGCAAAGGCGAGGAAATTATAGATACTATTGATCTTGTTGAAGAAGAGGATAATCACAGAAAATTTGTTGCTCTTAGGAGTAGCTTGAAGAGACGAGCAACTAGCGTCCCCATTTCTGCTGCTCTCAGTAATGAGTTCGAGTCATTGTGTGAAAATGGCAATAATGGCCCTGGTCATCCGGAAAGGAGGAAAGTGCAATGGACAGATGTATCTGGGGGAGAGCTTGTTGAGGTTCGGGAATTTGAACCCAGGTACGAGAATTTCATATCTAAACTTAGCAATTACATTAAGCAAATATCCGTGTGCTTGGTTGTTTCTTCTCCAGCAATTTCCAAAAAAGTAGTCATCATGTTCCAATTGTTTTGCCATCAGAATTGTGTGTAACTGAACGTGTTTCTGGTACATTGTTCTGAACTGCACTATCTCGAGTACTAAGTTTCTTTTCATTTACTCATGTTTCGCATGTACATGTGAAATGAAGATTTTACTTATGAAGCCCTGGGTCAAACCGCGTTCGTTGTTCCCTGTAAAGCTTTAAAGCGCAGAGATCTAGCAATGCATTCTAGGTATATCGGTTTTATATGGGAAATTAAGTGGCGTTCTTAACCTAAGACTTTGATGTGGAGCGTCGTTCTTGCAATATCTGGCTATCTGCTGCTCTAGACATAGGCTTGTATTGGCCATGGTTGCGAAGTTGACATCCTAGGATGTAGCAATCGTGATCATGTTACTTATATGATTAACCATATGCATGGCTTGCCATTTATAAAGTGCATGCTTAAGGCATTATAATGCGACAAGCTTTGAGCTGCGTATGATTCATTCACATATAATAACAAAATTGCAGGTGCCTCTTAAGTAGTTGTTGGAATGTGACTATGTGAGTACCTCACTAATAATCTGAATCAAACTTAACATGTTGGACATTCTGAAGTTTGTAAAAAATTTCTTTGCCATACTCTCCCTTCATTCTGCTCGAAGGTTCCTACTCTCTTCTACTTTAGAAAATTCAACTCAAAGAATTCAGGTTAAAAAAGAATGAACGTTAGTGTGAGTTTCCGAATTTCCCCTCCTTGTATTAAACATAAAATTTAGAAAATAATTTGTATCTTTACAATTAGGATAATTTCCACAATTATTATAATCCTTAAAATGGTTGATTGTTGAACGTAGACTCTTTATGTCGTATGGAGGGAGTAATTTACATGGTAAATTTTTTGAATTGAATTGCATGAAGTAGTACTTTCAAATCCCATGTTAATCTTTAAATCTGCATTACTTATCAAAAAAAGTATGTAAATTTGCATTTCATGTTTTACATTAGAATTTTCCTCCTGAGAAATCAATGTACCGAAAAATCATTGGTGCAAAAGTAATACACTATTGGGGATTATGGTGATGTAAATAGTTGTGGAACTAAAGGACCACTTGGTTCTGTTCCTGAAATTAGCTCTTTATTTTACATTAGAATTTTTCTTAACTAAATTGTTCTTTATTTATTTTTTATTTTTTGGGATATTAGAAGTATTTATTGAAAAAGAGAGAAAAGTACAAGTAGTAAGCTGAGCTGAGCAACATAGAAAGAGGAAAAAGAAATTAACAAGCCACAGCCCACAGGAGGCCAAAAGAGGAAAAATAACATATCTTCCAAACAATCAGAAAGGGGAAGTCCCTTGATGAAAATACCACCTCCATCTCTTAAAAAGTGTCACATGTTTTCCAATCCCCATACCAAGGGCAAGGGGCCAAACTTACCTATCAAAAAAAATTGAAGTGTCACATGTTTGATTTTACAGTTGCTACCATCGATACTCTGGTTCAAATTACATTTCTAGCCTTTTTGTCCATGGCGATATAAACGCCAAATTATAAGAGTTTGGGGCTTTGGGCCCATCTTTACTTTTCTTTTGTGGTATGGTATTGATTATTGAACACTCGAGTCTTAAATATGAATTTTGAACTCATCAGCCAATAATTTAAAGAAAGTTTGTAGAACCCAAATTAAAAAATATGCCAATTGGCTTGAACTTGGTGCAATTAAGAGTGTTGCACTTAATCTGGGATGGAGGGAGTAGTTCATTTCAGAAGGCACCAAAACAATGAGGACATACAAGCCATATGTCGCTTGAGTCTCTTTATGTGCCTCCTATATTGTGATGTTCATTCTCTGCAACTTTGGGTTACCTTATGTGTGCAGTAATTATGGACACATGACTGTTCGCAAGGGAATGGGCAAGAAGTTCAGAAACTGAATGAATGACACTATTGCCCTAGCAGACAAGATCTTGAAATAACTTCAGCAATGTGGCTATTTTTCAAGTTTTTTTTTGGCATTTATTGCTGATATAAATAGTAAGTAATTTTTAGGCCCGACAAACACAAGGTGCAACCAGCCGGCCCGGTTTGAAAAGTACCCGACCCAGCCCACCCCGTTAATATTTCAGGTCGAAAAAGATAACCTGTTTCCACACGAAAATATTAACATGTTGGGTTGGGTCGGGTTAAAGCCGGTTGAATATGTTATCCGTTTTGACCCGATAGTTTTTCTTCATATAATATATGGATTCATTGGAAAATTTTGGGTCGAGACGGGGAGACCCGTTATTCGTTCTAACCCAACCAATTTCGACCCGTTTATTTAGGTTCCAACGGGTTTTCAGACCTGATACAATTCGTTACCCGCCCCAACCCACCCAATTGCCAGACCTAGAATTCTTTTTGACATGTGATCGTGCAAAATAGTTATTTTCACAATGTTCTCAATTCTCATTGCAGTTTCTGTCTAAATTGTTGTTTCACATTATAAGTGAACGTCGATTTTAGAGGTTCATTAGTTTGTTGCAGAAACCTTAACAAAGCACGCAAAATGATTAGTGATCTTATGATCCTTGCAATTTTATTTTTTTGATAAGTAAGATATTTATACCGAAGTAGTCAAATCAGGTGACGATGCGTTTGTACGCTAGAAGTATACTCAAAAGAATAAAAAAAAAAACCTAGTCGATAGAAAAGCTATTGACAAATTCTACATATTAACAAGATACTTTCATTGTTTTTTCCTTCTCATACTTCCTCTTCTTCTTAAGTATGACCCTATCATTTTATGTTAATATCGTTCTCCGGTGTGAAATGAAATACTTTTAAATATTTAAACTTCCTTGGTGAGTGCTGATCCCTGAAGGTTCCCACTAGCTTTCATCATGTTTCATTCCAACACGAGTGAGTTACCGCCCATTCTCTAGTGGTGATACCCTACATGCTGTTCATTGTCATGGTTGTATTTGTTCCTGCGGGTCCAACTGAGATATAACTTATTTAGTTCTTTATGCATAGGTGGGTCACATGTATTTGGTTTCCCTGTATGCTTTGAGATGAAACTAGTAAAAACTTTAGGAGCACCTTCAACTTGGAATGTCGTTCCAATGTACCTTGAGAAACGATGGGATGTTAGCATTGTCTTGTACATCTTAAACTTTTGAAGATTATCTTAGAAGTGATTCAAATAAAAACATTTATGTTTTGCTTGGAATCCAGAGGCCTTTGTTTTGTAAGAAGAGATATGACAGTAAACTGTCTGATGGATGTAGCTGCACGTTTAGTGAATTCTTGGACTTGTTTCTGTATGTTTGACAGTTATTGTCCAAAGCACTTATGCTCCCCTTTTTCTGTTGCAGCGAAAACAGTGGGTCAGATGATGAATTTGACAATTCAAATGAGAGAACATGTTCGTGCAGGATAATGTAGAATGAACGTCTAGTACGAAATTTAGGTCAGGACAACTTGTAAAAGATGATGACGACAGATGCATCTTATGAGGACCCCACCAACAAAGCTTGCATCATCTCTTCAACAGTCAAGCTAACTAATTGGGAGTCTAGAAGGGTGGAATTTTGAGTCGTCAGACCAAAACTAGTGAAACATGGGCTGGCTTTGCCATTGATCAGTTCTGTCTATATTCAATCTCTCTGGATTTCAATTTTGTTTATTCGGGTTTTCCTTTATTTATTTTTCCTTCCATTCATGTCCTTACAGGTGACTGCATTTCTTCATTGTTTGATCGTAATTATGTTTGTCTACTATTATTTTGCCTGACTTTGTGTTTAATGGCTGTAGATTTATCTTTTTCTTCATCTCTTGTAATGAAAAATTTCAAGACTTGAGCTTCCATGGCCGGCTGCTGTGTATTAATGAGTGTGAAGATTGGTATTATAAGGCTGATAGCTAGGAGACTAGGACCCCGGCTTCCGGAATGAAATTGAGAATGTGATCAGGAGGCAATCTAGGGATTACATGTGTTGAATTGCAAATCATTATCCACTTTGATAAGATTTTTTCAGAAGTCCTAGCTAAGTGGCTTAAAAGATCTCTTGGCTCCTTTCTAAAATGCTTTTGTCCCGGGTAGACACATTTCAGAAAACACCTTTCTCGCTAACAGACATTTCCTTCAACCTTTTGGTTTCTCTCCAAATTGGCAATCTTGGCAAACAAAACTCGTTTAAAAAATTCCATAACTTTCATTCCCAAACTAACTATGTCCATTTGTTATACAAACTCTGTCTTTACAAATGATATCAGTGGCTGAATCCTATAAAAGTAGAAACTTTTTGAAGGAGAAAAATAACAGAGTTTGTATAACAAATGGACATAGTTAGTTTGGGAATTTTTTAAACGAGTTTTGTTTGCTAAGATTGCTTGGGAATTACAGTCTACATGCCCAACCAAACATTTTGGTTCCTCGAGTGGAGATTCTTGGGATGCAAGAGTACTATTTGCGGGTTGAAATGGAGGTAGGGAGGAGTCACCAAATCTTAGCGTTAAAATATGAAAGCTTATTGAATAAAGTAATGTTAGAAAACTTATGCACTAAGAGTAATGCTAGAGCCACTCAATGAGCGCACTCAAATTTGTGCACCAAATGATGTGGTTTCCAATGTGTCATCTTATTTGGTATTTTATGGGCTCCACTATAAGTTAAAAAGTTATGTTAATAATATGACACATAAGATGCCACATCATTTGGTACTTAAAATTAAGTGTTATTAGAGACTTAGAGTGGCCCTAGCATTATCCTATGCACTAAATGAGGTGATACATGATGTGACTCATTATGTTTAATTTTTTTTTTTTTTTGTGCCAAAAAACTTGGTAGTCTTTTAAGTGTTCATAATAACAATAGCATTACTCGAATACTATTGAAACATTGATGGTAATGACAAATTTGGAAGAGATGAGATTGGGTAGGGGTGGTAAAATGGGTGTTTTGGATCAATGGATAATAGGCCATTATTCATAATTATTCATGGATAATGACCTATTATCCATTGATCCAAAACACCCATTTTGCCACCCCTAGGATTGGGTAATTGACGAGTCAATGGTACGTGACATATTTTCTCTCTTTCTACTATTGAATAAGATTTAGGAGAGAGGGATTTTTTTTTTTTAAATGAAATATAAATTTTTTAATTTAACGAGAAAATGGACAGAGGGATTATTCGAGGGGATAGAAATTTGTACAAGGAGTGCAAAAACTACAATTAAGAAAAAGTAGATGGACGTCTGATCCTTTATTGGAGTATTAATTTTTCTTCTTTTAGGGCGGCGGCCATTTTCCCACCAATTTAATCATCCCTAACCCTAAGACTTGGCCACACCGTATCCACACAAAACATTTTACACATACATCTCTCTCTGGTTCAGATAATTCTCCCAAAACAATTCAATCCAAAACCAAACAAAAAAAAACTCTATCAATCCACAAGAACAAAAATCAGAAAGTAGAGAGGGACAGAGAAAGAGAAGATGTCAGTAGCATCATTCTCATACACGAAAATCTCAAACCCTTCGTCACCACAACTACAATCATCAACCACACCACCAGCATCATGTTCTTCATCATCATCATTAACCCACCAGTACCACCCCCTCAGATTCTCTGCAATTAAGCCCACCAATCTCACCGTACGCTGCTCTCAAACCGACGGCCCTTTGAGAAGACCCGTTGCTACTCCACCCTTAAGGCCACCCACTCCCCCTACGCCGCCTTCTTCTTTATCCCCACCGCCGCCACAACAGTCGGTTGCTCCTGCCAGTCCGGCTACGGTGATAGCTGTTGGGGACAAGAATGTAATTACCATGGAGTTTCAGAGGCAAAAGGCCAAGGAGCTACAGGAGTATTTTAAGCAGAAGAAGCTTGAAGAGGCTAATCAAGGGCCTTTCTTTGGGTTTATTGACAAGAACGAAATTTCCAATGGCCGGTAATTTATTCATATTCCCATTTACTTTTAATTTTAATATATGTTTTATGCTAGCATTAACTAAGTTTCGATTTGATAAGGATTGTTTGGCTATGTTCTAGAGACTAGAGTGGTAACTGGTAATTAAGCATGCGATAAGTGATTAATTGTGAGATTTATTAGAGAAAATATTTGAGTAAGCAACCAACCTGCATCATATGTTCATATTAATTGGTCCAGCAAATGAGTGGCGCGGGACATTTGGTAAGAACTCAATACTTGGAAATCTAAAATTTGCCTAACTCTACTGCAGTACTGCTGCATATATAAAACTTGGAAATCTAATATAGACAATTAAGCCATGGGTTTTAATTGAAACTAACGGGCAGAATAATAAAACTTTAATTTCAAAACCATCCCAACATCCTTGCGAATTAATATAAATTAGATTTAGATTACATACCGAATATTGGAACGATCAATCTTAAATAGAATCACGATCACCGCAACAAACGATTTGCACGACTTCTCTATGGTATCCACACGAATGGATTGGACAGGATTAATCCAACAATTCTGTGCTAGGCAATTGTTGAATCAAAGTAGGAAACTCTTTCTTAATTTTTTCTCCCTACGAATTTAGTGTTTCACCAAATCCTAAAATCTCTTTTTGTGTGTTCATAAACAACATCAAAGAAGAAAGAAAACAATTCCTATATAAATAGGAAGAAGATGGGCCGACCACTTAAGGTTTTAGTCTAACTGGGACTATACTTATGGTCTCTCTTTATCATATTTTATTTTATTTGACCTCATTAATCTAATTTATGATTCAAATAAATTCCAGTTAAACTTATTCGATGTGTGTGACCCAATAGGTTCCTAAATTACACTGCCAATAATTAATTACTATATCAAATATATAATTAATTATAAAAAATGAGCGGTATCTAGCAATACATCATTGTTATCGAAGTAACAAGAGTTATTAGTGATTACAAATAACTGATCATGACCAAAATAGTTCTTTTCCCTTTGTCCAAATATTTGATTAAACACAAGGCATGAAACATGTCACCCTTGTTATAGTTTAATATAGGTTTCTTAATCTTTGAGTAGACTTATATAATAAACAAATAAACTTATCTCATATTGATTTATTTGAGCATGACCATGCATAAACTTAAGTCTCACTCGTCAAGGGACCCATAAATATTACACTCGTGTTATATAGGAGGCCGGGCACATTCTATCTGTATCGTTCTTATCCCTCAGCATGATTTGTGACATATCCAATATCCGACTTTATAATCATCTTGTTACAGAATGACGATTATCGGTTTCAAAATATACGACTCCTCATCTAGGGTATATAACTATTTCAAGTCAAAGGACAACGAACACATTTGTTATTATGAGAATCGCTTATGACACTCACGTAACGATCCACGTAGCATTCTTATGCGGGTCAATCCAGTATGTCGTTAGACCTAACACACACCTATGTGCAGACTGATATCAACTATATGAGTCTCAACGCATACTAGTCTCTGTGTGTTATTATTGTCCTTATTAATAATAATACTTGACTGAATAACATATTTAATATAAGAGCTTTATTATGTATTACTTAGATTAAAGAAACAATACATAATAAATAAATACCTAAATAAATAATGATATATCATAAAATATATTTGACTCTGGGGCATGCACCAACATAATGGGACATGGAAACAAGCTAAGTTTCATTGTATTCAACAGTGGCGGTTTCTACATTGAGCTGAGAGGAAAAACTAATTCTGTTATTAACATCACACATATTTATATCTAGCTGAAAGAGTAATGAGATAAGCAATACATTATTCCCACATCATACAACTAACTGACAAACACAATTATACACTCGATTCCCTTGAAGATTCACCACTAGTGCACTTTTCTCACTTCTGGTTTTTTTGTTTCTTCATGGCACTTCTCTTTCCTTTCATCTTGAGTCATTTGTTGCTCTCTACACTCTCGACTGCAAAAAACACTATTACTGTGCACCACATAATAAATAAATATCATTAATTTTGGAGGCGCACATGTACATGAATAATGAAGATATATATATAGATTTAGATATATGTAAGTACGTGAACATGAAGATGTCACGGTCCGGGATTAGGCGCTTGCAGAGGTGGAAAGCTTTCAAAAAGTGAGGGGTTTCCATATGGTCAGCAGAATTATGATGGTGTTTTTCAGGGCGATGATCTAGACCAACGTCGTTGGATTTAAATGGAATGTGGGGATCGTGTCGGTGGTTCTCTTCATTGGGGGACGTGGTCTCTTACCCAATATTATAAAGAGGGTCAGAGGGATATGGGGAGGGAGACAAATATGGACCAAACAATAAGTAGATCTCTTAGTAGACATAATCCTGTTATGCAAGTGGCCAAAATAACAAAGAATAACAAAGAATCACCAAGAGGTAGATCTCTGCTTCGGTCTATACAAAATGGATGAACTTGCAACAAGACCACTTAAGATATTGTAAAGACATGTTTTGTTTGTCTCATAGTAGTATAATTAAATGATATTTTAAACTAAATCCCTACGACAAAGATGAAATGGAAAGCAATGATGATGATGATGATGATGATGATGACAATGACGACTCGGAAATTTTTCAGCAGGTATTGCTTTTTATCATCATAATCTAACCAATTTGTTAAATTTATGATGATGCTAGCTATATTTAATGTTACTAGTAAGTGCACGTGCGTTGCATGTGCGTTAGTAGTAGTAGTTAATTTGAAGGGAATTTATGTAATCTATTAGATATGGTAATAAACCATACAAAGGGAAACAAAAGAATGTGTAAATAGACAACATACTTACTTCAACATTAATATATATTCATATATTATAAAATAATATAACTAAATACAACATACTTACTTTAACGATAACGTGTAACATAATAGGTTCTATGCATTTCTCACCATTAAAGGGTCTATTCGAAAATTTCAATATCTAAAGGATAGTGAAAATCCTAATTAATTGATTGGATGTATTTGTTGCGTACCAATATATTAGTCTCTAGAGTTACTTGTAGTATTCAAAAATTAAAGGGAGCAAACTGTAAATTTTTACCTTTTCAATTCTTTTCAAACAAAATTCACAGATATTCATAAAATCTGTTTACCATTTTTGTTCTTCATCTTCTTAAACTATAGCTCTTTTTCTTAACTCATTTATCTTGGTTTGTTCATTGATAATTAGTAAACCTATCATCGATTTGTTTACCATCTCAATACTCACAAACAAATTTATTACCATAGTTAAGAAAAATTCTTATGCCTCTAGTAATGTCTCCACTCTTCTTGAGACACTGTTCCAAGTTGCATCATGTGGAAGTGTGCAATCTACTTAAACATGGTGATTCAGATAGGAATACTTAGTTGCTTCACCCACCTTCTCATCAGTCTCTCGAAATAGCCACCTAATTGAGACACTAAACCGATGTTCGACATCTCCCGAGTTCATTACATTGCTTACGAATACGAAATCGACTTCTGGCCACTTTAATGTTACCCTCATAAGTTTGATCCAAGATTATGAATCCTTGGCCACCCAATGCTCACTAAGGTGGATTATATCAATTTTTTCTTTTCATTGAATTCTCATTAATCAATTGTATTTCTAATTAGCTTGAGTGGGCATTGGTTGTAATGCTCACGCGGGATCTTTTTCTGTTTGTTTGGATGTTGTGTGAGCAGATGGGCAATGTTTGGGTTTGCTGTTGGGATGTTAACAGAGTATGCAACAGGCTCTGACTTTGTTGATCAAGTAAAGATCCTCCTCTCAAATTTCGGGATTGTTGATTTGGACTGAGTCTTCTGGAGCATTATTTACACTAAGGCGGCCCTTTTCTTACTGTAATTGCTGTAATCAAATGCATTTTACCTTCTTCGAGTAATTTGTTTGAATTCATTCTCTGAAGTCACTTCATCTGGATTTTTTGTTCAACTACTGATGTAGTGATCTCTTATATATATATATATAGACACACACACACACACATATATATACCTTTGTTTGTTTTAGTCTGATAGCTTACAAACTATTAGCAAACATGGCCCCTCAAAGCTTAAGTTTAGTTAACAGTAACATCATAAACTGTAAAATCTTCCCTTTGATTTGTTCCCCACTTTGTGAAGCCATCTGCACACTAATTAGCTTTTCTAAACGTATGAGCTAACTTGGTTGTTCCGGAGTGAGACTTGAGAGAAGCCACCTGCGACTGTAAAAGAGTTCCCCACTTTGTGAAGCCATCTGCACACTGATTAGCTTCTCTAAAGGTATGAACTAAATTAGTTGTTCCAGAGCTGAGACTTGAGAGAAGCCACCTGCGACTGTAAAAGAGTTCCCCTCTTTGTGAAGCCATCTGCACAGTTATTAGCTTATCTAAACGTATGAGCTAACTTGGTTGTTCCAGAGTTGAGACTTGAGAGAAGCCACCTACGACTGTACAAGAGTTCCCCTCTTTGTGAAGCCATCAGCACACTCATTAGCTTCTCTAAACATGAGTGTTCCAGAGCTAACTTGATTGTTCTGAGACTTGAGAGAAGCTACCTGCGACTGTATAAGAGTTCCCCACTTTGTGAAGCCATCTGCACACTGATTAGCTTCTCTATACGTATGAGCAAACTTGGTTGTTTTAGAGCTGAGACTTGAGAGAAGTCACATGCGACTGCAAAAGAGTTACCCTCTTTTTGAAGCCATCTATCTGCACACTGATTAGCTTCTCTAAACATATGAGCTAACTTGGTTGTTCCAGAGCTGAGCCTTGAGAGAAGCCACTTGCGACTGTACAAGAGTTCCTTTCTTTGTGAAGCCATCTGCACACTGCACACACTGATTAGCTTCTCTAAACCTATGAGCTAACTTGGTTGCTCTTGAGCCGAGAGAAGCCACCTACGACTGTACAAGAGCAACACATAAATGAGGAGATTGATTATGTAAGCATAAACACTATTTATTGACATAAAACAAATTATGTATACTTTGATCTTCAACTTTATGATTTTCACAATTAATCGTAATACTAACCTTGAGCAGCCATGTTGTTTTATGCTAAAGAGGATAGAAGAAATTGATTTCTCTCTCTTGTCCTTACTTTATCCCCTTAGAACGTAACTTTTCATTTATGTGATAGATAATAATTTCTAAAAAATGGGTTCTATTATAGGCAAAGAGGGGACCAATTTCTTAGACAGTTACTTTTCCTCAAAAACTGTTCTGGTGAAAACTGTCTGCAACTCACGTTCTATCAACGTAAAAAACCGACCGTAAATCATATAACTGATGGTAACTTACTTTTATCAAGGTGTAAACATAATTTATCAAGATGTAAATGATAACTTTTATCAACCTGTAAAAGGATAAAAACTGTTTGTAACATTTATTTTACCTGACCAAATCTTATCTGACAACTCATTAATTATTTAAACCACAAATTAGATATTTGAAGTAATTAATTAAATACCTAAAATACATGGCATGTAGGCCACATATATCTTACATTCTCCCACTTGACCGAGTGGCAGAATATGTCTTCACGGTTTAAATAATGAAACGTAATGTGTACAACATAATGATAAGTCTTAAATTCATTGATCAAGTCATAATCTCATAATTAAGTATACACAAATATGAGTCATGGCGGTTCTATATCATTAACTCGATATAGTCTCTTCCATGTACCACAATATTAGTTTTCTACTTACAATGACATGTAAATGAAAAAGTCAATAATGGTCCACATTAATGTCTAAGATAGACTAAATCATGTTAAAGTTATGTCAACATTCATGTATACATCAATGACAAAAACAGGATATTAATTCATTTCAGAAACAACATACAAATGAGCTCAAAATGTCAAATACATAAAACACATAATTCATTAAGGCATTACGATAATGCCCATTCTTTCGACATGACTAATAAATGTCTTTGGAGGCAATCCTTTAGTTAACGGATCCGCAATCATGACATCAGTGCTAATATGTTCAATTGACACCTTTTGTTTCTGAACTTCTTCTTTAATGACAAGATATTTTAATTCCATATGTTTAGCACCTCTTGAATATTTGTCGTTATTAGAGAAGAAGACTGCTGTGGAATTATCACAGTAAATTTTCAACGGCTTGGCTATACTGTCAACTATTCCCAGTCTTGAAATAAAATTCCGTAGCCAATTTCCTTGAATTGTGGCCTCAAAGCGTGCCACAAATTCAGCTTCCATAGTTGATGTAGCAATGACAGACTGCTTTGCACTTTTCCAAGAAATTGCTCCTCCAGCAAGTAGGAACAAATAACCAAATGTGGATTTTTTAGTATCAACACACTCGACATAATCTAAATCTGAGTAACCAAACACCTCAAGACAATCAGACCTTCGATAAGTAAGCATATGGTCTTTTGTTCCTTGCAAGTACCTCAATACTTTCTTTGCAACTTTCCAATGATCCATTCCTGGATTACTTTGATATCGGCCAAGCATTCCCACAGCAAAACTAATGTTTGGCCTTGTACAAGTCTGTGTATACATTAAGCTCCCAACAATTGATGCATAAGGAATTTCATTCATTTGTTTTTGTTCCAATTCATTCTTTGGACATTGCATAAGACTGAACTTGTCTCCCTTCTGAATTGGAACTACACTTGATGAGCACTTTTCCATTCTAAATCTTTCTAGAACTTTGTTAATATATGCTTTCTGAGACAACCCTAATAATCCTTGTGATCTATCACGAAATATTTCTATTCTAATCACATAAGTTACCTCTCCCATGTCCTTCATTTCAAAGTTCTTAGAAAGAAACTTCTTGGTTTCATACAATAAGCCGAGATCATTTGTCGCAAGCAAGATATCATCAACATACAAAATTAGAAAAATAAACTTGCTCCCACTAACTTTTAGGTATATACACCGATAAACAGTGTTTTCCTTAAATCCAAAAGAAGTGATGGTATCATTAAACTTAAGATACCATTGTCGAGAAGCTTGTTTAAGTCCGTATATCGATTTCTTAAGTTTACACACCATATGTTCTTTTCCTTCTATAGAAAAACCTTTAGGTTGATCCATGTAAACTTCTTCTTCCAAATTTCCATTCAAAAAGGCTGTTTTCACATCCATTTGGTGTAACTCTAAATCATAATGAGCCACCAAAGCCATAATAATTCTAAAAGAATATTTCTTAGAGACCGGTGAAAATGTCTTCTTGTAATCAACACCATTTTTCTGAGTAAAACCTTTCGCAACAAGTCTGGCCTTGTATCGTTCGATATTGCCATTTGAGTCGTGCTTGGTCTTAAAGACCCATTTACACCCAACTCGTTTGCAACCTTTTGGCAACTCAAAAAGGTCCCATACTTCATTTTGTTCCATAGATTTCAACTCATCTTTCATGGCATTAAACCACTTCATAGAATTAACATTTTCCATGGCATGTGAAAACGAAACTGGATCATCATCAATTCCAAAGTCAAATTCTGACTCTTGTAGATATACCACATAGTCATCAGAAATAGCAGATCTCCTTTGTCTTTTGGATCTTCTTAAAACTGCTTCAAGTGGTTCATCTACTATAGATTCATTATCATCATTATGGACTACTTGATCATTAATTTGTTGTTCTTGCCCAATGTTAGATTTTTCAACAATGGGAGGAGCAACAACATTATAAAAAGGGGAAACAACAACTTAGAAGAAGTTATAGGCACATGAATTGGCACTATAACTTCTTGAATGTCCACTTTTCTTGGTTCTAGACTCCCACTAACTTCACCATTCTCAAGGAACATATCATTTCCAGTTTCAATAATTCTTGTACTATGGTTAGGACAGTAAAACTTATACCCTTTGGACTTTTCACAATAACCAATGAAATAACCACTGATCGTCCTTGAGTCCAATTTCTTTTCTTTTGGGTTATAAGCTCTTACTTCCGCCAGGCAACCCCAAACATGCAGGTGCCTTAAACTAGGTTTCCTACCAGTCCACAGTTCAAAAGGAGTTTTAGGGACTGCTTTACTAGGAACCCTATTTAACAAATACATGGTAGTTTTAAGTGCATGCATCCACAATGATACGGGTAATGTACAATTGTTTAACATACTCCTAACCACATCTAGTAGAGTACGATTACGCCTTTCTGCTACACCATTTTGTTCTAGTGTACATGGCATATTGTATTGAACACATATGCCACGTTTTTCAAGAAATTTGGCAAATGGGCTTGGGCGTTGGCCTATTTCATAATATCTTCCATAATATTCACCACCTCTATCAGATCTGACAATTTTCACTTTTCTATCTAGTTGTCTTTCAACCTCGTTAATAAATACCTCAAGGGCATTTACTGACTAAGATTTTTCATGTAATAGATAAATATAACCATAACGTGAAAAATCATCAATAAAAGTGATAAAATAGTTTTCTTTTCCAAAAGAAGAAACATCAAAAGGTCCAGATATATCGGTGTGTATTATTTCAAGAAGTTGTGTGCTTCTAGTGGCTCCTTTCTTTGTGTGTTTTGTTTGTTTTCCTTTAATGCAATCCACACAAATACCAAGATCAATAAAATCCAAATCAGGAAGTATTTCATTCCTTACCAATCTTACAATCCTTTCTCTGGAGATATGCCCCAAACGTTTATACCACAAGTAAGCAGAACGTTCATTCACTAAACCACGTTTAGTTCCAATATTATGATGCACGGAAAGAAGAGTCTCAGCGAAAAGGTTATCAAACCTAAATTTATAGAGACCATCATTAAGGACACCAGAACCAATAAGAAGATTTTGTTTAAACAAACTGAAACATCCATTTCCAAATTTAAAACAATATCCAACAGAATCAAGTCTAGAAAGAGAAACTAAATTGCGAGAAACAGAAGGAACGTAAAGAGTCTAAAACAAATCTAAATGGTGTCCAGTATCTAGAACAAACGATAAGTTCCAATAGCTTCAACTAGAGCCTTGACTCGATTACCCATATAGACAAACTTTTCATTTGGGTTTGTGATTCGGGTCGTAAGGAATCCCTGCATCGAATTTGAAACATGAGTGGTGCAGCCGGAATCAAGCCACCATGTGTTATGAGGAACTTAAACTAAATTTGATTCGAAACATACAAAAACATTATTCATACCTTTCTTTTCAAACCATGCATTACGTTTTAGGCAATCTTTCTGAAAGTGTCCTGGTTTTCCACAGAAACGACACTTAGGATTGTTGTGTTCCTTTTTTTGGATTGAGCAGATGACTCATTCACTTTGAGTGGTCCTTGCTTGCCCTTTCCTTTCTTTCTTCCGAATTTCTTACCATTGCCTTGATTGATAACACCTTGATTGGTAACAAGATGAATGGAATGAGTTCCCTGATTCTTAAGTCGCGTTTCTTCTTGAACTAGCTTACTGTGAAGTTCATTCATATTCCATTTGTCTTTCATGGTGTTATAGTTCATTTGAAACGGACCATATTCAGAGGCAGTGAGTTTAAGATAAACTGCACGAGGAAATTCTCGTCCAGACTCATTCCTAAGGTCTTAAGTCTTGCTGCAGTATTCGTCATTTCAATGACATGCTCATGCATGCTACGAGAACCATCAAACTTCATGGTGGTTAAGGTAGCCATTAATGTCCCAGCAAGAGACTTATCAGCAGTTTGGGAATGCTGTTCTACTAAATTCATGAACTCCTTAGCATTTTTAGTGCGAGGAAGAGTAGACTTGATATTATTTGCTACACTCATTCGCATAAGCATCAGACTTAGTCTGTTCGATCTTTCCCAAGCATCAAGGAAAGGTTTCTCATCATCGTTGCTATTATCAGTGATAGCAGCGGGCTTTTCAACTTGAAGTGCCAAGTCAAGATCCAAGATACCGAGGTGAAATTGGATTTGCTCGCACCAATTTAGGAAGTTAAGCCCGTTAAACATAGGAACAGACGAAGCATGTGAATTAAGAGAAACATGAATAGGCACTGCAATTTTGAAGAGTTGATTGATATATTAATACTTTGAGATCACATAATTCATATTCAAATAAGACGATAAATGTACATTGAAGTTCTCCTTTGGGCGACCAACAATATACTCCATTAAAGGTAATTGATGCTAAAAGTAAATTTATATAATTGGTAATTAAATATACTCTAACTAGACATGTTTGCTATCTTTGGATATACTAAACAAATCTAATTAAGTATATCAATCAACCACGATCATGTTCTTGGTTATAAAACAATTGATCAACCTTTGGGTGATCTTTAAATATTTTTATAACCAGTGAACTTCAATATACCCACTACAGAATATCATCATGTCATTTTGTTAATTAGCATCACATAATCATGGGTAATTGAAACTTATATTCAATTTGTCATTTATAAAAAAAATATTCTAATTTGGCCACTTTGGTGACTAACAAATTAAGTATAATATAAAAAACCAGATTAAATAATAAATAATATATAATTAAAATGAAGCATGAAACAATTCATTCAGTTTCTTTCATTTACAAGTATTGAAACATCATCATTAGTGCTATCAACTAATTCCATGCATATTCAATAAATAACGGAAATTTTAATTTCATGTATAAAAGTGGGTCACACAATTTGATATACATGGAAATTAGTACTTTAAGCAGTATGTTACAAGATAGTTAAAAGGATGAAGTCTTGTTCTTTCAAGAAATCATAATGCGGAATGTTGTAAAAAAAAAAAAAAAAAACTATCTTTCAAACTATGCTTCAACTTAAGACAATTCTCATAGTAAATAATGATTAGGGAAGTAGTTTCTTGAACAACGGACATAACACCAGAAATACCTCATTATACATTTCAACACCAAAAAATATGATTTTAATAGATACGTGGATTGAAAATTTCATAAACTTAATTGGAAAATCATGAGTTTGTAAACCTTGCTCTGATACCACATGTAAGCATAAACACTATTTATTGACATAAAACAAATTATGTATACTTTGATCTTCAACTTCATGATTTTCACAATTAATCGTAATACTAATATTGAGCAGCCATGTTGTTTTATGCTGAAGATGATAGAAGAAACTGATTTCTCTCTCTTGTCCTTACTTAATCCCCTTAGAACGTAACTTTTCATTTATGTGATAGATAATAATTTCTAAAAAATGGGTTCTATTATAGGCAGAGAGGGGACCAATTTCTTAGACAGTTACTTTTCCCCAAAAACTGTTCTGGTGAAAACTGTCAGCAACTCACGTTTTATCAACCTAAAAAACAAACCGTAAATCATATAACTGACGGTAACTTACTTTTATCAAGGTGTAAACATAATTTATCAAGATGTAAATGATAACTTTTATCAACTTGTAAAAGTATAAAAACTGTCTGTAACACTTATTTTACCTGACCAAATCTTATCTGATAACTCATTAATTATTTAAACCACAAATTAGATATTTGGAGTAATTAATTAAATACCTAAAATACATGGCACGTAGGCCACATATATCTTACAAATTATGCTATTAATGAATGGATTGATTCCGCGTTTACATTCCCTTCCAAATTATGCAACAAGTGATTAATTGAGTCGCCTTTTAGTTATTTTCATTTAGGGTATTTTTCTTGGTAATCCAACTAGTCATTTGTCATTTGACAAGGTGGTCTTTCACCAGACTATCTTCTTTTCCCAGGTCCGGGCTGCCAAAGGATGAACCATCAGTCTTTGCGTCTGAACCAACCAAGATGGGGCTTTCTTTAGTGACATGACCCGTGCCAAGCTTCCGAGCAGATATTAAGTGCAACAGTGATAGCACGCCATTAGTATTTGGTATCACCATCCACTAATATATCGAGGAAAGCTTGATGATACAATCAACAATCTTTACTCTCGACATAAGCAGCCTTCGCTAATTATGGAGACTACTTTTTTAGGGCTCAGGAATGGTGTCGTCGAGTGTTATATATGTGGCTTAATTAGTTAGTTTGATGATGGAATGAGGCGGTTAGTAGTTTGTTAGTCGAGATTTGCTTATCAAACCACTTGGTTCATTAGATTCTTAATGAGGCGGTTAGTAGTTAGTGGATGCTCTTAACTGACCAATGTACAAAATTCAGAGCTCTAATTGCTCCATTACTCCATTTCAATGTAATCAACCACTTTCTCATCAATACATTCTTATTCGTATTTTCATGGTTCATCCATCACTCGGAGAAGCCATTAAACTAAATAAATTATTATAGCAGTGAAATCTATGTTAATTAGTTTTTTTTTATACAAAGTTAACACTTAATTATAATAACGAGTTAGATTAACTTTATCATACTTATACATGTATATATGCATATGTGTGTGTGTGTGTGTATACATATATATACACATATATACATACATACACACACACACACACACACACACACATATATATATATATATATATATATATATATATATATACACATATATAATTTATACGATTTTTTTTGAGTTTTCAATTGAATCTAAAATGAGTTCTTAACGTTCTCCATCCAAAATCCTTGATAAAAATGGATGAAGTTACTAACGTATCCACAAAGCTAAAAATACATTGATAAAATTGATGAAAAATATAGTAGCATGATGTTAATGCACGGATAATAGTTCCAAATAGGATGATCAATTTGTTATTTAAGACTTCTTAATAATACTTATATGACGATAATGATGATGATGACATATGCTTCCGAAACCAAAAGAAATAAATAAGGAGACAAAAAGGTGAAACTCTGGAAGCAGGTATTACTTTTTATCATCATAATCTAACCAATTTGTTAAATTTATGATGATGCTAGCTATATTTAATGTTACTAGTACGTGCACGTGCGCACGTGCATAGCGCATGACGTAGTACACGTGCGTGGTGTACGTGCGTTAGTAGTAGTAGTTAATTTGAAGGGAATTTATGTAATTTATTAGATACTAGGTTATTACCCGTGCGATGCACGGTTGACTTACTGTTGTTTCTGAAACTTAATTTGGTAGATAAAATTTGTAAGTTATTTGAATGAACCAACAACAAAAAGATGTGCACATAATTAATAAATAAATAAATAACGCGAGATCACACCGAACAATCAAACCAAAAATTTATGCGATCTTTGTAGATAGAATTTGCAAGCTATTTCGTAGTGGTTGTTCGTGATGTTGGTGGAATACGTTTAATCAAATTTGATAAAATCTATTTAAAATTGACTGAGTATTAGTAAAATAATAAAAAATTAAAAAACTTTTATAGTGAGAATTGAGGAGTCCTAATTAAATTAAACTTGTCTAAATCAAATGTGATAAAATCTATCCGGTACAAACCGGTTTTGTAAGAAAAAAGTGGTAAATAAAAAAAATTACCATGAGAATTGATGAGTTTTAATTAATTGAAATGTGTCTAAATCAAATGTGATAAAATCTACTCGAAAATAATAAAAAACTTTTATAATGAAAATTTGGAGTACTAATCAATTGAAACACATTAAAATCAAATGTGATAAAATCTATCTGGAATTAACCGATTTTGACAACAAAAATTGGTAAAAAAATTAGAAAAGGTTTTACCATATATAAAGAAGACACCGGTTTTAAAATCTATTAGAATTTAATTTTTGGCAAAAAAAAAAAAGAATTTCTAAAGATATATTTAGTATCATACATATTGTTTTAAAGGAGGCACCAGTTTTAAAATCTATCAGACTTTAATAGTTTAAATCAATTGAAATACGTCTAAATCAAATGTGATAAAATCTATCTGCAAATAAAAAATTTTTACCATGAAAATTTGAAGTACTAATCAAGTGAAACACGTTAAAATCAAATGTGATAAAATTTATCTGATATTAACCGATTTTGACAACAAAAAATGGTAAAAAAAAAAACTTTTACCATGAATAAAGGAGGCATCTGTTTTAAAATCTATCAGATTTTAATTTTTGGCAGGAAAAAAAAGAATTTATATAGATATATTTAGTACCATATGCATGATTTTAATAGTTTTTGTTTATTTGCAAAAAATGTTTGTAATAAGATTATTTTCTAAATTTGTAATAAATAATTAATTTTTTTAATTAGAATAATTTGAAAAAAAAACCCAAAAAATAAGGTAAATATTCAAAATTGATCCTGTAGTCATGTAATTGAAAGATTAAAATCTATGAGAATTGATGAAATCTATCCGCAAAAAAAAAAAAACCATAAAAATTTAGAGTTCTAATTAAGTGAAACGTGTTTGAATCAAATATTATAAAATATATTTGGTATTAACCGATATTGACAGCAAAAAATGGTAAAAAAAACAAAAAATATTTTTACCATGCATAAAGGAGGCACTTGTTTTAAAATCTATCCGATTTTAATTTTTGGTGGGAAAAAAATTATAAACTTGTATAGAAGGTGACACGTGGAAGTAGAGATGTTAATCGGTCTAGCCCTAACGGTTTCGGTCCAACCCTAACGGTTTCGATCCGATTTAGTCGGTTTTTACTGTTGTCCAGTCAAAAACCTAACGGTTTTGGTTCAAACTTGTGGCTTCCAGCCAATGATTAAATTTGTACGTTTTTTTCCCAATTCTGAGGCTTGTACGCTTATTTTAGCGTATTATACGCGTCCCGTATATTATACTAACTATATTAAAGCTGTTAATTGGTCCAACCCTAACGGTTTTGGGTATTATACCCATCCCGTATATTATACTAACTATACTAAAACCGTATGCAAGTCGGCTTCCGGTTCAACTCTAACGGTTTTCGGTCTGGCCCTAACGGTTTCGGTCCCTAATCGATTGCGGTTTAAACGGTCCGCTTTAAACAGTCTGCTAAAATTGCAAACCTAACCCTGAAAAAACCCGGTTTAATAGGTTCAGACATGCGGTTCTCGGTCCTATTAACATCTCTACGTGGAAGCACATAATTCCTTTAAAACTTTAAGCATATAACATAAACTCGCCATGTGGTAGCAACGTCTTCTGTTTTAATAATAGTTAATACTGATAATTAATAGATTATTAACTGATAATTATATATTATATATTAGTAGAAGAACAAATAACATAGAATTATCCCGTTGATAATTTGTATAAATTAAAAATTATGAAAATAAAAAGGGATGGAAATAGAAGAGTTTTAGTAAAATTAAACTTGTATAAATTTTTTTTATAGGATAAAATCTAGTTTAATTAAGCGATATTTGAAAGAAAAAAAACCCAAGATCCTAAATCTCTATCTGAAACTTAATTTGGTAGATAAAATTTGCAAGCTATTTGAATGAACCAATAATAGTAAGATGTCCACATAATTAATTAATAAAGAAATAACGTGAGATCACATCGAACAATCAAACCGAAAATTCATGCGAATTTTGTAGATAAAATTTGCAAGCTATTTCGTAGTGGTTGTTTGTGGTGTTGGTGAAACACGTTTAATCAAGTTTAATTAATTACTAAATAATCAATTTCAACGAAAAATTACTAAATAATCTATACATTAAGTTTAAGAAACAATAAATTTCAACCAAAAATTACTAAATAATCTATATATTATTTATTAATTACTTCATTTAATTTTTTTCTACATAAAATCCTAAGCCAATCTTTCAATTACCCATACATATGATCAATTTTAATAGTTACATTATTTTAGTTTTTTTTTTGAAATTATTCTAATTAAAATTTTCAATTATTTATTACAATTATATATATTATGGATCCTTTATGGTTTTTCTTTTTTTTCTTTTCGAAATGACATCACCGACCTAAGATTATTTCCCTTCAATTTTTGTGTGTATATATATGCCGCCAATGTGATTTTTTATCAATTTTTTAAATTGTATTGTATAACTTAATAGAGTTAAGACAACGAATTGGTCTATAGTCTCAATTTTTAAAATAATTTCTAAAATTACAAAATTTTGAGTTATTTGAGTAAAATCAACTTCTTGTTAAATGGATCTTTAAGTTATGGTTATGTTTGTGTTTGTTATCTTTATTAATTAGTGATAAGATTAGTTTGGTTACTTTCAAAATTTCAAACACATGTTATCTTTATTAATTAGTGATAAGATTAATTTTGTAAGTTTGAAATTTCAAAACCAAAATTACTGTTAACAAAATCTTCAAAACACTATATAATCTGTTTGGGCGTTCTTCATCTGTTTCCCATCATCTACTTGATAAGTACAAATGTGATAAAATTTATCCTAACCTACTTGATAATGTGATAAAATCTACTTGATAATTACCAATGTTATAAAATTTATCCGGTAAGCAGTAACTTCTTATTTATATCGTAAACTAATCAATTTTGGTAAAAAAAGATTTTTTTTTATAATTCATGGGGAGTGACACGTGGCAGCACCAAATTCTTTTAAAAAATTAAGCACTTAACAGAAAACTGCCACGTGGCAGCAGCGGCTTCTGTTTTAGTTATAGTTAATAGATGGTAATAAACCATACAAAGGGAAACATAAGAATGTATAAATATTATTAGTAGTAGTTAATTTGAAGACAATATACTTACTTCAACATTAATATATATTCATATATTACAAAATAAAATAACTAAAGACAACATACTTACTTTAACGTTAACATGTAACATAATATGTTTTATACATTTCTCAACATTAGAGGGTCTATTCGAAAATTTCAATATTTAAAGGATAGTGAAAATCCTAATTAATTAATTATAGGTATTTGTTACGTACCAATATATTAGTCTCTAGAGTTATTTGTAGTGTTAAAAAATTAAAGGGAGCAAACTCTAAATTTTTTACCTTTTCAATTCTTTTCCAACAAAATGCACATAAAATATGTTTTCCATTTTTGTTCTTCATCTTCTTGAAACTATAGCTCTTTTTTTAAACTCATTTCTTTTGGTTTGTTCATTGATAATTAGTAAACCCACCATCGATTTGTTTAATATTTCGATACTCACCAACAAATTTATTACCACGATTAAGAAAAATTCATATACCTCTAGTGATGTCTCCCTAAAATTCATAGACCTTTTATTCAAATTGTTTTCCACTTATTACAAATTTACTTGTTTGACCTTAATATAATTGTGAGTGTTTATTAGGTACATGGTTAATTTTGTATATACATTAAGATCTAAAGTTAATATCCTTATTATCCACTCTCACAATTGTTGTAAATTTTAAGAAAAATTATTCGTCTTTTAGTTATCTCTCAAGCTTTCTCCTTTTGTCTTTCTCGCTCGCTCTCTCTGCTTTGCAATTTATGTATTCTATTAGGTATGATAATAAACCATACAAAGGGAAACAGAAGAATGTATAAATATTATTAGTAGTAATTAATTTGAAGACATCATACTTACTTCAACGTTAATATATATTAATATATTACAAAATAAAATAACTAAAAACAACATACTTACTTTAACGTTAATGTATAACATAATGAGTTCTATACATTTCTTAACATTGGAGGAGGGTCTATTCGAAAATTTTAATATCTAAAGGATACTGAAAATATTAATTAATTGATTGGAGGTATTTTTTGCTTTCTTCTCCAACAAAATTCACAAATTCATAAAATGTGTTTTCCATTTTTTTCTTCATCTTCTTGAAACTATAGCTCTTTTTCTTAACTCATTTCTCTTGGTTTTTTCACTAATATTTAGTAAACCCGCCACCGATTTGTTTAATATCTCGATACTCACCAACAAATTTATTACCATAATTAAGAAAATTTCATATACCTCTAGTAATGTCTTTAAAAAGTTTATATACGTTTTATTCAAATTGTTTTCTTACAAATTTACTTGTTTGATTTTAATTCAATTGGTGGTTGTTTATTAGATGCATGGTTAGTTTTGTCCATACATCAAGATCTAAGGTTATTATCCTTATTACTCACTTTCACATTTAATGTTGTAATTTCTAAAAAAAATTCATCATCTTTTAGCTATCTTTCAAACTTCTCATTCTCGCCCTCTCTCTCTCTCTCTCTCTCTCTCTCTCTCTGCTCGCCTTCTCTCTCATTGCTATGCAATTTATGTAATATATTAGATATGGTAATAAAGCATACAAAGGGAAATGAAAGAATGGGTAAATATTCGCGGTAGTGGTCAATTTGAAGACAATATAGTTACTTCAACGTTAATATATATCCATGTATTACAAAATCTAAGGTTATCCTTCTCTCTCTCTCTCTCTCTCTCGTTTGCTCTCTTTCTCTGCTATGCAATTGATGTAATATACTAGATATGGTAATAAATTTTACAAAGGGGAGTCTTATCAAAAAAAAAATTACAAAAGGAAACAAAAGAATGTGTAAATATTATTAGTAGTAGTTAATTTGAAGACACCATACTTACTTCAACATTAATATATATCCATATATTACAAAATAAAATAACTAAAGACGACATACTTACTTTAACGTTAATGTGTAACATAGTGGGTTCTATTCATTTCTCAACATTTGAGGGTTTATTCGAAAATTTCTATATCTAAAGAATAGTGAAAATCCTAATTAATTGATTGGAGGGATTTATTAGGTACCAATATGTTAGTCTTTAGAGTTATTTGTAGTATTCAAATATTGAAGGGAGAAAACAGTAAATTTTTGATTTCTTTTCCAACAAAATGCACAAATTCATAAAATGTGTTTTCTATTGTTTTCTTTATCTTCTTAAACTATAGCTCTTTTTCCATTGTAACTGCATCAGGGGGTTATGTGGGACGAAATGGAACATTGGGTGTGCTTTTGGCACGTTTTCGGATTTGGGGGGCTAAGTGAATATTGGTGTATACTTTGGGGGGTAAAACATAGTTTGACCAATTTAAATTTCGCCATGTAATATGCATCATATTCTTCTTGATCTATGTGTTACCAACTCATCTATTAACTTAACATGGTATTACAACTTTCATTATGTGAGATCTTCGTTCAACTTATCTCACTTGCATTAATCACGTGAGGTCCTGGATTTAAATGATCGTGTTTGTATTTGTTTCATGCAGTATTTTGAGTACACATGTTGGTATTTTTGATGTCCTTAGTAGAGAGAGCACATTTGCTTATCTCTCCACGTGTGAGTAGGTCACATGTGAGGGGGAGTGTTACAGTGTAGGGCTCCTAACTTAGAGCTTAAGCTTTTAAATAGGCTGGTAACTCCACACGATCATTCAAAATATTAATTGTCCCACAAAAGCCCCCACATTGCAATTTGTCACACTTAAGTTTTTTCTATCTTATGAGTTATGATGTAGCTCAACATAATGGGACACGTTCCTTGCATGTGCATGAACATTGAGGTGTAAATATATAAATCATTTGGAACCATTTTGAGCTAAATTATTTCTTATTTAACTCTGTGAACCAAAATGAACTGTAGACTTGAGTTGACTCTGTGATCCCAACTAATTTAGTCCCTACTTTTTTCTATTCAGAATTTCCTCCATCTTCTTGCAAATTTGCCTCTCTCTTGTTGGAATATTATATAACTAGTGAGGATTCTAGACCTCCTGTGATTGCAAACCCTTTCCCCCTTTCCCTCATATTGAGAATATCATGTCCGTAAGTTTATGGCTCTTCATCTTCATTGGCTATAGCCTATAGGGCGATGAATCTACAAATCATGCCATCGGCTATAAGGGCCTAGGATGATGATATTCTTCTGAAATGATTAAAGTTCCTTTTGATTACTGCTTATGTGGGTCCAACAAGTTTATTGGAGATCAAACGGTATATGTACCTCTGATTATAATAATGTGCAGAGGGAATATCGCAAATTTTGTAAGGTTGAGCTATACCTAGTACTTACCACAAGAAAGACGAAAGTGGGAAACAGGTAATGTTAGGGTTTTATGTTGGACAATTTGCATCGAGGGAAACATGTCCTGGTATTTGATGGATATTTAATGGGGTAATACATATTACAAATGTTATAGAAGGCAAGAATATCACCGTCCTTCCCCTGCTTCTCTTTCTCTCTCGACATTTGATTTGAGGATAATAAGTGCGTAAATTGAGCTGTTTTACCTGATAAATGGAAGGACGATTGTTTTTGTGAACCATTTGAAAGCTAATTATGTCAACTTGGATGTCCTTGACGAAGAACACGTGTTGGGACAATTTATTCATTAGTTTGCTCATCTGATGAACATCTTGCCATGATTTATCAAACTCTATGTGTGACCATCAAGTTCAAAAGAGCATAATTGATTCGATCGGTTTTACCACTTTTAAATTTTTTTATGTGCTCAAATTAAACCTATTAAAAGAAAAAACCATACATCTTTCTATTGCATTCTGATTTTAATCTAACAATTTCCTTCTCTTGCCCATTCCTCTATTCTCCCTCATCGTGTGATGCATTCTGTTGCCTTTGAATGTTTCTATAGGAAAATGTATGGATTCATAATATTTCTTTGAATACCAAGCATGGAGGGAGCCAAGATGAGTGACTGTATTGAGAGAAAATTCACTAAGAAAGCACTTCATATGCAAAAAAGAAAGGAATTATAGTATACCGTAACAATTTCGCTACATGTGTCCTTCAGGCAAATCCACTCTTCTTGAGAAACTGGTCCAAGTTGGGTTCTGTGGAAATGTGCAATCCACTTAAACATTGTGATTCATACAGGAAAACTTTGTTGCTTCACCCACCTTCTGATCAGTCTCTCGCACTAGCCACCTAATTGATACACTAAACCGATGTTCGACATCTCCCGAGTTCGTTACATTGCTTACAAATACGAAATTGACTTCTGGCCACTTTAGTGTTACCCTCATAAGTTTGATCCAAGATCATGAATCCTTGGCCACCCAATGCTCACTAAGGTGGATTATATCCATTGTTTCTTTTCATTGAATTCTCATTAATCAATTGTATTTCTAATTAGCTTGAGTGGGCACTGGTTGTAATACTCACACGGGATCTTTTTTCAGTTTATTTGGATGTTGCGTCATTATGTGAGCAGATGGGCAATGTTTGGGTTTGCTATTAGGATGTTAACAAAGTATGCAACATGCTCGGACTTTGTTGATCAATTAAAGATCCTCTTCTCAAATTTTGGGATTGTTGATTTGGACTGAGTCTTCTGGAGCATTGCATTCCGAAGTCCAATGCGAGCCTCTTTATCCTTGATTTGTCTATATCGAGCAAGAAACTCTTGAAATCGAGTGTTATCATCTGCTATCTCAACATTTGGTACATGGTAATGAAATTCGTAAACAAAGGGAAGAAAATAAAATACTATTCAAAGATTTGAATTCTATAGCCGATCCGATCATGCGTGAAATTTTTCGTGGTGAACAATTTGTAAATTATACAGAAAAGAAGTCAAGGTAAGAGTTTTCAATCATTTCTACGTCAAGGACAAGGATATCAATTTAATAGACCTGAGGATGAAGGGCATGTATCTCAAAATGAAGGGAAATGATATCAACACCCTTCATATCTTTTCGATCAATTTAATTTTGATCTACCAACAAGTCATCTCCCAGAATATCAGCTATTGTCTAGTTTATAGTATTATTAATGTTTAGAGTTGTTCTTTTAAGTTTTTGTTGGTCATATTTTTAAGTTGTATGTTTTTTTTGTTTTTTTAGTATTTTTTAAGTTATGTCTTTTTTTAAGGTAATATATCAGTGTTTTTCAAGTTGTATGACATTTCGTTTGTAGTGTGGAATATGTATGCACTTTTACGTTTATAAATGTTCTAATAATTTTAATATGCATGCATTTTTTAGTTTAAATGTGAAATTAGTGTTCTCTAATTAGTATAATAATAATTTATTTATTTATTTGTATATAATATATACAAATAATTGAAAAATGTTATTTAATTATAAATTATTGAATTAAAAATGTTCAATAATTTAAAATACATATTATTATTATTATTATTATTATTATTTATATTATCTAATATTAGATATTTATTAGTTTTTAATACATTTAAATTAAGAATATCATATTATTAATAATTTTGAGATTTAATAATACATTAAGAATTAATATATACTATGGGTCCCCCACCAATACCAAATTTGGGGCATGAATAGTGCAACCTCAAATTTGGGGTAAAATTATTCGCTACCCCAAATTTGGTAAAAGGGTTTAGGGATGGGTTGGAGTGCTTTGGACTCCCAAATTGAAGAAAAGTGGTATCAGTTGGAGATGCCCTTAACGTTCTCCGTCCAAAATCCTTGATAAAAGTGGATGCAGTTACTAACGTATCCACAAAGCTAAAAATACAGTGATAGAATTGATGAAAAATATAGTAGCGTGATCTTAATGCACCAGATAATTGTTCCAAGTAGGATGATCAATTTGTTATTTAAGGATTCTTAATGATACTTATATGTGATATCCTTACTACTAATCTTATAACTAAACTTTGAATTGGAGAAATTTGTTTTGAACAAAAATAATTTTATATTTTTTCAAAGCTTAGTTATAAAAAAAATTGTGGAATTAGTTGTAAGACTAATAATGTTGTTTTTGAAAATATAAAAAGTAAAATTATAAAAATAATAAGTATTTTATAAAACGATCTTACATATATTAATTCGTAAACTAGAATCCTATTATCACACAAATACACAATTCAACCCTCCTAAATATGATTGGTGATATAAAGTGATTCGTCCTACGAACATATCCGTAAAATCGCCTAAAAGTTTTTACTAAACATAAATACAACAAACTAAAATGATATGAGAGACCCTAAACGTAACACCATTTTTCCTAAACGCAACACCATTTAATGAATGAAATTACCTCTCTACCCCTCTACACATTTAATATTAAACTAACTCTTCATTTACTCCCCCAACCAACCACCCCTCCAATTACTTCCAATTGAATAACTAACTAACATTCCTAACAAACACAAAAAACAAATTGATCTCCCTAACAGTTCCCTAATGAACTACCCAAATTGAAAAAACAGGCGCTACAAATTGACAAAACAGTGCGCTACAAATTGAAAAAACAACAAACCGAAAATAACAACAAACATATTACATTAGATTTTTTTTAAAAAAATGTTTTTTAAAAATAAATTACAACAGCCGCTACAAAATAGCGGTTGTTGTTAAATACATCCGCTACCAACCTGCGGTATTTATATGAAACATCCGCTACCAACCTGCGGTATTTATATGAAACATCCGCTATTAATTTGCGGATGTTTTTGTCTATAATCGCTGAACATTAGCGGCTGTACTACTAAACAACCGCCGTTCACTAGCGGTTGTTTTATTCAAATTTGAAAAAAAAAAAACGAGCTGCAGAAGGTGGGTTCCAACTTTCAAATGTCATAGTCTTACCTAGTGGTCTCCACCTTTTGACTCGAGAAGTGAAGTGATCGGAGAGCTCTAAACTCATCGAAGCTCGTTGGCGACTGAGTGAACTCGCTGCCGTCGCCGGGATCGGGAAGTGAACCCATCGTGTTGGCTCAGTTTGCGGTGGTCGTACAAGACATGAAGGAAGAAACCCTAGAATTTCTAGAGAGAGAAAAAGGAAGAGATAGAGATCGAAGGGAGGATCTGTTAGAAAGTAATGGGGGAGGGGATGGGTTGTTGGGGGAGAGCTTCTTCTGAAGCAGAGAGAGAGAGAGAGGGAGACGGGGAGGGAGACGAATGAGAGAGAGAGAGGTGTGGGGGGGGGGTGGGGTGTTGGTTTAGGGAATTAAATGAGGGAGTTTATTGTGTAATTGTAGCTAGGGGTAGTTAGGTTATTTTATTCTTTAAATATTGTTGCATTTAGGGTTTTAGGTGTTGCGTTTAGGTGTTCTGAAAATATGTGATCTAGGTAGACTGCAAGTGGCGTGGTCGGGAATCGGGATTGGGAAACTATTGTGCGCTTGCGTGGACGCGCATACTCAGGCTCAGCCAGCCGAGAGCCGACCAACCAAGAGATAGAGACGAGTCAAAGTTGCCGGCAACCAACATTGCCATATATATATATATATAACCCCATCACTGCAGATCCTCTTTTTCATTTCCCTTCCTCCATCTCTTTTTTCATTTTTTAGTATTTCCTTTTTTCATTTTTCCACCTTCTTTTCTTTCACAAGTTGAATCCAAGTCAAAGCCAGGTATGTTTTCTTCCATCTTTTCTCTCTGTGTTTCATCCCACCTTAAGGATAAAGCTTTCTTGTTAAAATTCTCCGATTTGTTTTTTTCTTTTACATTGAAACGTGTGATTAGTTGGAATTGTGAAATTGGATTTGATCTTTCAGGTTTTTTTTTAAATCTAATTTCTATTCAGGTATGTTTCTTCTGATGAACCGATCAAACGCTTTAGGATTTGATTTTTGATTCCTTTTTTTTGGATCTGTTTGTACTTTGTATGGGGTTTTAAATTTGAACTTACCGTTTTGATAACTGAATTGTAGTCAATCTCTCGATTTTCGTGATACTGAATTCGATTATTAGCTTTATTCAGACCAATAGATTGATCTTGCTTGGTTTTCAGTCCGAATTCCCCCCCCCCCCTTCGGCTGTCTTTTGATGTTAATTTCTTGTCAGTCAATTGGGCCAATATTTTGTGAAAACGATTTCTTTTGTCCGTTAAATAATTGCGGGGTTTTGTAATTTTTATTTCAGGCTAACATCTAGGGTTGGAGATGTTAGAGCAGTTACTGATCTTTACCAGAGGAGGGCTCATCCTCTGGACATGCAAAGAGCTTGGAAATGCCCTGAGAGGTTCGCCAATTGACACCTTGATTAGGTCCTGCCTTCTGGAGGAAAGATCGGGTGCAGCTTCTTACAATTATGATGCACCTGGTGCTGCGTACACTCTCAAATGGACTTTCCACAATGAACTGGGCCTTGTTTTTGTTGCAGTGTATCAAAAGATTCTTCATCTTTTATACGTGGATGATTTACTTGCTATGGTGAAGCGTGGGTTTTCTGAGATTTATGATCCAAAAAGGACGGTCTACAATGATTTTGATGATATATTCAGGCAGCTTAGGAAGGAGGCAGAGGCTCGTGCGGAGGAACTAAGGAAATCAAAGCCTGTGGTGGGTAAGCCTGTGAATAATAATTTGGGGAAGAAGCAAGGGCAGTTGCAGAAGTTGGGCTTTGAAGGAGGTAATAAAAAAAAGAGTGGAGGGGACTCTGGAAAGGATGATGGGGATGGCGATAATCTAAAAAATCGTAGCTTGGAAAATGGGCACTCCAATGTGGAAGTGCTTGGTAGGGTAAAGGTTAACGGTAAAGAGAATGGAAATTCCAATACGGGAGCTTTTGATGTAAATAAGCTACAGAAACTTAGAACTAAAGGCGCGAAGAAAACTGATACTGTTGTAAACAAGGTTCCCAAGGAGGAACCTAAGAAGAAGATAACAAAAAAGAATAGAGTTTGGGACGATTCACCTAAAGAGTCGAAACTGGATTTCACGGACCCAGTAACTGAGAATGGGGATGAGAATATTGTGGTTGTTCCACCAGTTCAAGGTGAGAGTATGATGGACACAGAAGAGATTGTAAGCAGTGAAAGTGAATCCGAAGAGGATGAGGAAACAGAGAAGGAAAAGAGTTCAGATACGAAAAAGAAAGGGTGGTTTACGTCTATGTTCCAGAGGTTAGTATGTTTTCCCTCATCATCTGCCATCACCTTTGTTTAGGTTTTAATTGAAGCTTTATTAAATTAAATTTATATTCCTAGAAATAATTTCTCATTGCACATGTTGAAATAGTAGTTCTCATTTGTTTTACGATGTATTAGATATGCAAGTTACCTATACAACTTCCTCCCATCCCTTGTTGATACACACGACTGTTCTGAAATGCATGGGTTAATGAAAATCTTCCAACTTCTGACAAACAGTTTAACTATTACGATTACAATGCATTCATGTTCTGTAGGCATGAAAATATTAGGATGCTTATCTTAGATTTTCCCATTATTTTTTTCCAGTATTGCTGGGAAGGCAAATTTGGAGAAGGCAGATCTGGAACCAGCTTTGAAAGCTCTAAAGGACAGGCTCATGACCAAGAATGTGGTATGCATAGATGAATGATCAACCATTTGCTTAAACTCTTTTTCTATCCTTTTTTTTTTGGCCTTGCTAAGTCTGGTTGTATGCTTTGTGTCCTCAACCAACAGGCTGAAGAAATAGCTGAAAAACTTTGCGAGTCGGTAGCAGTTAGTCTTGAGGGTAAAAAGCTTGCCTCATTTACTAGGATCTCTTCAACAGTGCAGGTGTGCCCTAATACCCACTTTTTTTCATTTTATATTTTGGTGTTGTTGCATGATCCAAGAGAATTTACTATTGATTGAATCATAACTGCAGACAGCTATGGAGGAAGCTCTTGTTCGTATCTTAACTCCTAGACGCTCCATTGACATATTGAGGGATGTCCATGTTGCGAAGGAACAAGGGAAACCATATGTTGTGGTTTTTGTTGGAGTTAACGGAGTTGGAAAATCAACCAATCTTGCTAAGGTAAAGCTAATTTAATCTGTGCTAATTATGGACTTCATGATTTAAGGTTACGTCATTTCAGCCTTTGCAAATGATTTTGTGCATGAAGGTCTCTCCCTATTAATCTGAACCTTTTTCATGAATGCCACTCTGTAGGTTGCTTTTTGGCTTCAGCAGCATAACATCAATGTCATGATGGCTGCATGTGATACATTCCGTTCAGGAGCAGTTGAGCAGCTGCGTACTCATGCTCGTAGGCTCCAGGTATTATGATCTTAGGCCTTTCAGTCCTTGAGTTCCTGTCACTCTTACTTGATGTTACCTAGGAAGAGAGTACTAAAATTTAATGCAAATATTGAAATGTATTAACTTGTAATTGACTGTTTTATTCAGATTCCTATATTTGAAAAGGGTTACGAGAAAGATCCTGCTATTGTTGCTAAGGAAGCAATTCAGGAGGCTACTCGAAATGGGTCAGATGTTGTTCTTGTTGACACTGCTGGTCGAATGCAGGTAACATTGATGTTGCATCATTGTGGATCTATATGCATGAAATTGTGCTCCTTTGAAATTTCGTTCTTTTGTATACCCCTCGTTTACAAGGGTTTCCCCCTTGGCACCCTTTTAGTTTGTGTTTTCTTTGTTGTAAAAAAGGGCATGAAATTGTGGCTGTGGATGTTGTTTCTGTATTAAAGTACCAAATTTGTAAATCTTTTCTGTATAGTATTTGTCCATGTGATCCATCCAAATCCCTCTTACGCCTCTTCTCCTTCCTCAGTACCAGATGGACTGTCTTGCCCCTCCTCTACTACCTGCTGATATGGAGCAACTCTCAACCTCTCTTCCTCTTTATATTCAGTCCCTCCTCCCTCCTTAGGCTTCATTACTCCCATTTGGTTCAACTCTAAGTTATACATATAGAGGATTCAGTAATCAGAGTTAATGAACTCGATTATTGGATTTACCCAATCCACTAACCAGCCCTCTTTGCAGTACTCAAATGTCTTTGTTCAGTTGTTTTTCCATAGAGGCGATTGTAATGAATTGTGATTGGTGGGAAGAAGAAGAGCAAGGTTATGAAGATCATAGGAATCTATATATTGATTTATTGCCAAAACAGCGAACAGAAAATGCAAGGAGCATCCATCTCATTATTGTCTCTGTTTGCCTACCTTTTATTTTGGTATCTTTTACCTTGCTTGATAACTATACATGTTAATTTGTATACGGTATACCACATAACACCTTTCTTTTCTTTTCCCCCTTTTGTTAGAAAAAGGTAACTTCATTATTGACCCCAAGGGGCGGGAGAGATGGCAAGGGCACTCAAGGCAAAGACCTTGAGGTCTTTGGTTTCAATATTCATACCAACTACCAAAGGGCCATATTTACCCGGCCCGGCCCTGCCCTGCCCTTGGCAGGTGCGACATGGGCCTTTGCGCAGGGTCCCCAATTTCAAGGGGCCTAATTTTATAGGTGTTTAGGCTGGTTTTATTTATATATATTATAGTTAATGTAACATTATTACAATAACTGTCTTCTAGCTCAATGGTTTGGAAATACTGTAAATGGCGTTACTGAAGCGCAGATCCTGGGCTCAACCCCCAGCTGTTCTATATTTGTAATATTTTATTTTCGTCTACGGTCAATTATTAATTGTTATTTATATGAATATTATATCATATACCTGTTTTAGTTAAATAATCCCCTATACTATTTTGAGATGTTTTACATAAATAATCAACTTTTTAAAATTATGTTTATAATTTTCATAATCTTTCATCTTTATCCTCCATTTGTATTGCAAGTATAATGGTTGTGGTTAAGTATTTTATTTATTTATTACCAACTTCAAAACTACTTATATATGTTTTAATTTAATCCGGAACCTAATAAATAAAGAGTTACTATATAAAGATGAAGATTTTGTATTCGACTTTAGTAGAGTTATTCAACCTTAATTTTATTTTGCGTTCGCTAAATTTACTTATAAAAAAAAAGTTAGTTGACCTTCAAATTTTTATTTGGGTCGTAAAAATAACAATTGCATAAATTGAAATGTAGGTGCAATTATAATAATCATTGGGTATATTATAATATCAATTTTTCAAGCAAAAATCAAATTTTATTGTTATGTGACTATCATTTTTATTGCTTATATTTGTTTAATTCTTAGCTTTGTCAGTTGATTGTTTTTTTGTAACTTGAATTTAGAGTGGACACTACATGTTAACAAAAAAATATCCATCAAGAAGTCAAAAAAATAAATAAAAGAAAAAATTGATTGAGTATATTCTTTTTATTGCGAATTGTTTTAACGAATGAAGAATAACAGTTTTCAGTGATTATTTAATACTTATTTTCTTATATGTTTGTAGGTATTATACATTTTCAATACTTTAAATGATGAAAATTCAAAAAATTGTTCGTCTAAAAATCTTATGTTTTTTTAAAGGCCCCTTATTTTCTTTTCGCTCTGGTCCTCCAAAAGTTTAGGACCAGCCTTGATACTTGCCTATCAAAAAAAGAGGGTAACTTCATTACTAGAGTGTATGTACATGAGGGCTCAATTAGGTGAATCAGTAATGGTAGTTGGCAACAAATTATGTGCAATTTTCGCCGTGCTCATTGGTACAACCTTTTCCTCTCCGTTGACATACTGCACTATTTACATACTTCAACTCTTAATCTTCTCGCTTATCCTCAAGGAGATTGCTTTTAAAATCTGTTGTCACTTAAAATGGATAATTAGATGAGAACAAGGCAATGTCGATTGGTTATATACCAATTTTATTAAGTGGATTCTAAAATTGAATTTTCCTAAGAAGTGAGAAGCTAGATTGTAATTGTAGCTTATCAAACTAACTTCCTTCAATTTTCCTTTTCAATCTATAGTGAACAATGTACAATTTGACGCTTTTTCTAATCACCATCTAATTCATTCACTCTACCTCAACTCTTAATCTTCCAGATTGACTTTATTCCTTCTTATCATCATTCCTGAATTTTTATTATCCCTTTAATTATTAGTTACTATTAAGGCAATAATATTAGATATCCATTAGTGTTTATAGAAAAAAGTTCCCATGTGTGTCAATCGAAGAGAGTATCAGTGAACAAATATTAGGTAAGATTCAAGATTGATTGGTTTGAAACTTGGGAGTTGGAATTATTTACTGGATACTTGAGTTTTCTGGGTTAAGCCCTTGTCGAACAGCCTTTGTAACCTTTTCATCTCTCATGAATTATCAAGAATCATTAGTGAGTCTTGATATTATCGTAACCACAAAATCTGAGATTGAAATTAAACCTCGAAAGGGACGTGAGGTGTGGTAAATGTGTGGAGAGCTAACTGGAGCGTGTGAGCACTTGTGAAGTGTTTTGCTTGTTGGCATAGCGGGCTATCAAAGTGTGTCTGGGTAAGTTGACATTACCTCAACTCTCTTTCTTCCATATGGACTTTATTCCTACTTCTCATCATTCCTAAATTTTTGTTGTCCCCATAGTTAATAAGTTACTATGAAGGCAATACATTGGAGATTCCATTAGAGTTTATAGAAAAAAATGGTTCTGTGATGTGTAAATTGACATGACTATAATAGAATAAATAGGAGATAAGATTCGTTGGTTTGATACTAGATAAGTCGGTTTTCCTAGTTAAACGTTTGTCAAACAGCCTTTATTGCGTTTGCCCTTGTCATGAATTCGTTGGTATCATAAGAGACTTGATATTCGTGTAACCACAATTCTTGAGATTGAAACTATACTTTGAAAGGGATGTGATAGTCATAATGGCGCCAATGAGAGGCAAGGTAAATGTGTGGAGGAAAACAGGAGTGTGTGAGCATTCTTAAGGTGTTTTCCTTGTCGGCAGGGTGAGGTAAAGTTTACATAGTGGGCTCTCAGTCTGCATCTGGGTTCATGGTGCATGTTGGAAGCGCCGAGGTATGTAGTTAGAGATGTGATGGAGGAAACTTTGCCTTAAAAAGTGATGATGTCAAACACCTCATTTGGCAGGCTTTCGGTCAAGATGGTTCCCTTTTCTGTTGTTTATGTAGGCAAATGATTACAGAATTGACCCAAATAAAATTTGCAGCAACCTGGTAAGTCCATGTGCAGCACCTTGATGCGGAGAGTGACCAAAGGACAAGAGAGTGAAGGGAGAGATCTTTAAAAGTGGAATCGTAAAAAGGCAGATGCCCTTGGCTTCATAGCCTGACACATACTCAATACTAGTTCCTCTCAGGATTAATAATCCAAATGATCATATTTATATCTTATATAAATATGGTGCGGTGACATAGAGTTGTGGAGATTATTTCCGGATTTGTTTAGCATAGCCAGTAATAAGGACTACTTTGTTAATGCAGTGCTTCATGTGGAGGATAACAAGGTGATTTGGAGTCCTTCATTCCATAGGAACTTCCATGACTGGGAGATGGAATCATGTGTGTATTTACTTGATTTTCTCTATTCCATGACTGTTTGGCAGGCAAGTGGAGGATAAAGTGTGCTGGAAGGGTACTAAAGACAAGATTTTCTGTCAAAGCTTATTTTGAGTCTTTATCACCCAAAGATGGTTTTTTATTTCCATGGATATCAGTTTGGAAATCTAGAGCTCCCAGTCGGGTAGCAGTTTTTGCTTGGGAGGCTTGCTATGAAGCCATTCTAACCAGAGATAATTTGAGAAGAAGGCATAATACTTATGTGAATTGGTGCTATATGTTTAAAGGCGATGAGGAAAATGTTAACCATTTACTCATCCATTGTTCTTTAGCTATGGATCTTTGGAATCTTATCCTCAGGCTCTTCAACATTTTGTGGGTTATGCCTAGATCAACAAAGGAGCTATTTCAAAACTGGGCTTTCTACAAACGGAGAAGAGGAATAGTAGGGTGTTTGATAACAAGGAAAGGCCCTTGTCGCAGTTGAATGACTTGGTGCTGCGAACTCTCCAGTCTTGGTGTTTAGTAGATGCTAATACTTCCATTCTTCACCCTTATTCCTTTGTAGATTTTGTTAATAGTCTATCCTTAGATTAGTTGTATACTCCTAGTGTACAAAGGATGCATCACCTTTTTTGACACTTCTATGATATTATACTCTTACTTATCAAAAAAATGATAATATTTATATCTTTTTTCTTTTTTCCTGTTTAGTAAATAAAATGTTTTTGACTATAGAAGTGCAAAAGAGGCGCAACCCTTGTGCACCCAGTCCCTAGACGACCCGGCACCTTCCTTCCTCCCTCACCTTTTTATTATTTGAGTTCTCATTTTTTTCTGGTTGAACATCTCCAACCTCCATCCTGGCATCCATCGCAACTGTAACACAAATACATGTGTGCAGTCAACCTCATCAATGGCTTCGAACTTGTAGCCTAAAATACCCCACAACTGGGAATACTATAGATATATGATATATCAATGAGGTATGTATGGGCCAGAATTGCAGGCACTCGGGACAAATATGTATCCCATCTATCTGCACATGCATTCCTCACCATTGTTTGGATTTATTTTTTTATCCTTTCAAGAGTTGTGAAAAAACATTGATAACCCTCGTGCACAGAATATGATGTTTGCCATGTAGACTTTAAAACAATGTATATGTTGTGGACTAGTGCAAATGTTATTATTACTATTAGTTGGTTTATTGAATTTATATGACATTTTACAGGATAATGAACCATTGATGCGTGCACTGTCGAAGCTTATCTACGTTAATAGTCCAGACCTAGTCCTTTTTGTTGGTGAGGCACTGGTTGGTAATGATGCTGTGGATCAACTATCAAAGTTCAATCAGGTCTGGCTATAATTTTGGCTGCTTTTGATTATTCATTCTCCAACTTGATAATATTCTCAGTAAGCATGAACCTACATTTTGCTTAACTTTTGGTTGTTCTCTTGCAGAAATTAGGTGAGCTCTCCCCATCTCCTGATCCCCGCTTGATCGATGGGATCTTGCTAACCAAGTTTGATACCATTGATGATAAGGTACTAGGATATCAAAAGAAAATTGTGGCTGGAGTTTTCAATTTGATTATCACTGTGACGATTCAAGTGTAAAACTAATATTTGCACAATTGCATAGGTTGGAGCTGCGCTTTCAATGGTTTACATTTCTGGAGCACCAGTCATGTTTGTTGGCTGTGGCCAGTCTTATACGGACCTGAAGAAGCTCAATGTCAAGTCCATCGTGAAGACACTTCTTAAATGAGGATTATGTGTTTCACCCTTTCACTTTGTTATCTGTGCTTCTGTTACCTCTGTTATGGACACGTTTGCCTCACCCTTTGCGTCACTTTGTTTGCTACCTTCTCGTTGTGAACATCTCTTGCTGTGGTACTACATCTGTAAACTGTCTCTCATCCTTTGATCTTAATATTCTAATGTGGAAGTGAATTGTTCCTTGTGGCTTCAAGTTCATGTTACCCTCCCACACTCACTCACCGTGCGCACACACACACACACACACACTCTCTCTCTGTGACCAGTGGCCATTTTGATGTAAACAAGTGAAAAAGGGTATCAGTTTTGTAGTGGTCAGTGGTGTGAATACCTCCTAATTTACTTCGTAGCTGTGGTGGTTGGGATGGAGATGGACAATGTGAAGTTGTGAACCGAGTCACTCCCACATGTTATGGAGCTGTTGACGGTAATGACCAGTCTCATTGCATTGTTAGTATTGCACAATCCGATATTTAGCACTGAGCAGATAAACAAGTGTATTAGTAGTAGTCCCAAACAGTTGGTTCTGGCCGCTGTCATCTTCTCTTCCATAGCATTTGAACAACCATATCAAAGTAGAATGGAATTCCCAAACTCGAACCTTTGTTGAAAATTATAAGTTCGACTCGTATCAAATCCGACTAACAAAAAATAATCTCTGTATTGTTCATTTGTTTGTCCATTGGTTGTGTAAGAATATATAGTACAAAAACACAAATCAAGAAAACTGTGGTATACTGATCTGAGCTCTATGCAGTAATGTCATGCAGTGGCCTAATCAACCAAAGCACGAAGTTTCCTGAGTTCTCTTTGATCCATTTCTCGAAATTCTCTTGTAGAAACTGACCTCTGAACCTGACTCAGTTTATACATTTCGCCATCGTTGTACCTAGTCGCTCCTGTATTGTCATTAGGCAACGGAGGCCTATTCTTTCTGTTCTTGGTAGCCTTTGGATGGGCCTCACTCATATGTTTGTATTGCTGAGTCGAGGCACTGGGAGAGAGTGAAAGGGGCAGGATTTCCTCTTTAGAGGATTTAGGCTGTATAGTAGAGGGACTCACACTGTTGCTGGGTTCTTGCGTTTGGACAAGGACAACCACCTCTTCTTTGTTCTCCGGCTCCTGAAAGACAAAACAATGACATTGTTCAACAAGAACCGGGAAAGCAATTATATAGGTACGTACTACGTACCTCTTTCAAAGGAGCAATTGGTATTTCATTGACTTGATCTTTTCTTTGGCGTTCTTTTACTGTTTGAGACCGTTGACTCCTCCTAGCTTTCCTTTGCCTGCAGAAATGCGAATAAGTAACTAACAACACTTCTTGAACTGAAACACCTTAAGAAGATTTATGAGCAGGATACTGAAAATTTCACTGATTATTGTAAGAGTCTGCTTCTGCTTCCTAAACTTACTTCCTGCGCTCTTTGTTCAGAGCTTCATCATCCTTTTCTACATGGATTACAGGTAAACCCGAAAGATCACACGCCAATGGGTTTGTGTGAAAGAACTGCAACCAGAAGACACTTCAACTTTAGCCTAAAACTGATAATACATCTATTATTTTGCGAACAGGGTCCAAACATTCTTTGAATTTAAACATAGACATTTGAAGTTGCACTTACTTCATTTTGGAGTGCAGAACTTGCAGAACCACGATATGCAGGATCCAGTGCAAGAAGAATGCTCAAAAGACCCGTAGACGATTTAGGAAAGTCCCTAAACGCCTCACGCATATTTGGTTTGTATGAATGCGGTGGCCTGAAGGTTGTCGGCACCTTCAATTTTTTCCAGTAGTCTTCTGATGGTGTGCCACAAAGTTTAAATATCCTATGAAGTTGCTCAACCTGCATGTATCAAAAACAATTTAAACTCTATATACATTAACCTGCCCTTAAATAAAGTGGAGTTTCCATAGTATTACCTCGGTTCTACCAGGCATGATCGGCCTTCCAGCAAACATTTCTGCCATGAGACAGCCAGCGCTCCAGAGATCAATGGCTGGGCCATAATCTGTAGCACCTAACAGTAGCTCTGGGGAACGGTACCAAAGAGTTACAACTCGGTTAGTGAGATGGCGCCTTTTCTCAGGATCATAATAGTTAGCGAGCCCAAAATCGGCAATCTTTAGCATCCCATCTCTATCGATCAACAAATTCGATCCTTTTATGTCACGGTGCAAAATTCCCCTAGCGTGACAGTGCTGCAGACCCGAAAGCAATTGCTGCATATAGCACTTAACCTACCACCATATGTCACAGTTAGCAATTCAAAAATAACGTTGCGTTACACGAGGTAATAAAATTTCAGACGTGTGAAACTTGTTTTTTACCTGTGGTTCAGTCAGCATGTCATCGGGGCGAGCGATGATTCTGGATAAATCAGTTTGCATATAGCCGAAGACTAAATATATACTGAATTGCATTCTTGATGTGGCCAATCCTTCGAGCTTAACTATATTGGGATGATCTAGCTTCCGTAATACCGTGATCTCTCGTGCCATAAATTTAACACTTTCGGGTTCAGAAGTATCAAATCGGACCTTCTTTAGTGCTACCACTTTTCCGGTCTCTCTATCGCGAGCTTTATACACATTGCTGTAAGTCCCCTGACCTACCTATAGAACCAAAAATGTTTCTTTAGCCAAATCCGTATAATTTAACCAAAAAAAAAAAAAGGATTTCCAGATTGGATGAGAGGGGTCTAATGCATTTAAGCATTTCAAAAATTATGAATTAGGAAAAATGAAGAAAAATAGAGGCTAACCTTGTCAAGCTTATCATATGCATCAGCACTCTTAGGGACCAAACCAGCAAGAGCACCTTTAGGAATATTATCGGTTAGCCACTTAGGCCAACCATCAACTAGCTCATCGGGTTCCCCCGGCTTTGAGAGCATGCTATTAATTTTTTGAGATATATTTCCGCCACCACTACTGCCACCACTTTTTCTTTCTCTCTCTTCGGTGATCAATTTCCCTGCTTCTTGACCAATTCTACCGCTACCATAACTCTTTTTCTCTTTCTCTTTATCTTTTGTAATCAGCTTCCCGTCTTGACCATTCCCACCACCACCACCACCACCGTCGCTAGCCTTGCCGCTACTAACAATACTTGCACTACTAGTCCTCACCTCTGGCTTAAGAATCCTACCGGGATAATCCTTATGTAAAGGCTTCTGGCCACCACTTGGTCTCCTTGATCCCATCTTCTTATAATTACCTCCATTAACATACCCGTTTTCCATTTTCAACTTATCTAAACCTCGTGGTGGAGAATTCATGGAAGGCCTGGCTGAGACACAACCCATAAGAAAACTAACTTCTTATTGTGAAAGATGATGAGTTTTGAAGTTGTAGGAGGCACGGTAGCTTGATGTTGACATGGTCAAGATGTAAAAATATGAACAAGAACAAGGACAAGGAAAAAGAGACACTTGTTGAAGATAGGAAATGGAACAAAATGCAAGCTTTTGACAGGGAGGACAGAGAGTAGAAGAAGATGACAAAGTGGCCGGCCATTGCCGGCCTTTTAAAGGATGCTATGCCTAGGTGATCCTCATTTGTTAAGAAGTCTATATATATATATATATATATATATATATATATATATGTAGTTTACACAATTTTTGGCTTTTCCTTCCATACTTCCCTCCAAGTGCTATTTAGAAAGATATTTTTTCTTTTGGGGAAAACCTTCTCTGATTTTTGATCAAGAATCACGTATCAAACAACTACCCATATAAATTAAGCTTTCACTCATGCTTTCATGGGAGTTCTTTTGACTAATTATAATGAATTTATGGGGCCAATTATTTATCAGATCATTATTGATATTGTAGAGTTTTGATGACCTACTTAATTTGATGGTTTCAAAGATGATATAAATCATAAATAGTTCTTCAAAATAACAAACATCAGTAACAAACTAAACTGATCTGCTATTTTGTCTTATTTCGAATGTCAATCTATCCATCCACTTTTATTTTTGCCAAGAAGACAAAGAGAACCCAGATTTGGTCGTCTTCAGCTGGGAGTGTCTGGTGCTACCTGTGTCCTCGTCAGTTACGGAAGAGAGAAGGAGAAACTGTCAAAAGAGAAAGAAAATATGATTAATTACAAGCCGGTACACTTTTTTGAAATTGTAACCGCTTCACTATCTTTAAAAAAAAAAAACCGCTTAAGTCCACTTTTATACTTCATCCGTCCCTAAATAATCGTCGTAGTTGACCCGGCGCACAGTTTAAGAAAAAACAATTGACTTGATTATTTATATTGGTTTAATGTGTAGTTTCCTTTAAAGCCCAAGTGTATGTGGCTCATAATTAAAGTAAAGTGAAAAAGTAAGGGTAAAGTGGTAAAAGTGATGTTCTAAAAAAGTAAATTTCAAATTTGACAATTATTTTGGGACGGATGAAAAAGGAAAAGAGGACGATAATTTAGGGACGGAGGGAGTATATTTTTTTCCAATATTACCCGTTTCTTCACATCCAACTGAACTTTATTGCTTTCTCTGAAGTTTGCACAGAAACCAACTACCTTGTGTTGAGTAATTTCCTTTCAGAACACCTAAACGTAACACCAACATTCCTAAACGTAACATCGTTTAAAAGGTAAAATTACTTCACTACCCCTCTTCACATTTAAACTATACTACCCCTCCCTCCCTCCCCCTTCACGTAATTTTGATTACGTGTCGTTGTTGATTCGATTTTTATTGTTAATTTGCATGATATCGCATGTGAATTAGATTGTGATATGGCAAAATATCTGCTTGGGCCGTCCGTGTGTTGGGTTGGACATCTGGACTTGAATTTGCTTCCTTGAACCTAGCTAAGGGCACAGAAAACCTGAGTGGAAGTGCAAGACAGGGTCTCGCGAAACCCCTCCGGCGTGAGAGTAAGTATCATATGAGATAGTCAAAAAACAATTTGACAGAGTTTCTAGGCTCAAGAAAGAGTGTGTACCTTGTTCATGGCTTATGGAGGGGTATTTATAGGCCCCCAATGTCATTGAATCCGTCTAGGATTTAGTTTCCTTAGATACCTTGTCAAATTAGGAGAGAATCCCTTGATTTTAGGCATGATACGCGACTGGTCGCGTGAATGTAGGAGCAGATAAGACAAGTGTCCTACTCGGATAAGGAAACCTTTGACCTGTCTAGGAGAGCAAGTTACTGAGGTTCCTTGTTCGATATCTGCCCGGGTGAGCAAAGCTCTGCCCGGCCATAATAGGCAGGTCTGTAGATGACAAGTGTAACTCCCGTGCATGGACCTTGGTCGAGGCCGGGGCAGTCTTTCGACCGGGTTTGGGCGGGGTGAGTCGATTCTGCCCGTCGAGTGCGGTCCCGGGCATGGCCCTGGTCGAGGACAAGGCCCATCTTGCGCGACGAGGTTTAAACGGGTTGCAGATTATTGCTTTCGGTACCTCGGTTGCCAAGCCCGATAAACTGGCGGTCCACATGTTAACTATGCCCGTGACTGGCACGTGATGCCAGCTCATGCTTCGCTCGTGACCCGGTTTGGGCTGGGCACATCAGTGGCCCCTAGCTCCTTGTCTGGCGAGTATTCATGCTCGGAGCGGGGAGCGTTTCTGTTCGATGACGTCACTCTCGTGCCGGGCTTCAACACTTGTGAATTTTCAAAGACAGTTGCTAATGAGCCGGAGGGTCTTGTTGAAGGTTCTGGAATCTCTGTTGAGGGACGGCTGAAGCGTACCGATGAAGCTTGCCATTGAGAGTACCGTGAGGCGAGTAGGCGTGAAACGCGTGAGCCGCCAAGAAAAGGTGAGACTTGATAGGGGCTCGTTTTTTGGTGTGGCGCATTAAATGCGCGTGTGTGCTAATGACGGGTGTTGTCTTTTCAAGTGCTGATGACGGCGAACCCGTTTCGGCGTCCCCAAAACTTCCAGACTTTTGCCTATAAAAGGCCAACCCCTTACCTCTCTATACTTTTACCAGCTCCGAGACTTAGAGAGAGAGAGAGAGAGAAAGAGAGAAATCACCCACATCTTGTCACTGCTTCCTCTGAAGACTTTCGGTTTCCGGTGTTATTGCAGTTGCCCCTCATTTTCGGTTGCCATTCAGCTCACAACATCCGAGGTCTTTCCCAGCTTTCCTTTTAATTCCGACTGTGCCGAGAAAACGAGCTCAATCCGGTCTTTGATAGTAAGTTTTCTCATCCCTTTCCGTTTCAATTTCTTTGTTTCTGGGTTTCCTCTTCATCTTCAAAACTTTATGGGGAAAATTCGTGGGATTGGGAAAGACCATAGGCAGAGATCGAGGAGAATCACCCATAGCGTCCTGCCTGCTAAGCGGGCATGGCCCTTGGGTATACCTAGACTTAGGGTTTTTCCCTCCTTTTTAATTGTTCTGTGCCGCGGGCAAAGTCTGACCTTTATTTTCCTCGATCTCCATGTAGATGCACGACGGAGAGTACTCAGAAAACGATAGAGAAGCTTTCAGCTATGGCAGGCAAAATGACCCATTGAGTAGCGAGAGGTCGCCTTTCCTGAACGTCGAAGTAGAAGAGGGAGATGAGTCCGTGGCCGGAGAGGCCGTCGTGGCACGAGTCCGTGTGCCTGTGATCACACTTACTGATTCCTCGAGTGAACCTAGCTTGTCCGATGGAGAGATGGAACAAGGCCGGGTGGCCACTGGCGGGCAAGGCCCATCACAGCTACCCGAACGAGTGGAGCCTATAGCCGAGGAGAGGGCTGGTGATGAGATGCTGTTTGACGCAATGGAAACTGTTGTAGTTAATGAGGCCTGTAACTCAGGGGAAGAGAGTTCTGATAACCTCCCAATAGCCCGGAGAAGGAGACAACTTGCCCGTGCAGGAGATGACGCTACTACTTCTGCCACCTGATTGGCTGTCTGAGGCTGATGAGACCCTCTACGCCGCACACTGGGCTTCCTTAGATACCTCTGCCAAACTCACTGCGTGGTTTACTTCGCTGGGGGTGGACCCTCAAAATTACCGAGTAGAAAAGGGCAAAAGGCCGTTGCAGTGGACGGAGAGTATCCCCGCGAACAAGATGGAAAACTGCTATTTTTCGTACTTTTTCCGAGTAGGGTTGCGTTTACCCCTAGATCCCTTCGTCCTTCGATTTCTCAAGGAATTTGGACCGATGCCCGGCGACTTGATGTTGAACACCGTCCGAGCCCTAATGTCGTATACCGTGGCGTGTCGTCTGCTGCGAATAGAGCCAACTCTGAAGATTTTCCAGTGTCTATTTATTCTAAGTGTTGACGCTTACGACCGGGTTGGCCTCCGGTCTAACTCTAGCTTCCTCAAGATTCTGGCTGAGGTCTCGGGCAAGGTTGAGGCCTGGGACAGAAGAGCCATCCTAATCGAGTCCCGGACATGCTTGCCGATAATGCCTATGGGCCAGGCATGTATAAACGTTCCTAAGCTTCCCCGCGGCAGCTTTACTACTGGTGACTCTGGTCGCTTGGCCACTATCCGGGCTGCTTTGGGCGTCATAATGGAGGGGGAGAATCGTGTTGGCCAGGAGAGTCTTTTTGACTGGAAGGAGTTGGTCTGCAATCCCAAGAATTTGTGTTTGGTTGGTGTGCTCCGGGCTGCTATACCCGGAGTTGAGCCTTTATGCTCGTTCGAACCCGAGGAGGCCCACGTTTATTGGGGTGGCCACCATGGGCAAAATTTCCGTAGCCATTGTGATGAGTGTCGAAAGATTGGGCATGACTGCACCCCTGTCTACTCGGCTGCCCCTGGTCAATACTTCATTTCACTTATTATTTTTTATTTTTAATTTTTCATAATTGTTGCACTGATTCTCTTTCCATCTTATGCAGCTATGATGACCTTACGACAGCTCCAGAGACTTGAAGCCGAGGAGAGCAGAAGAGTGGCTGCTTTAGCGAACAAGCCGACCCAGGTCATCCCTATTGTTCCCTTTGGGCCCCTGGCCCAAAAACCTGTGGCTACAAAGAAGACCGCTGAGCTCCCTCCACCTGTTCAGTTAGCAGCCGGTATGGCCGATGCTGCTGCTGCTAAGGCCACCAAGGCAGCGGGCAAACGAAAACGGGACTCTCTTCCTGTCGTTGATCGGTCCTGTCCGCCCACGAGGCGTGGGCTCCGAGCGTGTCTCCGCCACCCCTTCTCCAGCCCAAGATCCTACCAAACCGTGGTTGCTCCCCGGTTTTGAGATGCCGACGACCGTTAATGCGGCACGGGCCATAGTGAGCGGGCTATCTAAGGGCCTCAACGTTGGGCATATCGACCTGTCTCCCATGGTAGTCCTACCGGGTTAGTGGGCAAAGGTATCGTGAAGTGGCTTTTGTAAGAAGATGTCACCCACGACCGCGACACCGCCGTCCACGTTTTACTTGGACACATAGGGCTCAGCTTGAGCGAGGTATATCTGTGATAATTTGCCTTGACGATTTACGCTTATTGAATTATGCTGACTTTACTTGTGATTGTACTGCAGATCGCTTCCTCCTGCACTAACATCTATGACCGCTATGTCGAGGAAAGAGATGCCCGCAAGAAAATTGAGTTTGAGAAGGACGAGCTAGTGAGCTCGGTGAAGCGTAAAAGCGAGCAGGTTGTTATTTTGGACAAATCGCTGAAGGAAAGCGAAGCTTCGGTCCAGAGGCTAGAGGCGGACAAACTGTCCTTTGTTGAGAAGAAGACAGCCTTGGTGGCTCAGCAAAAGAAGTCCCAAGCTACCGAGGATTCCCTGGTCGAGCAGTGGACACAGCTGCAGACGGAGCTCGCCGCGTTGAAGGCCAAGGTGGCAAAAGATGCTACGGCCATAGCTTCCTTTTCTGATCAGTTGTCAGCGTCGAGAGAAAAGACTGTAGAAGACTTTATTGCCTCTCCTGCTTACGCGTCCAGAGTGCGTAAAGAGATCTTCGCCTACTATGATGTGGGTACCCACCATATCTTGCGCTTGCTCCCTGGAACTGGTGCAGTTGAGATGCCTACTATGGCGGACTGGGCGCTGCTCGACCCTTACTGTCCGGAAGCTCGGAGCTTGCATCACTTGGTGCCCTACACCCAAGGAGAGCTTGATGCCATTGCCCGCGACGATGCCGAGGATGGGCTGGAGCCTTGGATTCCCCCTACCCCGCTAGCCGTCAATGTGTGCAGCCTGATGGAAGCAAAGAGGGCGGAGAAAGAAAACCGGGTGGAAGAGGCTGCTGCCCAATTGCAAGTGGAGTTGGAGGCTCATAATGCTGAAATCCGCTGTGACCGTGACCCAAACTCTTCCGGACATAGCTTAGATTACATGCATTTTGCTCGGCCTTCGTGCCTTTTAGATCTGTACTTGTAATTTCTTTCTTTTAATGAAAACTGGACTTTGCTGAATGGTTGCTTCTGTGCTTGCCTTTTCATTCTTATTTTGCTCGATGATTATTTCTTTACACGTCTTTTCTGCATTTGATTAGTACTAATATGCGTGCATACGGGGTGGCCCCCGAAAACATGTCGAGCAAAAATAATCGTAATTAACCAAGCATGCAATATTGTGTAAGGAGTAACTTAGAAATAATAAGGCTAATTAAGCAGGCATATTATTTAAGCTGAGGTTGTACGGGCAGGAGTCCGGTCTAAGTGCCTGGTTCTGGCCAAGGTTTCGACCGGACATAAAGATCATGATTTCCCGACATGAGTGCTTGGCACTGGCCAAGGCTTTTGAGCGGGCATGGCCCCTATTGCCTTGGGCGAGCTTCTAGAAGATTGCCTAGCGGGCAGGGCCCTACTCAGAGCGGAAACCAACAATCGGGCACGGCCCTTGTTCGATGTTGGCACATCGAAGCGGTTGCTAGTATATCAACTGGGTATAGAGATATACGACTAACAGTGTTGCTCGGTCACTATAGGAATCCGAGGTAGCTAGCCGCTATCTTATGGGTCGGGCCCCTACCGCCTGGCGAGCATCCTAGTATGTGAACCGGGCATGGCCCCATCTTATTCACGGAGAGGATAAATTCACCAATACTAGGGTGTTGAGGAAGTGTGAGGTTCCCGGGGTGTGCCCCCGCGCCCCGCGCGCCCTTGGCTAGGGGTGCGCGTACGTGCGGATGCGGGACACCACTGCTCTCGTTCCACCCTCCCTTGTTTAGGGGAAGATGAAATCAAAAGTGCGAGAGGAGTGCTGTCTATGTTAGCACGTTTGAATGTGTCTCGGTTGCCTTGAGAGGATTTTGTATCCAATATGGGAACTGATGGTTTCCCGCATCAAGTTATCCATTGTTTAGAGGATACCAGGATATGGGAATGCATTACCCTTTCATTCCCATTTTCCCTTTTTTAGGGGAAAACGGAAAAGTGCAAAAAGGATATATTGCGGCGCCCCACTATGGATTTATTGAAAATAGCCTTATGGCCCATTCAGATTACTATGGGAGCTTTGGGTTTCCGCATCAAGTTATCCCTTGTTTAGGGGATACGGGATATGGGAATGCATCACCCTCCATTCCCATATCTCCCTTTTTAGGGAGAGCGGGGAAAGTGCAAAGAGGGAATGTTGCGAGGCCCCAGAATCGAAAGTTTTAGAGTCGCCATCTTTATTTTAAGGCAAATAAAGCAAAACCAAAGAAAAGAAAAATAAACCAGAGAAAAAGAAAACGGGTTCGGAGGCTAAGTTACGAGTTGGGAAGGTGCTAGGCACCCAACTCGCCCTTTCGGTCTTGAAAATGGTTTTTGGCTGAAGTATGCTTATTGTCACATTTATTTAGCAAATAAATAAGGTATTAAAATGACAGGGAAATTTAAACAAATACATTCGTGGCCACATTATTTACGGACTCGCAGCCGTCTCCTTCCAATGATTACAGACATATTTAAGAATATTTGCCCATTATAACGGCTCTTTTACATAGTATTTCCTATTCTAATCCGGGCAGCACAACAACTTATATTGGCTACATTGCGCCGGATTTAAATAACAATTTTAAAAAATAAATAAAAGACAGAAAATATAAATAAATAAAAATAAACGACGCTCTTAAAGGTTTTACCTTTTAGAGCGGCGGTGTCTGTCTTCGGGGAGAGGGAGTCTTTTGTTGTTTGTGTGGTTGTTGTTTTGAGTTGGGCAGAATGACTGCTTTATTTCTGAGGGTTTGGGCTTATCAACTCGGGCAGAGTGACAGCTTATTTGGGTAGGTTTTGGCCTTTTTGGTTGGGCGGAACCTAGACTTAATTTTTGACTTTTCAGCTCGTTACTCGGGCAAAGTAACGGCTTACTTTGAGATTTTTGGACTGGGGAAATGAGGTGGATACCTAACAACTAGGCTAGGGATCACTTATAACCTATGGGTTTTGATTTTGGCAGAGTTTGGACGGGGTTTGAAGACTCTAGGGGCTTCCACTCACCTATCTCGCACCTCTCGTACTAACTTATCGAATGATCGCAGAAGCAGAGCTTCGCTGCGATTTTTCTATCGCGTAACTGAGCCGCTGGAATGAGAGGCCGGGGGTCTCTATTTATAGTAGAGGAGAGGGACACGTTGGGCATTTGTGCGTTTGTTCTCTGTGCATCAGCAGCTTGTATCGCGTGCTTAAGGAGTTGTACCATTTGATCTCTGAGACAAGCTACAGGAATGCGCATGGTGCGGCACCAAGGCTCTTTGGTGCGGAACCATGCAAGCTTCCAAGTTCCAAATTTTTGCACTTTCCCCCCCTGCAGTTCACTGTTTCGCGCATCCTGCTTTTCCTTTCGCATTTTTGACTCCTGTGACTTGACATTTGTTAAGTTTTAACAGTTCTTGATATTTTATGTCAGTCACATACCAGGGGTACGAAATTGGGGTGTCTACAGGAAGGTTGACCGGGCATGGCCCTATCTACTCGTCAGGCGAGCAGCTTTTGTTAAGCAATCCGAAAGCAATTGATAAATGACAACAATATCTAAACGAACAAATATGAAAAAACTTGCCTTTATTGAATAACATTGATGACCCTCAACATGGCGGAGGGTCCTGCCCGTTTGTGTACCGAGGACTGACTTAAGGATAGTATTTTTTAAAAGTGATCTGCATGCCAAGGATGCTTTAAGTCTTTTCCTTCATGAGTCCGAAGTGTGTAGGTGCCTTCTCTGACTATTCCAATAACTTGAAAATGACCTTCCCAGTTGGGCGATAGCTTTCCCCATTCTGACCGGTGACCCGTCACCTCAATCTTTCTGAGTACCCAGTCTCCGACCATGAATGCTCTACCTCGAACCCTTTTGTCATGATGAGCCTTTGCTCGCTGCTTGTAGTTAACCATCCTAAGTCGTGCATCCAGCCTCCTTTCTTCGAGTAGATCAAGATCTATTGCACGGGCAAGCTGATTATTCTGTTCACTGTAGTGGGAAACTAGATAACTAGGCAAGGCCATTTCTACCGGGATCATAGCTTCAGATCTGTATCTGAGTGCAAATGGAGTTTCCCCTATTGGGCCCCGCACAGTAGTTCTAACCGCCCTTAAGGCTGATTGTAACTCCTCCGTCCAATTTGCAGCTCGCCCCTCGAGGTTTCTCTTGAGTGCGAGTAAGACTTGATTGTTTCCGGCCTCGGCTTGACCGTTACCTTGTGGATAAGCTACCGATGACTGCCAATGTTTGACACCCAAGCGAGCACATTTTGTTATGAACTTGTCTGAGAACTGAGTACCGTGGTCGGATATGATTGCCCGCGGGAGGCCGAATCTGCACCACACTTGGTCGTGGACGAATTTGATGATGTTTGCTTCTGAAATTTTGGTCAGAGGCTTCGCTTCGATCCATTTCGTAAAGTAATCTATGGTGACTACTGCATATTTATACTTGTACTGGGTCCAGCGGGAACGAGCCAATGAGATCAATCCCCCATATATCAAAAGGCCATCGCAGCAACCACAGGGGTTTGCATGGTAGAGGGTAGTCTTGGTATATCTGCGTATCTCTGGCATTTGTCACATTCTTTGACATATTTTTCAGCGTCTCTTCTGAGTGAAATCCAATAGTATAAAACGCTCGTGTACTTCATATAAAACGCTCTCAGTTAACTCTGGGGGTACACAGCGAAGCATAGGTATGACCTTAGATCGCTTGTACATGATTCCCCCTACTACCGAGTAGCGACAGGCTTGACTCCGGACTATTGTGACCTTGACTTTGTCTACGGGCAGAATTCCCTGCTCGATGTAATACTTGTAGTCGTCAATCCAGCTTCTGGTCGATGGTTCGACGTCCATTATCATTGGTCTATCAATGGCCGGAGTTTCCAAATGTTCGATCATTACTGAAGGATTCAGCAATGTTAGGTCTGCTTCAGTGATCTTGGACAAGTAGTCTACTCGCATGTTGTCAACGCGGTTAATTCTGATGATTTCCCAGAACTTGAAATTCTTCAAGGTTTCTTTGACAAGCTCGCAGTATTTGACCAGGGAAGGGTGATGCACCATATACTCCCCCTAGACTTGGTTCACTACAAGTTGTGAATCCGAGTACACTGTGACCGCTTCAACACCCATGTCGGCTGCGAGTTCGAGACCGACAATCATTGTTTCGTACTCGACAACGTTATTGGAGGCAGGGAACTTAAACCGGAGAGCTAGCTCGAACCCTGTGACCTGGTCGGGAGCTAAGAAAAGGATGCCAGCTCCACTCCCGACTTTGCTCGCTACTCCGTCTACATAAATATCCCAACAGTAGGCAGGCCGAGGCTGTGGCAGCTACCCTTGCCCGGGATCTATTGGCAGCTGGGCCTCAGGTTCCTCCTGCTGAGTGAAGGTTGTTTCTACTAAGAAATCGACCAAGGCTTCAGCCTTGATTACTCGCCTGGGAAAGTAGTCTATGTGGAACTCTGTGAGCTCGATTGACCAATTGAGCAGTCTGCCCGATGAGTCAGGCTTGTGAAGAACTTTGCGTAGTGGTGCTTCTGTGTATACTATGATTGTATGTGCAGAAAAATAAGCCCTTAATTTTCGGGCGGTTATGACAAGCGAGTAAGCTAATTTTTCTACATTAAAATAGCGACCCTCAACAGGACTGAGGGCCTTAGATACATAGTACACAGGTTTTTAAATGTCTAGCTCCTCCCTAACTAAAACAACGGCCACGACCTGGTCCGTGGCTGCTAAATACACATATAAAGGCTCACCGGGCACGGGGCTGCTAAGGAAAGGTGGTTTGCCAGGATATTCCCTGAGCTGCTCGATGGCTTTGGCACAGTCTGCGTTCCACTTAAAACCCTTGTTGCAGCGCAGGATCTTGAAGAATAGGAGGCATTTTTCCGCTGATCGGGAGATGAAGCGACCAAGGGCGATGACTCTGCCATTCAGCTGTTGGATGTGCTTGATACAGTAAGGCTGCTCCATGTCGAGTAAGGCCTGGATCTTCTCCAGGTTTGCCTCTATCCCGCGCTGGTTGACCATGAACCCGAGGAACTTTCCTGCTCGGACCCCAAAGGCGCACTTGCTCGGATTCAGCTTCATATTATGTTTGCGTAGATTGGCAAACGTTTCTGCCAAGTCAAGAGTATGGTCGTGGCCTTTTGTTTTGATGACCATGTCATCTATGTACGCTTCCATGTTTCTGTCGAGCTGAGAGCCAAAGACCTTGTTGACCATGCGCTGATAGGTAGCCCTTGCATTCTTCAGCCCGAAGGGCATCATCTTGTAACAGTAAAGGCCCCCAGCTGCTCGGAAAGCTGTTTTCGCCTTGTCTTGCTCGTTCATCTTGACCTGGTGGTACCCAGAGTATACATCCAGGAAGCTTAGCATTTTAAACCCGACTATGGAGTCTACGAGCACATCTATGCGGGGCAACGAGTGGCAGTCTTTCGAGCAGGCTTTGTTGAGACCCGTGAAGTCGACGCACATCTGCCATTTGTCATTGACTTTCTTGACCATTACCACGTTTTCCAGCCAGGTCGGGTACTGGATCTCTTCGATGATATCCACTTTTAGAAGCTTCTCGACCTCTGCTTTGATAGCTGCATTTTTCTTAGGAGTATCGCTTGGCTGGCTGGCGAATAGGGCGAAAAGTCGGATCGGCGTTCAGTCGTGGCGTCTGAATAGTCTCACCTGCGTGTCCTCGGCAGTCCGAGGCGAACACATCAGTGTTCTTGGCGGCTCGATCAACCTTTCCCGAGCTTCGGGAGGCATGGCCTTCCCGATTTTAATTTTCTGCTCGGGGTAGGCGGGATTGATGATTCTCTTTTCCAGCTCGCCCTCTGGCTGAATATCGGGCTCGTCGCGAACTTGCAGAGTATCCATCTCAATGTCTTGTGGCTCGAGGCGTCTAGTCTTGCGCCTGGAGGGTACTGGTGCTGGGGCTTGTTCGGGCTTCTCTGTTTCCATGGGGTCAACTGCCTCAGAAGGCTCCCCAAGCTCGATATTGTTTATGGGGACGGAGCCCGAGTCGGTAGCGGTTGGCACATCCTTGTCAGGAGCTGTAACTGCCTGGTCGGGAATGTCCACGACCAGCTTCTACTTCTTCCGCTGAGAAACCCGAACATACTCCCACATTGCTCGCGGCTTGCTATTGAGGATACCCACTCCATTCTCTGTGTAAAACTTGGCCTTTTGGTGAGGTATAGAGGTCACCATTTGGAACTTGGCCATGGTTGTGGCACCCAGGATACAGTTGTAGGTGGACTTTATGTCGATTACCAGGAAAGTGATCATCTCTGTCCGGGTTTGTGCCTCATCTCCCATGAAAACCTCGAGCTTAATGGTGCCCTTCACGCTCACTTGATGGTTAGTGAATCCTTCAAGCTTCCCCAAGTAAGGCTTGAGCCGGGTGTCTGATAACTCTAGTCCCTTTAAGCAGGAATAATATATGATGTCCCTGCATGCCCCGGTATCAAGCAGCACCCTATGCACTTGCCAATCGTTTACTAGGCAGGAAATGACCAGTGGCTGCTCGGAGGCCAGAGGTGTCTTTGCTTGAACTTCGCCGCTGGGTGAAAGCAGATGTTGGGCTCCCATCCGTGAGCTAGGGGATTTGCGGCTTTAGAGAGAGAGAGAGAGTATACGTGTTTCCCGATCTGAGTGTTGGACAGAAGTTCCTCCTGAATCACATTGACCGCTCCTCGAATCTGAGGGGCCTGGCCACCTCTTCCTCTTGGGGGCCTTCCTTGCTGGTCATTATTTGCATTGTTGCCCGCGCCTTGATCCTTTTTGAAGCGGTCCAATTTGCCCGCATTGATCAGCTTTTGTATCTTTCGCTTCAACACAAAGCATTCCTCAGTGGTGTGGCCATTACCATGATGGTAATCGCAGTACTTCGTGTTGTCCCTGGTGTGAGCGAGCTCAGGGTCAAGTGGATAAGGGACCGGCAACGCATCTCCAACTTGGAGCATAATCTATTCCCGCGTAGTGTTTAGCGGGGTGAACTGCGCTTCCCTGAATCTCTGTCCAGGGGTAGACGTTCTCCTCTTGTCTCTGTGCGAACGGTTATTGCCCTCCGGGCTCTGGTCAGCTAGCGTGGCCGAGCTGTTCTGAGTCTTGTCTTTGTTTTTGCCCTTATCTGCCTTGGCGATCTCAGTCGAGCAGAATAGGTGGGAACTTGCTAGCAACTCTGCTTTTGAGGCCCCCGAATTCATTGCCAACATTGTTTTCAATGGCCTTGTTTTCATGTTGTTCAGGTAGTAAAATGTAATCTTCGGGTCACTAGTAGCGGTCACTTGATCGAGCATCTCTTCGAACCTCTTCAAATAACTGCCATAGGACTCATTGTCACCTTGCTTGATTTTACCAAGATCGAACCGGTTCTTGGGCGTTGGTCCGGTAATGCCAAACTCTTTTAGGAATTTTTCCCGTAGCATATCCCAGTTGCCAATAGATCCGCGGGGAACTCTGCCGAGCCATGCCTGTGCCTTCCCCTGGAGAGCACCTTCAAATGCTTGCATCTTCAAGGCCTCCACATCGGTGACCATCTGAATCTGTGCCTCGAATGATCTGAGCAAGTCACTTGCCCGCGTCTTCCCAAAGTACTTTTCGAATTGCGGGAATGTAACCCCTTGCGGGGGTGGTGCATTTTCGATCTCTGGAATGAATGGGCTGCCCTCCAGTGGCCTAGTGGCTCCATAGCCGGGCTTGGCCACGACTAGGTTAGCCATTTGTTTCGCCATATCCCGCTTCATAGCATCCATACGCTCGGACAGGCGTTTCTCGGCATCCAAGGTAAGCCCGGACGAGTGGGCATGGTCGAACTACTGGCTGCGTGTTGGTGGCGGGCAGAGGGTTGGTTCATAAAAAGCTTCCGCTTCTCTCTCAACTCGCGGTCTATGCCTAGGCTGGTGTGCCTCTCCCTCAGCATACTCACGAGCTCTGCGACGATTGTGACTTTCGCCACGGTCATGATGATCTTGTCTGCGATAGTGCCTGCGGGAAAGATTCTGGCGGCTATATCTGCTTTCCGCCTGGTCATCGACCCTTTGCACTTTATTGGCTCGCTCTGAAGGTATGTGGATGATGGAAGGAATTCGCCTGCTCGGAGCGGGCAGGTGTTGGGGAGGCAGCCACCACCACAAGTCTTTGGATTCTTGGCGAGCGAGCCAAATCTGCAGGAACCGGGGCATGGCCCAAGGCGAGCAGTTGCTGATTGAGCACGTACATCTTGTTATAATACTCTGCTTGGACTTGCAGAGCAGCGGCCTGTCGGTTAGGGGCTTGCCCAGGCTGACTGACTTGACTTCCCTGGCCGTTTTCCCGCTGACGGTTCAGATAAACCCTTAGGTCTTGAGCTCGAGCATCCCTTTGCTCGTTGATGATTTGGCGAGCATCTAGCTGGTTTGCCTGATTCTGACTGGCATGTTGAGACATCTGTTCATCAACATACGGGACATTCTCACCATGGGCCGCGTGCCAAGCCGCCACTTTCTGGTTTCTCGTTTACACCCCTTGGGGCGCTTTTGGTGGCAGATCCTCTGGTGGAGGGTTGTTGTTTCCGGCCAACTGGCTAGCAGCCTAGTGATTGCTTGAGGCATGATGCTTGCTACCTTTGCTAGCCATTGCGATAAGAGAATCTCTGAAAATCACACCAGAGGAAACTTGCAAGAAAGTGTTGAGAATTTCGTTCCCGATAATGGAACCAAACTGATGTGGAAAAATCTCAGCTTGGGCCGTACGTGTGTTGGGTTGGATATCTGGGCTTGAATTTGCTTCCTTAAACCTAGCTGAGAGCGCAGAAAACCTGAGTGGAAGTGCAAGGCAGGGCCTCGCGAAACCCCTCTGGCGTAAGAGTAAGTATCGTATGAGATAGTCAAAAAGCAATTTGACAGAGTTTCTAGGCTCAAGGAAGAGTGTGTACCTTGTTCATGGCTTATGGAGGAGTATTTATAGGCCCCCAATGTCATTGAATCCGTCTAGGATTTAGTTTCCTTAGATACCTTGTCAAATTAGGAGAGAATCCATTGATTTTAGGTACGATACGCGGCTGGCCGCGTGAATGTAGGAGCAGATAAGGCAAGTGTCTTGCTCGGATAAGGAAACCTTTGACCTGTCTTGGAGAGCAAGTTACTGAGGTTCCCTGTTCGATATCTTCCCGGGTGAGCAAGGCTCTGCCCGACCATAATAGGCAGGTCTGTAGATGACAAGTGTAACTCCCGTGCATGGACCTTGGTCGGGCAGGCAGGGCCAGCGCTCGACGAGGTTTGGATGGGGTGAGTCTGATTCTCTGCCCGATGCGAGTGCGGTCCCCGGGCATGGCCCTTGGTCGGGCAGACAAGGCGCATGCGCGACCTGGTTTAGACGAGGTTGCACTGTTCGCTGCTCGGTACCTCGGTTGCCAAGCCCGATAAACTGGTGGTCCACATGTTAACTATGCCCGCGATTGGCATGTGATGCCAGCTTGTGCTTTGCTCGTGACCCGGTTTGGGCCGGGCACATCAGATTGATTTTGATTCGGTTTATTTTTTCTTTTCAATTACGAATAAAAAACCGTTGATTTGTATTTTTTTTCGATTTTGGACAAAACAACCGCTACAAACTAGCGGATGTTTTATAAAACATCCACAAGTGTATACCAAAAGTGAGTATCTATTAAATGTTAAAAGGGGTATTTAGGTCATTTTATACATTAAATGATGTTACGTTTAAGGATTTTGGTGTTACGTTTAGAATCACTATTTCCTTTTGCTTTGCTTATTTAGAAGAATAGTCGCATGGTTCAGTCAAGTCTTAGCAAGTCTCTTTCAATAGAAAAAAAAGGGGAAGGCTGGCTTTATAGCAATAAGTCGAGTAAGCGAACTCAAAATGGGCCTTGCTTTACTCAAGACTTGGAACTATTTAAACACTACTTTTCTTGGAGGGTCAAGTTTTGAAAAAGAAGGTTCCAATAAATCCGAGGAAAGATGTTCGACCAAAGTCCGTAGATGGAATCATTGGCTTTTGCATTGCGACAACCAAAATTTTGAACTATACCCAATTTTTTAAATTGCGAAGCCCAATTTTTGCATTACGATGCCCAAATTTGGGCAGTGGTTTTTGAGCGACGCCCAAAAAATTTGAATGACGCCCAAATTGAGACATTGACTTTGTATGCGCGTCTTTCCTTCATTATGGGTATCTTTGTCATTTTTCCCTCAAAAGTGTACTTTAATAGTTGAAAACAAATATATGAGACTTTTTCGATTATAATATCATGATAGGGGATCGGCCCGATCATCACCCAAAAAAATACTCTATATTACTCCCTATTTCGACTTAGAGTTGGCAAATACAGCCTAGCCAATCTAACATTTTGATGGACTGAACTTTAGATTTTGAAAAATCCTTCAACCAATCACAGATTTATTATAGTTTCGTATTTTATGAATCAAAAAACTCGTTTACCTTTCGGGGACACGAAGGGGAACTGACCCCTCGACCCCCACAACCTGACCGGGCAGGTCGATTCTCGTTTTGTTGTGAACAATCGTGATTTTCGAATCCAAAGTGTGTTGCGGGAGCTATTGAAGAAGACGATGACATTTTTGGAACAATATTTGAAAAGTGGTCTTTTACAGTTGAAAAAAAACGATGGACTTTTGGGGTTAGAAACTTTAAAAAAGAGACCGGCCAAAATTTTCTCCAAAAAAATAGTTGGGTCTTTTTGTAGGCCTATGGGTTCTCTGGGCCCAGATAAAAAAAAGGAAAAAATTGAGGACCGGTTGTAGACACCCCAATTTCGTACCTCTTGTATGTAACATGACATAAAATATCAAGACCTGTTAAAACACTAACAAATGTCAAGTTACAAGGTCGAAAATGCAAAAGGACAAAACAGGATGCGCAAAAGAGTGAAATGCAGGGTTCAAAGCGTCAAAAAAGAAACAAATTACACTAACTTGGCGCAACACACACTCAAAGTGGGAGTGGAGCCAAGTTTCAATGTGGGTGGCGCCCACTTCCTCAACAAAGCACTGTACAGTTGCTGCATTGCGCAATTCCCACGGCGTTGTGTACAAACAGTTGAAGCACGGAAGAAGGAATTTTAATTCCCGATGACTCCCCACTCCAGGCTATAAATAGAGCTTCGGGGTTCGCCTTCAGAGAACATAATTCATCCGCAAAACTCTCCGCGTCCTCGTTACGCTGAAGAAATAGAGAGCGAAGTGAGATAGTGAGTGATCTCCCCAAAGCCTCGAAACCCTGCCAAACCTCCTCCAAACACAAAACCAACCGGTCAAAGTGAGCCTTAGCCCCCTAGCTAGGTTTCCACCCTATTTCCCCGGTCCAAAAATCGTGAAAAGAGCAGTTGCTCTGCCCGATTTAAAATGTCAAATCAGCCAGAAATAAGCCTTTATTCTGCCCGATTTCCGCCTCCCTCAAGCCAACAAACAACCACACACAAGCAGTTACTCCGCCCAAATCCCAAGGCCAAAAGTAACTTTCGGAAGCAGTCACTCTGCCCGAATCCTCACAACACTTCACAACACACACATCAAAAAAAAAAAGACTCCCTCTCCCTGAAGGACAGAGCGAGCACACCCTAGGCCGTAGTTGGTAAGTTTTAAGTCTTTATTTGTAAAAGTGTTATTTTCAATCCGGCCCAATGTAGATATATAAGCAGTTGTGCTGCCCGGATTTAATTAGGAAATAACACTAAAAAGAGTCATTATTATGACCAAATATTTTCAAGTATATCTGTAATTATTTGTAAAGAGACAGTTGCAAGTCTGTAAATAATGTAGACAATGGATGTATTTGTAGGCAGTTAATGCTTTATTTATCTGTTAAATAAATATAACAAAAAACATACTTTAGCCAAAAACTGTTTTGAGACCGAAAGGGCGAGTTGGGTGCCTAGCACCTTCCCAACTCGTAACTTAGCCTCCGGACCCGTTTTTATTATCTCTGGTTTTCGTTTTGGTTTTGCTTTATTTCTTCCTCAAAATAAAGATGACGACTCTAAAACATTTTGGATCCAGTGGGGCCTCGCAACATCTTTCCTTGCACTTTTCCGTTTTCCCCTAAAAAAGGGAGAATGAGAATGGAAGGGTGATGCATTCTTATATCCTGTTATCCCCTAAAAAAAGGGATAACTTGACGTAGAAAACCCAAAGCTCCCATAATGGATCAAAAATCCACTAAAGACAAACGAGGCGTATCCAACAAGCTATTCTGACAGCACTCCTCTCGCACTTTTAATTTCGTCGTCCCCTAAACAAGGGAGGGTGGAATGAGAGCAGTGGATGTCCCGCATCCACACGTACGCGCACCCCTATCCAAGGGCGCGCGGGGCACGGGCGCACCGTTCTCGGGAACCCACAGTGGCGACTCTGCTGGGGAGATCGTTTTTATTTTAAATAAAAATGGAGGGCTAGACTCAGTAACCAAAACTTTTTTTTTCTTTTGTTTCTGACTAAAGTATGCTTGTTATATTAATTTAAGCATTTTGAATATTGCGTTCCTTTAACATCCGTATCTATATTTGTAGATATGATCCTCCATCTTGCAGCAGTTTAATTCCAATCAGTTTTACGTATATACTTAAAAATATATGTATCTTTCAAAAAAAAATTGCAATATATATATATATATATATATATACAATATTTTATGTGCAATAATTTCCGGGCAGCACAACAAAAGGGCCGGGGCTTTATTTTTAATATCGCTTCATTTTCGGCCCTATTTATTATTTTATTCTGCTTTATTTTCATTCCGCAAAATATACATATATGCATTCATTCTGCCATTTTATTTTGGGAAAATAGGACAAATGTGTAATTAATAGGAATAGATAGATTCCCCACTTTACTTTCTATTTCTTAAAGTGATATGCTTGCTTGCTTGCGCTCGAACTAAAAAGCCGAGAAAATTCACAAATAACAGCAAGACAGGCCATATCTGTTTTATTTTCTGCTTTTATATCTAAAATAAAAACTTTTTTTGCTTTTAGATACCGCACACATGCGCACATGCATATAAATATATTCCGAACTGCTATCCTACACCATGGCCAGCCTACCCCCTGCATAAGCCAACGTTAGATTGCATATAGATTCTCAGGACACTTCAAAGACCGACTGGTTTTTGCATTTTGAATCATGGGGCAGCCCCATTCAAAAAAGATATGCGCAAGTCAAAAAAAAATGTGCGCAAGTTAAAAAAAATGTGCGCAAGTCAAAAAAAAATACGCTGGGGCTGATTTATTATTCTCTGATGCTCGACCTAGACCATTTTGAATGGTGGATCCCGAAAAGAGTATATACCCTTCGCCTGGGATCAGTCCGATATTGGGGAGTCGAAAGGCAGGTGAAATACATTGGTCCTATACTCTGGAGAAAGAATCAACTGTTCCAGGAAAGTCATGAGACTGACAAAATAAAGCAGGTGCTTGTCCGGTCAATTTGTAGGGAAAATAATAAATAATAAAATATACTAATAAAGGCACGATGTACCCCAAGCCCAGAAAGCCTTCAGCCAGCCTTCTGATATATCAAAAACTCATTCTCCTCAGAAACCTGGCCCGAATTTGGAAAGGCAGAGACAGTACTGGCCGGTTGATACGGGAAACAAGTGTAGAAATCGAGATCGAGAGGTATCGAAACATATCGAATAAGGGCGGCTTGATTCGGAGGAGTACGAATCCGAGCAGTATGGCGGCGAAAGTGATCGATCCGCTATGGAGTACAGTCTGAGGGCTCGGGTATGCTCTGACTCCGGTAATGCAGCAATGGCTAGACCAAAATTTGGGTGCAACAGCTGATCGTATAATGAGCCAAATGGCTAATCTGATACAAAGCTTAAAATCTAGTGGTGAGGTAATCTCTTCCCCTGCAGTCCCCAAGAAGCATCAACCTCACATATGCCTATAAACCCAAACCCTCAGCCAAACACTATCCTACCAAATACTGTCATCACTCCAAATCCTAACCCTCTACCAAATCCATACTACCCACATATTAACCATTACCCATCCTATCCTCCATATCCTTTCCCAAACACCAATATTCCACAGATTCCAAATGACCTCCATTTTCCCATAACCAACCCACTCCAGAACAGCCCACATATAGACCCACAAAGCTATAACCCGTCAGGCCAAATTACTACCTACCTACCTTCCAATGATCCTGGCCACCCAGCCGAAACCGTCAATAATCCACCACCTCAGAATCCTTATGCTGCCCAAAATCCATCAGCTTATACTGCCCAAAATCCACCAGCCTATACTGCCCAAAACCCACCAGCTTATATTGCCCAGAATCCACCAGCTTATATTGCCCAAAATCCATATCTGACCCAAAATCCTTACCAAACACCACAGCCAGAAATTAACCCAGCCTTCCCTAATCCCACCAACATATACCAAATGCCAACTCCCCCAGCCACCAAAATGGAGGCTGACATGGAAAACATGAAAACCATGATGCTCAAACTTCTCAACAAAGGGGAATTCTCTACGCGGGCACTGGCATTACAACCTTCAGCAGTACTACCTCCAAAATTCAAAATGCCCGATATAGAAAAATTTGATGGGATTGGATGCCCTATATCTCACCTAAAGTCTTATGCTACTGGCATGCAATCACGAGGGGCTAGTTTCGAAGTCATGGCCTCCAATTTTCACCTTACCTTGATAGGGGCTGCTAAGCAATGGTTAATGTTAGCAGATGATAGCACCATGGGCACTTGGGACCAAATAGCTGAAGGGTTCCTAGAAAGATATAAATATAATACTACCTCCGAAAATAAAAGAGATCTTGAGGCATGCACCCAAAAAGAAAATGAAACATTTGCAGAATTTGCAGCCAGATGGAAAGGAAAAGTTGCCCAAACTTTGGACAGGTCTGATCCGACTGAGTCATGCAGAATGTTCATCAAAAACCTCCAGCCCATTTACCTGGAACATATGCGATATCTCCCCTATAGCAATTTCAAAGAAATAGTGGAGATAGGAGTCCGTATTGATGAAGATATACGCAAAGGATCCCTAGAAATTGGTACACCTCCAAGTTCGTTCTACCATTCTGGATCAGAGGAAGAATCTACAGAAGGAGTTAATATTATAGAAAAAAACCCCGAATGAACAATACAGTGATGTGCCATGGACATATGGGGCAAACAAATCTGCCAATTCTGTTGAAGGAAGCAGTAATACCAACAAGAGTCTCATAGGGCCTTACAAAGGAAACCGAAGGCACTTCGATGAATTGAATGCCCCAATGTCACAGATACTACAAGGGTTAACAGCACAAGGAGTCCTTAAACCCCTTGAAAACTATGAACCTCCAAATCCATTACCTGCCAAATGGAGCCGCAACAAGTATTGTGAATACCACCAATCCAATGGTCATATCACCGACAAATGCTTCTCACTCAGTAATGATATCCAAGACCTTATCGATGATAAAATCATTGAGAAGCCGCACCCATAATTGTTTTTGATAAAAAGTGAAAAAGACCCTAGCATACCTTTTTGTACACATCCAGAAAGCTTTTTCCTTTAAATCTCATCTTGTCAAATAAAATCTTCATGAAACAACCTTTTTCAAATTTAGCGTCAATTTTCATAGATTCTGAGATATTTGTTGTTTCTTTCGGTACCACTAACAATTTTGCAGGGGCTGAAAAATGAAATTTTTTAACTAATATCATTTACTCTCCTGAGAAGACTTCCCAGAGGTACATAATCAGTACATCTCATTTCAATGATCAAAAAGAAAAAGGGGGGGGGGAATTCGTTCTCTAAGCAAAAAAGTCTCTATTCTTTCAAATTAAAAAAAAAACAGATTAGCAAAATGAAATTTTCTCTGTCAGAATTGAACTACGATGACCTGAGCCTTGAAATGAGGAACGTATGCAGCCTTCGGGTTCGGTCAAATGCTTTGATTTACTCTTCAAAAAAAAACAAAAAAAAAAGAAGAGGTTTTTCTATGTGTTTTTTTTGTTTCCCAAAACATGGAAAGACAAGACAAAACCCCCTCACCACTATTCTTAATCTCCAAATGCATCTTCCCTCTTAACTTCTCATAAATGCATCACTAGTTGATAAGTGCATCATTCATTCTTGATTTCAAAAAAAAAACAAAAATCAATAAATCCTACTTCGAGATGTCAATGTCTACCACTTCAAAAAAAAAATGATGACAAAAAAAAATGATGACAAAAAAAAAGACCGATAAAGAGCCAGAAAAGAAAGGGGAGCTGGAAAAGCCAAGAAGCCAGAAAGGCAGAAAAGTCTGGAAAGGCAGGAAATCCGGAAAAGGCCGACCCCAGGATCATAAGCAACAATTAAGGACTAGGGGCTTTCAAACCCAGAGGTATCTCTTTTGTCCATATTGATGCCTACGACCCATCCTTGCAGAATATGCTCACTAGTCCATTTGGTCTCCGTTCTTTCAAAAGTGCAATCGAGTCCTCAGATCGAGCTTTCCAAATGTATCCATCTCTATATTCGAGTCTGGTAAAACTCTTGCTTATCCTATATTAGCTTGTCGAGTCTTCTTCTTGATCTCTGAGCACCACCTATCGCCAAAATATCTGTTATATAAAAAAATAAAAAAATAAAAAAAGAATGATGAATCAACTCATATAAAAACATGATAAAACTACACGGGTTGATAATGAGTCATTTCGCAATATGGACCCACAAACCATTAAAAAAATTGTTCGATGAAGCAACCTTATGTCTTGGTAAAAGGTCATCTTTGACCCATTGCGACCAAGCTACCTGAACAAATCCACCACATACCAAAGCCTAACCATCTCTAAGAGCCAGCATACCAAAGCTACTACCATCCACCCTAAGAGCCACCAAGAAAGTGACAACCCTTTTTATTCCAAGAAAGAGAAGGCAGATATCTCTTCAAAGCGCTCTCCAAAATTGCTCCTAGAGGTCAACAAAAAAAAAGAAAGCAAAAAGAAAAAAAAAGAGAGAAAAAGAAAAAAAAAAAAGAGAGAAAAAAAGCCTCTCCTGAGCAATTTCTTCAAAATATTTCTCTCGCAACAAAAGAAAAATATCAATCATTCTTAGACCACCCCATAACCCACAACCAAAGTCAAAAGCCAATCTCCCAACCATACCTACAACCAGGCCTAGAAGCCAAATTCTCATCCAAAATCCACAGCTTAAAAGGCCAGCCAACAATCGCTTTGCGATCGCCTTTCCAAAAAAATAATAATAATAACCAAATCCACAGCCCAAAATCCCTTTGAGCAAAAGGCCAATCAAATCCTCAACGCTGAAGCAAATCTATCCCAAATACTTAAACACTATACCCTAACCTAGTTGCCACATATAGCTCTGTTTCAATCGGTTGTAACGTGATCTGGGTCCAGGACAGAACTCCTTGCTAAAGACACATGAAATTATCAAAAGATAAATGTTAAGTAGGGTCCATGAAACTCATAATACTTGGCGATAAACTCTGGATCATGACTCTTGTTTTTGTCCATTAGAGTCATCCTCTTTCTCTGAGCATACTCATTTCTATCTCCCACAAAAGTCTCTCCAAATCGAGTCTGTCTAGGGCTGTCCCTAGTTAATTTCTCCAGGAACATTCCCGTCATGCAAAATTTGGTTGATCAAATTCATCCTGGGGCTTCTCCCGCCAAACTCATGAGATACATAAAGACTCATCATCTCTAGAAGCAGTTGTCATTTCCATCTCTGCCTGAAGAAACGAAGAAACTACAAAGGCATGATCCTTCGAAAACAAGCGGCTTATCTTCGCATGCATTGAAAGACTGGCTCCCTATAAGGTAAAAGCTCGCTAGGTTGAAAACCCAAAAGGGCGGCCTAGGCAAAAGTTATAGCACAAAAAAAAAACATAGAAAAAAAAAACAAAGCAAAGAAAAAGAAAAGTGGCCCCTCTGAGGCATCGATTAGTAGGATTTACTAATCTTCTGATTGAATTCCTTTCTTGAATGATGCATTAGTCAAAAGACCAAAAAAGCAACCCTAAACTTCACTCATCTTCATCTCAAATATCACCATCAACTCCTATATTCATAACTCTTCAAAGCCAACCAGAAGCCACATCTCAAGCTCTTATATTACATTTCCATCACCTTGTCTTATATTGTCTTAACATGTTTAAGAAATAGATGATACACATGCACATTCAAAAGTCTTTTTTCTAAGAAAAAGAAAAATTGCATTTGCATGCTTGCATCTTTTGTTTGCATCCTTTTACTGCATCTTATCAGGTCTTCTGCCGCATCGGCCTATAAATGTTCGGCCGACATCTCGCCAATGATCACCTCCCAAAGATCCTCAGCAGCATCATCAAAAGCTACACAAGCCGATCATCGACAGCATTCTGCCACAACACTTCATAAATCATCGCTTCTCCTATGCTGGGATAAACATTTTCAAAAAAAAAATCATTGCTTCTCCTATGCTGGGATAAGCATTTTAAAAAAATCATAGCTTCTCCTATGCTGGGATAAGCATTTTTTTTAAAAAAAAATCATCGCTTCTCATATGCTGGGATAAGCATTTTAAAAAAAATCTCACTGCTTTCCCTATGCTGAGGAAAACCCGTTTTGAAAAGTTCCATCGCTTTCCCTATGCTGGGGAAAGCCCATTTTCAAAAGCTCCAAAGCTTTCCATGTGCTGGGGAAAGCCCATTTTCAAAAAGCTCCAAAGCTTTCCCTATGCTGGGGAAAGCCCATTTTCGAAAAGCTCCATCGCTTTCCCTATTCTAAGAAAAAGCGAGTTTTTTTTAAAAAAGTTTCATCGCTTTCCCTATGTTGAGGAAAGCCTGTTTTAAAAAAAATGTTCCATCGCTTTCCCTATGCTGGGAAAAACGCATCCGAGGTCCCACCAGTTTTGCCTATGTTGGGCGAAACGCACCATCCATCCCACCTGGTTGTTGTCCGTTTGCTTGAGGCCGAACTACGTTTGGTCTGATTCCTTTTATTAAGGGATACGTAGGCAGCCTACATCAGTAGGTCCGACCATCAGAGCACTTAATTTGCATATCTTCTTAAAAATTGCGATAACCTGCTATAACCAACTAAAAATGTCTAGGATATGAAGGTTTGGTTCACATTATAAATTGTTGCATTATAACTGCTTCCTGATGCATATCTCTCCCCCGTATTAATTGCGTGAAATTGGAGAGTCTATTTCTTATCAACGATGTTCGTCTACTCAGTAAACTACGAGTTACCCGTAGACTCCATCGTTGAGGGGCTCTGTAGACACCCCAATTTCGTACCCCTGGTATGTAACATGTCATAAAATATCAAGACCTGTTAAACACTAACAAATGTCAAGTTACAGGGTCGAAAATGCAAAAGGACAAAGCAGGATGCGCAAAAGAATGAAATGCAGCGTTCAAAGCGTCAAAAAAAAAAACAAATTACACTAACTTGGCGCCACCCACACTCAAAGTGGGAGTGGAGCCAAGTTTCAATGTGGGTGGCGCCCACTTCCTCAACAAAGCACTGTACAGTTGCCGCATTGTGCAATTCCCTCGACGTTGTGTACAAACAGTTGAAGCACGGAAGAAGGAATTTAAATTCCCGATGACTCCCCACTCCAGGCTATAAATAGAGCTTCGGGGTTCGCCTTCAGAGAACACAATTCATCCGCAAAACTCTTCGCGTCCTCGTTACGCTGAAGAAATAGCGAGCGAAGTAAGATAGTGAGTGATCTCCCCAAAGCCTCGAAACCCTGCCAAACCTCCTCCAAACACAAAACCAACCGGTCAAAGTGAGCCTTAGCCCCCCAGTTAGGTTTCCACCTTATTTCCCCGGTTCAAAAATCGTGAAAAGAGCAGTTGCTCTGCCCAATTTAAAAGGTCAAATCAGCCAGAAATAAGCCTTTAATCTGCCCGATTTCCGCCTCCCTCAAGCCAACAAACAACCAAACACAAGCAGTTACTCCGCCCAAATCCCAAGGTCAAAAGTAACTTTCGGAAGCAGTCACTCTGCCCGAATCCCCACAACACTTCACAACACACACAACAACAAAAAAAGACTCCCTCTCCCTGAAGGACAGAGCGAGCACACCCTAGGCCGTTAATAGGTAAGTTTTAAGTCTTTATTTGTAAAAGTGTTATTTTCAATCCGGCCCAATGTAGATATATAAGCAGTTGTGCTGCCCGGATTTAATTAGGAAATAACACTAAAAAGAGCCATTATTATGGCCAAATATTTTCAAGTATATCTGTAATTATTTGTAAAGAGACAGTTGCAAGTCTGTAAATAATGTAGACAATGGATGTATTTGTAGGCAGTTAATGATTTATTTATCTGTTAAATAAATATAACAAAAAGCATACTTTAGCCAAAAACTGTTTTGAGACCGAAAGGGCGAGTTGGGTGCCTAGCACCTTCTCAACTCGTAACTTAGCCTCCGGACCCGTTTTTATTATCTCTGGTTTTCGTTTTGGTTTTGCTTTATTTCTTCCTCAAAATAAAGATGGCGACTCTAAAACATTTTGGATCCAGTGGGGCCTCGCAACATCTTTCCTTGCACTTTTCCGTTTTCCTCTAAAAAAAGGGAGAATGAGAATAGAAGGGTGATGCATTCCTATATCCTGTTATCCCCTAAAAAAAAGGGATAACTTGACGTAGAAAACCCAAAGCTCCCATAATGGATCAAAAATCCACTAAAGACAAACGAGGCATATCCAACAAGCTATTCTGACAGCACTCCTCTCGCACTTTTAATTTCGTCGTCCCCTAAACAAGGGAAGGTGGAATGAGAGCAGTGGATGTCCCGCATCCGCACGTACGCGCACCCCTATCCAAGGGCGCGCGAGGCGCGGGCGCACCGTTCCCGGGAACCCACACCGGTCCGCTTTTCAAAATTTCTAATCGCTCTAGTACCGTGTTTTTTTTAACATGAAAAGACACTTTTAGACGCGAAAAGACAACAATACTCTTAATGAGCATGAGACGTGCTACATAAATAAGTCGCGGTACATTGACTATTGAACTGCGATTCATCAATTTTATTACATTAATTTTTGCACGACATTTCAATAGTTTAATTGTCTAATCCTATTGCACTGCAATTCATAAATGTTATTACATTTAAGTTTTACACCGCGGTTTAATAGTTTAATTGTCTATTTTAATTGTACTGCGGTACCAACTTTTATGTACCGCGATAAATTAATTTTTGAACCGCGATACATATACATAATCCAAGTTGGACCGTGGTATCAACTTTTTATCTACCGCGATAAATTAATTTTTTAACCACGATACATAAAATATTATTAATCCATTTTTGCACCGCGATACAAAATGATAATGAATCAGATCATGTCCTCCACCTTCTTCTTCCATCTCTTCCGTCGTAAGCTTTCATCTTCCTCCGTCTTCGTCCTACTGAAAAATCATTCAACCCAACATAGATTCATTACAGTTTCGAACATGATGAATCAAATAAACCATTTACCTTTCGGGGGCGTTGCCCCCGAACCCCCACGACGGGGCACTACCCTCTCGACCTCTCTGACCTGACTGAATAAGTCGATCCCCGTTTCGTTGCATAACAATGATAATTTTTATTAGTGAAGACCCAAGAGTTTGCTAGTACCTTTTTTTCGTTCAAATGATGTATGATGATTACTACATCATTACTTCCTAATGCTTAGAGCTCACTGCTACTGTTTTATTGGTTATTTTTATGTATTTTTAGTCGTCCAGCCTAGTCCGAATTGGTGTATTTTTAGGGTGCTACATAGGCCTTTTCATCATGTTTTTAGATTTTGAATCGTAGATTTTTATAATTTTATGGTTGATTTTATTTCAAACCGAAAAACTCAATGACCCATAAGTCTTAGGCAAGTTGAGTTGGGCTTACTTTTCATAGGCCCATCAAATTTTGGGCCTACCCAAGCTAGCCCAAAAATAAGCTTTAGCACACCAAATTTGGATCGTGCCAGGAGCCGTCCAGCTTAGCCCATTGCCATCTCTAATTTAGACAATATTACCGTTAGGGAAATGCTATTTGTATGGAGAACTCCAATTTGTATCAATCAATGAATGTAAACGTAGAAGTTAATGAACAAAGAGAGAAAAAGCTTTCCTCCAAAAAAAAAAAGAGAGAGAGAGAGAAAAAAAAAATATGTAGAACATTTTAAATGACTTACCTTTCCAATGGCCATAAATTGTACAATTTAATAATTGTCATGTTTGATTTGACACAACTTTTAAAAAATAATTGTATTATAAATATAATAATGTTAGGTTTATCATTATTTCTACCATAATTTTTACCACTAAGTCTTAATGAAGGGCAAAGTTATATTTCAATAAAATACATTTGACCTCCTCAAGGCTTAGTGATAATAATATTGTTTGAAGTAATAATAAACCTAATATTTTTGTTATAAATATTGGTGTAATGTGTAATTTTCTTTAATACCATTGTGCATATGACCATAATTAAAGTATGAAGAAAAAATAAAGATAAGATGGTAAAAGTATTTTCCTTAAAAAGAAAGTTTGAAAAAAACAATTACTCACTCCGTTCTGGACAAATAGTCCACTATTTCATTTTTGGATGTTTCAATTAAAGAGTTCACTTTTAAAAATTAAGACATAAAAGTGTCATTTTATTAGTAATGAACTACTAAAAAAGTAATTTTTTTTTAAAAAAATTGACTTCCAAATAAAAACTCTTTGTCAAAAAAACGGAGAAAGTATTTTGAAAATGACGAAAAGTTAATCTAGACGGTTATTTAAGACCAGAAGGAGTAAAAAATTTGGGGAGGATTGCGTAATCCATATCATTGTATAATTTATATTCCACGGTAGTGTAATGAATAAAAAAGACCCAAAAAATTAAAAATATAATATAATATAACTATTGATAGCCAAATACATACTTTTAAAAATATATATATAACTAGATCTTTCTGTTAGTGTCTATGGCACAGTTAGAGGTGACAATTGGGTGTTAATAGATATCTTTTAGTTAGACCATTATCTATTAAGCCAATGGATAATGGCCTAACCAAAACTATCAATGAATACACAATTGCCACATCTAGGCACGGGGTCAGTATATCTGATTTCGTCAATTGAAATGACAGTACCTAAATAGAAGGTGTTATTTTAAAAAAAATTGTTACAATTAAGGGGTACATTGCTTCCAGTGATAGTTGAGAGATTGATGTTTTATAATGGGTGACTGTTCAGAAGATTAATCGCATGGTGTGACTTTGTAATATGAAAATAAAACATAGGGAGAAGAAAAAAAAAGTGACTGCTCATGATATTAATTATAGGGGGTCACTTGTAATAGGGAGAGAAAAAATAGATAACTACTCACACATGTGAATGTGAGGGTGAATCTCAAGCGTTACATTTTTTAAGATAATTTAATCTCAACCTCTTAAAAACATTAGATCTGTATGTCCATGCTTATGACACGGTGTCAGTATATTTGACTTAGTCAATTGAAATGATAATGCCTAAATAGATGGTGCGATTTAAAAAAAATGTGATAGTTGAAAAATATATTGCTTCAAATGATAGTTGAGAGATTGATGTTTTATAAGGTGTAACTGTTCGAAAGGTTAATCGCAGTCGCAGGGTGTGACTTTGTAATGTGAAAATAAAACATAGGGAGAAAAAAAAAGTGATTGCTCATAATATTAATTGTAGGGGGTGACTTATAATAGAAAGAGAAAAATTAGGAAGTTAAAATGGATAGCTACTCACACATGTGAATGCGATGGTGAATTTCAACCGTTAAATTTTTTAAGATAATTTAATCTCAACCTCTGAAAAGCTCTAGTCAATTACTTAGTTGTTTTATAATATAGACTAGATTTTGTGCCCGTGCTTATGACACGGTGCTAGTATGGGACGACGTCAATATGAGACTGTGTCAATATTCAAAATAATCAATTTAAAATGAACACCTCTCGGTAATCAATTAAAACAATATGATCATCAAATAGTGGAAAAACAATTAAAAATTAGTTTTGTAATTTTTTTCTAGCGAAACAGGGGCAGTACCCTGCTAACAAATTTGAAGGGGACAATCAGCCTTACCTTTATAGGAGGGAGGACAGAGGAGCCAGACCTCGAAAATGAAATACTAGCAACAAATAAAAACTAAGAAATTTGAATCTGAGATAACCCTTGGACATCCATAATGATATATTCGCGAATCAAGGGTGGGAGTTCTTATAAAGAAAAAAAGTGGCATCCATACCCGTGTCTTTAGCTAGATTAGCAAAACCAATAATCAAATATTACTAAATAAACAAAAATTGACATGTAAAAACAATATTGTATTGTTTTTTTCTCAATAACGACAACATATTCTTCTTCTAGAAGCTTTTGCTTCACAACAATGACTGGTTTTAAAAAGCGAAATACAATAACTTTGTCCAGTATTTCCACCTACACGTGAGACCAATAAGATTAAGACAAATTAATTGTATTATATTAATTAAAATATAAAAAACATATCGCTTGATTTACAAAACTCGAATTAAAACCCAAAAATCATGTCATTTTTTTTCCAGATTTCAAAACCCACAAATCATAAAACCCAAATTAAAACTCAAAAATCATGAGACTAACCCGTTTTGTCCCTTAGCTCAACTGAAACAAGCTAATTGATTATTTTTTTTAAATGCAACATGATCATCATTTTTCGTTAAAACAGGCTGATTGAATTTAAAAAAAATACATCATGATCATCATAAGCATATAAGGAAGATGATACAGAGAATGAAAATGATACAGAGCTAAAAATAAGAATTAAGTTAGATATCTCCTATATTGTTACCGAGATTCACGAAATCTAGCAATATCTTGGCCAATAATTAACTTTTTAGAAAGACTTAATCCTGAGTAGTTATGTTTTGTAAAAATGAATCCTAACCAATAGTTAACTTTTCAGAAGACTGAACTAAATTATAATATAGATACTCCCCCCCGTTCAAAGGAAATTGTCAATTATACTATTTAAAAATATTTTACATAAAAAATCAACTTTAAAACATTATGTATTCAATCTCCATAATATATTAACTTTACTTTCCACATGTAATATTAATATATTGATTATAGTCAAATATTTTTATAATTATGACCAACTATAATGCTAGTTATATATGCTTTCATTATTAGACTTGTCAATCATCGACTTCTTGTCAATGCTGGGATGGACAAACTTAGAGTATCAACTTTATCATAATTCATATACACTATTATTTTCTAAATAATTGCCCGCTTTTCTTTAAAGTCTATTCCAAAAAAAATTGTCTTACTTTCAAACTTTTCTTTTTAGAAAAAACATTTTATCATTTTATCCTTACTTTTTCTTCCTAATTTAATTATGAGCTACATCCACATAAGCTTTAAAAAAACTACATATTATAATAATATTTATAATTGAGTCAATTTGTTTATTTTTAAATCTGTATACTCAGTTAAACATGACGATTATTAAGGAAGGGAGAGAATATAAAATAATTTGAGGGAACTTTTTCAAGTACCATGTCCATGCCTTAACGATAGTGCTAGGTTTACCACTATTTTTATCATTATTGTTACCATCAAGTCTTAGTAAAGAACAAAGTTGTTTTTCACCAAAACACATTTGGCCTTCACCAAGGTTTAGTGATAATAATAGTAATAGAAATAATGATAAACCTAACATTTTTGATACCTTAAATACAATTATATTTGACTCGAGACTTGACACATAAATTATGAATAATTGAATCTATTTTAAATAATAAAAATATTGTGTATTTTCTTATGATGCATTTATGAAAGTTGAGACTCATCAATTAAAGTTTTGAGTAAATTAAGTTAAAAACTGTAAAACAATATAAAAAATATATATTAGAAAGAGATATTTTTTAAAACGATCTAGAAAAGAATAACAGACTCTTTTATGAGTAGTTGGAACAATGAGAGTGATGTTTTGTATCAACCGAAATATTTGTAAGCCATTTAGAGCATGATTAACGAAATCAAAATAAATCTTAGCTTACAATGGTGTATCTAAATAAAATTTAATTTAATTCTTATTTGATTTGGATTAATATAAGTTATAAATCAAAACCAAAAAAAAAAAATCAAAGCAACCGGTCATGGCATAAAACTACCGCGTTTTGGCCTTTAACGATATGAAACTACGTCATTTCATACTGAAAAATTCAAAAACAAAAAAGAAAGTGGCAAACAACCCCTTCCACGAGCGTTGACATGGGCACTGGCATGCTTTCCGCGTGTCACCCCTGGTTGGTCCGTGTAATTTTGTAACTATCTACCATTTTGGGCATTTTCGGTAATAAAAAAATATTTTTTTTAAAAAAAGTTCACATTTTTAGGTTTGCCTTATTTGGAGACCAAACAAATTATTTGGGAAATTTGATATTTCTCTCTCCAAATTTCATATAATTAACCATTTTAATTTTTTTGATTAACTAAATTATAACTAAATTACTACTTAAATATTTTAATTTTTTGTATTACAAATTATTAATATTATTGTCAGTATTGTTTATTGTTTATTACTATCATTATTTATTGTTAAATTTCGTATTATCATTGTTAATTAGTTGTTTATTATTGTTAATATTATTACTAAGTAATATTATTATTGTCAATGACTTCACGTATTCCCTTTCGTAAAACTAACAAAACTCAAAATATTGAGTCTTCACCAAATGAACCATCTTCTCATCAAATTCCAAATCCCACTCCACAAAACTAAATTCCTGAACCCACTTCCCAAAACCAACCATCCTATTACCCTAATTTTTCTGATTCACAAAATGTTCCATAGACCGGAGGAATTCCGAATTTCCAAAACTCAAACTCTATACAATTTGTGAACAACCCAATGTATTCACAATTTCCCATGGCACAACAAACCTTTTCGTGGAATGCTCCGGTTCCTTCAAGTTTTTCCCATTTTCAACACAACAATCACATTTCAATCAAGTGTATTTCTTTTCCAAGAGGCTCTTCATCACAACATATGCCAGTTAGTCCCCTATATTCGAATATACATGTTTCTTCAACACAACCAGAACAAGTAATTGAAGTTGATGTTGATGTTGAAGATGACTTCACTGATGAAACCACTCCTCAAAGTGGGAAAATTACAAGAACTAGGTGGGGGACGTACGAGACTGTGACATTGTGTAAATTTTGGGAAAATGTGAGTATTGATAGTTACATTGGTACAAACCAAAGTTCAACGCAGTTCTGGCAGAAAGTAACTAACACTTACAACAAGTATCGTGGCAAATGTATTTTCAAAACTACGTGTCAACTTAAGAATCATTTTTCTAAAACGTCTAGGGTAGTTTCAAATTTTTCTGGATGTTATAATTAAGCATTACCTTCCAAACAAAGTGGATGGAATGACGATAATGTCATTCTGAGGGCACATGGAATTTTTGAAGTTGATATAGGTAAACGTTTCATGTTAATGGAGGCGTGGAAAATCCTGCGAAACTTTCCCAAGTGGAGGTCAAAATATGTTAAAGTGGGGTGAAGGTGGAACTAAAAACTCATCAAGCAGTGACTCAAAAAGATCTCAAAATGAAACTTTTAATATTCAAAACACCTTAAATGATATATCCAACTCGACCTCTTGGAAATAAAGCTTCAAAGAAGAAGGGAAAAATTGTAGATTCGGAGTCTAGTAATGCAGACATACAAGAATCAAATCGTCTAGATACTGAGATGGATGCGAAGCTTGCTCGATATATGACTCTCGCAGAAGATAAGTTGGAGGAGTCTTGAAAGAGGAGAGAAGAGATTAGGTTGAATAGTTTGTTCAAACAATAGAATGCATTGAACAAGAATGAAAACAAATCAACAGAAGAGGAAGAAGATTGCATAAACTTGTATCGTGCACTATTTAAGTAGACTTTATTTGTATTAATTTCTATTATCATGTTTGTGTTCCTTTTGTATTATTGTATGTCTTTTTTTTAAATCTATTATTGTATGTCTTCTTTTGTATTATTGTATGTCTTATTTTGTATTTTATATTATTATATGGAAAGTAGATTGTCTTCTTATGTATTATTCTATCTTTTTCTATTTATTATTGTATGTATTATTGTCCACATGTTTAAGTCTTTTGTTCAAAAGTAAGTTGTATTGAAAGAAAAAAGTTGTATTGGTTGGATATCTCAAACAAATCTCGAGAAAGTAGATTGTCATTATTCTATCTATGGAAAGTGGATTGTCATTATTCTATCCACATGTCTTCTTCCACAAGTGGCTCGATTATTGGCTATCTTTCCCGTTTCCCGGTGGATTATTGGTTATCTTTAAAAAGATTATTGTCATTATTGCATTGGATTTGATTCTCCCACATGCGATGGTTTTCTGTCATTATTGCATTGGATTCAATTCTCCTACATGTCATGGTTTTTTGTCATTATTGCATTGGATTTGATTATCGCACATGTCATTGTTTTCTATCATTGTTGCATTGGATACCCAACTCTCCCACATGCCACGAATTATTGTCATTATTACATTAGATACCCAATTCTCCCACATGCCATTGTTGTCTGTCATTATTGCATTGGATAACTAATTCTCCCACATGCCACGGATTATTGTCATTATTGCATTGGATACCCAATTCTCCCACATACCATAGTTTTATGTCATTATTGCATTGGATACCCAATGTATTATTATAACTTTTCATTTCCCACCCACTTTCAGGTTTGTTCTATAAATATCGAAGCTAAAATGCGCACTTGAACCATTCATCTTTATAAAAACATTTCATAGAAAAATAATGTCTTCCAGTTCTAGTTTGAATTCAAACACCGATAGTGAACATGATTAAGAGGAAAGTGAAATTGAAAGAAGTGTGGAAAAATGTATGTTAGACCTCACTGGTTGTCGACATCGCAAGCGTCAAATCATTAGAGAACTAACTTCAAATATACAAGCAGAAAGAAGAATGCGTAAACATATCTACATTGATAAAAATCATGCTGAAGGCTGCATCAACGCTTGTATTTAGACTACTTTGCGGAGAATCCAATATACACAGACGCACAATTTCGCAACAGATTTCAAATGTGAAGGCATGTCTTCCTTCGTGTAGTTGAATCTTTTGGTGTTCATACTCCATATTTTCAACAACGCTTTGAAGCAAGTACGAAACCTGGTTTATCACCAATATAAAAATGCACTCATGCTATAAGAATGTTTGCTTATGGAATGTCTGTTGATGCATGTGATGACTATGCCTGTATTGGAAAAACCACGATATTTTAATGCGTGAAGAATTTCGTTAAATGTGTAGTTAGTGTTTTTGGAGACCAGTACTTGAGAAGGCGAACAAAGGAGGACCTACAACGCTTGATTGATGATGGGGAGACACGCGGTATTCCTGGTATGATATGCATCATAGATTGTATGTACTAGGAATGGAAGAATTGTCCCGTGACTTGGCAAGATCAACACGCTCGAGGAGATGAAAAAGAGTTCGTAGTTCTTGAAGAAGTCGCGTCCTACGATTTGTGGATATGACATACATTCTTTGGCACTCCAGACACTTGTAATGATATAAATGTCATTGACCGATCTCAAATATTTAATGATATTTATAATGGCGTATCCCTAGCAGTAGGCTTTATTGTTAACGATAATCAGTATAACTTGGGTTACTATTTAATAGATGATATATATCCTCCATGGGCTACATTCATCCTGTCCATTCGACACCCGCAAAGCGAAAGATATAGGTTGTTCGCTCAACACCAAGAGGTAGCAAAGAAAGATGTTGAGCGTGCATTTGGGGTATTGCATGCACAATTTGCAATTATACGAGACCTAATACTTATGTGGGAGGTATCTACGTTGGGCAATATTATGGAGGCTTGTATCATATTACATAATATGATCGTCGAAGATGAAGGTGATACTTACTCACGTTTGCCAAATGTTTCCGACTACGATCAAATTGATATTACTTATGGTAGTTTAGCATGACAATATTTTAACGAATATATTCTAGAACACAGACGATATCTTAAACGACAGTGTACCATCTAGATAAAACATCATATCGCCGCATGTTGAATGATTTGATTGAAAATATTTGAAGACTTTTTGGTAATCAGTAAATTGATGTTTGAATAATCATCGCTTTTATTATTATTGTATTTTCAAATATGGATGTAGCTATTTATTTGTCATTGTATTTCCATAATTTGCATTACAGTTGTTGTACTATTGTCGGATTTTCCCTTTGAATTGTTGTATTTCTATTTAATGTTCAAATTATTGTAGTTATTTTTAATTTATCACTGAATATTAATATAAATATTATTCAAATTATAATAAATAAATTACAACACTATAATCTGTAGATAAAAAGAGAGTAGAAAGTGTTGCAAAAAATCAAATTTTATAATAATATTTCAAGTATACAATAGTATGGTATAATGCTGAGATTATAAACAATAATATGGCTAAAAATGATATGTCAAATATTTAGTTTAATATTATTAATCGAAATATAGTGTACAACAACCCACACCAACCTTAGAGATTAGACTAAACTAGTTAGTTTAATATTTTTTTTGTTAACCCTGTAGATAATATTATTGTATTTTTGTTTATAATGCAGCTTGGGTTGATGCATCTGGTGGTGTTGCAAAAAATCATTTGTATGACTTTGGTTCGTTGGTTCCTGCATCAAAGATTTTGAGTGGCATTGGCAGCGCAAGTTATTCGTCACATGGAAGTGTGAATGAAGATTGCACACAAACCCAACAATTTCAAGATAAGCTTTGTGAAAGAGTAAAACAAGTGAGGGAAAATATTCAAAAACAAATACAAGCGGACAATGCTGCGGAAATGAAGAAAATCAAAGCTGATTTCAAGCTAATGCATGAGGAAATTCGGTCACTTAGAGTCTAATAACCTCCACCAACGTCTATGTAGTTTGACAGTTAGACAATGCCTTTTGTTAATCACTTGTAGGCTCTCAACATTCTCTACACTTTCATGTAATCCGACACATAGACAATGATTTTTTGAATGAAATGCTTAAACTTGAGTTGTTTTAAATGTTTGATTTTAGATTTAATTTTTTTTGTAAAATATGAAATATGAAATGTTTAATTAGGTACGATAATATATATATATATATATAAATTTTGCAACGATAACTTCTGTTGCAATAATAGTTTTTTTAAAAAAAATTCAATTACGAACTATCAACAGAAATATATAAACATTGTAATAGAAAAGTCTGTTGCAAAAATGTAACGAAAAAATCTGTTGCAAGAATGTAACAAAAAATGCAACGAAAAAGTCTGTTACAAGAATGCAACAAAAAATGCAATGAAAAAAATATGTTGCATTCTTGCAACAAAAAATACAACGAAAAAAATTTGTTGCAAGAATGCAACGGAAAAAGTCTATTGCAAGAATGCAACGGAAGAAGTTTGTTGCAAGAATGCAACAGAAAAAAATAGTTGCTATTTGCAACAGACGTCAACTACCCTTAGAAACACATTTGCAACCGAAAAATTTGAAATTGCAACGCTTGGTTTACGTTGCAATATCATGCAACTGAATACATACAGTTGCATAAAATTTGCAACGAGCGTTTTCCAAACCGAATTTGCAACAAACTTTTTCCGTTTCAATCGTCTAATTGTAACAGATTTTCATTTTTTGCAACGGAATTTTCCGTTTCAATTGCTCTGTTTTCTTGTAGTATAAGTTGGAGGAGTCTAGAAAGAGGAGAGAAGAGATTATGTTGAATCGTTTGTTCAAATAATGGAATGCATTGAACAAGAATGAAAACAAATCAGCAGAAAGGGAAGAAGATTGCAGAAACTTGTATCGTGCACTATTGAAGTAGATTTTATTTGTATTAATTTCTATTATCATGTTTGTGTTTCTTTTGAATTATTGTATGTCTTTTTCTATCTATTATTGTATGTCTTCTCTTGTATTATCGTATGTCTTATTTTGTATTATTATATGGAAAGTAGATTGTCTTCTTATGTATTATTCTATCATTTTCTATCTATTATTGTATGTATTATTGTCCACATGTTTAAGTGTTTTGTTCAAAAGTAAGTTGTCATTATTTTATCTATGGAAAGTGGATTGTCATTATTCTATCCACATGCCTTCTTCCACAAGTGGCTTAATTATTGACTATCTTTCCCATTTTCCGGTGGATTATTGGTTATCTTTAAAAAGATTATTGTCATTATTGCATTGGATTCGATTCTCCCACATGCCATGATTTTCTGTCATTATTGTATTGGATTCGATTTTCCCACATGCCGTGGTTTTTTGTCATTATAGCATTGGATTTGATTCTCGCACATGTCATTGTTTTCTATCATCGTTGCATTGGATACGCAACTCTCCCACATGCCACAAATTATTGTCATTTTTGCATTTGGATACCCAATTCTTCCACATGTCATGGTTTTCTGTCATTATTGCATTGGATACCCAATTCTCCCACATGCTATGGTTTTCTGTCATTATTGCATTGGATAACTAATTCTTCCACATACCATGATTTTCTGTCATTATTGCATTGGATACCCAATGTATTATTATAACTTTTCATTTCCCACTCACTTCCTGGTTTGTTCTATAAATATTGAAGCTAAAATGCACACTTGAACCATTCATCTCTATAAAAACACTTCATGGAAAAATAATGTCTTCCAGTTCTAGTTTGAATTCAAACACCGATAGTGAACATGATTAAGAGGAAAGTGAAATTGAAAGAAGTGTGGAAATATATATGTTAGACCTCACTGGTTGTCGACATCGCAAGCGTCAAATCATTAGAGAACTAACTTCAAATATACAAGCAGAAAGAAGAATGCGTGAACATATCTACATTGATAAAAATCGTGCTGAAGGCTGCATCAACGCTTGTATTCAGACTACTTTGCGGAGAATCCAACATACACAGACGTACAATTTCGCAACATATTTTGGATGTGAAGGCATGCCTTCCTTCGTGTAGTTGAATCTCTTGGTGTTCATACTTCATATTTTCAACAACGCTTTGAAGCAAGCATGAAACCTGGTTTATCACCAATACATAAATGCAATGCTGCTATAAGAATGTTTGCTTACGGAATGTCTGCTGATGCATGTGATGACTATGTCCGTATTGGAAAAACCATGACATTTTAATGCGTGAAGAATTTCATTGAATGTGTGGTTAGTGTTTTTGGAGACCAGTACTTGAGAAGGCCAATAGAGGAGGACCTCCAACGCTTGATTCATATTGGGAAGACACGCGGTATTCCTAGTATGATAGGCATCATAGATTGCATGCACTGGGAATGGAAGAATTGCCCCGTGGCTTGGCAAGATCAGCACGCTCGAGGAGATGCAAATGAGTCTGTTGTTCTTAAAGAAGTTGCATCATATGATTTGTGGATATGACATGCATTCTTTGGCACTCCAAGTACTTGTAATGATATAAATGTCCTTGATCGATCTCAAATATTTAATGATATTTATAATGATGTAGCCCTAGCAGTAGGCTTTACTGTTAACGGTAATCAGTATAACTTGAGTTACTATTTAATGGATGATATATATCCTCCATGGGCTATATTCATCCTGTCTATTCGACACCTACAAAGCGAAAGATATAGGTTGTTCGCCCAACACCAAGAGGCATCAAAGAAAGATGTTGAGCGTGCATTTGGGATATTGCATGCACAATTTGCAATTATACGAGACCCAACACTTATGTGGGAGGTACCTACGTTGGACAATATTATGAAGGCTTGTATCATATTACATAATATGATCATCGAAGATGAACGTGATACTTACTCACGTTTTCCAAATGTTTCCGACCACGATCAAATTGATATTACTGATGGTAGTTTATCATGACAATATTTTAATGAACGTATTCTAGAGCACAGATGATATCTTAAACGACAGTGTACCATTCGAGATAAAACATCACATCGCCGCCTGCTGCATGATTTGATTGAAAATATTTGAAGACTTTTTGGTAATCAGTAAATTGGTGTTTGAATAATCATCACTTTTATTATTATTGTATTTTCAAATATGGATGCGGTTATTCATTTGTCATTGTATTTCCATAATTTGCATTACAGTTGTTGTACTATTGTCGGATTTTCCATTTGAATTGTTGTATTTCTATTTAATGTTCAAATTATTGAAGTTATTTTTAATTTATCAATGAAATTAATATAAATATTATTCAAATTATAATAAATAAATTATATTTCGAATTTAATATTATTATATTATAAAAATATCAAATTATTGTAGCTATTTCAAATTTAATATTGTTATAATTAATAATTTTGAATTATAAAAAATATTATTATAATAAAAAATAATTAATTATTTCGGATTTAATAATTTATGCAATATTATTATTAATTGTTAATATAAATTAAAATAAGATATTAAATTAATGTAGATAAAGATGGTGATGTATGTAAAGTTGTTGGAGATAAAAATAGTGGGTATGAAAAAGTATTGGATTTTGTGTCACTATTGGAAGAGTTTTTTGGTTTTGATTCAAATGAGTATTAAATGATTATTTTCTTAGTTTTTAATGAGTTGTATTTGATTTGAGTCGTATGATTTGAGCTGTTAACCATGCTTTTAGGTTTTTTTTTTCTCTCCCTAATCTCAATATTAGTTCTTTACTAAACAACGCCAGCAGTGGTATAATAGGTGCAAAAGTGATTGCACTTGAATCTTGATCATTATTTCTTCATATACTTGTGTTGATTTATCTCAAATAGGTTTCATATCATACAGTCGTTTCATCCAAAAAGCTTATGTTTAAAAAGTTGAAATATTAAGAGATATATTAATGTCATATAAATTGACCATAATTACAAAAAAATATATAATAACAACCAATATACTTACAATACAAGTGAATGATAAAAATAAAATATTATGAAAAATTGTAAATATAATATATGAGAGTGAATTCTGTATCAGAAACATCCCAAAATAATATAATGAATCTTACCTGGAATTAAAAGGAGTATTTTGGCTTTAGAGAGATAAAGATGTTGAAATTTGTAGACAATATAAAATTGTCTAATTAATTAAAACTCTGGACTCGATCGGCTTACACAAAACCTCTCTGACTATATTTTTAATCCTCCTCTCTAATGGTTGTAATAAGGTTTCTCAAACCATCTATTTATAGTAGTTCTAATAATAAACTCTAAACTAATTAGGAAACACAATACTAATTGACCTCTAAATAATAAATAATAGAGACTTAAAAACAAATACTAATTCTAATTGGATTGTGTTTGGTTTAATAGTCAACATTGCCTCCCTTAAACCAAGCTCGTTGGTCCATCGCCATCTCGAGCAATAATATTCAACGCAATCTTTACAGCTGTCAGTATTTCATACACTTGAGTTCGAACATCGGTCTTCATCTTCACTCGCGATTCAGGACGAACTTTATACTTGATATACAACTTATTGACTTGTTCTTCACGATCAAAATAATCTTTCATGTTAACCCATTCATCTTCAAACTCACCGATGTATTTTTAATCCAATTCAACATATCCACCGATGCATGATCTAGAGAACTTTAAGATGTGTTTCATCTCCAAATCCACATAAGAACAAAATTTACACATAATATCATATGGTTCACGGAGAATAAGTTGATGCTTTCCTAGAAGGCACAGCGTGGCTTGATCAGTTCCATTTTCGGGAATGTTAGAGTCATCATTGTCAACCATATACGCATTGAAGGATCCAATCTCTGATAATGTGGAAGCCATGTCCATTTCAACAAACAGAGCATCGACTTTGATTTCCCACCCTGATTTTATAGGCAGTGCAATCTCGTCCTCATCCTCGCTTGAATTATCCACTATAAAATTTGAATCATAAGGATCATCACTATCCTCTTCACATGATGATTTTGAATCTGAATCTTCCAAATCAGAGTCATGATTTTCCCTGACTTCTTCACTCTCCATCAAGTTCCCAAATTGTGATCGTGCTTCATCACCAACAATTTCCTCCCCCTTAGAGACTTTCTTTCCATCACTTTTTTTATTTTCAACACTAATTACTTGAGGAAGTAATTTTTTAACATCTCCCGTATCACCAAAAACAACTGAATTTACAATCGATTCTTCCTCATTTGTGCCACCACATTCAAAACTTTCTTTTTCATCATTATTCTCGTCCTCATCCTCGCTTGAATTATCCACTATAAAATTTGAATCATAAGGATCATCACTATCCTCTTCACATGATGATTTTGAATCTGAATCTTCCAAATCAGAGTCCTGATTTTCCCTGACTTCTTCACTCTCCATCAAGTTCCCAAATTGAGATTGCACTGCCTATAAAATCAGGGTGGGAAATCAAAGTCGATGATTTTTAGAGACTAGTGAAAGATGTGAGATAACCGGGCAAAAGGAGAGGAAAATTAGTGTGAGTGAGAAAAAGGAGTGTGAGAAAGAGAAAGAAATTGAGGTAAATTTTGATGCTAATCAAGTTAATGTTGTATTGTCAAAGTCTATTGTTTCTTTTTCACAAACATTTCAAGAGGCACGACCAAAAGAAATTGTGAGATTCAAGATGGAATACCAACAAGGTAAGGAGATTGTTGTAGAACCTACATTTTCTCAAAGGTATGATCTTAATCTTTCTTGGAAAAATAAGTTGTTTGGTGAATTGTTACATGTTAAGAACCATGACATTAAGAATAAGCTCAATAGAGTTGTTGTTGAGTTTGGAAAATTGAGTGGTCTTGTGGACACTTGTGTCATGGGTAAAATTGTTATTCCACCTAAATTATTGCATGTTAAGCATTATACCTTGGGTGGGAAATTCAGAATTCTTAGAAGTGTTGCTTTAAAAAATCTGATTAGTGTGGTGAATGCCTTATTCATGAGAAAGATTGTTAGACCACTTGACATGTGTAGAAAGTTTTCATTGCAAGATTTTGTTAGTCACCATGGTCTAAGTGATTTGATGAAATATGGTGAATACATTGGTAATGACTTAAATTTGACATTGCATAAACCTAATCATTCGTATGTGGATCCATTCATGGATGTTACATTGGTTGTTAATATGGTAGGATTGAATTGTGCATTGCAAGTTGGAAAGAAAATTTTGAATCTTCCATTGGGGATTTCTATGTTTCACCAAGATGTGAGTTCTAAACTTGTGATTATGCATGATGTTTCTATGATGAATTATTTTGTTGCATGTCATAAGATTGTTGAAGTTTCCCATGATGCGTTGATGTTTCATAAAATTTATGGATTGCATGAGTTACATATGGATTCATGGAAAGAGACAACTCATGTTAAGCATGTTACACCTTGGAAAGATGATGAAATTCATATTGCTGATGATTATAAGCATGTTTTAACACATGATCTGATTTTTGAGCATAAAGGATGTTTATCCTTGAGATTACACTCTGATTGTAATTTCTTATCGTTGCATGATTCATTATTGATGAATATGGATATGCAAAAGATGAAAGTTGTTAGGTTGATCTTTAAACTTGGTGAAATCAATTGTTTGTTTCAAATCGAGGAATTAAGTAAGTTGAGGAGCGAAAGATTTGACTATGGTAGTATCTTGTCAAATATAATCATTTTATTGATTTGAATGATTAATAGTATATGCTTTGGATTGCATAAAGTTTTGATGTTGAGCATGGTTGTACTAAAAATCGGATTTACTAGGTTAGTGTTTAAACCTAGAGATTGTGGTTCTATAAAGGATTTTCATGAGGGAACATCGAGTTGTGATAACTTGATGAGTGAGATTATAAACATTGATGGATTTACTTGTCATGACAGATTTGGATACATGAGTTGGTATGTCATATTGCATATTATCTTATTATACTTATTGATATCTTTCATTGACATTTCTTATGATGATCTCGTTGTGTGTAATGTTGCATATGTGATATTGTCATTCATGGAAAGTCATCGAGTGATGCAAGTGAGATATGTTAGATTGATATTTGAACCCGGTGATAGGGTTTGGATGTGTTTAATGGTGGGACACGTTCCTACACCAAGAGATGTTTGTACTAAATTGTTACATAACCCATTGTGTGCTAACAATGTTGTTCATATGGTAGTGCACGGTTTTGTTGTGTTTCTTCTACAGTTAAAGGAGGAAATCTTGATGGAGTACCAAAGTGTACCGATGGAAAGTCAAGCGAGAATGGTCTTTGATCCCGGTGATTGGAGATACATGGACTTGCATGGAATGGTTTGCAAACATGAAGAGTTTGAGCAAATCGACGACATGAAATCGTATGGTAAGTATAATTTTAGAGACTATATCTTGGTTACTAAATCGTGTCTATGTGATGTAGGTCTTGATTTGAGGACAAATCCTTTTCAAGAGAGAGGGAATGATATGATTCTGACCACCAACCAAGAACCAAGATTGTCATAAGCAAGGGAGAGGCATTGGAAGCATGTAGATCAAGGTTCGAGGGTTCATATGAGCATGGATCGAGGTTCAAGGGTTCTAAAATGCATAGAGTATGATTGGAAGATTCAAGAGCTCTGATACCAAATGTAGACAATATAAAATTGTCTAATTAATTAAAACTCTGGACTCGATCGGCTTACACAAAACCTCTCTGACTATATTTTTAATCCTCCTCTCTAATGGTTGTAATAAGGTTTCTCAAACCATCTATTTATAATAGTTCTAATAATAAACTTTAAACTAATTAGGAAACACAATACTAATTGACCTCTAAATAATAAATAATAGAGACATAAAAACAAATATTAATTCTAATTGGATTGTGTTTGGTTTAATAGTCAACAAAATTTAAGTCTCTAGGCATCTAAAAATTGACATGCCCATTACCCAGGCCGTTCAGTGTTCACCGTAAGTCATTGACGGGGTATTTTCGGGTCAGCGTGTAAGTCATACACCGTTTTTCTTGTTGGGCCCAAACATATAAATTTGAGATGTGGTTTCCGCTTGATAAAATTCCCCAAATCTACGGACTATCAGTTTAGGGCTCTGATTTCAAGCGTTTTGAAACAGCGGGTCTCCTTGCTTCTTTACTGGTATGCTTCCATTTCCCATTCTGTTTGGTTGCATAGAAGCTTAACGAAAATAATTTAATTCTTGTAATACTCCCTCCAATTAATTCAAGTTTTCAAATTTCTGCGAGATTGTAAAATGTACGTCGTATCTTATTCAAAATCTGTCAATCTCATAGTTTACGTAAATGTTCTTGTTATGATTATGTGTTCTATTCTATGTGGTTTGAATTATGCCCCCCTAAAAAGAAATTTTAAATCAGAGAGGGTAAAGACCAGCGACCAATTTCAGAACATTTTAATATGGCCCCACCACCGAAGCCAACCGCACCTCTGCCAACTCTTCACCGGAGCAACGCATATGAAGATAATGAAACCGTCAAGGTACGTATGGCCCTGTGAAATTAGTCAAAGATTGACTGTTGAGAGTTTCAAATAAACTAACCCTAGAGACAATTTGTTTACAAATTGGGAGATTGTCTTTTCTAAACTGATATGAATTGGAAGTCTAGCTAAACGGGTATGTTCTGTCGGGATTTATCTACCCATTACAGTTAAAACACTATAAATTAATATCCTTGTAACCAACAAAAAATATTAATTTAACGAGATATTAGTTAATTGATAAATTAATAATTATTAATTTATACATTTAAGTTTTTAACTGTATATTATTCTAAATTGCTTTTCCGAAATTACAAGTCATGACTCATCAGAATAGAAAAACCCTTATGTTTTAATTACTTTAATGGCTTAAACATACTTTTAGACCAAAGTGAACAGAGGTTGATTTCAAGTTTTTCCAGTTTGTTTTGAATTTTTTAAAAGAAAAAAGAAAGAAAAGAAAGTGTATACTTTTGGTTCGCTGAATTTTTGTAGCAGAAAGTGCTAGTATTGAAGGCATGTAATGACAGAATAAAGAATGACTAGAGGAAGTAAGAAATAATTTGGGTGATGATGAACTTAGGCTATCAAGGGATGGATTGCTTTGAATTTGATGCCCCAATTTTTATTTATTGTCATCTTAATATTAATTATTTTGAAGGAGAAAACAAAATTCTAATAATTTTTTTGGTTTGTTTTTTTGTTGTTGAGAATATGGTATAAGAACTACGAAGACCTTGAGATCCTTGGTTCCAATCCCCATATCAACAAGGGTTCATACTTACCTATCAAAAAAAAAACTACGAAGACATATAGAGTGATGTGTTCTCTTGTGAGTTCTAACCATATGAGCTTAGGTATTGTCATTATTTCAGTTAAAGATGGACTTATTTTGGCCAAGTGCGATTAACCCATCTTATTTGTTAACCATAATGATTTTCAACTTGTTTAGTGCATATAAGGAAATCTACTTGATCAAGGTAAAATAGAACAAAAGTACGGATAAGTTTGTCCTTTTTAACAATGGTGAGAACTTGGAGTACCCTGTAGTTAAGGTATTACTGGAGTTTTTCCATATTTAACAAATATCCAGCAAACTATAACTACACACTTTCTTTGTTGTTAGTGAAAATCTTCAAATTAACCTTCGTTTACTTTGGTGTGATTGTATTTTCCAACAATAAAGTAGATAAACAATAGAGTCTTGTATATTCTAATATATCAATGACATGTAATTGCTGAAAGTATTCTGCATCCATATATAAATGAAGAGATGAGAGAGAGCTTGAGTGAAGTTGCGGAAAAGAAAGAAATACATACCCTTTCGGCAAGATTTTCATTTCCCGTCAGTTTTCAATAGACATTCCTGCAGTTACACATAATGATCCCCAATTTTGTAACCAAATGTTCTCTAGGGTTAGGATTTTAGATACAGTTAATCTTTGACTAATTTCACATTTATGATCATTAAATTCGCACACACAAACACAATTATATATACATGCAATGACAAAATAGACAGCATGGGAGAACTCTTGAAGCTGCTTGACAGTTTCATCATATTGGTCTGTGTTACTATGGTGAAGTGGTGCTGGTGGTTGTGCATTGAACTGGATTCAGTGGTGGGACCATTTTAAATTGTTCTGCAGATAATATTTAGTCTTTATTACCCTCTTTTATTCAAGCCTGATGACCTCCTTACTCGTGTTTTTATTTCTTTTTTGGGGAAACTTCATAAATACCCCCGAACTATATAAAGATGTCAGATTACTCAATTTTAGAATCTTAATCCCTGTTAGTCTAATACTTTTACATGAAAGTCAGTTTTGTTGGAGAGTAAGCTTTGTATTTCATTCTGTTAGTTTCTAATTTTGTAGTAGTTCTGTAGAATTGGATAATATCAGGAACTCTCAATTTACAAAATCCTTTTATCTTTAAATAATTTTTTGTTACTCTGTTGCTATACAGTACAATCAGAATGTGTCGATACAGGGTTGATGAAGATGATTATCTCAGTAATGGAGAATACATGCCAAGTACCATTGGTGTACGCCGAGTGGATCCACAGATTCAAGCGCAAATTGCGAATTTGGAGGTCCGGATAAGAAGGGTTGAGGATCGGATGGAAAGACTTGAGGTCAGGGTTTTATATCTGCAGAGGGTAATGCACGTTTTATGGGGTGCCTTTTTGCTGACTCTTGCTTATGCCATTTTTAAATAAATTTTTGGAGATGATAGTATCCTTGTTATAGTTGAAGATACCAAGTTGGAGGCTTGGAGCATTTCATGTTGTAATGTTAGGCTAATGAGAATCATGCAGATAGATAGAAACCTAGTTCTGCAACTTAGTTACATTAGATCAGAAATTTGAGACTCTTGTTCCTTTGAATATGTGTAGTACTATGTCTTTTTCTAAATGTTGCTTTCTACAAAAAATAGATTTTTAGCTTGTTAACAATCTAACTGCATCCTGCTTGAGCCTTTATCATGTGCTTCTGTTCCTTTAATTTTATTTTTCTTGATCATGTTGTAGTCGTTGCATTGATAACTTTTCTTTAATAAAAAATGGCAGTTTTAAGTCATCATTCCTGGTTAGCACTGAGTATGAGTTGGTGCATCAAACTGTGGAGTCAAGACCCATGAAAATCCTTTTTCTTGTTCGATATGAAATTTTTCGCAATTACATTTATGTGCGGTCAGCAAATATTTGTCTAGCAATAGTAACATCATTTAGCACGTGATGCCTGTAATACTTCTAAGACGTAAAACAACGATACTTGAAGGTTAGCTTGGGTTTATACCTTGGTGGTCAACTTTGGAAGTTGGTCAACTATGGGAGTCATCTACTTATTGACAAGATTTGAAGAAAGATATAGAGTAATGAAAGGATTTGCACATGGTCCTTATTGACTTAGAGAAGGTGCATGTGGAGTGCCCAAAGTGATTGTTCTTTGGACAGCAGAGTAAAGGAGTTTAAAAGTGATTGATTTTGATGTTATCATGAACATATAAGCTAGAGCCACAATAACAGTTACAAAAATAGTCTAACAACCTTGTGGGTTCCCTTTCATGATTGGGATACATTAAGGATTGGCTTTAAGCCTTAAAGCCTTTGATTCAAGAAGAATAGCTTGGATACTTTGGGACTGTGAAACGTTGAACAGGATGGGGAGTAGTATTAGGGGAACTGGAACAGGGCTGGTTTCTAGGTTTCAGGCTAGCTAAAAAGAAAAACTTGGGGTCTGGTCTGAGGAACATTGATGGAGCTAAACAGACATATTTCTTTGAATCCCCTTACTGCACCAGTCATTTTTGGCATATCTTCTCCGCATACTGGATGCTCCAAGAGAAGAGAAAGACAGGCTTGCATTGAAGGTCTTGCTCAATTTTTGCCTTCATCATAATTGTATATGCTTGATGACAGTGATTAGAGACTCCATGTTAAAAATTGGTTTTCATCAACAAATAAGATAAATTGGAAACTTTTGTCCGGATGATATTTGGAGCAGAAGTATTCCCAGCAAGGAACTCACGGTACACCTTTTTGAACCCACCAATACCGATTTGGAATTAATCATCAATGGTCTTAGTTGCTGATCGCAGCTCAGTAAGTGAAATTGGCGGTACTGTTCCTTCAGTAATGAAACTATTATTTTCCTGAACTTGGTTCTATGCCATTGTCATATCGCAAGTAAACCCGATAGGAATATGATTGCTGCCATACCCACTGGATTACCACCAATTAAAACTAGGGCTGTGTTTCTGCCTTTTGGTGTCCTTGATGGAATTTCTGTGTTATGGTCAGCAAGATTGTTGTCGGGGTTGCCCAACTTGAGCAACTCCAAACCATTAAGAATTGCGCCACCGGATAAAGGGCGTAGAGTTACAAACAGTTCACCCTTGCCCACTCCATCCATCAGCACTATGTAATCTTGGTATACTACGATGGTGTTGCCACCGATCCAGTCAATGACATTTGCGCAAGCCTCCATATCCACAATTTCTATTCTAACGAAGATATCAAATACCCAGCCACAAGTCACAGTTTTCGTTGTGTCAAGCCTGCAGAAATGGAGTCTAACTAGATACTTGAATCCCAAATCTACAGGTATATTCCACGTGGGGTTTTTGCCAGAACCAATCAACTGGTGTTGTGTACGTGGGTATCTTTGGCCCGGTTCGGTCTAGTTTTTCGCAAAAAAAGACAAACCAGAACCGGACCAATGATCCAGTTCTCAAAAAATTCAGAACCGATACCAACCCTATATGTATGATAACCAATATTTTGGTCTGCCCAGAACCAATAAAAAATGTACGAGAACCAGGAGCGGATCAATATTACAGTTTTAAACTATTTAAAACAAACAAATAAAAATATGTTAAACTTCATAAAAAATTAAAAAATATTCAATAATAGTTTTGAATAATTAAAATGTCGAAATCATATGTTCATAGCATAACAATCCGGTGGAAACAAAGTAACAAAAGTGAGTAAAAAGTTAAATGTAGAACAAAATTACTGAAGACTCGAAGAACTCAAACGAGACAACGAGCTAGTGTTTGAACTAAAGGCACTCTCTCTCTTTGACGGAAAAATAAAAAATAACATTTTATACTTAAGGAATCAGGTTTAGGGTTATAAATTTATATATGTATTATATATATATATATATATATATATATATATATATATATATATATATATATATATGTATGTATGTATGTATGTATGTATACTATTTATAGTAACTAATCTATTGGGTCGGTTTGATAGATTGATCCAAAAGTCTAGTTGTATAAAATTTCATATCGAGGACCAAACCAAAGTATTAGTAGTCCGGTTGAGTCCAGTAGTGAAAAATGTCTTTGGGTATTTTATCCCATTGGTCGCGTGTTATTCCAATTTCTAAAAAGCTAAAGTAGCATCTGGGACTAGTGAGGAGCTGTCCACTGACCATGCTGGGAACATGCCTGATCCGGCAAAAGGAAGTTCCTGCCCACATTCAATGGCTGAACCACCCCTAGAGCTCTAGAGCAGTGTTGTTCTGGGTATAGAAATGGTAGGATCGGCCAATGATATGGAGTGTAGCATGGGGGGGACGATCTCAAAAGCATGTATGAAACTAGGGTGAAGAATTTCCAAAGTAAAAGAGATGGAATGTTGGGTATGTTTTGTTGGTCCAAGGATTTTCCAACAAAGAAATGTCAAAAATCTTTTTAGTTAAGAAATTGATCAATAATTCTCAATTTTTTCTCAACTCGATCATACTGACCAATTACATCTTTTTGAAAGCGTCTGATCATCACGCATGCCATAGACGCTTCTTCTTCTGTTACTTACAACATATCAAATCTCTCTCTCTCAAGAAAAACACCGAAAAAAATATATAGAAAGAGATTTCAATTTACAATAGGCAATAATATATCAGATGCTGTACCGAATGTCGCCCGTAAACTTGTTCTTGATCCACTTGAAGCTTTCCTTCACAGTAGACTTAAGCTTGCCTTCTGTAGTAAACATATTATAGGCCGCAATTCTCTTCTTCCTCTTTAGCTCGGAATCAGTAGACACGGCAAGCCCTTGTCCCTTGTTGCTTGGGCCATTGAAGGTGTAAGCCTTGGATCGATCTTCGAAACCAAATTCACCAGAGTAGGAGGAAGACATGTAGTCTGGATATGACTTGCTCTTGTCCATTATCATCTTTGGAATTACCACCCCCCCTCTCCTTTTCCTTTATATACTTGCAAATTGCAATACTCTAAAAAGCAAAGTTTATAAAAAGGGTGTTGCAGTGTCTTCAACATGAGCTATACCTCAAATGTTTTAAATTAGTATGATCTAAAGTTGAAGGTCCGGGGTAGGACCCTTTGCCAACAGAAACAATCAATTCCATTCATCACTTAAATTCTAATTCGTGGTCTACATGCATCATGATTCATGTCCAACAATCGATGTTGAATAATAACTTTATGCAGCTGGTGATCATGGTTTGCCAAAAATAATAATTAAAATAATAATCATGATTTTAAAGCATTAATGATGACGTGGTGCTCTAGAATCAGATGTAGGGGTGGCAAAATGGGTGTTATGGATAATCATGGGTTAGTCTATTATCCGTGTGGTAAAATAGGTGTTATGGATAAGTTAATCTATTATCCATGGTTATCAGAACACCTATTTTACAACCCCTAATCGGATGGTAATCAGATGGGAGCTAGGGGAATGTGTGATGTTGGGGAAAGTAAGAAGAGAATGTTGCTGTTGATCACGCTGTCGCTGGGAATGAATCATGAGAGCTTATGGTGTTGATGATGGTCCTACCTGTATCAGATGCCAGTGAGCAATGGCTCAAATGGCTTTCACATGGTATGTGAGACCAACCGTAGGAAGGACGGGCCCCTCCTCACATCCTTAACTTAATCCTCTTCTTTCCAGCTTTAGCAAATTGTCTCAATATATTCGTTTCGTTTAGTTTAACATATACGCTTTACTACTTTAACCCTACTCAACTCTCATGAGTTGAGTCACAAAATGTCTGAAGACTAAAATGGATTGCTGTCGGCCACTCTCATTGCAAAATGAAGATGAAATCCATAATTTGGATAGTCATGTTGGGCCCACGTTTTATTACGAGTGATAAATGAACGGGTTTCAGTAATGTTCATGTGAACTGCAAGCTCAAATGAGTGAGTTTGTGAATGTCCAATTACCAAAAGAGATATGCGGGTGGACCATAAATGACCTTGGGTGCCTATAAGCGTTCATTTAACCATTAAAAACAATTGTTAAATAAAACAAGCGTCATGGAAATTATGTGGTGGTTGTGGTTGTCGAATATTGCCGTCGGAGAGTGTCGACAGAAGTGGTGGTGATATCCGGAGGTTGTCTATTTTTGTCCACATATAAATTAAGTATTAATGACTATATACATGCCCATTTTGTACTCACGCAGCTCCATACTCCATTCACATCAATTTAAGAGTGGTAAAAATTGTTACCTCTAGCTACAAGTAACATGCTCTTTCATTTGGTATCTGACTATCTGTAGCTTAGCCTGTTGGACTTGATTATCAGAAACCAGAAAACACCGACAGTGAACGCCCACTAGCCCAGTGTCCGTAAGCCCATTTTCAAATATTGGGCCCCCAGCCTAACAGTCTAATCAAACTAACAAAGGCTTTTGGTTTTAGACAATTTTAAATCCAAAACAAAAACAGGCCTCTTTCATTTTCAACAATTTTTAAGTGCTCCAGTACTCTACACTTCTTTTTAACAAAAATAAAAAAATAAATACTTTTGAGGGCGAAAAAACTATAATACCCGTAATTAATCGAAACCAAACATGTACGCCCTAAAGTATCATTTCATGCATCGCAATATACAAATCGATTCCAATCTCTAAATCGCAAATTCAAAATTTTGCATTGCGAATCCAATTGATGCATCACGATGCGTTAGGTAAGTGATCCTTAGTGCGCTTTCGACTTATTACTGGCATAATCATCTTTTCGTCCCCAAAAATACATTTTTCTGGTTAAACAAACATATAAAACTTAAGTGGTTAAAAACTTATGAAAGAAGGCTGGTCGCAATTTCTCATTTTACTTTTGGGTGAAATTCAGAGCGGTCCGCTTTGTGAAGTTTGTAACCGTTACAGTACCCTATATATATTTTTTAAAATCGAAAAATGTACTTTTGGGGGGAGGGAGGGGAAAGACTACGATACCCTTAATGAACCGATGACACACTACGAATCACTTACTCAGTGCATCGTGATGCAATTTTTTTTTAAAAAAATATAAATATAAATTTTTGAATTATGTATTGTAATAATTTTTAAATGGAGCTATGAAGTATTCTATTGTTTGGAACTTTAAAATAATATTGAATTGTCGATTTCACTTTTAATTTTTAGTCTTGTGATGTGATCATTATTTTTAGATTGATTGGTTATATTTACTATTAGTATATTTGAATGTTTAATATTGTTAATTAGGTAATATTACGATTTTTCTTTAAAAAGGTAATTATCTTAATTATAGGCTGCCTAGGCCCCGCTTAAGTGCCCTAAGCGCTAGACTCTAGTTTGGAGCCTGGTGGCGACGTTTTTTAAAATACAACTCAAAGAAGCTTAAGCACCTTTCATTAAGAGCCCAATACGTAATGCTCATAGGCCCATGGCTCATGGGTCCTCCACTAAGATAATTTGGGTATATAAGTACTTAATACATTAACTATGAAATACGTGAGACAACAATTTTTAAACAAGTAGATCAAATTGCTTTTTGCATAATTAAATGAAAAGAAAAAAAAGTGGGTATATGGACCGACCATTAGGCAGTCCATATGGGTTGGGCTGGAAAAAAGAAAGAATGATTAATTACGGGTCGGTACACTTTCCTAAAATTGTAATCGCTTTATTATCTTTTTTTGTTTTAGGGTGATAACCGGGCCGGTCCCATGTGGTGAAATGTTAATCGAAAAATCCCCTATATTTATTTTAAATCACTATAATACACTTTTGAGGAAAAATGACGAAAACAACATTAATGAAAGAAAGGCAGACGAACAATGCCACTGCCCAAATTTGGGTCTGGCAATGAAAAATATTGGACATCGCTCAAAATTTGAAAATTTGCTACTGCCCAAAAGATGCCCACATCATAGGCAAAACATTGAGCATCATTCAAAACATTAGACATCACTCAAAATTTAAACATTGGCCACTGCTCAAAGGACACCCGCATCATAGCCCAAGGAAACTAAGTATCATAGCCCAAGGAAAAACATTAGCAACAGCCCAAACGACGTCCACATCATAGGCAACGATGCCCACATCATAGGCAACGACGCCCACATCAAGACAACAACGCCCAGTTCATAGGCAACGATGCCACATCATAGGCGACGACGCTCATATCGAAGGCAACAATGCCCACACCAAAGCCATTATTGTAGTGTACTCTCCTGTTCGAATTTTGCGCACGCATTCGACATTTGTTTGATTCCAAACTAAACATCATAGGTTGTGCGCATTGATAATAGATTTGTCTGCAAGTGATTTCTTCGGCATTGAAATGGACAAAATTGGCTTCAGAATGAATAATTAAACACTGCCACCAAATATCAACAAAGAAGGGTATCGAAATGGACAAATTTGACGTCTAAATGAATAAATTGAACACTACCTCATAAATCTGTGTGTAAAAATTGAGCATCAGAAAACTTTCGAAGCCAAAAACTGTGCTTAAACATCTTTTGTAGATCTCGTCGAGAGTTTCGATTTGATATGTGGTGGGTCATGTGCTTCATCCGTGATCAAAAGTTATATATGGAGAAAATGGTCAGGGAAGATGAAAAAAGGTCAACAATGGAGAAAAGAGGCTCAGCTGGATGTGAAGAAGACTGACAATATTGAAAAAAAATTATAAAAGTGGACTTAAGCAGTTTTTTAAAAAAGAGGGTAGTTTAGCGGTTACAATTTCAGGAAAATGTACCGACCTGCAATTAATCTTTTTTTAAACCTAGCTTAAGTCCACTTTTATAATTTTTTTCCAATATTACCCGTCTTCTCCATTTGTTTTATTTAACATTTGTGACCCTTCATGAGGACTGACACCATCCAACATTTCTTCTTCACCTCATCTTTAATTGTTACATGTAGAACACTAATCTTCAGTGTCGTAGACTCGATCCTTCCCAAAATCTTTGCTATTTTCTTGTTTTTCAATTTCAATCATTGTTGCACAAATTGCTTGCATTACCAATGTTATTTTGATACTGTTATTCAATAAATTGATGAGAGCAATATATATTTGATTTGTGAGGTTAATGTGTTTTGTTTGTTCTTCATTTTCTTCTCTTTCTTTCTAGCATCGTATCTTTTGAAATTTGGGCATCATTCAAAATTTTGGGTAGTGGATTTTGCATTGTGATGGCCAAAATTTTGAATGATGTCCAATTTTGAACGACGACCAAAATTGTGAATGGTGCCCAAATATTTTTCTTGTGATGCCCAAATTTGGGCAGTAATCTAATGCATTGCGATGCCCAAAAATTTGAACAATGCCCAAAATTTTGAGCGATGCCCAAATTTGGAAAGTGGTTTTGTCCGCGCACATTTCCTTAATTAAGAATATCTTCATCATTTCTTCCCTAAAAATGTACTGTAATGGTTTAAAAAAATTATCGTTGACTTTTGGGGTTTTATTTTCTCCACAGGAGACCGGTTCAAATTTCTCCGAAGAAAGAAAGAGGTTATATGGATTGGGGATGGTCTCGGGGTTGGGCTTGGCACAGGACTGGGGGTTGGGTAGTCCCTTGGGGTTGAGGCTGGACGGTAGGTGGTGTGGCAGTTGATGGCGTTGTTTAAATAATTTATTTTTAATTTTTTGTTTATATATATATATATATATATATACACATACATGTGTGTGTGTGTGAGACTAAGGATAATATGGTATTTTCATAACTAAAAGTAGCATCCCTTTGGGTAATGTCACAAAGCTAAATATGCTTGAACTTAATTTTTATCAACATTGACTATTTGACTTGATTGAAATTTCAAGACGAAGGAACAAGGAAACACAGTTTATCAGCAAATGAAAAATCTACAAACTTATTTATTTGCGTGACCAATTTACTCCTAAACAACAATGAGAGAGTAAATAAATACAAGCAAAACATAATCATATATACTGATGGCACCACCCTTCCATATTACCGCAGTTCAGCCCTAGACTCTTCATCACTATCATCCTCATTAATATGATAACTGAAATATGATTTATTTTCTGGGTTCCTGATCGAACAATTTGCACGAATTTCCCCTTGTCGACCGGTCAGCACGCTAAGCTGACCCATTTTTAGCATAGCTTTCACAAACTTGTCAAAAAATAACTCCTGATCAAGAGCAAAGCTTTTCACAATATCTCTTGTCCGAGGATCAGTGTACAGGTCTTGGTCTGATGTGAATAGCCCTTGTCGGTTCATCAAATCAACATAGTACTTATTATCAAACACGTATGGGGACCGAATATCCATGAATGTGGTGGCAGTAGAGTTTGCAGTGGGACAAACAATTTTGAGGTCATTGGCAAAAGACTCCTCCATAGTTGGGTCTTGGGTTGGGTACAAACGACCGGTAAAGGAAGGACAGTGGCTAATACCGATGGTGTGTCCCCCTGACAGAGCAACGACATCGGTAGGGTTTAAGTTCTTTTTGGCAAGAGAGTCCAGGATGGAACTTGCATTGCTTGTTGGTGGAGGAAGGTTGGCTAGTGTTGCATTTCTTGTAGCAAAGTTGAGTCCATCTTTTCGGCCCAACGGAAGATCATAGTCCGGTCCACCTGACTGAAATGACCCCACAGATTAAGATGTTAGATTCTTAGCTGAGTGCATATATTCTACTGGTATCATCTCATCTATAACCTATCAATATCCGGTTGACGGTGTAATATTCCTAATTTTTGATTGTATTATTTTGGAGTAAATGTACTTGGGCTGATATTTATGGTTTGGCCTAATTTGAATAAAATAGTTAATTGGGCATATTTTAATTTAATAGCAAGCCCACTTAGTTTTGGTACACATTTGAGTTATTTATTTGTGATCGGGCTTGAGCCAAGTTGATGGTCCAATAATAATAATAACAATAATAATGATAATAATAATAACAATAATAATGATATTAATAATGATAGTAATAATAACAATAATAATGATAATAATAATGATAATAATAATGATAATAATAATAACAATAATAATGAGATTAATAATGATAATAATAATAACAATAATAATGATAATAATAATAACAATAATAATGATAATAATAATAACAATAATTATGATAATAATTATGATAATAAAAACAACACTTATGGTGGGAACTCAAGGGTTGTTTTCGATGGCTATATAAGGGGGTAGACTCTTCTTAAGCCGCATCATTTTCAGATGAAAAAAAAAACAGAGAGTGAGAGATCTTGAGAGACGCACGTCAGAGGAAGTCTTTGGCGAAGTCTTGGAGTGAAAGGAACCGACGGACAACGGCAGACGAGGTCGAGAGTCCTTGCTTTAAGATTCGAGCAAGAGGAGTTAACGCTTCGTTCGAGGTTTCGTGATTGTGTTTCGTTACTTACAAGATAGCAAGGTAATGGATTATACTCTTTTAAGTTATTTGATCATCGTATTTTGTTCGGTAGGCTTCCACTATAATTTATTGGCTTAGCACTTCCTTTGAAAACCTTTGTTCGGCATTCACCGATATTTGCTTTGAACTCCGTCGAGCCTATGTTATTCATAATCTGAATTTTGGAACTTTCGTAACCCTCATTTGATTTATCAATCCATTGGAAAAATGAATTGTATAATTTTGGACATTTGACTTATTTGAAATATCGATCCGTTGGAAAAACAGATTGCATAATTTTGGACATTTGACTTTATTTGAACTCCTCCGTGATCACTAAGTAAATTTGGTTGTTACGTGAAATACGTAACATATTTGAACTTTGAATTGTTTGACACCACTGGACATGTGGTGAGGTTATCCGGATACACCTTTTGGCCTGTATGCGGGTTTTGGCCCGCCGGTATTTGGCCCATTAGGCGCTTAGTCGTCGAAATGACCGCTTATGTGATCATGGAATCAAGTATTCTTTGTTTCCAACCGGTATGGGACGGTTGGCTACAATTGAATAACTCGTATTTGTTTTGAGCCTTATCTATTGTTTGGAATTCTAAATATACACTATATTCGATTTATTCGTTCTCAGATTCGATAAATGCGGCGGCTTTGTTAATGGTATTTGACTCGGCGACATTTATTTTTGTGGTCAACTCCTCCTTAGAAACCGGAGGAGTTGTATATGAACTTGTTGGGCATTGTTCGCTCACCCTTTCTATTTTTCTTCGGTCATAAGTAAAATTTGAAATCTATTTGGGAATCGGTGGATCGCCTAAAGGGTGGCGCGATGTATTAGATTATCTTGGATTTGGCAGTTTTTATTTTAAAGATTAAAACATTAGTCTGGAATATTTGGTGGTTTTTATGTCTTGGAATCTTTGTTAGACTGGCATGTATTTTGGATATGAAAAGTTTAAATATTTTATTTTGGAAATTTTGTGAGTTAGTATTTGGAATTAGTGACGTGGCTAAATTGATGCATCGAAGTTTGGGCATGCATCGACTGTAAGATTTCAAAATAGAAAGCTAATTAAGGGGCCGGGGAGTTGATTTACCAGAAAAACAGCATCACGAGCAGCGATGGCAGTGATGTCTGCACAAGAGACGACCCTCCCACATTCAGCATGCACCCGTTTGCGCAGGTCCTCAATGATCTTAAACGCTTGGGCCCTGAGACTTAGATTTGGGGGAGCGCTCTGCTCACTTGGCCCACTGGCCGAGCCATCAAGCAACACTGAACCATCACAACCCTATTTTGAATGCATTTCATGATCAGTACATATATATATATATTTTCATATCCTTACAAATTAAATTAAAAAATCTAAAAATACTGCAAGTATATATACCTGAACAAAGCAGTCATGGAAATGGAGGCGAAGCAAGCCAGCAGCTTGGCCTATATCGTCGTCGAAGACCTTCTTGAGGTGTTTGCGAACAATGTTTTCCAAGTTTGGACAGCTATAGTGGTGATATTTCCAAGAGAGTCCCTTCACTAATGGTACGGAAGAGGTATCAGCCTCGGCAACATTGTACAAGGAAGAAAATATTGTAAAAACTGAAAAGAAAACCAAAAAGAGAGAGGCTGAACTTGAAGGCATTGGGCGGGAATGGGATTAATGATAATTCTAATTTGTTACGTTGTTTGAGGCAAAAGAGAAAGAGATTGAGAATTATTTATAGTCACATTTGACATTAATTGGCCAACTAATAGTCAACGGCAGGTTGGATTAATTGGATATTGTAAATTGTTTCTCAACTCAAATGTTTGCATGAGGGGATTAATAAGAGTAATGCTAGAGTCACTCAATGAGTACTTAAATTTGTGTACTAAATGATATGATTTTCAATGTGTCATCTTATTTGGCATTTTATGGGCTCCACTATAAGTTAAAAATTTATGTTAACAATATGATACATAAGATGCAACATCATTTAGTGCACAAATTTAAATGCTCATTGAGTGGCTCTAGTATTACTGATTAATAAACCTGAGTTTTGCCGAGTAGATGAATTCAAATAAATTCTTCTACCAGACGTACGTGGGAATTCAGGACTATTCTTCTCTCCATAATTTCCTTTCTACGTCCCAATTATATGTCATTGTATCAAAACTTGAAGGAAATTACTTGTTTGCCCCTACTATACTTCATTAACGATTTTTATATCTATTTATATTAATTTACTCGTGAATCCCACACAAACCTTCAACGTTGTGTTTACCATTTATTTAGGACAAAAACTTAAGTAAGATGATCTTATCGATATTAATTTGTTAAACGGAGCTTCACTCTGTCACAATTTAACCTATTAACACATGATAGATTGGTAAGTAGGATCCGTCTTATAAAAAATATGTATAATAACTAGTTACCTAAGTTTTTGTATTTGATTATTAGAAGCCCGTATACGACTAGCATCTCCAACTTGCACTTGGAGGCTGCAGCCTAAGAAATCAAGGAATAAGAAAAACTCCCACAAATATCCTTCCTACACGCAAACGCAACATTCATTTTCTCCACATGGAGTATTACTTTAATTTCTGAGGTTGAACAATGGATATATGTTCATATGGTCTCACCACACGTGTGAAAGAGGTTGTTGTGATCAGTCTGGTGATTTGTGAGACCTAGCAGATCAATTGATGAATGATGAATTGATGATCACATCACATGACTATTTATTTAATCTCTCATATACTTTTCCTTGAGAAAACTCCACCATCATATCAACTACTACTAAAATCATATCAATTACTACTAAAAGATTATCCGGCACGCCGCGGCCGCACAGATTAAGAGAGTAATTAAACACTACTCTCTCTCTCTCTCTCTCTCTCTCTCTCTCTATATATATATATATATATATATATATATATATATATAAAAGGATATATAGTGTGTATTTTCAAGGATAGACCATGAAGTGAGAATCAATTATATATATTTAAGGGTATTATAGTAAAGATAACTTTAAAAAATGAAAATATTTGAATGTGGAGAAATTATATTAATGGGTACTATTTTTTTTTCTCTTTTTTTATTATTTTTTATTTTTTATAATAGAGATCAATAGTGGTTCCCCACTTACCTCCAATGGGTACTAATTTAAAAAGAGAAGTTTAGATATTGAATGGCAGATATAAGACCCTAAGGATGGTCTAGCGGTAGAGTTGAAGTTTTACAAAATATGAAGTTTCATGTTCGATTCCTTCCCATGCTCCCTTACGGGAAATGTTTAAAAAAAAAGAAAGAATTGTAGATGTAGAAAAAATGAGGCAATTGATCATGATATCAAACTAACTTTCAAACAATTGATCTGGTCCATTACGTAATGTTTACGTGAGTGACTAAAGTCACTAAACAATTAATAGATACGCTTTGATCATATTCCATCTTATTCATCTTAAAATTTTATTAGTCTACATAAATAAATCAATGTAATGTGTTTTTAGTAGGTTAAAACTTAAAAAATACAGTTTTTCAGGTATTTTGTGTAAAACGTTACCTAATTTATTATAAGTTGGTGAGTTAAGTTGTATGAGAGTATGGCTCCGTCTTACGATTTAAAATCTATTAAACAGTCTTATAATAGATTTACTAATTTTAGTTACACTATTGGTGCAACCTATAGCTATTTAATTGTGTTAATTTGCATGTATTATAGGCTAAGAATTGATTTCTTGGTATAATCAAAAGCGAAATTTGGTTTTAGAAATTAGAACAAGTTGTGTTTGTAATAAATTCTTTTCAGTTCATCACATATCAAGATCACATCATTCTGGTAATTATTCATTTGTTTCGGATAAAGAGTTCTCATTTGAAAGTTAAATGTTTTAAAAAATAGCCTATTAGTAATAAAATATTGTAATATTTTGATGACTTAATTTTTGAAAATGGACTGTTTAAGTGAAACATCGCAAAATAAAATAATTGACTCTTTAATCGAAACGAAGAGAGTTTTAATTTAGCCGAGCCTTGTCTATTTTCGTTATGCCACCAATTCCAATTCATATTTCATCTTCTTTGGTGCGATATCACCTCAAACTCAACATTTTATAACGTAAAATGCATGCTAGTCTTGTAATAAAGTACCCATTATATGATCAACATTTAGGTCATAAATCCATTCTAAAGAACCAGAAGTTTGCAAAACCACCTGCTCATAATTCATAAATCCAATTCAAAATCCTAGCATGCGCATACGCTCTGCCTCTTCCACCACAGATGACAGCCACAAATTGTTGGAATTACTGACCGAGCACTCTGAGCGAATTTCACCCTGTCTACCTGTCAACACGCTCAGCTCTCCCATCTTTATCATTCCATCCACAAATTTCTCAAAAAAAAGTGTCTGGTTTACAGCAAAGCTCATAACAATCCCTCGAGTCCTCTTATCGGTATACAAGTCCTGGTCTGAGGTGAAAAGTCCTTGTCGGTTCATGAGATCAACATAATACTTATTGTCAAACACGTTAGGCGATCGAATATCCATCACAACGGTATTATTGAAATTAATGGTGGGGCAAGTGCGTTTCAGGTTGTTGGCAAAGGTTTTGTCTAATGTGGAGTCTTGGTTTGGGTAGAGGCGAGAGTCGAAGGAAGTGCAATGACTAATGCCGATGGTGTGGCCACCCGAAAGGGCTACGACGTCCGTAGGGTTGAAGTTCTTGGTGGCAAGGGAGGTGAGTAGGGTGCTTGTGTTGGCGAATGGGGGAGGAAGGTTGGCTAATGTTGTATTTCTTGTTGCAAAGCCCAGTCCGTCTCTTCTGCCCAATGGTATATTGTAGTCTGGACCACCTGACTGCATAATGCATACACATGGAAGATTTCTTATTATTGAGTATTGACAATTTTGGAAAAAGAAATGGGACCGAGTATAAAAGTTTTGGAAATGAGGGGCTACGGCGCAACAAAAAGACGGAAGATGCATGGTCCAGACAAGCTATAGATATTAGATAAGTTCAATATTAGGCTATAAGGATGGAACAGGCCACCTCATAAGCCTTATCCTGTCATCCATATGCCACGTTTCACATTTGTTCCAATTAATGATCTTCCATTGAAACACTACTTAACAGAAACTTATTCATGTTCATTAAAGCGACTTTTCATTTGATTTAAACAATATTAATATGTTAGTCACACCTAGAGGTAGCAAATGAACAGATATGGACGGCGCTTATATGGACAATTGGTTCAAATAGACGAATAAGTAAGTATCAATTTAATAACATGAGCATATATGGGTGAACAATAAACGGGCATGGACGCCCATCTACTCACTAACACAAAATTATCAAATAAATACAATAATTACAAAAAAAAATCATTCTTTAATAAAAAATACTAAAAAATTTCAAAAACATTAATTTCATCAAAAAAGAAAAAGAAAAAATAAATATGTATTTTTGCTCGATCTCTATGAATCCATCTATATAATGTAACATGGGTAGATTTATTTTATTTTATTTTTTATAAAAAGGAGGCGTGGGAAACCTAAAGATAGAACTTATTAAGAGGAATATGACGAACTCTTTCCTCTATCAATTTTTCAATATAGTCCAAAAGATAGAAGTTCGAAAGGAGTAATTTTGGATATGCCTATATTTATTTTTAACTAAACGATCTGAACGGACAAATGTACGCGAGCAAAAATTACCGCCTCTACTCACATCACATGACCATATGATCAGTCTAACATAGTATGACAGTGACGTTATCTATTATACCCTTCAAATGTGTTGAGATGGAAAAACAAACAGGCCCCTTACTTTGACACCATCTATATATATATAAAAGCTAGGTAGTCTAAAAGAGGTAAGATCCAGCCAAAATGCACTTGCTAAAAATGAAAAGTCATTTTTAAGTATTATTATATAGTAGTTAGCATGCATTGAGAACAAAAAACTGATTAATTGATTACACAACTCTCAAGATGTTTTGAAAATGTGTAAATATGTATATGTGGCAGAAAATACAAAGTTTCTATGTAGTAGTATTTAATAGGAGTAGTCACATATTAAAAATCTGTAAATACAAATCTCTTTTGGTGCATACTTAATTTACTGATTAATTAAAATGAGCAAATAATATTGTAATAAGAACAAATGTGCTATAAAAATTATGTTCATTGAATACATGTGATTACAAAATAAAATATAACTACAATTAATTATAAAAAAAAGTTTGCTATATAAATCTTCATATATGACTTGTTTGTATTTGAAACTTTTCTGTTTCTTTCATCGTATCCGAAATTATAATATCAAAATAAAATTTATTTTTGCAAATAACCACAATTAATTATAACTTATTGGTAAACCATTTGAATGTATATGATTAAATCATAGTGGTAGATAACAACCACAAGTTATAAATATTTAATAAATATATATGTTATATAGAGAACAATATACATCTGAATTACTATTTATACTACTTAAGATCCTAAATTTTAATAACAAAAAATATCAATTATTAAACTCTAGAAAATTAATAACGAGAAAATGACTTAAACAATTATAAAAATAATGAATTAAATGATATCAATTATATGCTGACGATTGGGTGGGTTGGGTCGAAACGGATCGTGTCCCATTATAATCCAAAATAAAAAAGGTCAGAATGAGTAACGGGTCGATCCGTTTTAAACCATATTTTCCGTCAAGAAACCTACACTTACACAGTAAAGATATGGGTATAGGCCCGACTTATTTTTGGGTCGAAATGGATAACTGCTTCGAAGAAAAAACTCGGGTTAAGCCAAGCGATTTTCAAGCCGGGCTGGGTGGGTTAACGGGTTTTAGGTTTTAATTGTCAGACCTAATTATACCGATATAATTTGTTTCCTTCATCATGTTTTTTCTTTATTTTTAAATTTTGTTTATAATCTTCATTTTATTTAAGTATAATTTAATTAAAATAGATATGTGCACGTGCGTTTAACGCACGGGTGTAAAACTAGTTACTACTAACACTAAAGAAATTAGATAAAGTCATACACTACTTAAAAAATCTGTATATATTCAATTGAACATGGTGACTGTACTCCCGACATTCCTAAATTATCATTCTAACTAACCCGACATACAGATTAAGAAAAAATAATTTATTTGATTATTTAATGTGTAATTTCCTTTAAAACTCATATGTATGTTGTTCATAATTAAAGTACGATGAAAAAGTAAAAATAAAATGATAAAAGTGATGTTATAAAAAGGTAAGTTTGAAACAAAACAAATATTTTAGAAAAACGAAAAAAAAAAAAAAAAAAGATAATTTAGGGATGGAGTGGGTACTAAGATTAGCAAGGTAGAAACCAGAAGTGATTACCAAGAAAACGGAATCACGAGCAGCAAGGGCAGTAATGTCAGCACAGGAGACGGTTCTACCGCATTTTTGGTGCACCCGTCGACGGAGGTCATCGATAATCCTGAAAGCCTCGGGGCTCAAGGTCAGGTTTGGTGGGGCTTCCTGCTCACCCGGCCCACTGGCTGATCCATCCAACAGCACCGAAGCATCGCACCCCTTAAACGGAAAAATATTAAAGTTAAATTTAGAGAATCTTGAACATTTTGCACAGATGCCTATGTTCGAAAAAGGAGAATCCTTTGACTATTCGTGTTTATCATCACTTTCTTACTCTCCTTGTCCTTTTCCTCATGGATATATGTGCACATAATCTCTTCATAATTTTTCAAATTAATTACTGAATTCTTTTGTGTGCACATAAAAATCAAACAACTTCTCTATTTGTTAACTTACCAAGTAGAAGCTCGTTGAATGGGAGATCACCTGTATCACTTATATATATTATTAGTGTATTATTTTTTATTTTAATCATTACATTTCAATTATTATATCTTACTCAATGATTTAAGATGAAAAATAATATACCAATGATACATACAAATAATATAAAAGATCTGAATATATGTTTAACATTTTTAAGTTTTTCCAATAATTTGACATATATAATTCATAAAATACGTTATTCATAGAATTTAGAAATTTCTATGAATGATTTATTTTATGGTTTTTTTATAATATATATCAAATTTTTATTTGACATATAGTTTCGTTTGACTCAGAAATAATAAAATATGACAATAATTCAGAAACAAATGGAGTATATCATTCTTTCAACTTTAACACTCGCCCTTTTGTAATACTGATTAAAGAGGATCGTACTAAAGGTTTACTTGAATACAACAAAAAATAAATTGATAGATGAGTTTCCTTTAACCCCTAATCGTAATTGAATAGGAACCTCGGGGTACAACCGAAACCCAAAAGACACAATTGCCTAACGAACCTCGATCACAGAACGCCACAAGTCTTCAAACTTGATAAGTTCAACAACGGTACTTAATACAGATCTATAAAATGCTTAATACAACATTTTTGAAAATGCCTTTCCCAAAATACCCTTTACGTAAATTCTTTTTTTTTTGTTAAATTTAAATTAATGTTTTGTTTTTTATTAAATTTAAATTAATGTTACATTTTTTTTTATTTTAATTTAATAATTAACTTAAAATCCAATTGTGGACCAAATTGCACTTTGCTCTAAATTTAAATTTTTTTTTTGGTTAGGACTACTTTCAAACCAGTCCTAAACCCTAAAAAAAAAATTTGGTTAGGACTACTGCCAAACCAGTCATAAACCCTAATTTTTTTAATTAATTAGTAATTTAATTGTGTTTAGTAACTAAATCAAATTAATTAATAAATTAATTGTGTTTAAAATATTTTTAAATTTAAAATTTGTTAAATTAAATTTAATAAAAAAACGAAAAAAATATATTATGTAAAGGGTATTTTGGTCAAATATTTTTTAAAAGTGTTGTATTAAGCATTTTATAGGTGTTGTATTAAGTATATCCCTAAGTTCAATATGTTCCAAACATAACTAAGGAGGATCAAACCTTACAATATTAGTCATCACTAATAATCTCAAACTTTTATATATCTTCTATATCACCAATACAAGGCTAATATACCTATTTAAAGGCTTACAAGGTTCAGAAAATGATGCAAGTTCATGTTTTAAAAAAGTCCAAATGGTGGTGGAGAAAACAAAGTTCATTTGACTAAAATATACATTCTCATCTATTCTGACAAATTTGTAGTATTTTGGGTCTAGCTCATTGTAGAAAATTCATAATTGAGATCCGTTTGATTTTTTGGAAACTAGACATCAATGGCTTTCTAATCGTATATTATACACCAATTTTAGCGCTCTAAAACATCTTGGACAGCCCGTTGAAATTGACTGAAAAATTTGTTCCATTTGAAAGACATGAATGACTGACTTTGGTCTTGAATTTGAACTTTAAAAGTATTTTTTTATTGGGCACCCATTATGGATAATGACCTTGGATGGATTGCATCAGGTTGATGTTTGAGATTGGTCTTCTAAAGAAAAAGAAAAATTCAAGTTTTGATTCTTTTAAAAGTTTTTCCCAAGATGAAGATGTTAATGTTCAATGTGATATTCCAACTCTTACAGTTGCACAAAGATAAAGTTCAAGGTGTCCGTAGAGATAACGTAACTTACCAGCTAGGTTGCATGATTATGTTGTAGGTAATGATAAAGAGATTTCCAATGAAGATCCGGTGAATTTTGCTTTATTTACAAATTGGGATCATGTTAATTTTGATGAGGCATCTTGTAAAAATCATTGGATTCAAGTAATGGATGATGAGATTCATGCGATAGAGAAGAATAATACACGAGAGCTTACTACTTTGTCAAGTAGTAAGAAGGCAATTGGTGTGAAGTGGGTTTACAAGACAAAGTAAAAACCAATAAGTGAAGTTAATTGTTACAAGACAAAGTTAGTTGCAAAAAGTTATAAGCAAAATCCATGTTTTGATTACTTTGAAGTATTTGCACCAATTTCTAGACTCTATATTGTCCGTATGATTATTTCTCTAGCTGCACAAAATAGTTGGAACATTTATCAAATGGGTGTTAAGTGAGCTTTCTTGAATGACGTTCTTGAAGATGAGATATATGTTGAACAACTTGTAGGATGTGTTAAAATAGGCAATGAAGATAAAGTTTACAGGTTGAAAAGAGATTTGTATGGTTTGAAGCAAACTCCTAGAGCTTGGTATACTCGTATTGATTCTTATTTTGTGGAAAATGGTTTTTAGAGATGTCCATATGAGCATACTTTATATGTCAAATTGTTGCATGATGATATTCTTATTGTTTGTTTGTATATTGATGATTTGATTTTTACTGGTAATAATCCGGAGTTGGTGGCTCAATTTAGGAAGGGTATGAAAAATCAATTCGAGATGACATATTTGGGGTCTATGTCTTACTTTCTTGGAATTGAACTTGCTCAAGTAGATGGTGAAATTTTCATTTCGCAGAAAAAATCTGCTAGTGATATTTTGAAGAAGTTTAAGATGAACAAAGCTAAACCAATTTTGATTCCACTTGAGACGAAGTTGAAGTTAGTGAGTGATGGCAATGGTGGTTTCGTTGATCCTGCTTATTTTTAAAAGTTTGGTTTGGAGTTTGAGATATTTAATTTCAACAAGGCCAGATATTATTTATAGTGTTAGATTAATTAGTAGGTTTATGGAATTTTCACGTCAATCTCATTTGCAAGCTGTAAAACGGATTTTGTGTTATGTATGAGGTATGTGTAGTGATGATATTTTTTATCCGAGTTCTAGTGATGGGGAGCTTGTTGGTTATACACATAGTGATTGGCTGGTGATACTGAGAATATGAAAAGTACTTCGGGTTATGCATTTTTATCTTGGTTCGGGCGTGTTGTCTTCAAAGAAACAACCGGTTGGTGCTCTCTACAGCTCAAACATAATACATGGCAGCAACTGGTAGTTCTACTAAAGCGGTGTGGTTGCATAGATTGCTCAACGTTCTACAATTTAAGCTAGATGGTTCAACAAAGATTTTATGTGACAACAAGTCAGTGATTGCATTGTCGAATAATCCAGTTTTTCATGGTCAAAGCAAGCATATCGACATCAAGTTTCACTTCATTTATAACTTGGTTCAAGATAAAGAGATCGTGGTTAAGTATTGTCTGATTGAAGATCAAGTTGTAGATATTTTTACGAAGCCATTGAAGACCGAACTTTTTAAAAGTTGAAGACTATTGGGCATGATTAAGTTTGAAAACTTGGTTTAAGGGAGACAATGTTGGGCTCTAAACCAAGTCTAATTAGATAAAAAATTTATTTAATTATATATTAGTTTTTAACCTAGTTGGATACTATAAATATGTGTTATTGAGGTTTTCTAATAAGAGAGATAATAAATTTTTGCCCTAAAAAAAAAAACTCTACCGTTGCTCTTTTCTATACGATAGCCTCCAAGCAATAATTCCTTAGTTCGATTTCTCGTCATCTTCCTCGTATATATATGAGCAACTTCAGATGCATTAAGAATTCTTCCAATTCTTGATTTCTTGTTCACTTGAGTGATCGTTGATTACATACATAATACTAATTACCTAAGGTGCCGTTTGGTAATCAGGATTAAGGCCAGATAGGATTAATAAGCCGAGTTGTCTGATGTTTGGTACGCAATAGGTGGTCGGGACTAATAACACGAGTTATCCGGATAAAGTCATTATCCTCTCATTATTAATACCAAGGGAGAGGGTGGTATTATTAGCGCCCTCACTAAAAAAAATTGGGATTAACATTTGTAATCTCAAAACTACCCCCGATATATAAGTGAGGATTAATAGCGAGGACACTAATAATACTGGGATTAATAATACTGCTTATCCTTGTCCGACTACCAAACAAGCCCTAATAGTATTATTATTATCTACTCTATATTATCTTTCAATTGTATTTGGAAATATGGAATTAAAGGTAAAATGTTTAAGGAAGAAAGGGGTACAATTGAAAGACAAAATATCCTTCTTACAGTCCCTCAATTAATCCACGTCAATAGGTTTTTTACAAAATTAGATAGGGCGTTGACGGTAAGGACCACATAGCACATAACTACTAAATACATTAGTCACATTTGTGATATTGTAATGTGGTTGGCCAAATCTATTATTTACTGAATAGTTCGATGGTTATTTGAATTCTCTATATTTTTAGGTATTAATGCATGTTGGATGATTTAATGGTCGCCCTCAATTAGACATACCCAAACAGTTTAAGGTTCATGGTTCAAATTGTAAATCGAACCGTCCCAAAACCGCCTCAAAACCGGAACCTAAGGTTCACTGGTTCAATAAAGGTTCGAGTATTTGGTTTTTAATGAATCGGCAGCTTCAACCGTATATATATAGCCCCTAACCGGGTTCGCTCAACCAAGAGAAAAAAAAATTAAAAAAAAAAGTATAAAGAAAAAATATGTATATATATATATAATTTTTTTTTTTTTAAAAAGGTCTAAATTCAAATGGACGGTCCAAACGGTTTTCATTTAGATAGTTTTTTTATAAAAAAAAAACCAAAAAAATATTTTGGAACCTTGGAACCGTGAACTAGATTTAAGGTTCACGGTTCAGAACCGAACTGTGAAAGTTTGCGATTCGAATCCGGTTTTTCCTTTTGCCCTCCAAGAATCGACAGTTCTAGAATTTAGAATCGGAACCGTTTGTGCATGTCTACCCTCAATACCCTTTGTTAGTATTTTTTAGGATTAGAAAATAAAGAAATATGTCTTCTAAGTGTCTAAGTATTCAATCATCTTTTTATCTTTTGTTTTTAAGTTTATCTTACAGGTCTTAGATCTATCTTAACCTCTTCCATCTTTATCAGCTTTAAAAGCCCAGATTCAAATTGATGGTACTAGATGCGAACAAGATAACATGAGCGCTGATACTATGCGACATTACCAACTTGTCTCTAAGCTTAAACTATTAAAAATACATTCTGTCATCTCTCTCCATGTTGCCTAAATTAAACTAAAAACGTAACCAAATTAAATAGAAATACTCTGAAACATCCAAATGATCGGAGCAAGTAGTTCATGGCAATGTATAGTCAACTTGGATTCGTTATTTGATCCACAAATTAAAGCAAATGATGGGGAACTTGCTCTTAATTGGGAAATGTGAAATGAATCGGTGGTTTTGAACAAAAAGTACGTAGAATTAATATAATCAATGATAGGTTAAAAAGAAGAAATTAAAGTGATGGATGAAACAGAAATTAATGCAAGAAAGTAACCTGGACAAAGCAATCATGGAAGTGAAGACGGAGCAAGGCAGCAGCTTGGCCGATATCCTTTTTGAAAACCTTGCGGAGTTGTTTCCTAACAATGGATTCCAACTTAGGACAACTAGATTCATAGAAAGTCCATGACAGTCCCCTCACTGCTGACTGAGATTGAGCATTGATGACTATTAACAAGTGGGAAGCTAATAAAATAACAGTAGCAGATATGAACAAGAGCAGCTGCTTCTGCCGACAGTTAGTAGCACAAGAAACCATTTAGGATTAGTTAATGGAGATGTTGCAGGGAAAACACTATACATACTTATAGCCACATAAATTCACAAGATCTGTACTTGGATGATTATAAAGGGGACCACCACCACGACTGTGCTGGTTCTATCTTTCCTTTCCCTTTCCTTTTTTATTTTATTTTTAGTTTTACGGGCCCCTAAACATTTGCACTAAATGAGATAGGACTTTAGTGGGTCCTTTTCTTTATTACTCACCAGCTTAATTTATAACCAGTTAAATTTCAACCTAACAAAAACAAAAAAAAAAAGTGAAACAAAAAACAAAGCAGAAAGTCGGAATTTATCGTAAGTGAAGTAACCTAAGTAACGATTCAATTCAAGTTCAAACCTTTCAAATTTATTTGGATATGTAAAATTATTGAAATTTGAACCAAACAGTTGTAAATATTTTATGTCTTGGTAGGTTATGACTTATATGTATTAAATATATTTTTATATTCATTTTTAATGAATTAAATATTAAATGAGAAACTAACAATTGTTCTTGCTCTTTATCATGTGTCCTTAACCGGGCATAACATGGTTTTTTTTTTCGCCTTTGTCATCTATATATATATATATTGACAGATGTGTCTAAAAAAAAAAATCATCAAAAACATGTTACCGAAAATGGAAACTATTCATTAACAATAAGTAGATGACATACATTAGGAACATACACATTGGAAACACAAATCAATTACTCTTTTTAAAAGTGTTAATTTATTAGTTATTAATTGTTGTCTTCAAAACATGTCATTTTTATACATTTAATTAATTTATTTTCCTCAACGGTGCAACATTCCTCTCTATTTTTTCCTCCAACCCAAACCCCCCAACTATAAAAGAACCAATTTAAAACACGACGTTGCATTACATATCTTAATTTAGTTTTGCTTCACAACTGTCTCGACTAATCTCCACCATCGCTGCCTCTCTCTCACTATATTGATTCTGAGAATGATTAGCTTCCCCTAATCTTGATGGAAGAGGCAGAATCTTCATTTCTCCTTCCCGTCTTCTCTTCTTTTTTAAAAAAATTCTAATTATCATTATTATCACTTTATTTTTTATTGTTATCATTATTTAATACAGACTACTAGACCAATTGGTCAAACCATAAAAGAGCTTATTGTTCATTCCATTCCTGAAACTCAACTTTAGGCTAAAGCCCAAACAAACAAAGTACTATTGTGACGCAACTCAAAATTTCTCAAATAACCAAAAATAGGTTCAAAAATATATTTAGGTCAACCCAAAATAAAATACAACATTAATTGATATAATTAATATTTTTTATTTAAATTTTGGGTATAATACAATATAAGCCATATGAAAATAATAGTGTTATTTTGTGTTTTATTTAGAGTGTTTACTTTTCTTTTTTAATTCTATAGTCTTAATTATGTTTGAGGTTATGTTAAAAATGTGTCAATCTAACTTAAATTCTTCCTTTATCGGATATCACAAACGATATGATATTATATTATTTTAAAAGTAAATTTTAATAATTTTTTGTATTTATATATTTACAATAATAAATATTTTTTCAGCGAATCACCAATACAGAGTAAATAATGTCATTTTTTTCTATTGATGATATTAATTATTCAGTAAATAATCACACCTTATGTATTTTTTGCTCTAAGCTACGATTATTAAGAACTAAAAATTTAAAATTTAAAATAATTATATTTTTAATGCATTGCAAATCATGAGGAATACGTTATACAAAAATTAATACTTATTTTATTCATTTTTATCCTAAAAATTTCATTGACTCCATCAAATATTATGTTGTCTTTCAAGTTCTATAAAAAGAAAATTTCATTGTATTGTCGTAAGCAATAACAATTAACAAGAGTCAACGTTAATCACTATCGTTTATAAGACTATTATTGAAAAAGTCAATGGAAGTCATAGACAGTTGTATGTCGTAGTTTCAAGGGTAACAACTTATTCTGGAGATATTGATATGCAATGTAGATGATAAGCGAACAAATACAATAACAAATATTGAATAGAAGAATTTTTTTCTATTTAAATCGTTTCTCTTAATTTATCCTTTTAATATTGTTTTTATTCTTTATTTCGTTTTTATGTAATTTAGTTGAAAAATATATATATAGTCACATGTAAAAAAAATAATTTCATACTAAAGTAATTGGTAGGCCGTAGGGGGCTAGGGGCAATGCGCCTTTTATTTATTATCTATTTTGATTGCCTCACAACTTGGGAAATGAAATTAATTTAAGTGTGGTGTTATGACGTAGATTGTACACTGTATTGCCAAATCTATAATACATATTTTCTATTATTTTTAAATTTTTTGGTAAAAACTTGTTTAAGATGATTTTATGAATTTTAAATCTATAAGACGGAGCTTTATTTAAGAATTTATGAGTCATAATAAATAATATGTTATTGAAAATCATATAAGAAAGTCAGCTAAGATGATTAAGAGGTTGCACTGAAAGTTTGGCCGAAGGAAATGAGTTTGTCTCCCACAAGTTACGAATTAACTTGTTTTGCACATTAAAGTGAAGTTTCTCATTTTGCTTCGATGCCTTTATACTTTTGAGGTTTTCTACTGAAATTCTTATATTTTTCATGTTTTACAGTTTAATCATTTGTCAGCTTCGTTAGCCATCGATCCGTTAGCATCAATTGTCTTGAGATACTTGACAGACCCTAACAGGCTTTAACGAACTGCCAAATGACACATTTAAAGCCAAACGTGACACAATGAAAAGACAAAAGTTATACATTTTAAGGTTAAAAATGACACTATAAAGGGAAATTTATTATAATTGTCATTAAAATACAAAGTAACACTCTTAATATATAATAAAAAATAACACATTTAATACTAAAAAATATCAATTTAAAACTAACGTTGACAGTCAAAAGTGACACATTTAATACTAAAATATGATACTTTTAATGTTATAAAATAGCACCTGACACTTTTCAAAGTGAAAGTAATACATTTAAATCTAAAAAGTAACACTTGTTTAGGGAAAAAATATAATTTTCATTAAAAATACCAAGTGAAACTTCTAAGGCCAAAAGTGACATATTTTAACTACAAAGTGACACTGTTAATAGTAATTAGTGATACTCTATAAATTTAAAAATGAGGGGTGGCGCTTTAATTTTCAAAAACTAAGGGGTTGCATTGAGATTTCTAAATTTTGCCTTATTTAACTTGGATAGATTCGTCTTACAGATAAGAATCCGTAAAACCGTCTTACAAGAGACCGTCTCAAAAAAAAAAAAAAAAATTGTGCAATAAGTATTCATTAAAAAAATATATCTTCTCTAAGTGAATGCTTATTTATGAAATTCATTTCACACGTACCAAGCATTAGTGTATAGTTGTATACTCGTAATGATATATGAATACTAAGAACAATATTGTACATGTGCTACTAACATATGATATGTCTAATGTAGGTTATAAGTCGTCTTACATATCTTAATTTGTAAGACGAAATCACATTCTTTCATAGTTTAATTCATTAACACATGATAGTTCAAGTAAAGATGATTCATTTTACAAAAAATATTCATAAGATCGTCTTAACCAATTTTTTACCACTAACATATATAGCTCTAAAGTTAACTATAATTTTGATAAAATCCTAAAAACAAACTTGCATTTTAGGATGGATCGAGAGGGAGTAGTATTTTTAAATACAAATAATATTATGAGGTCAAATTTGTGATATTGCTACGAGTTTTAGAGCTAGAGTTATATGTTGAATGATTAAAATGGTGATACTTTAGAATGTCGATGTCGTTAATTAGAAAGAAAAACATATTTAATTTTACGGTGTTGAAATATAAATATATTTGACCTAATGATACTAAAACTAAAATTTGTAATAATAGTATAAGCTCAAACTCGTACTATTTTACCTTTTTCTTAAATATTCACCATGAGATGAAAATCATCAATGCTCTTTTTAAATATAGACCATCAGATGAAAATCATCACTGTTCTTCACTAAGTACTTAATTTAAGGAAATTGACCACCGGGCCAAATTTAGACCATCAGATGAAAATCATCAATGTTCTTCACTGAGTACTTAATTTAAAAACATTTCTAATGCTAATGTGGGTATGAAAGAAATTTAATGCTACTTAAGAATTACATTATTCTCGAAAGAAAAAATCTCTCTAATGGAAATGTGGATATAATACGACAACCAAATGGTAAATACTCGTGTAAGACGGTCTTATGAATATTTTTTGTAAGACGTATCATCTTTACCCAACCTACCATATATTAGTAGATTGAGCTGTGAGAGATTGAGGTTCCGTCTTACGAACTAAGATCCGTAAGACGATCTTACATGAGACCTACTCCAATCAAATTTGTTCATATTGTGGATAATAATGTAAAATTTTCACATTTTACTTGAGAGTGTTGATACATTATAGTCATTATTATTCTTTTTTAAAAACTCTTTATATTGGTTGTGATATGCCCGGCCGCCCCTAAGGGGGTGGCTCAGTGGTAGAGATGAGACTTCACAATGTGTGAGGTCTCAGGTTCGATCCCTTCCCACGCCCCCCTTAGGAGTAGTAAAAAAAAAAAATGCCCGGCCCAAGCCGGGTCACGACCAAGGCACGAGCTAGCATCACGTGCCAGTCACGAGCATAATCAATATGGGACCCGCCAACCTAGCGGACAAAGTAATCGAGACATCAAGCAACGAGCAGCGACTCGCCTAAATCGGCCGGCACAAGCCTTACCTGCCATGACCAAAACCGCACTCACACCGGCAAAGAATCGATTCGCCCCGGCCCAAACCTCGGTCAAGCATCGGCTGCTGCCCGACTGGGCCACCCCTTAGATCCACACTGACCTCAGAGCAATGCACATCAAATAGCCAGGCAGAGCCTTGCTCACCCGGGCACATATCGAGCAAGAAGCACCGAGAACTTGTTTTCCAAGACAAGTCAAAGGTTTCCATATTCAAGCAGGAAACTTGCCTTATCTGCTCCTATATTTACGCGGCCAGCCGCTTATCATGCCTAAAATCAAGGGATTCTCTCCTTGATTGATTGTGTATCTAAGGAAACTGAATCCCACACGGATTCTAGGTCACTAGGGGCCTATAAATACCCCTCCATAACCACAAATAAGGTACACACACATATTCTTGGGCCTAGAAACTCTGTCGAATTCTCTTTTGACATTCACACTCGATACTTACTCTCACGCCGGAGGGGTTTCGCGAAGCCCTGCCTTACACTTCTACTCAGGTTTTTTTTCTGTTCTTAGACAGGCTCAATGAAGTAGATTCAAGCCCACATATCCAACCCAACACACGGACGGCCCAAGTTGTGATTTTTGCCACATAAGTTTGGTTCCATTGCCGGAAACTCGAAATTTCAGCACTTTCTTCACGTTTTTCCAGTGTAAGTTTCCAGAAATCTTCTTATTGCAATGGTTGGTAAGGGTAGCAAGCATCATGCCACCGTCAGCAACCACCAGACCAGAAGCCATCAGGGTGGAAACAATAATCCTCCACCACTGTTGGTTGATTTTCCACCAACGGCACCCCAAGGGGTGCAAACGAGAAATCAGAAGGTGGCTGCTTGGCGAGGAACCCATGGCAATGACGTGCCATATGTTGAGGAACAACTGTCCCAACACGCCAGCCAAAGCCATGCCAGCCAACGCGACGCCAGACAGGTTATCAATGAGAAGCGCAATGCTCACGCATTAGATCTCAAGACACAACTGAACCGCCAGCGGGAGAATGGCCAGGATAGCCACATGAGTTTGCCTGGGCAAAACCCCGACCAGCAAGCTGCTGCTCTGCAAGTCCAGGCAGAATATTATAACAAGATGTATGCACTCAACTAGCAACTGCTCGCCTTGGGCCACGCCTGCCTCAGCTTGCAGATTTGTGCCGCCTCGCCAGCTCTTCAAAGACTTGTTGGCGATGGCCATGCCTCCCAACATTTGCCCGCTCCAAGCAAACGGATCCCATCCGTCATTCACATACCATCGTAGAGAGCTGAGGCGGTGAAACAAGCAGATGACCAGGCGGAGAGTAGATACAGCCGTCAGAATCTCTCCCACAGACACCATCATCGGCAGGAATACCGTGTTCGGGATGAGAGCCATGGCCGCTGTAGGGCCAGTGAATGCGCAGAAGCAGATGCGTAACGACCAAGATATAGAGCACATGTCGAGTGCTCGGAAGCTGAAGTTTCTTATGAGCCAACCTTTTGCCCTCAGGTGCGTAGCCACCAATCAGACCCTGCTCGCTCTTCCAAACTCACGATGGACGCGGAAAGACGACTGTCTGAGAGATTGGAGGCCATGAAAAGAGATATGACCAAACAGATGGCTAATCTAGCCGTGGCCAAGCTCGGCTATGGGGCCAATAAGCCGTTGGAGGGAAGCCCATTCACTCCGGAGATTGAGAATGCGCCACCCGCGCAAGGGGTTATCTTTTCGCAATTTGATAAGTAATTTGGGAAGACGCGAGCAAGCGATTGGCTCTGATCATTCGAGGCACAGATTCGGATGGTCACCGATGTGGAAGCCTTGAAGATGCGGGCATTTGAGGGAGCTCTTCAGGGAAAGGCACAAGCATGGTTGGGCAGAGTCCCTTGTGGATCGATTGGCAGTTGGGCAATGCTCCAGGAAAAGTTCTTGGAGGAGTTCGGCACTACAGGCCCAACCCCCAAAAATTGTTTCGACCTTGCCAAAATCAAGCAATGTGAGAACGAATCCTACGGTAGCTACCTGAAGAGATTCGAGGAGATGCTCGATCAAGTGACCGCAACCAGTGACCCGGAGATCACGTTCTGCTATCTCAACAACATGAAGGCGGGGCCACTGAAGACAATGCTAGCAATGAATCCGGGGGCTTCGAAAGCAGACCTGCTAGCAAATTCCCATCTCTTCTGCTCGACTGAGAGTGTCAAGGGCGACAAAGCCAAAAACAAAGACAAGGCTCAGGACAGCTTGGCAACGCCAGCAGACCAGAGCCCGGAGGGCAACAACCGCCCACGCAGAGACAGGAAGAGATCCTTTACCCCCGAACAGAGATTCAGGGAGGCACAGTTCACCCCGCTAAACATTACGCGAGAAGAGATTATGTTCCAAATTGGGGATGCACTGCCAGTCCCTTATCCGCTTGACCCTGAGCTCGCTCACACCAGGGACAACACGAAGTACCATGATTACCATCATGGTAACGACCACATTACCGAGGAATGCTTTGTGTTGAAGCGGGAGATACAAAAGCTGATCAACGCGGGCAAATTGGACCGCTTTAAAAGGGATCAAGGCGCGGGTGATCGATGTATTTTATACGTCAATTTTATATGCTTCTATGACTTAAATTAGGCTATTTCACAAGGCTTTTGGCTACTGATATGTGTTTTCAGTGAGTTTTGTGAGTTACAGGGTTTTTAGTGAAAATATGCAAAACACAAGGCTTTTATAAGCAAATTCCAAGAAGGGTCCAGAATGAAAATTGAAGAAGAAAAGAAGAAGTTACACGCTGGAGACCTTGCGGTGGCAAGGTGTTCCAAACCTTGCCCCCGCAAGGTGGACAGTAGCTCAAGAAATCAAAGCCCGGAATTCAGAGGACCTTGCGGACGCAAGGTACCCCAGACCTTGCGACCGCAAGGTGGTCAGAATGCGAAAAAGTTGCGTTTTCACTGGAGATTCGATTGCAATACAACTCTACGGTATAAATAGGAACCGGGAGCCAAAGCCTAGAAAATAGAAAAACGGCTGGAAACAGTTTTGTATAGCTTTAGAGTAGATTTTAGGTTGTATAACATATTTAGATTGTGTAATTACAAGTATTGAAGATCGAATCATGTCTCCATTCATCTCCATGTGCTGTTCATTGTCTATGATGAACTAAATCATCACTAATCTAGGAGGTAGGAGGTAACTTGTATCAAATTTATGTTTTAATTCATATTTATGTTCATTCAATTCTTGTTAATTGTGGTGTTTATCAATCCCTCTATTATTTCGCTTTGAACAAATTAATGTAATCGCAAATAATAAAGGCCCAGAGGTGCGGATAACTGCATGACCAATGTGTATATGTCGTACACTGGCTCACCATCACAATAAATTGGACCTATCGATGCACGAGAGTGATAAGTTAGGGCCAAGTTCATACATGACCTAGATGACATATAGATCATATGTTCTTGTGCTTATGATATAGAATGGATGAATGTTGCGGGGATGAAGGCTGAACCAAAGGTTCAACAGACTATATCTATCTTTTGTGAACGAACCCAAGAAATTGAATGATAATTATTTTGAATTCAACATAGAGGAGATACAAGTGAAATCCGAATCCTAGATTGCCATCTACCATAAGATCTTCATAACCTGTAATTACTGCTAATTAGTTAAACACCTAAATAATAATAGTAGATTAGAATAAAACAATTATAAAAACCTCCTTAGATTAATAAATTGCTATCAATAAATTGTGCTATTTGTGATCTCTTGTGTCTGTGGGTTCGACCCTTGCTTCCAATACTATTCTATAATAGTCTTGTCCACTTGTAAGGAAAATAATTAAAATAAGACATCGATCAAGTTTTTGGCACCGTTGCCGGGGACAAGCTAGTTCACGTAGTTAGTTTGTTGGTAGCGTAATTTTTAGTTTAATTTAATTTTCAGTTTTTATAAAAATAAAAATACAAAAAGATTTTATTTTATTTTATTTTATTTAATAGTTAGTTGTTTTTAAATTGTTTTAATTTATTTTATGCACGGTCGTAGATCTTTGAATCCTAAGTTGGTAGAACTAAATCAAGATATAAATAATATTAGAAGGAATCAAGAAGATCTTGAAAATCTAGCTTCACAGCCTGACAATCAAGAACAATTGAATCAAGAGGATCCTCTGGTTGATCCTACAATGGAAGATATTAATCAAAATCCTGAAAATCCGGTTAATCCAGTTAATGCAAATCAAAGAGAAGAAGAACATGTTAGAAGAAATATGGAAGTAGTGGTAAATCAAAGAACTATTAATGATTTCAGTAGACCTTCATTAAATGTAGTAACATCATGTCTAGTCTTACCAGATGCTGTAAGGAATTTCGAACTAAAAGACCATTATTTTAATATGATACCTTCTTTTCATGGAATGCCTCACAAAGATCCTGTCAGTTTTTTAAGAGATTATGAATACATGATGAGTACTTTTCCTTCAGGAGGGTTGACTGAAGACCAAGTTAAAATGAAATATTTTCCTAGTGCATTAAAAGAGTTGGCAAAGCGATGGTTTATGAATCTAACACTTAGTAGTGTTTATACTTGGGCTCAATTATATGATTTTTTTATGAGTAAATACTATAAGCATGCATCTCTTACTGAATATAGAAAACAAATCATGTCATTCCAAAATGAACCAGGTGAAACATTCCATGAGTCTTGGGATAGATTTAAAAATCTGCTCATTATGTGTCTTCATCATAATTTGGCTCAACATGTGTTAGTACTTCAATTTTATCATGGTCTTTCGCCAGACTTACAAACTATGGTTGATAGTGCAGTTGGTGGTTCTATTAATAGATAGACACCAGAAGCACTAGAGGAATTATTTGAGATGGTCAGTATTAATTCTCAATAGAAAAGTGCTAGAGGTAAAAATAGAAGTTTATACCAGGTTCAAGAAAAATCAGATACACAAGCTCAATTTAAAAATTGGCCAATTCAAAAAGCATGTGATTTATGTGGATTATATTCCCATGCTACTAACTTTTGTCTATCAAGTGCTATGTATGCTGAACAGGCTAATGCTATGAACGTATACCCTCAAAGGCCAAGGAATGATCCCTACTCACACATATAATCCTGGTTTGAGGAATCATCCAACCTTTTCTTGGGGAGGAAATAAGCCTTTACAACCTCAACAATTCCAGCCTCAACCACCTCAACCACAACAATTTCCAAATCAAAATCAATTAAGGATTGAAGAAGTTCCAAAGCAAGATGTGACAAACAAAAGTCAAGTTGTTTTAATAAAATATCTGCTTGAAGAAGTTGAAAACTTGAAGAAGCACATTGTGACTTCTGAAGCCGAGAAAAGAGAAGAAGGGAAGTTCCCTAGTCAAACCGAGCAAGCAAAATCAATCACTGTCTTGCAAAGCGGTAAGGCAAGGAATTTGGCAAATGTTGTATTGCGAGTTGATAATAGACATACGTGCGACCATTTGCTAGAAGCATCAATCAATACCATAAAGCATTGGAATGGTCCACTTGGTGGATGGATAGGTCCACATATATCACCCTGAATTCGTTCCAAAAACGATGGTGATTCATATCCAACTTTAATTGGTGATGGTCTAATTATCATCTTTCCTTGAGAACAAACCTCACAATGGAGTTCATTAGATTGAAAAATCTTCTGGTTTTTCAATGGATGATCACTAGAATTCTCTATAATTCTACGCATCATTATTGATCCTTGATGCCCCAGTCGATCATGCCAAGCTTTAAATGTTTCAGTAAACTTCAGGTTTACTGTAGAATATGATTCAAATATTCTTATGATTGTACTATACAATCTAGATGATAGAGATGACAATTTTTCCAATATACACTTGCTTCCGGAAGTGTTTGAGGTAATGCAAAGATATTCATCATTCCCCTTATTCATAGTCTCAATATGATATCCATTCAGACGAATGTCTTTGAAACTTAACAAGTTTCTTTGAGACTTAAGAGAGAACAATGCATTATTTATCATGAATTTCGTGCCTCCAGGCATTAGGAAAATTGTCTTGCCAAATCCTTCAATTATTTTGACATTACCAGATATAGTGTTGACATTAGCATTGTCAATTTTGAGATAAGGAAAATATTTCTTATTTTTAAGTATGGTATGCGTAGTAGCGCTGTCTGCAAGACATAAATCTCCTCCTTGGATTTTGGATTCAAACATATTTGTGATCTATTTGAATATGAGAGAAAGAAAAATAAGATGAATAAATATGATAACACATTGAAAGCAAAATACATATATAAATTTTATTGTAAGCATGCTAGTATACATAGGAAAAGCAGATAATGTTCCTACATAACAACATGTTACTTTTTCCACAGCTTTTATCTTAAACTCGGACCATAGCTTCATTCTTATGTTCATTTATCGTTCATGACCAATATCATCACTAATGGTATTGGTCATGTCGACGTTGGCCATATCGCCGAAATCAAAATGAAGATCTTCAGGATCATTTTCAAGGAAATTTGTCTCTACATTCTTTTCTTTTTGTGATCTCTTATAAAGATCAACTAGATGTTTGGCCGTTCGGCATGTGCGTGCCCAGTGGCCTGTCATGCCACACCTACAACATGAACTTTCTTCATTGTTTGGACGCACATTTTGCCTACTCGAAGAGGTGTTTCTATCATCATCTCTGTTCCACTTCAAGTGGCGAGAGGAATTTCCATTATACGGATGATGAAGATGGCGATGAAAGTTATTTCGTCCACGGCCCCTTCCTCGGCCTTGATTTCGACCACGACCCCGGCCTTGTCCATGATTTCCTTGGCCTCGACCACGACCTCTACCACGCCCACGCTCTTGGCCTTCATCATACATAGTCTCATTCGCTTCAGGGAATGAGACTGAACCAGTTGGTCGAGATTCATGATTTTTCATTAGAATCTCATTATTCTGTTCAGTTAAAAGGAGGCAAGAGATCAATTCATAGTACCTTTTAAAACCCTTTTCTCGATATTGCTGCTGCAGGAGCATATTCGAGGCATGAAATGTGGAGAAAGTCTTCTCCAACATATCATATTCAGTGATAGTTTCCCCACATAATTTCAACTGTGAGGTTATTCTATACATCATTGAACTATATTCATTGATGGTTTTAAAATCTTGTAGGCGGAGTGTGCTTTTGGGAGAATGACCATTTTCAAATGATCATATCTTTCGTTCAAACTCTCCCAAAAGACGAGTGGATCATTAACCGTGAGGTACTCCATCTTTATGTCTTCGTGGACGTGGTGTCATAGGAAAATCATGGCTTGAGCCCGGTGTTGATTACTTATCCATTCATTATTACTTTGTTGGATAGTATTTTCGAGGCTTCTGGCGGCCAGGAGGGTTTCGACATCTATTTTCCAAGACATATAGTTTTTCCCAGTTATGTCCAGCTTTTCAAATTCAAGCTTAGCAATGTTTGCCATTTGTGAAGAAAAACTATAAAAATGAAATATATATATTAATAAAATGATGACATGAAAATTTTATTCATATGATAATCAATCAGTACATGTTAAAATGTATATTGAAAGCTATTGTAACTGCTAACAGGACATACATGATACAAAGATAGATAATAAAAATCTGAAAATTATTTGGAGGAAATTCAGCAACAAAAACTATTGCGGTGCACGCAATAACAAGTATGATAATAATCATCAACATTGGAGGGAACATTTTGTAGAAGAAGATAAGATATTGAAAGTTTGTAAGGATATAGTAAAGATGTGAGTAATCTATTAAGATGTTGCGGTACATATGGAGAAAAAAAAATGACCGTTAACTAGCTGTTTATTACCGTTGGAGGAGATAAATAAAAATCAGTAACTAGCCGTTATAGGATAGGGGTAAAAATGTAAAAATTCTGATTTAATAGAATTACATTTATATTATGAATAAATATAAAACTTATTAGGAGTAATAAATAAAATAACTCTGCATGAATATTTTTCCAGTTAACTTTATACAGCTATTATATAGCATACATATATATTCACGCCACGCTACTCAGCAAGCCTTTCCGTGGGTGTTTGTAAGTCAGTAATAAATATATATGTATATAAAGTTATTCATATATAGAATTGAAATATATGTATATATATAAATATTCAGTTTATAGCTTGGGGTTATTTCCGCACAAACATCAACGAACATATATATTATGCGTTAAATAATAAATTATTATTTCGTCATCTCACCATATATTATCGACGGTGGTTCAGCCAACGTTTTCTTAATAATGGTGATATACGATATATATTGAAGTAAAACAGAGACATAAAATAAAGAATATATCGGTAGAAAATTTTACCGATTGAGATTGTTAACAGTAGAACAATCGTGTTGATAACGTGTTATAAAGTAACCACAAAGTAGAACTAAGAGTGTATAAGAGAAAGAAAGAGAGAGAGAGAGAGTATTATTCATAGTAGGAATCAGTGTATCAATAACATTCCACTCCTCGGTATTTATAACCGAAGGAGAGACGAAAATAAGAGAGCAATACAGTGGGAGATGGGTTTCTGCAATGCATCATTCAATGCAAATATGTTCACGTGCCTATAGATAGGCTAGAAGACTTTCATAACATTTTTCCTTTAAAAGGGTATATAAATTATTAAATACTAGTGTTAAGACTTTGTTTGCTTTTGCGTTTTGCCAAAATTGCAATTTTTTCAATTCAAATTTGTTTTAAATTTTCGATACGACCCTCTATTTTCACTGTTATAACTAGAGATATTTTTTAAAAAAAATTGTATTTTAAAAAATATGCATTTTTAAGAACATTGCACTAATTAAGTGTATTATCTTTTTTTAACATTTCACTAATAATAATTTGAAGTGTACATATTAGATATTGGTAGTATTTGTTTCTAAAAGTACCAAGTGGTACTACTGATGCAATTCGTAACATATTGACATATTTACAACTTTGTTACTCCTATCTCGAAATAAGTGTCTTATATTATATTTTTTAAATTCCAAAATAATTTTCTAATTTTAATTTTTTGGAAATTATTTTCAAGTTAATTGACTATTTTATACTTCTTATTTGTGAGTATATCATGCTATTTTAGTATGTTTCACTTTAATAGTTTATTTTTTAAAAAAATATTTATTATTTTCATACCATTTCAACTTTGATGGTAACTATATATCTTTTAATAATTAGACATTTCAAATATGTACTTTTTAAGTAAAATGCAAACACATTTTAAACATATGTATACATTCAATAGGAGACTTTTTATGGAACGATCGAGAGTTGTACTTAATATAATGAGTAAATAAGATTGACAAAAACTTAAATAAGAAGATCTTATGAATATATTTTGTATTCTTATCTTACTCACTATGTTATGTATTGATGGATTAAGTTGTAGGAAAGTGAGGTTCTATCAGTATTAAGATCGTAAGACCGGTCTAAACTATTCAATAAGATGAGATAGGGCAGAAGTGGTTACCAAGAAAACGGAATCACGAGCAGCAAGTGCAGTAATATCAGCACAGGAGACGGTCCTACCGCATTCTCGGTGCACCCGTTGACGGAGATCATCGATGATCCCCGAAAGCCTCGGGCCTCAAGGTTAGGTTTGGTGGGGCTTCCTGCTCGCCCGGCCCACTGGCTGATCCATCCAACAGCACCGAAGCATCACATCCCTTAGTTAAGGAACACACACACACAAGTTGAATTTATTTCCTAAGAAAATTTGGAGAATCTTAGATATTTTGAACAAATGCCTTTCAGGATTTTTTTTGTCATAACACTTGAAACTGAAGATTCCTTTTACTCGCGTTTATGATCACTTCTTTACTCTCCTTGTCATTTAAATGTTACCTTGTGGATATGTTAACAAACGATATCGAAGACTCTTTCATATGTTTTCAATTTAATTAGTGATTTTTTATGTGAACTCTACAAAATCTAAGAAGTTCTCCGTATGTTAAGTTATATATTAACATTAATATTATATATATATATATATATATATATATATATATATATATATATAAGTGCAGATTGTTTCTTAGAACTTAACGTATAACAAAACTAAGTCAAAAACTTGTGTAAGACGGTCTTACGGATCCTAAATCCGTAAGATGGGCCACCATTTAGGAATTCGTTGCTCATAATAAATAAATAACATGTTATTAAAAATTATAATAATAAGACAGTTAAGGTGGTTTAGAGTTGGCACTTAGGTGGTGGTCTTGGCTTTGAGTCCCACAAGCCACAGATTTGTTTTGCTCGTTAATGAGAAGTTTTTTATTTTGCTCCGGTGCCCCTGTAATTTCAAGGTTTGTCGTCGAAATTTTTATATTTTCCACGCCTTGTAATTTAATTATTTGTCAACTTTGTTGGTCTCATTTGCCTTGGGATGCTTGACAGACCCTAATGGAGTTTGACGAAATGCTAAATGACACATCTAAAGGCAAACGTGACACATTTAAAAGATAAAAGTGACACATTTTAAGGTTAAACGTGACACTATAAAGAGAAATTTATTATAATTCTCATTAAAATATAAAGTAACACTCTTAATGCTAAAAAAGTGACACACTTAATACTAAAAAGTGTCATTTTAAAACTGATGGTAACTGTCAAAAGTGACACATTTAATACTGAAATAAGACACTTTCAATGCTGAAAAGTGACACTTTTAATGTCAATAACGACGATTTTTATTTATAAGACAAAATGACATTTTTAGGGTCAAAAGTAACACATTTAATGTTAAAAAGTGACACTTTTAATGCTATAAAGTAATACTTTAATGTTAAACGTATTGGTTTTCATTTATAAAAAATGACACTTTTCAAAGTATAAGTAACACATTTAAATTTTAAAGCTAAAAGTGACACATTTAAACATAAAAAGTAACCCATTTTTAGGGAAAATATTATATTTTTTATTAAAAATGCAAAGTGAAACTTTTAAGGCCAAAAGTGACTCATTTTATATTACAAAGTGCTACTGTTAATAGTAAAAAGTGACACTTTGCATATATAAATATGAGGGTGACGCTGTAATTTTCAAAAAAAATAAGGGGTTGCATTGATATTTCTGAATTTTTTCTCATTTAACCTGGATAGATCCGTCTTACAGGAGACCACTTCCAAAACTAACCTACATCTAATAAACACCAAATTGAGTTAATGTCAAACAAGTAAATTTTATAAATAGAAAATAATGTATAGACATAAATTGCTCTAAATTTAATCAACCCATCATTAATTATGGCTAAATGAGTAAATTTACATGGCCTAATTAACTCCATGAGAAATGAAATTATGAAAGGGAGCTATGCTTTCAAGAAGATGATGAAAAATTAATGGAGAAACAATTGATAAATCTTAATGAAGAAGAGAGCTAAAATTTACAGTTTACTCCCTTGAAATATTAGACTATTACAAGTAACCTTAAAGACAATTATATTGATACCTAACAAACCCAAATCAGCTAAATAAGTAACTGTTGTTAGGATTTTCACTATGCTTTCATATTGAACTTTTAATAAACCCTTATATATAGGTTCATAAATGTATTGAAACTCGAATGATACTTATTAACGCTAAATTAATTTTATTGTATCAAGTTATTTTATTTCGTAATATGAATATATAACCTTTTAAAAATATATAGAAATTGTATTTTGAATCCATTATCATCAAATTAATCATACTATAAATATTTGCATTTGTTCAAACTAAGGTCACCTAGTTTAAAAATGAGATTTCAATTTTGTTTTATGTTTGTATAAAGAAAATAAAATATAATGAATGAAATTTTTTTAATTATTTGATCTTGAAAGTTTTAATTCTTTTTTTTCCTAATAGATACGATAATACATTATCAACACGTACAACACATGTGCACTTGACTAATATAGTTAAACGTATAAGTTGTTAAAGAAAAGGTCCAATAATGTATATCATGTTTTTTCATTTACTGTCGTCTCTCTTCGTATTACACTTTACTTTTATAGTTGTGAAATGAACTAAAAACGTAGGCAACCAAATAAAAGAGAAATACTACATACATCCAAGGGGCCAACTTCGATGACTATTTTGATTCATATAATTGAGAACTAGAGGAGCTACGTACTTAAAATGCATGCCAAATGACTTCTTAGGCTCCGTTTGTTTCACGGAAAATCATTTCTAGAAAATGATTTCTGGAAAATGATTTTCAGAAAATCAAAAGATTTCATTTTCAGGTGTTTGGTAAATCTTTTGAAAATATGTCAGAAAACATTTACGGGTGTTTGGCAAACACACGAAAAATGTTACGGAAAACAATATATGAATAAATACAAAAATAAAAATAGAAAATAAGCAATGTTTAGGATGTCCCTAGACAATCAATAAGGATCATCTTTTTTTTAATAAGGTCCATTTTTTTTAATCTCACAATTACAAATAATTTTTTTGATAATTGATATGAAAAAAACGTTTTAAAATATAAAATAGACAATGTTTAAGATGTCCCTAGAAAATGTTACGAAAAACTATATATGAATAAATACAAAAAATTCTAATATTAATGCATATATTGAATATAAAATAGTGTTGAACTTTAACTAATTTTTCTTTAGTAACCCTCAATTTATCATTAGTGATGTCAAATCAATGTCTATCTTTTTTCAATCTCACAATTACAAATAATTTTTTTTGATAATTGATATAAAAAATGTTTTAAAATATAAAATTGATAATAGTTAGGATGTCCCTAAATAATCTAGGTGACGCTAATTTTAGAACGTAGTAAACATTTATTAAAATTATAATTTATAAATAGTATGCACAAACTTTATTTATATTTCTAAACAATTTATTTGTTGAGTGAAATATTGTGTGTGTAAGTAAATATGTGCAATTGTGAAAAGGGGCGGAGGGTACCCGAACATTTGGAAAATGACTTACGGAAAATGAATCCGTAAGTCATTTTCCGGAAAAGAAGCCTTCATTTTCCGTTGACTCGAAAAACATTTTACGTTGACTGCATTTTCCTAATGTTACCAAACACCGAAAAATGAGGAAAACGTTTTCCGGAAGTCATTTTCCGTGAAACAAACGGAGTCTTAGGTATTAATTATGTCAAATGAATAGCTGGTTTTGAACAAGAAGTAGAATAATGAATGGATGGATGAACAGAAGTTAATGCATAAAAGTAACCTGGACAAAGCAATCATGGAAGTGAAGACGGAGCAAACCAGCAGCTTGGCCAATATCCTTTTTGAAAACCTCCCGGAGTTGTTTCCTAACAATGAATTCCAACTGAGGACAACTATATTCATAGAAACTCCATGACAGTCCCCTCACTACTGCCTGAGACCGGACTGAGCATTGGCCACTATTAACAAGTGGGAAGATAGTAAAATACTTGCAGATATGAATAAGAGCAGCTGCTGCTGCCGACCGTTTAGTGAAACACTAATATCAAAAGAAGCCATTTCTGATTAGTTAACGTGTATAAGTTCAAGGGAAAATAATATACATACTTATAGCCACATATCTGGAAGTTATTTATTTCCTAATTATGAACCACCAATTTAGGTAGGCAAATTCACTTAAATTATTTAATTTTGGTTGAGCCCTAAGACTAATGAATTTGATATGAAAACAATGAGTACGTACCTCATTTAATATAAAGAAGAGTCGTGTTAGCCCCCACAACTTTGTTTTTCAGAACCCAAAGTTGTAACAAGGTGGTAAAACTACTTCTACAACTATATATATATATATATATATATATATATATATATATATATATATATATATATATATTGCTACAATTAAGTCTTAATGAAGACCAAAAGTGTCTTTTACTAAGTTTTAGTTGTAGCAATAGTTTAAAAAAACAGTTACAAAATTGTTGAGAGCAATGGCTAATCCAGAAGTTTTGATCAGTCGTGTCACAATCTATTTCAACAGCTGGCTGCTGCAAGGTTGCAGCTAGCCATCATTTTTTGGCACAAAATGGATATCGGATGGGCACAAATTTAACAACATTTTATTCAATACAAAGTTTAGAAATTATAATTGTATACTTCGTGTTTTCATACTTTGAAAACTTTTGATTACATCATTACTCGTAATGCTCTTTAGCAAATCTTTTTAAATAAAAGATACAAAGAAGTCATTTAAAAGTAATCATCCTTCAATGTCTACCTCAATTACTCTAATCCAAGTGGAAATCTACACAAATATACAAAATACATCTCATAAACCAACCAATTGGGTTAATTGCATAAAAAATCCTGACCTATTTTAGTATTTTCTTTTTGAACCATGTATTGTTTTTTATTCATGTAAAAACCTCAACCCAACTTTTTTTCAAATTACAATTTTCCGTAAAAAACTGGTTAGTTTTTATAACGGGAAGGTGACTAGACACATCCCAGTGGCAACCTATGTTGGCTGGGCGGGAGAGCTCATGTACATATCATATCATTTTTCCCGCAAAAAATAATTATGTTATAAACCTTGTCTTATTTTGAATTTAAAAAAAAAAAAACTCAAATTTTTACCAGATTTTCACAAATTTAAATGCAATACAAACCTCATACAATTATTAAAATTTCAAAATGAACCCTGATAGTTTTACACCATGGATATATATTTACTAATTCATCCAACAATTCATAATTTTCATTGAAATTAGGGTTATTTTTAATGTGTTTAAAAAAAATATCTAAACCTAACTCACCATGTATTGATGAGTAAGCTGTTAGAAAGTGAGCATTCGTAAGACAATATCATAAGAGACCTACTTAAAAAGAAAATACACTTTTTTTCATAGGACGCCACAAGAAAGAAGAACTCATTTTTAAGTAGCGAACCAGTAATATGAGCTTTTGCTAGTCACCTACTCACCTTCATAGAGTAGCTTAATTCACGACACAAAAAAGTGTCACAATTTATAGGAAGGTGCTTGCCAAATAATTGAGACTCTACATATTACTTCGCAATTCGCAATAATTTTGGTCCCCAGTGAGCAAGTTTTAAACATTTTAATTTAAATAAAAGTCAAGGGCATCTTCAATGATAAGATTTTGAGATGATTTTTAAAAAATATGATTCGGATCATTAAAAAGTTTACCATTATGACAGATTTTCATAGGAAAAAAAGTGGTTCCTAAAGGGAAAAAAGATATTAAGTAAAGTGACATAATTAATGATATATTAAGAAGTTGTAAAATGAGTTTATCATTGTAGAGAAAAGTTTGTGAAAAGATAAGGTTTTTGCTTTTGATGTGGAAACTAATGTGATACACAAAAAAATGTGAAAAAACCTTTTAAACATTGGAAGTACCATGATAACGTATTTAACAAAAAATTAGATAAGACAGTTTTATACATATATTTTGTAAGACGGATCCTCTTTATCCGATTCATCATGTGTTGGTGGATTGAGCTGTGAAAGAGTGAGGATTCATCTTACGAATTAAGATCTGTAAGACCGTTTTACTGGGGACCTTCTCTGTCGTCAATGGTTTGGCATTTTTACCAAGCTAAGAATTTTGCTAAGACACTCCCATTTGAGATGCTCTGAGAGAAATATTTCAAAATGAAATGGTGAATTTCTTACCCGAAACGGAGGAAGTTTAAAGAATATGGAAATTAGTTGAGAAAACCCAAAAAATCAATCCCAGGTGATCACTTGGTGACTAGTGAGACATTTCGCATATGGATAAATATGCATGTTCCGTTGATTCCATAATTTTTTGATGAATTAAACATGATGTTATTGCTCTAAAAGTTTCACATTATTGTTGAATGATTATTTGAATTTATGTTGATGTATAATGAATAAATATCTATCGACATAATGTTACCAAACTTGTGGATTAAGATGGGGACCAGGTCTGTATATCTTCCTTCTTCTTCTTTTCGTTGTTTTGTGTTTTCTCTTTTATTTATGGGTCAAGTCCCATGTGTCCATTAGTGCACAAACAGTCCTTTTGTGAACAAACTGAACGTCGCTTTTTGCATTTGTCCTTTCCGATTGAAGTAAGTGATTGGTACGGGCAATACGATACACTGTATAGGTAAAACGTATATTTGAACCACTATATTTTTTAAAAAAGTTGTAATTAATCAATGAGAAGTTAAAATTTTCAGAAAGGTCATTGTATCAGACTTATCTTGTATGTTAACCTATTTTTTAGATGTATGTTAAGTTTAACCGTTAAGTTATGTTAAAAGTCTATTTTACCCTCGTCTTCTTCGTCATCAACTTCCACGGTGGGCAACTTCATCATCATCAGATCAAAAAATAAAAAAAGTGAGATGACATTGATAACCCCATATTAAACCCAGATCTAAAATGAAAATCAAAAAACTCTATGACAATCCATTCGAAATTATATGAGCAATTGACTTAATTGACAATTATTTACAAGAAAATCAAAATTACAGATCTGAAGATGGATCTAACAAATCTGGAGAGGGAGGTGCTGAATGGGATCTACCTATCTCTTTACCCGATTGATTCAGTGTCTACCTCATTGCAAGGAGAAAACCCGAGATTCCAAGTATGGGTAAGGTAACAACATCAATATCAAAGAAGGTGGGTGATGTGTGCCACAACATCAGAGAAATATAAACTGTATCCAACACAACTCCATTTCACCCTTTTCTAATTCCACTTCCCCAGCTCCATGGCCATACAGAATCCTTACCCTTCTTCTCCGACCCCGTCCCTCTCTTACGCCTTTCTGATGCCCTCAAATCCATTTTCAATTCCCCTATCTCTTTGACTTCTTCTTCGACGCAAAAATCTCTCTCCCCCTCCAGTCAACAAATCCCCCTTCACCGCTGCATATCCGTTTCATGGGGTATGATTATTTTTTTATTATGTGATGCAGCATACTAACAGACTAGATAGTATTTGATTTTGAATATGGAATTTTTGTTTAATTTTAACATTAATTGGTGGGTTCAAAAGATTCAGATCTGGGTCTGATTTTCATTTCAGATTTGAGTTTGATCTGGATTTGCCATTGATTTTTGTTTCAGATCTAGGTTTGTTAACATTGACAATGGAAAAGGAAAGATTAACAGCCTGAATATCAAGCAAGGAAATGAGATAAGAGCTTGTGCAAAGTATGGAGAAATGAATAACAAATTAAGGAGATTTTTGTATTCTATAGTTAAAGAAAGTTTTAGTGGCTGGGAGTAATTTTCTAATTGTTCCAGGGGCTATTTGTAAATAGTTGTTGGTGATCAGTTTGTTAGTTAGTCGTATTCTGTTTTATTTCTTCTTTCTTTATTCTCCAGGCATATATATACTGCCTTAGGGTCATGTAAATTAAGGAATCTCTCATATATACAAATAATCCCATTCCTTCTTCAATCCAAGATCCAACAGTTTGGATCCAATTCTTTTCTTTACATGGTATCAGAGCAAAGATCTTGATATCCATTTCGATCATTCTTAATTCTTCATCAATTCTCCTTCTACAATGGGGGAAGAAATCTCAGGTACGAAACTCAACAGCCAAGAATCAAAAACCAAGATCCCTACAATGGAGATTGGCATTGATTCAAATATGCACCCTCTATATCTTCACAACAATGATCACCCTGGGCTTGTCCTCATAGCTACCAAACTCACTGGAAGTGACAATTACAACTCCTGGAAAAGGTCATTCGAGATAGCCCTCTCTGCAAAGAACAAATTGAGCATTATGGATGGCAGCTTTCCTGTTCCAGAAAAGGAAGATTCATTGTTTCCCTTATGGGCAAGGGCCAATGACATGGTGATTTCATGGACCTTCAATGTCATGACCAGTGAAATAAGCAACAGCCTAAAGTATGTGATTGATGCCAAATGCATGCGACGTAATCGAGAGAAAGATTTGCCACCATTGATGGCCATAGAGTTTTTCAACTGGAAAAGGACTTGCACAGACTTGATCAAGGTAATGGTTCTGTTGAATTTTATTATCACAAGATTAAAGGAATTTGGGATGAAAGCACAGCTTTGGATCCAATCACTACCTGCCAGTGCAATTGCACATGTGGAGCCGTCAAGAACCAAGAACAAAGAGATCAAAGAAGACAACTCATGCAGTTCTTGATGGGACTGCATGAGAGTTATATGAACATAAGGGGGCAGATCCTCAGAATGAAGCCCCTACCCACAGTTGGTGAGGCCTATTGCATGGTTAGACAAGAAGAGACCCAAAGGCAAGGGTATGTTCCTGAATTCAGTTCTATAGCAGCCAACTTAACTCAATCAGGACAGAATCAGAACACGGCCCCTCCCAGAAATACCCAATTCAAGAACCCTTTCAAGAAAGGAGTTTTCTGCAATCATTGCAATAGGGAAGGACATGTCAGAGATGAGTGTTACAGGCTCAAAGGATTCCCTCCAGGACATCCAGGTAATCCGAATCATCCAGCACATAGAACCAGGTTCAACAAAGATCAGAGTGGGAGCAAAGGGCCAAACAACTATACTTCAGGAAGCCAAGGTCAATCTGGGAATCCTAGGGCCATGCAGGTTCAACAAGACCAAACTCATGGCAATGATGGGAAAGACAAAGAAAGTACATGACATCTCAGCCTTGAACAGTTGCAGAAACAAATTAATCAAGTCATGATCATGCTCAAGGCCAAAGACAGTCCTGAAGATCATAATACCAACCAGACTGGACAAAGATTCATTGGTATGACTCATATGGCAGGTACTTCTATTGCACAAAATCACTCTAACACCATTCACCATCCTTATTCTATATACACTTGGATTATTGATTCAGGTGCCACTGATCATATATGCATTTCTTTGTCCCTTTTACATGACATTGTTGTCCTCAAACAATCTGTCACCCTATCCCTTCCAAATGGTACCAAGGTCAATGTCAATCACATGGGAAAGGTTCATATTAACAATCAACTAACCCTTGAGGAAGTCTTCTACATACCTAAGTTTCAATACAACCTCCTATCTATATCTAAGCTTTCTTCCCAAACTAACTGTCAAACTCTCATCACTGGAACACATTGCCTTTTCTAGGACCTGAAGATGAACAAGACTATAGCTACTGGTGAACTGATTGGAGGCCTATACATCCTCAAAGCTGATGTCCATCTCACCAACACACACTTTTGTTCCAATACTTCAAGAAACAAGAACATGTTCTGTTGGCACCAAAGACTAGGACATAGTTCCTTTAGTACTCTCAAGAAAATTGTTCCTTTACTTCATCTTTGTAATGATGACAACTCTAATATTGAGAATATAGACAACTGTGACATTTGTCCCCTAGCCAAACAACACAAACTCCCCTTTCAACTTAGTACTATTAAAAGTAAGAATTGCTTTGATCTCATACACTGTGACTTATGGGGACCTTATAGGAAAACCACCATGAATGGTTGTAGATATTTCCTAACCATTGTTGATGACTTCTCTAGGGGTGTTTGGACTTTCTTAATGTCAACCAAGACACATGTATTCACCCTTCTCAAACAATTTAATGCTTATGTTCAAAACCATTTTAACACCACCATAAAATTTTGTAGGACTGATCATGGCACTGAGTTTTATAACTCAGAAGTTATACCTTATCTCAATAATCTTGGCATTTTACATCAAAGTTCTTGTGTAGATACTCCACAACAGAATGGAGTTGTAGAAAGGAAACATCAACACCTTCTAGATATGTCTAGGGCCATAAGGTTTCAGGCAGGTCTGCCCATACACTTTTGGGGATATTGCCTTTTAGCTGCCACTCACATTATCAACAGAATACCTACAGCTGCCACCAACTTTAAAACACCCCATGAAGTTCTTTTCAACACCACTACTACTTATGATCACTTGAGAATTATAGGATGTCTTTGTTTTTCCAGTATTCACCCTGATGATAAATTTAGCCCAAGAGCCATTAAATGCATACATCTTGGATATCCTGCCAATCAGAAAGGGTACATTCTGTATAACCTTGAAACCAAAAAGGTTTTCATCAGTAGGCATGTCATATTTCATGAGAATATATTCCCCATGATTCAAACCAACAACCACATTCCCTCTACACCTGTGGTAGATGTGAATCTTTCACATGATGATGAACACCTTATAAATACTCAAACTGATCAAGATGAAACTCAGAATCCAGAACAGGATGTAACTATGCCTGCTTGTCAAACTGAACCTACCAATACTACCCTTCCTAGAACTTCCACTAGAAACAGACAATTTCCTATAAAGCTGAGAGACTATGTTCTATCTTCTATCTATGCTAATTCTTTATCTCTTGTGCAAGAACCACAATCTTATCAACAGGCCATACAAAGCAATGAATGGATAGAAGCTATGAATAGGGAGATTGCAGCACTTGAAGAAAACAACACCTAGGATATTGTCAGTTTGCCTCAAGGTAAAAGAACCATTGGATGCAAATGGATCTATAAAGTTAAATATAAATCTGATGACAGTATAGAAAGATTCAAGGCAAGGTTTGGTTGCTAAAGGCTTTAATCAAACGAAGGAATTGACTACTCGTAGACTTTTGCTCCGGTAGCTAAGATGGTAACTGTTAGAACCATCTTAGCCATTGCCACAACACAGAAATGGGAGGTGCACCAACTTGATGTCAACAATGCATTTTTACATGGAGAGTTAGAAGAAGAGGTTTACATGCAGTTGCCCCTTGGCTACAAGCTTCAGGAGATCAACAATAACCACACTAGTGTATGCAAGTTAAAGAAATCACTGTATGGGCTCAAGCAAGCCTCAAGACAGTGGTTTTCCAAATTGACTGAAGTACTACTGGAACTTGGCTATACTCAATCTATGGCAGACTACTCTCTATTCACTATTAATAAAGGCCAAAGTTTCACCAGTGTATTAGTTTATGTAGATGATATTCTGGTTTCTGGAAACTGTCCTTCATCAATCAACCAACTCAAGGTTTTACTCCAGGACAAGTTTAGCATAAAGGATCTTGGTCCTATCAAGTACTACCTTGGAATAGAAGTAATGAGATCTGCAGAAGGGTTCCATTTAAATCAGAAGAAGTATGCAGTGGAGCTTATTGAAAGTGCTGGCCTCTTGAATTCAAAACCCCTTACTATTCCCTTTGACCCTAATGCTAAACTTCTGGCCAATGAGGGAATCCTACTAGACAATCCTACAGATTATAGAAGACTTGTGGGGAAACTAATATATCTAACAGTCACTAGGCCAGACTTGGCCTTTGCTGCTCAGTGCCTTAGTCAGTTTGTCCAAAGCCCCAGAGATACTCACTTAAAGGCTCTTCACAGGGTATTGAGATATGTCAAAGCCTCTCCAGAACAAGGTATATACTTGCCATCATCTAATCTGCTTAATCTAAGGGCTTACTGTGACAGTGACTGGGCAGGAAATCCTAATGACAGAAAGTCCATCACTGGATATTGTATGATGTTAGGGAATTCATTAATTTCCTGGCAGTCAAAGAAACAATCAGTTGTTTCAAGGTCATCCACTGAATCAGAATATCGAGCCTTAGCCTCAACCAGCTGTGAAATACTATGGCTTGGAAACTTATTAAAAGACCTACAAGTCCAGATCACTGCACCTGTTCCTATATATTGTGACAGTTCTTCAGCTATTGCAGTGGCTAGCAATCCGGTATATCATGCCAGAACCAAACACATTGAGATAGATTGCCACTTCATCCGAGAAAAGATAAAGAATGGACAAGTGTCATTGCATCATATATCCACTAAGAATCAAGTGGCTGATTTATTCACCAAATTTCTGGGCAGAAATCTGCATTGGAAATTCTTATCCAAGTTGCAGGTGGTCAGTATTTACACACCCACAACTTGTGGGGAGGGTGTTAACATTGACAATGGAAAAGGAAAGATTAACAGCCTGAATATCAAGCAAGGAAATGAGATAAGAGCTTGTGCAAAGTATGGAGAAATGAATAACAAATTAAGGAGATTTTTGTATTCTATAGTTAAAGAAAGTTTTAGTGGCTGGGAGTAATTTTCTCATTGTTCCAGGGGCTATTTGTAAATAGTTGTTGGTGATCAGTTTGTTAGTTAGTCGTATTCTGTTTTATTTCTTCTTTCTTTATTCTCCAGGCATATATATACTGCCTTAGGGTCATGTAAATTAAGGAATCTCTCATATATACAAATAATCCCATTCCTTCTTCAATCCAAGATCCAACAGTTTGGATCCAATTCTTTTCTTTACAAGGTTTGATTTGATTGAAGATAGTGATGAAGACGAAGGTAAAATAAATATTTAACATAACTTAACTACCAAACTTAACGTCCATCCAAAAAATGGGCTAACATGCAAGATAAGTCTGATACAGTGGCCACTCCGAAAAGTTTAACTTCTCAGTGGCCTAATTACAATTTTTGGAAAAGTATAGTGGCTCAAATATGCGTTTTGTTATATATATATATATACTAGTCTTTGTGCCCGTGCCTATGGCACGGCGCGAGTAGGGGAGGATGTCAGTATTGGAATAGAGAGATTAAGATTGCAAGCCCTAGACTTGAAAATCAGTGCTTGTGCGTGGAAGGGGAAAAGGGCTCTGCCGGATATTGAATCAAGAAAAGGGACATGAGAGAGCTAGGGAAGAGAGAGATGGTTGTGAAGCGAGAAAGGAGGGGAAAGAGCGGGAAGTTGGAGATCGGCAGGGAAAAGTGGGGGAGTTGGAGAGGGGTTGCACAACTGCTCTTCGCACATGTGAAATCTGAACGAAATTGGGACCGTAGGATATCGGTAAATGAATTGATCTCAACCGCTCTTTATCCTAAGTCAATTGCGAGCGTATTTTCCAAGCTGAATTATAATATATATATATATATATATACACACACACACCGAACCTCAATATTTCCGTAATATAAAAATGATTCAAGAGTGGTGTTATTATGTGGATTACACCCGGAATTCCCAAATCAATAGTACATATTTTAATTATTTTCTAAATTTTGTAATTTTTTTTACCTATTACACCTCCATCTAATTTTTATTTTATTTTACTTTTTTTTTGCAATTAAAGCATTTCATTAATGTTTTAAAAATATTATTTTATTTAAAAAAATTAAAAAAAAAATGTCAAAGAAAAAGCAAGAATAACACACGAATCATTTACAACTCAACCATCACACTATATCTCCCATGAAGCATTGACCCTTAGTCACAGCGAAGCTAAAATGCACATTGTACTTGACACTGGTCTTGTTTTTCTTTGAACTGTTTTGAACAGCTGGTAATACTCCTCTTTTCTTTTCGTTTTTTTTCTTTTTTCTTCTTCTCTTTTTTTTTTCTTGCAACTACAGTTGAATTAAAACTTATATATATATATATATATATATATATATATATATATATATATATATATATATATAACACATCAAAACCAAACATAATTTCTTCTTTTGCTTGCACCAGGATTCATTCAAGTTATAGGTCCAAAAACAAATACAGGAATTGAGACTGTGATTCACATGATACTCTTACAATTTCGTGACATCAGGTTTAAACAAAAAGAAGACCAACAAAGAAAAGCTAAAGGTCAATTGTAATTGGGTTAAAAGAAATAAACGGATAAGGCTCAAAAGGGTTCGTTATAGGGTAACATTTATGGGTAGGATAGAAAAAGATAGCCAAAAGTGGGTGATTCCTAAGTGCCTAAATCTTATTGGTGCATGAACTCGTTGGTATGACCTCGAAATGTATGCAAGATGCAAGTGTGAAAACGCTCGAAGAATAACGTAACCAAGAGCAAAATGTATGAAATGCTCCATTTTTGGCTCAAAAATCTCACTTAAAAAGCTAAACAGTCAAGACTTGCACACATGTCAGTTGAAGAAATCATTTTAAAAACATGTTTTTTTTCAATCTCATGCAGAAAATTTTCAAAATTCCCATCATTTATCAAGAATTTCTCATTTCAAAATGAGAACACATATTTGAACACAAACACCAAAGCAACGTCATATAATGTAGTCCAAACACAAATAGACCCGAAAAAGATCCCTCAAACATCCTCCCCCACACCTAGATGATACATTGTCCCCTATGTAGCACATAATAAATGGAAGAACAAAAAAGGATGCGGGAAGAAAACTTCTTTTTTATGGTGTTATGTCAAGGGTGGCTGCAAACCAAATGACTTGAAATAGGTCAGCAACGAGTCGTTTTAGAATTCTTCTTGATGCCATGGTGAACTAGATGAGCGTGAAGTTTGAATAGGGATTGAGCGCGACTGGTAGGGCTTGGCAATTGGAGAGTAGCTGCTGCGTTGAAAAGCAAGAAAGAGAGGAGGAAAAAATATTTTTTTAGGTCTTTTAACCCCCCCCCCCTTCTTATTTTGTGCTATTCCCTTCAAATACCACATGGTCATGTCCTAAACCCAGAAACATTGGCAAGTACTCGCCCAAGAGCCCTTTTTTTTGTTTTCTTGTACCTCCTCACTACTTTGGAAAGGTACATCTTTATTTGTCAAACTTTTTACAGGCCCTAAATCCAGCTTCATTTTCTTTACGCACAGTTCATTGAGAAGCTTAGCATAACGTGTCACTTGCTTTATGACATCCAAGAGAGGATTGTTAATTTCAACCTTGCGAAAAGTATCCAGATTGCCTTCTCATCCTTTTTCTTCTTTTGTCGTGCAAATTAATCTATCCAGAAAAGGTGGAGGATGACAATTTTCTAATTTTATGAGCCCACTTCCCCAGCTTCCTTCTTCGATGAATCATCTTGCTGCACACTTTCTTCATTGTTGCTGCTATCAACTGACTTTTTCTCCTGTGTAATTACCTGTAACTTTTTTCCATTCTTGAGAGTTACTGCACATGCATTTTCCTAAGGATTCTTCTAAACTTGAGAAGGTAATCTGCCTAGATTTACCTCCATCTTGCTCATGGACACGACTAGCTGCGAAACCTGATTTTCTAGAGATTTTATTCTAGCATTGGTTTCCTGTCTGTCTTGCTGAAGCGTTTAAGCCAAACTCTTGATTAAACTCTCCAGCGGAGTTCCTGAACTAGTAATGGGCTGTGATGGTGAAAATGGTAGGAATGGTGGGTGAATTTGTTATTGTAGAGAATTCAAGACTCTATTTCCATAACTTAAATTCGAGTATGGATCATATTTCTCCTGTTGCCCCTGGAAACCTCTCATAACTTGCCTTTAAACTAGCTTCTCCAAAACAGAAATTAATATGACTAATCTACGATCAATAGAAAAAACGTTTACCTCATTAACCTTGCTCGGAACATCTTGCATTGTTATAGACACCCCATTTTCGTACCCTACGATATGATGTCCTAAAATTGGGAGTCTATTTTTATCAAAGAAGTTCGTCTACTTGTAAACTCGCGTTCACTAGCAAACTCCGTCATTGAGGGGCTTTGTAGACACCCCAATTTTGTACCCAATGATATGATGTCATAAAAACAATAATGAAGATATTAGTTATAAATCAAATGGACTAACAAAAGTTACTTCAGTTACGTTTCAGGGCAACCAGGACTTAACGAAGTGTAACAGGACTTAACAGAAGAGAACCAAGGATTCAGGGGGAAAATGAAAAATTGAAGAAAAGACAAGGAGAGAGCCGTTCCCCCTCTTAGGAGCCACACCTCCTCCCTAAGAAACACCTATGGAGCCGCTCCCAACCTTTGGTGTTGCGCCTTCCTCTTCTCTATCCTCTTTTGAAGGCAACACCTGGATCCATGCAATATTGGTGGACGATTCGCAGCCTTCAGTTGCCCGTCTAATCTCCTCTTATAAATAGAGGCCCCTAACCTCTTCATTCTCAACGATAAACACATACATAAAAAACACACAACACACTTAAACACACTCACACTTAACGCCATAGAACTCCCTTCCTCTACCGGTAGAAGAAGAAGCCCTCTTGCCTTGCCCCGCAACCCAGCCTCCTCCTCGCTTCTGGCGAGCCATCCGAAGATCCGGTCCCACTTCTGGAAACCTCCTCATTTCTGGCGAGCCATCCGAAGATTCAGTCCTTGCTATATGGAAGCCGATCCAACGATAAAATATAATGTTACGCTGCAAGAATTTCAAAGAAGATAATAATGATATGATAATGATGATATGATGATAAGATAAGATTAAAAAAAAGACTTCATTTCTCTGAAGGATAGGGGAAGTACGTACACCTAAAGACTTCAAACGCCTAATGGGCTAAAACCTAGACGTATATACCGGGTTCAGATACTCATGCTCTAAAAGGTAGGTACTCACTTACTTGTTTGTTCCCGTTATTATTAAATATAGAAAATTAATCTTATGCATTATTTGAAAATATTAGTTACAAATAATGTTATAATTAGTTATCAATGTAATAAATAAAATGTAGATATAATAATTATGTATGCTCTTAAATAATGTTTATACATAAAATCATAATTATATATCAACAAGCTTTAGCTCAATTAGTACTGCTCATTTCTTCTAACGGAGAGGTTGGGTGTTCAAGTCTCACTAGTGACACTAGAGACTTTACAACTCTCAGTAGAGAGATCGGGTGTTTTAGCCTCTTCAGAGGCATCGTTATTGTTCAAGTCGCCTTATCCAAAGGCCCCATTTAGCTACTCACTTAACTTAACGAGAGCTCGAGTGTTCAAACTCTACCAGAGGCACCCTGACACTTAACTACTCTCAACTGAGAGGTCAGATGTTCAAAGTCTGACTAGAGTCACCATTTGTTCAAACCACACCAAAGACATCATATGTATATAATTGTAGTCTTTCAAGATATTAATATAATAAAAAATTAAGGGTTGGGGTACGGTCTATGTCCCCTCCAACCTTTTAAAATAATAATAATAATTTTATGTTTTAGAGTGTAGTTAAATTATAATATTTCAATGCATCATTAAATAATTTTTAATATAAATTATGTATATATAATGAAAATATAATTATAAAATAGACGTTATTATGATGTTTTAAAACAAAACTCCTTTATTTTTATTATATATATATAAATAATATTTTTTCTAGACTAAACACACATTTAAAATAAAGTATCTTGTAGTAAAAACCCTAAAAATAAGACCGAAATGGCGAGTTGGGTGCCTAATCCCTTTCCGAATTATAACTAAGCCTCCAAACCTACACATTTTCTGTTAACGTTAGGTTTTTCTTTATTTATCATTTAAATACAGATGACGACTCTCTACATACACTTTTAGAGTCCACGACGTGGCCAAGCGTATTCTCACAAGCTTAATTATTTGAAATCACTCGCTTTTCAATGACGAGGTTGGGTTTGAAGCGGGGTTCTCAAAGTGGCGACTCTGCTAGGGACATTGTTTAAAAAAAGGGCTAGACTCATTTTTTTTTAGGGGTTGTTAAATTTATTTACTTACTCGACATGCTTTCATATATAGTCTAGACTTTTATTATTATTATTATTGTTATATATATATATATATATATATATATATATATATATATATATATATATATATATATATATTGGAAATGTTAATTGCCTTGTTAATATAATACGTGCATGCTTCGTTAATTATTGCTATTATTATTGCAAAAAAAAAAACAAAGGACATTTTTCTTCTCTTATTTGATTATTTGACATTTTGATTCTTTGTGTTATATGTAAATTTCATTCTTTTAAAAAATAAATTTAAAATAATAATAATAAAAAATGGAAATTAGATTTCCAATTAAAAAAAATGCATCTCTTTTCAATAAAAAATATTGGAAATTTGTTTTCCAAATAAAAAAAATGCATCTCTTTTCAAAAATAATTAAATTGGAAATTCGTTTTCTAATTAAAAAAGGGGGTAATTCGTTTTCAAAATTTTTTTAAAAAAATCATCACTTTTCAAAAAAAAAAAAAAGAAGGGGAAAATTCCAATTCAAAACAAAAGGAGAAAATAAATAAATAATGAATTTAAATAATTAAAAAAGTCATTTTTATCTCAAAAGCAAACAAGAAAATAATTCGTTTTCAGTTCAAAAAGAAATTCTTTCTTTTTTTATTACAAAAAAGGGAAAGAATAAAAAATTCAGGAAAAGAAAATTTCTTTAACGAAGTTAAACTACGATGACCTGAGCCTCGAAATGAGAAACGTAAGCAGCTTCCGGATCAGGTTAAATGTTTCAAGTTTCCTTTTGTACGTATACATTGGAATTTTTTGTGTTGCTTTTCTTTCCTACCACTAACATTTTTTCATCAAATCAAAAATTAACATGATACATTACATGTTTAGCCTAGATTGCATTAGTAGTATAACACAGTACATTGCATGCTTAGCTTAACACAGTATATTGCATGCTTAGATAACTCACACACATGCACACACGTAAAGATTAACAAATATTAAATATATGTCATGTATATTCTTTTAGAACACTCCTTACTGTCAAAATAAACTACACTTGGCCGACCCAAACATAAGACGTTTTCTGTGTGTTTTCTTTCTTTCTTTCAAAACAAGTAAAGACATGATGAAATCCCCTAACCATTATCCTCAATGACTATCTCTAAATTCATCTTCCCTATTAACCTAACACAATTGCATCCATAGTCGACTAAGTGCATCATTTACTCTTGATTCCAAAACAATTTCATAGAAACCTATTTCGAAATATCGAGGTCTACCATTTCAAAAAAAAAACAAAACAAAACAAAACAAAAAAGAAACTAATAGGGAGCCTTGTTTTGTTAAACTACTCATTTACGTCTCTACAAATTGGTCAAGTCTACACCCATCCGATGAACCAAGCAACACAAGGATCATAAGCATTTTCTGTCATGATTACCCATTTTGTGCCTACTGCCCATCCCCGTAGAGTATGCTCACTAGTCATTTTTGGTCTACATTCAAAGTCTAATCAAGTCCTTAGAAATGGGGCTTCCAATTTTTTTTGTATATACTTAAGTCAACTAAAATTTTGCTTGACTCTTCTTTTTTCTTATCGAATATTTTTTTCGATCTATGAGCATTGACTATCACTAAGTATCCCTTGACTATCATTCTTCTAAAAAATGATAAATCGACTCATTTGAAAACAATGATAAGTTTACACGAGTTAATGATGAATCATTTCAAAGATATAGACCCACAAATCTTTAATACACATGAAATTCAACGAGTAGACATTCTGTCTTGATCAAAGATCACATTCAACCCATTGCAGCCGAGATATTAATAGCACACTGGGGATTTCCACCATACACCAACACCCGTTGAAATCCACCACATGACAAAACCCTTCCAAATCATATAACAAATCCACCCAAATCACAAACCATTCTTGGATGACCCAACCCCTTTTAAAACCTAGACCTTCCTACATCAACCAAATAACCTTCTCCATGATCCAACTTTCCAAAATTGGGGCTGCTCCAACCTTATATATATACCCACCAAGAGTGACCAACTTTTTATCCTAAGAGAGAAAAGGCGTCTCTTCAAGCATTCCCCCAAATTACCCCGAGAGGTCAACAAAAAAAAAAGCAAAAGAAAAAGTGAAAGAAAAATATAGTAAGGTTGATTTTTTTTAAAAAAAATAGCATATGGATATATATTATTAAAAAAAGCCTCTCCTCAGCAAATTCCTCAAATCTCTCTCCCACAACAAAAAATAACCAATCACATAGCTCTCTTATATTGTGCGTTTACATTTTGTGTTTACATTTCCATTTTACATTATATCTTCACATTTCGTTTCAAATTATGTCTTTACTGCTTTACTTTACATTATCCCTTTACTGTTTTCTCAACATTTAGCACCGCTTTTTTGCCTATGCCGGGTAAAACACGTTAGAAATTCCCTGCTTCTTCCTATTCTGGGCAAAGCAACATATCACTTAAATCTGAGCTACGTTTAATCTGATTCCTTTCGGGGATACGTAGGTACCGAATCTCGATAGGTTCGACCATAACAGCTCACGTAACTTTATTATGCATTCTGTGTTACACCACATATTTACATGTACATTGTCTTTACACTCATACACTGATTTTCAATATACATCGCATTTAGATTTGCACCGCATTATAAATTACATTATATACACTAAATTTTCAAAAAAAAAAAATTGCACCACCTTTAAATTTACATCGAATTTAAAATTGCATTATTGTCCAAAATACACATACTTTTAAATATGCACGAATTTTAATATATAAGAATTTTTCAATATACAATCATCATTAAAAAAAGGGGTATTTCAAATCCATGAGCATTTCAATAGATAAGCATTTCAACTGACACTAACCCTTCGCACTGCAATGAATATTGCATCATGGCCTTCTTGCCTACATGATCTTTTGTGTTGCAATGGATATTACATCACGCCTCTTACCTGCACTGACTTTCTGTGATGCAACATTTTTCTACCTATATTTACCTTTTGTGTTGCCATGGATATTACATCACGTCCTTTACCTGTGTTTCCTTTCTGTTTGCAATGGATATTGCATTCAGACCTACATTCACCATTCATGTTACAATGGATATTGCATCACGTCCTTTTTACCTGCTTAACCTTCTTGTGATACAATGGATGTTTCATCACGACCTTTATGCGTACATTTATTCTTGTTTTGTGTCAGCATGATAATGATGCAATGGATATTGCACAAGATATTTGCATATAATTTCTCTGTTAGTGATGCAATTGATATTACATCGGATATACGTATCTGGTTTCTTTATAATGATGCAATGGATATTGTATCGATTATTTGCCTGGAGCTTCTCAGTAAGTGATGCAACAGATATTGCATGAGATATTTGCGTGGGTTTCTCTGTTCGTAATGCAATAGATATTACATCAAATTTTTGCATGATTTCCTTCTTTTAGTGATGCAATGGATATTGCATTCAATCTTGTGTCAAGTTTTGTGAAGATGCAATGGATATTGCATCGGATTTCGTGTTAGTTTTGTGGCAACACAATGGATATTGCATTAGGTTTTGTGGAGATGCAATGGATGCTGCATCAGATTTTGTGATAATTTTGTAGTGATGTAATGGATATTATATCTGATTTTGTATTAATCTTGTAGTGGTGCAATAGATATTGAATCTGATTTTATAGTGATGCAATGGATGTTGCATCAGATTTTGGCATGGGTTTCTTTGTTAGTGATGCAATGGATATTGCATCGGATTTTGTAATTAACTTTTTGGAGAAGCAATCATTATTGTATCTGATCTTGTTTTAGTTTTGTATTGATACAATGGATATGACATCTGGCTTTATGGAGATGCAATGAATACTGCATTGTATTTTGTGTTAACCTTATAGAGATGCAATGAATATTGCATCGAATTTCGTGTTAATTTTTTAGGCAACGCAATGGACATTGCATTAGGTTTTGCAGAGATGCAATGGATATTGCACCAGATTTTGTGATAATTTTGTGGTGATGCAATGAATATTGCATCTGATTTTGTATTAATCTTGTAGTGGTGTAAGGGATTTCGCATCTGGTTTTATAGTGATACAATGGATGTTGTATTAGATTTTGACATAGGTTTCTCTATTAGTGATGCAATGGATATTGCATCGAATTTTGTGTTAACTTTATGAAGATGCAATCAATATTGCATCGGATCTTGTTCTAGCTTGTGCTGATATAATGGATAGGACATCTGGCTTTATGAAGATGCGATGAATTTTGCATCGTATTTTGTGTTAACCTTATGAAGATGCAATGGATATTGCATCAGATTTCGTGTTAGTCTTATGGCGATGCAATGAACATTGCATCAAGTTTTATGAAGATGCAATGGATATTGCATTGGATTTTGCTACAATTTTGAGGTAATACAATATTCATTGCATCCGGTCTTCTAGTGATGCAATGGATATTGTATCTAATTTTGTGATAATGCAATGGATATTGCATTTGACCTTGTTTTAATTTTATGGTGATCCAATGTATGGCATCAAGTTTTGTGATGAAACAAAGAATATTGCATCTGGTTTTATGGTGATGCAATGAATATTGCATCTGATCTTTGCGTTAGTTTCTTGGTGATGCAATGGATATTGCATCTAAATTGGCGTTAGTCTCGAGGCGATGTAATGAATATTGCATCTGGTTCTTACGTGAGTATCGTGGTGATGTAATGAATATTGCATCAGATTTTGCTTTAGATTCCTGGCGGATGTAATGAATATTACATCTGGATCTACATTTGGTCTCACTATGGTTGATGTAATGAATATTACAACTGAAATTTGCTTTAGGTCTCTTTTCGTGATGCAATGAATATTGCATCTAGGTTTTCATAGTGATGTAATGAATATTGCATTTAGATTCGCGTTATTTTCACTATGTTGCAATTAATATTGCAGACTATCTTTCCGCATCGCAACATGTTTCGTCTAAATACGAGCTACGATTGGTCTGATTCTTGAAAATGATACGTAGGCAGTTTATTCCGGTAGGTCCGACCATCACATAAATATTTTTACCATCATATTTACTAAGGTTAAAATCCTGGGAACATAGACCACAGACTAACTACGTTTGGTCTGATTCCTTTCGAGGGATACGTAGGCACCCTATCACGATAGGTTCGACCATCACAACTCATGTAACTTCATTCTACATTCCGTGAGCACCACCCGCCTTGCGCGAGCGCTACTCACGTCTTTCCTTGATTTATAAAGTAGGCAGGAGATATTAAATAAGCTTTTCAACAATCAGTAATATGCTACGGTTGTCGCATGTTTACAACCATGAAGATTTGACAAGAGAAGAAAGAGGTTTGCAGGTTGGACTCTTCAAACAAACTTCAACTAAACTGTAGTTGACGACCTTCAAGAAAGTTAAGTACCAGCGGCCCCCGCCCAACAACACAACATTATACCTCGCCAGAACGTCATCCCAAAAGCAGTAGCAGAGTACATGTATTGCATTTTAATTTTTAGCATGCATCAAATATCTCACATATAGTTTTCATGTATCACATAATAAAATATACTCATACATACATACTTTTCATATACATATCTTTCAATATACAGATACATGCTTTTCGATACACAAGATATTTTAATATACATGATTTCTCAAGATACATACTTTCTTGATACGTACTTTTTATATACATGATATTTCAATATACAGATGCATGTTGTTTCAAGATAAATGATTGCTCAAGATACATATTTTCGATATACATGACTTTTCAAGATACATACTTTCAAGATATACTCTTTTCATATACATGATATTTCAATATATAGATACGGTCTTTTCATATTCATGGTGTTTCAATATACATATACGGTCTTTTCATATACATGGTATTTCAATTTACAAATGCATGCTTCTCGATATACATGTCTTTCAATGTACAGATACATGCTTTTCATACACATGTCTTTCAATATACAGTTACATGATATTTCAAGATACATGATTTCTCAAGATACATATTTTCAATATACACGCTTTTCATATACACGTCTTTCAATATATAGGTACTGTCTTTTCAATATGCATGTCTTTCGATATATAGTTACTCTCTAAATTTACATGTCTTTTAAATTGATAAAGTATTTTCTTTGATAAATCATTTCCTTTGATAAAGCACTTTTAAATTGATAAAGCATTTTGATTTGATAAAACATTTTATTTTGATAAATCATTTTCAATAGATGAAGCATTTTCAATTGATAAAGAATTTTAAATTCCACAAGCATTTTAATTTGATAAAATATTTTGTTTTGATAAAGCATTTTCAATAGATAAAGCATTTTAAATTGATATTTCTGTTTGATGGAGCGTTTCAAAAAAAAGAAAAAAAAAAGAAAGGAGGAGGAGATTTCCACCACGCCCCGACGTGCATTGTAAATATTTCTAAAAACTCAAAATATATAAAAATAAAATCTTTCCTGCGATGCATGTCCTAAAATTGAGAGTCTATTTCTTATCAACGATGTACGTCTACTTGTAAACGAGTTCACTAGCAAACTCCGTCATTGAGGGGCTCTATAAACACCCCAATTTTGTACCCGATGATATGATGTCATAAAAACAATAATAAAGATATAATTTATAAATTAAATGGACTAACAAAAGTTACTTCAGTTATGTTTCAAGGTAATCAGGACTTAATAGAGTGTAACGGGACTTAACAGAAGAGAATCAAGGATTCAGGGGAGAGAAATGAAAAATTAAAGAAAAGACAAAGAGGGAGTCGCTCCTCCTCTTGGGAGCCGAACCCTCTCCCTAAGAAACACCTGTGGAGCCACTCCCAACCATTGGTAGCGCTCCCTCCTCTCCTTTGTCCTCTTCTGAAGGAAACACTTGGATCCATGCATGCAATATTTGTGGACGATTCGTAGCCTCCGGTTGCCCATCCAATTTCCTCCTATAAATAGATGCCCCCAGCCTCTTCATTTTCCACGATAAAAACACACACAGAAAAAAAAACACACAACACACTTAAACACACACACTCAACGCACACACCGCCCCCTTTTTCTGCCGGCAAAAGAAGAAGCCCTCCTGCCTTGCCTCGCAAGCCAGCCTCCTCCTCCCTTCTGGCAAGCCATCCGAAAATCCAATCCTTGCTTCTGGCACCCTCCTCGTTTCTGGCAACCTCCTCACTTATGGCGAGCCATCCAAAGATTCAGTCCTTGCCCCACACAAGCCGATCAAAAAAAAAAAGATATTGTTACGTTGCAAGAATTTCGCAGAAGATAATAATAATATGATGACGATGATAAAATGATAAGATGATGATGATGATAAGATAAAAAAAGACTTACGTTCTCGAGAGGATAGGGGAATCACATCTAAAGACTTCAAATGCCTAGTGGGCTAAAACATAGGCGTATATACCAGGTTTAGATACTCACGCTCCAAGAGGTAGGTACCCACCTACTAGTTTGTTCCCATTATTATTAAATGTAGAAAATTAATCCTATGCATGATTTATAAATATTAGTTACTAATAATGTTATAATTAGTTATTAATGTAGTAAATAATAAATAAAATGTAGATATAATAATTATGTATGTTCTTAAATAATGTTTATACATAAAGTCATAATTATTTTATATTTTAGAATATAGTTAAATTATAATATTTCAATGCATCATTAAATGTTTTTTTAATATAAATTATGTTCATATGATGTAAATATAATTATAAAATAGATGTTGTTATGATGTTTTAAAACAAAACTCCTTTATTATTATTATTATTATTATTATTATTATTATTATACACACACACACACACACACACACACACACACACACACACACATATATATATATATATATATATATATATATATATATATAAAATTAATATTTTTTCTAAATTAAACACATTTAAAATAAAGCATATTTTAGCAAAACCCTTAAAATGAGACTGAAAAGGCGAGTTGGTTGCCAAACCCTTTCCCGACTCGTAACTTAGCCCCCGAAAACTACACATTTTCTGGTAACATTTGGTTTATCTCTGTTTAACCTTAAAATAGAGATGACGACTCTGTATATACACTTTTAGTGTCCACGACGAGGCCAAGCGTATTCCCACGCGTTTAATGTTTTGAAACCACTCGCTTTTCAATAGCGAGCTCGGGTTTGAAATGAGGTTTCTCAAAATTGTCCCAAACTATGGAGCATTTTCAGTCTTATCAATAAAATAAAATTCTTAAAAAAAATCAATAGCAAAACTGTTTCCGGTAACAGCGCCAAAATTAACGTGTGTCAAATCATCAAAATTAATTTTCCTACTTCCCAAATAATTAGTATAAAGTAAGTGAGGATCGTATCCACGGGGAATGCTGTACTTATTTCTTTTAGAATTTTATTAAGCAATAAAAACTTGGTTTGAGGTTTTTTTTAACTAAACTAAGAACTAACTAACACATTAATTAAAGTTAAAAATTAAAGACTTAATGAAAATAAACATATTTCTATTTGATAAAATTCTGTAAATAAAAGTTCAATCAATGAACGAATTCTCATCTTATATTTTACAACCGATCATTGATGCAAAAATGTATCACTCAGTTACATATAAACCAGTTATATGTGTCGACAAACGCCTAACACCAAATCTCTTCTTACTGTGTTGATAATTAAGAGAAGCTCATTAACTATCGTCTAACCGAAGTACAACCATTGAGACGCTCTTAAGATTTAGTAATCTCGATTGCATTACAGAGAGAGAGAGAGACCTGATTCTAAACCAATTATATTGAAGCAATATCATTTAACTTAGATTATCCGTTCCCGTTGTATGGTATGATTATACTTGTGATACCTAAAAGGTGAGCTACTTGCCACTTCGTTAAAACCCGATGATAATTACGGATAAACTGTTCTAACTAGCAATAAACTATTATGTTAATTAAAATTATGGCCGTGAACTTCAATTAAACACAATAATCATATAACGTGTAAACCAGAGAACGAAAAACTATTTGTAACTAAACAAGATTTAATTCCATTAGATCTCACGGTAATAAAAATGTTTGAGATTTAATTGTTCATTGACTGGAAGAAAGAAATTAGCTACTAAACATACTCAAAATAACTTACAAATACCAAAACAAATTATCTGGTAAGTGTTGATCTCCTTAAAGAAAAATTGCTTCTTAAATTCTTTCTTTATTCTCTCAAATGTGTGTGATTCTCTACTCCCCTAACTGTGACTGTTATTTGACCTATTCCCCCCCCCCACTTAGTCCACTACTTGGCAGTTTTTAGCAAGATTCTAAAAATCGCTAGACGGGTACTAGGCGTCAGACCAGCGCCTACGCAGGATTTAGAAATAAGACATAATATTCGATTTTTAATATATTTTTTATTATAACTTAATTATTAAACATTAATTTTTTAAATATACTAATACTAAATATCATCTAATAAATTAAAAAGAATGATTACATTTTGATGTTAAATTTTAAAAGTAAAATCAGAAATTTAATGTCATCTAAGGTTTAAAATATTACAAAAATAATCAATAATTCAATTATCCATAGGTCCGTTGAAAATTACAAATTTACAAAAATAATTTAATAATTTGAAATTGATATTAATTATTATTATTATGTTAAAAACCCAAAATGACATTATTTAGGGCCAAAATTGTAAAAAAATAAAAAAAAATATGAAAAATCAGCAGTTGGCCGCCTAGCCGATTTTTTCGCCGGTTTGCCAAATTTCTAGGAGCCGAGGTGGTGCCTAACGCCTGGTGTTAGGCGCCTGACTAGGTCGATTTTAAGAATACTGGTTTTTAGCATGAAAAAAATGTTCTGAACTTTTAATAACCGACTTTAAGAATTTTCTTTATAAGAAAAAGAGGAAAATAATAATTAAAGAGAATATATTTCTTTAGAGGTATAAATAATTCCCCAATTTACCAGAATAACTGTCGTCTAAAGTCCTTGAATCTTGGAAGATAGACTTGCATTCGCACATTAGCTAGCATGTGTACATTCGACGTTTGTCTTCAGCTACAACATTGCTTAGTTCAGCAAATACATGCCCACACGACGACCACTAAAGTGATTTTGTTTTCAACACTGCTCTTTTGCTTCTTTTTTCTTTAGCAAGCCTCCCTCACACCTACGATCATCAAACAAGCACAAAACAATTACAAGTGTAATATTTACTCATAATTTAAGCATAAAAATAAACCAGAAATATCACACTTATGTGCACTCATCAGAGGTTATTTACTTTAATAAATAGCTGAGTTAGCGGCTGGCGTGACAAATGTGGGAGAATAGCTACATCATGGACAAATTAAAATCCTCTTCACTCTGATAATGGACGAACAGATCAAAACGCAGGAAGGAGATTTATAGGTTGTGAAAGATTTAAGGACAAGTTATTTTTTATTTTATTTTTTTGTGATTATCAAAAGAGATTGAGAAATAATTATTCTCACATTTGCCATTGACCAAGTACTAGTCCTCGGTAGGTTATTAGAAACTTAGACTAAACCAAGGGAAACAGCTTGGATATATGTAGTTATGTACTAAGTAATCTCAAACAATTATGTTTTCTAGCAATTTCCTCAACTAGTAGTTTTACTAAACTCAGATATCATCGAGCTAACCCTGAATTATTGTTTGCCGAATGCCGACAAATTCAAATAAAATCTAGTATACGTGTCCATGATCGAACGAATGGATAATCTTAGACATGGTACCGATCTTTGGCTTTAAATTTCAAATAAGGAAGTAATTCCTTCAAGTTAGAAATTGGTTTTACAAATAATTGGTTCGAATAATATTTCATCAAGCTTTCAAGCATGTTTCATTTATTAAAATGAAAATAAGTTACAGAAATGAAATCTACATTTTGAGTAGATTAAGTTAATCTATTTATTATATCAAAATCAATTTTGGGTGAATGAGATGTTAATGCTCAAAATAGGAAACTTAAGTTTGTTAATAGAAGAATAAAGTGAGGTTGGAAAGTCATATCTCATATTGGCAAAATAAAGAGCTCTAAGTTAACCAGTGTTCTAAAACTCCTCGCCTAGCTTCGCCTAGACACTAAGCGCTTCTCCACTGCCTCAAGTTTCTAAGTCGCCGCCTAATCAGTCAAGTTGGCGCCTATGCCAAACCCCGCCGACCTTAAGTTATTTTTGTAGCTTTGATTTTGTGACGTGCGGTGACCGGTGAAGGAAGGAGAGAGAACTAAAGAAGGAAGGTGGAGTGGTAATGGTGAGAAAGAGAGGGATGTAGAAAGAAAAGGGGTTTGATTTTGTGGATATTCGGTGGGCTAAGAGAGGGGATAGATTAAAGGGTTAGATCTAGGAGGAAAGAGATTAGAGGATGAAAAAATGAGGAGAGTCGGTCTGCCGAAAAGAGATAAGACAAAAAGAAAGGCAAAAAAAAAAAGATTGTCGGTTTGTCAGATAGAGAGAAGAAAAAAAAATGAAGAAGAAAGGGGCTGTGTCGGGACTCAGAATTTAGAATGAGGAGATACTAAGGAGGATATGTTAAACTGTGGGTTGTAGGGGCAGTAGGTAGGTAGAGTAATATTTTTTTTGTTTTAAAATCTAAACTTGGATGGTTTATTTCTTTGGGGTTGTTGGGAATTAAGATTAGTGGTATGTTTTTATATTTTTGTTCATTTTATAAATATAGACAAGTGTTTGATAAAATGACAAATATAAAAACAAATAAATTTGTAGTCAATGTGTTTGATCTTTGATGTAAATTATCAAAAAAAGAAGAAGGTAATTATGTCTTAATTATAAGCCCCGCCTAGGCCCCGATTATGCCCCGACTAGTCCCGTAGGCGCTAGGCGCTAGTGTGTCATCTAAAGATCGCCTAACGATTTTTAGAACCTTGAAGTTAATTACATATAGACCCCCTTGGTTTGACAATTCATTACACACAACAAACCGAAAATACTTGCATCCATAATCTGATAAAAAACAGTATCATATTGTTGCATAAATCCGTCAGAGTCTTGGAAGTTCTAAACACCGAACCAGTTCGCCGAAAATCCGAGTATCGAAGTGTTACCTACCCAGATTGAAAAGTCATTGCATTTTAGAGACGATTATCGAATAACCGTAAACACAGTACAGGTCAATTTCTCCTTACGGAGATCGTGTCCAACACGAGTCTCGATTTCAATTCACTGTTTTAGTTAATATATAATTAAATTTCTCTTTATTTTTTTTCTATTTAAAATATTATCATTTGCTATTTTGAGGAAAGTGTAGCAAAATAAACAACACTTCCATCCAAAGTATATGGGTTCAGCACTTCAGCCTCTTAGCCATCAATTCATGATTCATGGGAAAAGTGAAAACCTCTATTGGATCATCTTTTTTTAATAGAAAAAGAAGATTAAAAAAAAAAAAGGCTCGGAAGGACTACGAGACACAAGCCAATTGAGATATTTTGAATTTACAGTAGGGTAGCGATGCAGAAGCCAGCGATATATATATCTGATATACAATAAAGCTCATACTCATACTTGTATAATTAACTAAAATTATTTAGATTTTTAGATTAAATTATTTTTAAAAATTTAATGGTTGTGATTCATCCTTACATTTACATGTAAAAGTAGTAGTCAACTTTTAACTCCCTATTACAAAATCACCCCCTATTATTAATATTATGAGTAGTCAGTCTTTTTTCTCCTAAATAATCACCCTTTATAAAACATCATTTTTACATTAATATATAATCCTTACAAATAACCTCCTTCAACGATGGATCGAGTTTAAAATCACACTTTTTATTTAGACATTATTATTTCAATTAACGAAATTATATATATTAGCACCGCGTCATAGATACGAACACAAAGATCTAATGGAATGATAAGGAGGCATTTCATGATAGTGGAATAATAATGAGACAATTCAAGATACATGATGGTCGGCGACGGCAACCAACCCTCAATCCATTGATGAAGTCCATCGCTATCCAACTACCAATTGGTTGATATGATCTTTCTCGATGAAACCTTCTTAAGTCTACTTAAAGTGGTTGGTTGATCAGAAATCAGAAGGTCCGTACATTAAGTGTGATGCAATAGACATGTGACTAAATTGATCACTAAACAATAAATATCGTTCGATCAATCTCTAGCTTATTCCAATTAAGATTTTTTTTGTCTACACATAAATTAATGTAATGTAATTTTAGTTGGGTGATCATCAGTGGACAGGGCGGATCCTGAATATTTAGAGGCCCATGGCGAAAAAAAAAAAAAGCCCCTTTTATTGATGGATAATGCTAGGGTCACTTTTATTTTGTACTAAAATATGAGTATTCTATGATGTGTCATACACTTTACAGGCCAGACCAATTAATAAAAAATTAAAAACCCCTTCCCAAGTTTCAAACTTGAAACCTTCATCAACACAAGCGCAAGCCTAAACCATTACAGCAACAGACTACTTGTGAACGTTTCAAAAGTAAATTATATATAGAATGCATAAGCTAATTTTTACAAACTTGGGGCCCCCAATATCGAGGGTACATAGCCGTTGCCCCTCCAGACATTCCTCAGGGCCGGTCCTGTCGGTCGATATCATGCAATTGAATTATAATTATAAAAAATTATTATTATTTGTTAAAACCGCTATATTGTACTTTTTGGAGAAAAACGATGACAATACACTCAGGTGCCGTTTGGTAGTCAGGATTAAGGTCAGATAGGATTAATAAGCCGAGTTGTCTGATGTTTGGTACGCAATAGGTAGTCGGGACTAATAGCACGAGTTATCCGGATAAAGTCATTATCCCCTCACTATTAATACCAATGGGGAGGGTGGTATTATTAACGTCCTCACTAAAAAAAATTGGGATTAATATTTGTAATCTCAAAACTACCCCCAATATACAAGTGAGGATTAATAGCGAGAGCACTAATAGTACTGGGATTAATAATACTGCTTGTCCTTATCCGATTACCAAACAAGTCATTAATGAAGGAAATGTGCACATACAAAGCTAACGTCCCAATTTGGGCGTTGATAATTTTTTTGTGCATCGTTAAATTTTTTTCTAGTCATCGTTCAATTTTTTTTTGGTATCGTTCAATTTTTTTTGGGCGTCATTCAAATTTTTTTGGGCATTGTTCATCAATTTCGAGCATCTACTCTCAAAAAAGCCTATGGGAGCCGCTCCCCCTGCCCCTTTCAACCTCTTGATGCCACTCCCTCCCCCATGGAATTACAAAGTTTAAGCAATGATTGTTCAGTGTTCAAAACCAACAATTTATTTGATTTACTACACTTAAATCTGAATGAGCGCTAAGAAAATAGAAGCGTTTGAAATTAAAATTCATCATAGACCACTAATAATACTCCAAACTTACTCTTCTAAATCACAACCTTTAATTTTCTAAAGATTCATCAACTAAAATGGGCATTCATATCAGCCAATTTCTTGAACCGAAACCTACGATGCTTCATCGAAACCACGATGCCACATTGAAACCAACGATACCCGAATCAAAACCAACGATACTCGCATCGAAACCAACGATACGCGCATCGAAACCAACGATACCCTAATCAAAACTAATGATGTTACATCAAAAGCTATAATATCCATTAACAGTTGGAATTTTAGTGACTTCCTCACACACAAACAACAACATTGCTTGATTCTATATTTGCTTCCTTTGATTTTTGTCAAACAACATGTCACACATGCACTTGAATTAGTTTATAATTTATTTCTCATTGTTTAATTATACTTGCCCAACCATTAAATGTAAGGCGTTGATACCTATTAAATCCCACTGTTCACCCATTAATGCTTTCAAACTTGAGGAAGAAATGAAGACACAATTCAACAGCATTTTTCTTCATGGAATTCCATGAATGCTGTGGACCTTGGACGTGGTATTACCATGGCTATTATTGCTATAGTAGAAAACTTGAAAAGCAAGGCACGGAGGGAAATTGAAAAATATGATGTAATATCTTCCAAGAGTCGAATTTCTCCCTCTTTGCTAAAGAGGGATAACAACGGGGTATTTTTGGACTAAAATTATGAAAGTGAATTTTTTCTATTAAATAAAAAAATAGGATGCTTAGGTGGTTATATTTTCGAAATAATTACGAGTTATTCCACTTTTTAAAGTTTATAATCCCTCTAATCTAGTGTTTTTCTTTTCAACCAGAAAATGACATTTTTTTAAGGTGAAATGACTGCGATACCCTTAATGAGCATGAGTCGCGCTACGTTTTTCTATCGCAGTTCAAAAATATCAGGTTAAATTTATGAACCACGGTGCAATTAGATTATGAAATTAAACTATTGAACAACGGTGCAAAAATTAATGCAATGAAATTTATGATCCGTGATTCAAAAATTGACTAGGAAATTAAACTATTGAACCGTGGTACAAAAATTAGTGCAATGAAATTTATGAACCGCGATTCACAAATAGACTAGAAAATTAAACTTTGAACCACGGTGAAAAATTAATGCAATGAAATTTATGAACCGTGGTTCAAAAATAGACTAGGAAATTAAACTTTGAACTGTGGTGCAAAAATTAATGCAATGAAATTTATGAACCGCGGTTCAAAAATAGACTAGAAAATTAATTTTGAACTGCGGTGCAAAAATATTATCTAATTCATTTTTACACCGCGATACAAAAGCATAAATAATCAGTTTACTGTTTACGTCGTCCTCCATCTTCTTCTTCCATCTCCTCCGTCATAAGTCTTCTTCTTCCTCATCCTTCTATGTCTTTTTGAAACAATATTTCGAAAAGTGGTCTTTTGCGGTTACAAAAAAGAACGATGGACTTTTGAGGTAAAAAACTTTTTAAAAAAAGGACCAGCCATAATTTTACCTTATACTTTCACAAGAGAGGACCGGCCCACAATTAATTCATTTTAGTTACATTGCATGTGCAAACTATTAGCAGTTTGGCTCGTGGCCCGATTATTTACTTCCGTTCTCATGGACTCTATATGGTAATTAAGCTTCCTAATCTGAATGAGTTCGAGATTGACTTAACTTGACCTACAAGAAATATGATTTCTTGTATAATAATATAAATATAGTAAGTAAAGGGATAAAACATAAGTTGTATTACATGGCAAAAATAGGGTTAATATATAATTTGGTCCTCGAACTTGTCAATTTCGATTGATATGGTAATTGATGTTGAAACTTTCATATGGTGGCTCTTCAAACCAACTGTGGGCTTCATGTTAGTCTCTGGTAATGTTATATTTGGATGAAACATTAAATATTTTGTAAAAAGACCAAATTGCCCTCACTAATTCTAATGAATAACTACTTTGTCAATTTATTGTTGAGTTAGAAATTGACCTAAAATAAAATAAAGAAAGAAGAAAATTCCTTGACAACCACTCACATTCCTAAGGAAATTATCTTCCTCCCAAGTTTAAGTGTTGTACTCCATCTTTTTCTCTCTATCCTCCCTCCTCCTCATCATCATTTTCACAACCATATCAGCCTAATCCCTCACTGTTTTACTCGACATTACAGCTCTCCTAGCCTTCAAGGCCTCAATCAAACCCTCCACCATCTCTTCCTACTCATGCCTTGGCTCCTGGTATTTCTCCTCCGACCCTTCCTCTGTTCTTCACTTAATCCACTTCGTTTGTGGCCTCTTCTGTAACTCCAACCGAGTCACCCAACTTACCCTTGACCCGACCAGTTACACCGGCACTCTTTCCCCGCTCATCTCCAAACTCACCCAACTCACCACCCTTGACCTCGTCGACAACAAATTTTATGGCCCAATTCTTGTTTCTCTCTTCTGCCTCCCAAATCTCCAAACCTTAATCCTCCGATCCAACTTATTCTTCGACTACATCCCTCCCTCCATTTCCAATCTCAAATTGCTTCAATCCATTGACATGTCTCGTAATTCTCTCTCCAGGTTATTTCCAAACACGTTGAGTTCACTCACCAGCGTGAGACGGCTCGACCTGAGTTTTAACAAGCTCATCGGGTTAATAAAAGCCAATTTACTATCTGAGACTTTTCTTAAATTGTCCTTCGACAGGTTGAATCAGTTGGAAGTGGTAGAGGAGACGTAATGGCGGAGATCATATATGTAAAAAGAGACAGAAGGTTTCGATGGTATTTTAAATGGTGGTTTCGATTTCATGAAATGAAGGGTATAAAGGTGTTTTTACAGAGGGTTTCGATTTCATCTCTTTCTCCTCCGACAAACCTATTTCTGAACGGATCAGCTTCAATTGTGTTTGGGTTGTTGTTTGGTACAATCACACATAAAACAGAAAAATAATAAAAATAAAATAAAAGAAGAGGCAGTCTTGACAATGATTAAAGCTCGTAAAAGCAAAACCAAACAAATGTCAAAAAGTATTAAGGCTTTGTTTTGCTGATTCTTTAAGTACCCATGATTCCAATAGAACATAAAAAACACTAAATGCAACATCCACTTTAGGATCTAATTACTAATTAATCTTCTTATGAAAAACTGTTACAATTAACCATAAAATCTAAATACTATTTTATCCTCTTATAAAAAAAGTTATATTAGCTTTGAATAAACCCTACGTTACAATTAACCCTAAACTTTTATTCTCATATCTAAAAATTTTTCACTGAATTTTTATCTAAATAACAACGTTTATGCTGATTCTTGTTTTACAGTAAGTTCTTACCTACGTTGTACTCTTATATATATATATTTTTTTTCTATATTAAAAAACAAATTTCAAATCTGAAATCAAAACAAAAAAAATTGATTTTGCAGCATAAAATCAATTCGAACAGGCCAGCCATCCCTAGCGACTTTTTTGTAAAAGTGCCAACATACATGGCGACTATTGTCTAATTTTTCTTTTTCCTAGCGACTTTTTATTGTTTGCCATAAGTGTGGATGGCGACTCTTTTTTTAAAAATGTGAACTTTGTGGCGATTCTTTTTCAAAAAAATGGATATTTTTGGCGATTCTTTTTCAAAAAATTGTGATATCTTTTGGGTTTCTTTTTTAAAAAATGTGATATTTCTTGGCCGACATTATTTCTTTTTTTCAAAACTAAGTTTTTTTAAAAAAATGAAAACAAATTGTAAAAATAAAAAATAGATAATAGGAAGTATAACAGCATGAAACATATTTTTTTTGTTAAATATAAATTTATTTACCTAATGCTTAATTCAATTTAACATTTAATATTGATTTGATTCATTATTCATTTTTTTTCTTTTCAATAGGGTAGTTTGGTAACTTGACAACAGTTTTTTTAAAAAATTTAAATTTGAAGCACATCTTAAATAGTGTGGTATTTAGTGTTTTTGAGTGTAACATTTAGGGGTTCTGTTTTTTATTTCTATTTCTTTTTGGTCAATTTCCAACTCAGTAATAAATTGACATTCCTTCAATTTCTATTCATTAGAATTAATGAGGGCAATTTTGTCATTTCACAAAAAATCAACGTTTCTTCCAAAGATAACGCCACTAGGGACTAACATGAAGCCCAAAGTTAGGTTGAAGAGTCACCATAAGAAATGTTCAACATCAGATACCATATAAATGAGAAATTCCAAGTTCAGGGACCAAATTTTATATTAATCTGCAAAAATACTTATGTGTGTTAGCCGCCCTTTTCTCACTCTCCTATATTCTATATCATCAAAATACATCCTCTATCCTAACCATCGAGAGGTTTGGATTTACGGTGTGAATTAGAGGTTGATATTGATATCAATCAGACGAGATAGACTTGCAGAATTATTGTTCATGACATGCGAAGATCGTAATTCAAGATGAATTTTCCGCTTCGCTCAAGGTTCAAGTTCGCATGAGTTAACTCATAATTTCTCGTAGATAACGAACTTATAATATATAATCTTCACAAACTATAGCAATTTGTTATTTGTGAATTGTGTTTGTTAGGCTAGCTAGGATAATATTGATTTCATTGGTGCGAAAATTGGTTGTTTGTAATTAGTATTTAACGAAACCTTGTCTGAAACAGTTTCAAGCGTGAACGCGTATACCATGCATGAACTGAATAGCCCTCTCCAGTCTCCAATTTCATATTTCATCTTCTTTGGTTTTGCTCGTGCGCTAAGAATTGGGAAATTGACTTGTGACACTGAGATTATTAAGCCAATGCCTTTTATTTACATCTTCTTTATACTATAAAGTATGAACATTCGAAAAACACAAGGAAAGAGTAATGCGCACGTACATAAACCAAAGCTGGCTAATACTGGAAACTATCTTCAAAATCCTAATATGTGCTCTGCCTCTTCCACAACAGATGACAGCGACAAATTGTTGAAATTAATGATTGAGCAATCTCAACGAATTTCATCTTGTCTACCTGTCAATACCCTCAACTAGTCAATTGCCCCATCTTTATCATTCCATCCCCAAGAGTCTTGATTTGGATAGAGGCGAGAGGTGAAGGAAATGCAATGACTAATGCCAATGGTGTGGCCACCCTATTTAATCTCAGTGTATGAACAAAGATTTACAGAGGCTTCATAATGCAACCAAAGTACCATTTGTTGATATATGGAGATGATATGTTACTCCTTCCAGTTAAGTTAGTTTATTAACCGAAGGGGTGTACATGTAATTTAGTCAGTCTAATGGTTGTGTTAGTTAGATGAGGGTATCATTGTAACCTTACATTAGCAGTCGGTTAGGAGCAGTTAGAGCAATGTATTAATACACAGTTAGGTGATTTAGTCTGTAATCAAGAAAACAATTCATTCAGTGAAAATTCCCCTTTCCAAATCTTCTCTCAATCTTTACCAAACAGCACTCCAATATATTAAAAATACCAAATTTTATTATAAAAATATATCAAATTTTATAAGTATAAAAATAAAACGGATGGAGTACTATAGTAACTAGTTTTACACTCGTGCGCACGGATATATATCTCTTTTAATTAAATTATACTTAAATAAAACGAAGATTATAAACAAAACTAAAAAATATAGAAAAAACATGATGAAGGGAACAACCTACTAACAAAATATGATTTTTAAATTAGAGACTTGTATATTTAAGATTTTTATTTTATTTTCAAGAGCTAAGAAAAAAAAAATTGGTTATAAAAATTTCTGATGTGATGAAATGGATAAATATTTCAGATATTTATCATTGTTGAATCTTGCCTTAAAATAAAATTTGCTTAAAATCATTCCACTTGTTGTCAGCTTGTGATTTAAAATTCTTTGTCAGTTACTTGTTTCAGCTGACCATAATGTTTTAGTGTCAGCTTGTTTACCTCATTTACTTGAACATTCCCTTGTATTGACACTTTCTCATTTTGTGTTTTTGATAGATATTCTGTAAGATATCTTTCCAACAGGATCCCTGTGATCTTGTGAAAATATGTATACATTGCCAAACACATTTTCAAATTCAAATGTGTTCCTAACGGGTTACTCTTCAAGAACATCTATAAATACACACATGAAGCAGTTTGAAAATATACAGAAGTCTAAAGCATTCTTATCTCAAAGAAATTCTCTCTGTGCCTTAGTCTTCTTGAAAAACTTTAGCTAGATACTCTTCTTTGAATATTTCTTTCTAGTTATTGACTTATTGTTTAGACAAACACTGAGTGATTCATTTCATACTCTTTAGAAATCAGTTAGTTTGTCTTACGAGTTTGATTGTTATTCAATCATTCTCCATAAACACTCGTCTTTTGTTGTACACTGATCCATTAGAGATCAATTAGATTTTTGATAAAATTAGTGCACTTCAAAAATCTAAGTCTGACCAACTTGGTAGTGGACGTACGTAGCAGTTTTACTGTGAACCATTTCAACTTATTTGTCAGTTAATTCGTCAGCTCTTACGAACTGATCTAACACTTAAGAAGTCTCAATCTACTTAAGTGTCAGTCAGTCACTTACATAATCTGTTGATCTAATTGTTTTGATAAATTGCTCTTCAGATCATTCTTTGTATTCAGTGATCTATCTTAAAAGTCATTTTCGAAAACCGTTGTGTCAGCGAGCTGATCATTATTTATCAGCTTGAGTTTCTATAAAAACATCAGCCAGCTGACCAACTTCAGCTGACTGACAAAAATTCTAGTTCCGTTGCCAACTTTCAGAAGTTTTACAAGTCAACCCTCAAAGTTTTTAAAAGGTTATTCACCCCCCCTTCTAACCTTGTCAGTTGGCAACTGGACTTACAATCATCTTTCTAGATACTTTATAAATTATGTCAATATATTATAATAAATCGTGAGTAATTCTAATACATTTTATTTTTTAGTACAAAAACTTTTTGAAATATTTTTACAAATCTATAAATTTTTATAACCATGTTTACTTGAGAGTTGTATAATCAATTAATGAGATTTATGTTCTCAATGTATGCTACCTGTTCTATAATAATACTTATTAAAGATGACTTTCCTTTTTTGAAAAGTGTATTTAACCATGTTTACTTGAAAATTGTGTAATCAATTAATGAGATTTGTTTTCTCAATGCTACCTATATAATACTTATTAAAGATGACTTTCCTTTTTTTAAAAAGTGCATTTTGACGAGATTTTACCTGTTTTAGACTACCTATTATATGTGTGTATATATATATATATATATATATATATATATATATATATATATATATATATATATATATATATATTTCTATGCTTACTCCTTCAGGTTCGGTCTTATCTATCTATCCGTGTTTTGGTTTAGTTTCTTCAGATCCAAACGTTAAAATAAGTGAGCGTTAATTAATCCTTAGAATCATAACATAATTAACATGTCGATAAGGCAATGAAATATTTATCAATTACCATATAAATGTATCCAAACAAGCGTACGTACCTTCCTTCTAAAATAGTAAACCGAGTTCCCAAACAAGCATAAATCTATTACAGGACATTTTCAAATGGAAAAACACTTATTGAAATTAAAAGGCACAAACAAGGGGAACCCCTTGATTTATTAATTAGCCATACACATTGGCAGAAACCTGCAAATTATTACAAGAACCACTTAACACAGTACGTAGTATTATTAAAAAGTGGAAAATGCTAATGTGCCATCAAGGTTTTCATAGTGGTGACAACTGTGCCTCGAGGGGCAAAGTGCATGTGCATCTTTAGGGCAAAGTAATTCCGGCACGGCACCTTCAAAATCCTTCCAAGCTTTCCACTGCTTCCACCACCGAAGACAAGAAGTGATTGTTCGAATTTCTGGCAGAGCAGTTTGCACGAATTTCTCCTTGTGTGCCAGTTAACACGCTTAATTGTCCCATCTTTATCATTGCATTCACAAACCTCTCGTAGAACAAAGTTTGGTTAACAGCAAAGCTTGTGACAATGCTTCTAGTCCTACGATCAGTGTACAAGTCCTGATCTGAGGTAAAAAGACCTTGTCTATTCATGAGGTCGACGTAGTACCTATTATCGAAAGTATTTGGTGAACGAATATCCATGAAAGTGGTATTGTCGGTATTATTTGTTGGGCAAGTGCGTCTTAGGTTGTTGCCAAAGGTTTGATCCATCGTAGCGTCTTGGTTTGGATAGAGACGTGTGTCGAAGGAAGAGCAATGGCTAATACCGATAGTGTGGCCGCCGGAGAGTGCTACCACATCGGTTGGGTCAAAATTCTTGGTGGCGAGTGAGGTGAGAATAGTCGTGGTGTTCGAAGATGGTGAAGGAAGGTTGGCTAAGGTTTCGTTTCTTGTGGCAAAGTTAAGCCCATCACGCCTTCCCAAAGGGACACTGTAGTTGGGACCACCCGACTGCAATTGCCAAAGATGATTTGTTAAACGCCCTTTATAGATTAAGAATAACTTTATGTAAAAAAGTAAGGTTTAGCTCAGAGTTACCAGGACGACAGCATCACGAGCAGCAAGAGCGGTAATATCAGCACAGGAGACGACTCTACCACAACGCCGGTGTACACGTCTGCGAAGGTCGTCAATGATCCTGAATGCCTCTGGCCTGAGGGTCAAATTTGGTGGTGCATCCTGCTCACTTGGGCCACTTGCCGATCCATCAAGCAACACCGAACCATCGCATCCCTGATCATCACATTTATAATTTGGTTACGAATTAAGATGACTTTAATTATAAACCTTCACGATTTACTTTTGGTCTGTTTGCCTAATAAATTCATCCATATGAAATTATATCATCTCCATTGTTCCAAAAAATTAGCCTCATTTATTAAAATCGTAGTTTTACATGGGTGTATACTCAAAAAGTTACACAATAAGCATAAACTCAATCCGTTTCGGACAAAAAGTCTACTATTCTGTTTTGAGATGTTTTATTTAAAAAATTCATTTTTAAAAATTAATGTTTAAAAATATCATTTTATTACTAATGAGCTACAAAAAGTGTCATGTTCTTAAAGAATTGATTTTGAAACTGTGGGACTCTTTACCTGAAATAGAGAGAGTAACTTTTTTAGAAATGAAACTATTTTTTGGTAAAAACTAAAAAGAAAACGACTTTTTTTTTTATTTCAAACAGAGGGATTATATACGATAATTACGCTTATTTCATATGAAAGCATAGTCAAATTTCATTAAGACCTGTAAATTGCCAACAACAAGGAGTAGGGCAAAAAAGTCAAAACATGAAGGTTCATCATGTTAAGAAAAAATGATAAATCAATACGAAGTAGGAGTGGCGTTCTTCTAGGATTAGGGCAGAAAAGTCTAAAATGTGTCTTTCCAATGTAGAGACTAGAGAAAGCAATTTAGGACATGGTTTTACTAAGTCAAAACCATCAGCATAATAATAATGCAACGTCTGAAAAAAATAGACATTCGCAAAATTGGTATCCTTCCCTATGTCAAGGATGTTTTTACGACCCACTTTATGGGGAAAAAGTGGTATTGCACTTCTAAAGAAAAGAGTCACCCTTAACGTAACACCGAAATTACTAAACGTAACACCATTTAATATGCAAAATGACAATAATATCCTTACTCCAATTAAAAAAACTAACTTCAATTAGAACAACCCTCCCCCAATTAATTTCAACCCATCCGTCCTTCATCATCTTCATCTCTCCAAACAAAATAAACCCTAAATTTCTCTCACTTCACTCAACTTAAGAAATTGATTTTAATCGCAATGTAACAACTATTATATATATATATATATATACCCACACATATTATTTATATTATTATTCATATAAAAAAAATTATTCAACCAAAAAAAAACAATCGCAAATGAGAAACGGATGTTTAGCAATACATCCGCCCGATTCTAGCGGTTGTATGGCTAAATATCCGCCAAAGACGAGCAACTGTTTGTTAAAAAGCGGATATGTATTTAGAATGCCGTCGTGCACGAGCGGATGTTTCGAAGAAGATCCGCTACTCACCAGCGGATGTTGTGAAGAAGATCTGCTACTCGCCAGCGGATGTTGCGAAGAAGATCCGCTACTCACTAGCGGATGTTTTCAGAAAACAAATGGTGAACAATGGGCGGGACACGGTGGTGGACACGACTGAGATGGTGGTCGAAGACAAGTCTAGGATCTGAAGATTAATGAAAGAAGAGAAGAGGAGATGTAGAGAGGGAGATGACGGTCATCTGAAGATAGAAGGAAAGGGAAATGAAGGTTTAGGGAGTGTGAGAGACTTGGGTCTATTATGGGGAGTAAATTGAGGGAGTTAATTGTGGGATAATAATTAAGGAAGTTGGAAGGATGGAAAGAGATGACGGTTGGGGAGAGATTTGGTTGCTGGAGAGTTAATTGTGGGATAGTAATTGAGGGAGTTAATTGAGGGAGTAATGGATGAGGGGTAGTGAGGTAATTTTGTTTTTTAAATGGTGTTACGTTTAGTAAATTAGGTGTTACGTTTAGGTATAATGTAAAGAAGTAAAGAAAATTGCCACCTTAATTTTGCCTCTTTTTTCTTCGTATTTAGGCACACCGCCACAACCAATCTTACCTTCATAGTGACACTTCAACAAACATAGGGTTCCACTTCCCTCCAATTAGGATCCCGTTTCTAAAAAAGCGTACATTTTTTTAAAAAATTGTTCTAACATGAGTGATTATATTGTATTCCATCGGGTCCTATTGTGGATAACTCGTTACCAAAACGGGCACTGTTTCAACCAAATGCACTGTTCAAAAAATCAAAAGCCGCTTACATCCCTTGTCCACTAGCTTTACATGTGTCAAATTCTTTATGGACCGCCTAATTGTTCACCCTTTACGATTTTTGGTCATTTTTTATCCCAAAAGAAATGTTTTTTTTTAAATAAAGTACAAATGTTTCTCTAGACTTTAATTTGTTTGCTTCATTTGAACAGCAGATTCAATTTCTACAAAATTTTCAAATTTTCTTCATTTTCATCTCTTATCTCTCCTCAAATCATTAAGTTTTTCCAAAAACTATCCACTTGTGTAAGTGAGTAGCGTAACTTTTCTTTTTTTATTTAGAAATACTTAAGCTCCACACCATTATTCATGCTCTAAGTCAATCCTCATTCGTTAGTCCCTTTTATTATTATTATTATTATTATTATTATTATTATTATTATGACAAAAATGTATTTACTTCCTCTGTTTTAACAATATCGTACACTTAAAATATTATTTGATTTGACAAATTTTAGAACTTAAACTCTGACAAGAATTTAATGGTTTTCTTAAAACTATAATATACGTTAATTATACTCCCTCCGTCCCTTAATAATCGTCTTGACCCGGCGCACAGTTTAAGAAAAAACAATTGACTTGATTATTTATATTGGTTTAATGTGTAGTTTCCTTTAAAGTCCATGTGTATGTGGCCCACAATTAAAGTATAGTGAAAAAGTAAGGATACAGTGGTAAAAATGATGTTCTAAAAAGATAAGTTTCAAAGTGGACAATTATTTTGGGACGGACGAAAAAGGAAAGGAGGACGATAATTTAGGGACGGAGGGAGTAGTATTTATGTAGTTGTCAAAGATTATATAATTTTATTTTCTAAATTGATTAAATAAACTAATTAAAAAATAAAAAAGTGTGTTAGTTAGTAATTTATGGAGGTCACGAGAGGATGACCAATGATCATGTATGAACCAACATGGTCCTCCCATAAAGAGAGGTCACCACATAAGTATCTTGCAAAGTCGAATTTAGAAACCGCCGCGATCAACTAGAAGCAGCACCCACAATTACATGAATAAATATGTGAATATATCCGGAATACTAAACATCAAGAGAGCAAATTAGTTGGATTAGAAATATATCCACTATTGCATTTTGAAATTTTATTTAAAGAGACACTTTCAAAAATTAAAGCCTAAAATCATTTTATTATTAATTGGCTGCTACTTGTGTCATGTTTTTTTAAAAATAAATTAACTTTTAAGCGGAGATTTTTTATCCGAAACGGAGGGAGTATGCCTCGATCAAAACTTAATAAAAATAGTAGATGTTATCTGTATCATGTTTAACAGTTTTTGATTGATTAATTTAAAATTTAGAACTATTTTCAAAACATTAAGACAGTAATCGTAGTATTAATCAATTAAATTGAATGAGGGAGCAAACTTATGCTCAGAAGTCAGATCCCTCAGTTTCAAAGAAAGTGTGGTTCTAGTTTTTTTTTTAAAAACAAAAAATTTCAAAATAAGTGTCATTTAAAGTTTTTCATATTCTTAAGTTACCGTTCTCTTGTTTCAAGCATAACAACTACTCCTTCCATCCCTAAATAATCATCCTAATTGATCCGGCGTACAGTTTAAGAAAAAATAATTGACTTGATTATTTATATTGGTTTAATGTGTAGTTTCCTTTAAAGCTCGTGTGTATGTGGCTCATATTAAAGTATAGTGAAAAAGTAAGGGTAAAGTGGTAAAAGTGATGTTCTAAAAAAGAAAGTTTCAAACTTGACAATTAGTTTGAGACGGACGAAAAATGAAAGAAGGACGATAATTTAAGGATGGAGGGAGTAATTAACTCTGCATTAAATATATGTCTTCACCCAATAGTTATATATCTTATCCTCTTTATCTTTCAAACTTCTCCAATCATAAAAGAGTAAGCTTGTTTATTAGGTAATAAGCTAGGTAAGATGATATTATGGATAATTTTTGTAAGATGGATCTTTTTTATTCGATCCACGGTATGTTAGTGGGTTAAGTTGTAAAAGAGTGGGTTCCGCCTTACGAAAGATCCATAAAATGGTCTTACAAGAGACCTATTCTATTTATTACTACCTCAATACAAAAATAAATATCATTTTATTTGCACACAGATTAATAAAGCTTATTAAAAATTAATTTAACCTTATTTAAGTTCAATTATTATAGTTAAATTGCACTAATAGTGTTCTCTTTCTTAAGAACTCTCTTTAACATTACATAGAGAACATTAAAAAAGGGTACTTTGAGTAAAACTATAGGAAAATATTTTTTGAAATCCAACAACAACATTTATTTTGGGACAATTATTATTTTTGCTTAAACAACTTTTATTTTGGGGTCGAGGCTATACGAGCATATTGTTCGCCTACAAAATTTGTTAAAATGTGTGCATGACTCCAAAACTATACTACATATTTTGAGAGGATGGAGAAATTAAAAAAGCATGAAACAGATCTTAAAACTTGAAACGTAAATGTCCATTTATTTTCATAGTTTTGTTAATCAAGGGAAAATTGGTACCACGAGCATAATCACATTGAAGGAAACAAACCCATTTGTCCGATTAAAACCACAATGGAAAACTCAGTTTATTTAGGTTCCGTTTGTTTCACGGAAAATAATTTACAGAAAATTATTTCTGAAAAATGAAAAGATTTCATTTTTAGGTATTTGGTAATTCTTTTGAAAATATGCTGAAAAATATTTTTGGATATTTGGTAAATACACAGAAAATGTTACTGAAACCAATAGATGAATAAATACAAAAAGTATATTCTAATATTAATACACATATTGAATATAAAATAGTGTTTATAAGCCTAAATTTATCATTAATGGTTTCAAATCAATAAGGTGCATATTTTTTCAAGTTCGCAGATATTTTTTTTAATAATTGATATAAAAAATTGTTTTAAAAAATAAAATAAATAATGTTTTGGATATCTTTAAATAATAATATAATATAGTGGATACTAATTTTAGAACGTAGAGAGTTTTTCTTAAAATTATAATTTATAAATAATGAACACAAACTTCATGTATATTTATAATTAATTTATTTGTTGAGTGAAATATTGAGCATGTATGTAAACATGTGTAATTTTAGAAGAGCGCGAAGAGATGCTCGAACATTCGGAAAATAACTTATGGAAAATAAATCTGTAAGTCATTTTCCGAAAAAGAAATATTCATTTTCCGTTGATTCGAAAAAGTTTACATTAACTATATTTTTCTAAGGTCACTAAACACAATAAAATAAGAAAAATGTTTTCTGAAAGTCATTTTCCGTAAAACAAACGAAGCCTTAGTTCTTAAATATGTCAAGATAAAAAAAATCTTCCTAGTCGTACGTGTACGAAGAACATAGTGATCGAGAATTGAAGGTAGCAAGGATTCACACACACACACAGGGGGTACCTGAACAAAGCAATCATGGAAGTGAAGGCGAAGCAAGCCAGCAGCTTGGCCAATATCGTCATCAAAAACCCTCTGGAGCTGATTTCTAACAATGGATTCTAACCTAGGACAGCTAGATTCATAAAATGACCATGAAAGTCCATCAACTATAGGCTGGTCACTGCCTTGAGCTTCTGAACAATTTAGGTGGGAAGATAGTAATAGAGGCACAAATATGAGCAAAAGCTGAGAGCTTGGAGTTGTTTTTGACGAAGAAGCCATTTTTGAGTTGGCCAAGGTTTAAATTGAGCGAGTGAACATTTGTAAACGAAGATGTATCATATTTATAGCCGTACAGGTTGAGGCGGGAGAGAGTTAACTTTATAGCGCTCTCCAATCTATCTCCATGTGGCTTCAGTACACAGTTTACATTAATCTCTAACGTTCATCTTTCTTTAATTTTTTTCGTACAACTTTTTCAACATTGGGCCAAAAAATTTAAAAAGTTGTCATTTATACTCCCTTGTTCCTAAATAATCATTTTTTAGACGGTACACTGTTTAAGAAAAATTAATTAGTTGTATTATAAATTAATTAGCTATATTATAAATATATACTAAAAAGAAAATTTTTGAAAAAAGATAATTAATGAATAAAAAATAAAATGACAACAATTTTTTAGGAACATAGAGTGTATTATTTTAGTATTTTATCTCGTCCATAAATAAGTGTTGCCTATTGATTTTGCACAAATTAAAAAAATCATTGAGCATATTGAAATTTTCCTTAATACTACCTCTGTCCCGAAATAAGTGTTGTTTTAACAAAAAAAAAATTGTGTTTCAAAACCTATGTCATTATAAGATTTCAAGAAATATATGTTTGCCTAGGGGTGTACAGCTGAGCCATCGAACCATCGAACCAAACCGAACCATGCCATTTGGTTCGGTTTCGGTACAAGGCGGTTCGGTTTTGGTTTCCAAAATCTAAAAATCGAGTGGTTCGGTTCGGTTTGTGGTTCCTATCTCCGAATCGAGTCGAACCAAACAAAACCGAGGTGAATATTATTTGATTATATATATATATATATATATATATATATATATATATATATATATATAATATTTTATTTTATATCCGGTTGTTTAATTGTTTATAAGTTTATTGTTCCATTCTTAATGTTTTCACTTTTAAATTACCTTGGATTCAAATTTTCAATTACCATGTTTGATGATATTTGTAAGAAAAGATTGATTTTTTGTCTATTAATGTTTGATGCTAATTAGTAATTAGCTTAATTTACCGATTAAAATCTATTTGTCTAATTTTAAATGTTTTTACAAATGATTAATTTATTTTTTTGTCGAACCATGAAACAAAACCGAACCAAACCAAGCCGAGTGGTTTGGTTTGGTTCGGTTCCAAGCATTGGATGGTTCGGTTCAGTTTGAGATTTTTGGAACCGAGGGGGTATGGTTCGATTCACGGTTTTGGCCTAAACCGAACCAAGCCGAACCATGTACACCCCTATGTTTGCCCATATTTGGTCAAAATTAACTTCATGCCTTTATTTAGTACTCTCAAATTAAATTCTGTTGAAAAGGTTGTCAAATGGAAAGAGAAAAATATTAATAGTACAATTTAACTACAATAATTGAAGTTCAATAAAAATAGATCATTATTTATATTAGCTTTTTTTGTTTGTGTATAAATTACTAAAACGACACTTATTTTAAAACGGATGTAATATTATTTAAGTACTTCATCCACTCCTTAATCATTGACATGCTTGATTGCCACACATTTAAGAAAAATATATTTGATTTTATTATAAATATTGTTATAATATTTAGTTTTCTTTAAAGACTTTTGTGCATAGTTCATATTTAATGTATAAAGAAAGCGTAAGGATAAAACATTTTTTTTGAAAACAAAACATTTTTTTTGGAACGGAAACGGAAGTAGTGAAATTAATGGGTCTCTAATCTTAAATCATCCACCAATTGATAAGAATATTAAGGTCAATTTATATTTCTTTTTAACACAAAATGAGACAATTATTTCGTGACGTCTTTAAATGAAAGGTATAATAGAGTCTTATTCTGGAAAGGAGTGAGTACTTTTTAGCGTTCACATATTGTTAATTTGACAAATACATATTGGTAATGATAGATGATAAAAAAGAAAACACACTTAATTAAAGACGGTGGAAATATGTTCCAAAAGTTTTGCTGCGTCTATAAATAAATAAATAAATAAATAAATAAATAAATAAATAAATATATATATATATATATATAGTCTTACTTGGGGAATTTCTCATAGCTTTCTCGAGATCTTATTATTTAAATAGGTTCTTTCTCTTTCTTTTGGTAAGGTGTTGAGAAAAAATATTCTCTTCACCTTCCTTGTTCTTATCCTATCTTGCTTTGCGGGGCAGAGTAAATAGTTTGGTTCTGACTTTCTTTTCGTGAGATTGGAATATAAGAATTGCGTAGATAGACTCTTTCTTCTTGGTCGATTCCGTGATTCTAGCTTTCATGGGAAGTTTGAATAATGTGATTCTCGTTTTCTTCAAGCTAATAGGTGTATTCGTCTTTATGCTTATGTCCATTAGCTTTTTAAGTGAGTGAGAGAGAGAGAGATCTTTTCTTTTCCTAACTCTAAGGAGGAAGAAGAGAAATATATTATATTAGATTTATATATATATATATATATATATATATATATATATATATATATATATATATATATTAGATTTTTATATCCGTACTTATGGTACGGTGCCAGTATATCTGATTTCGTCAATTGAAATGATATTAGATAAATAGAAGGTGTGATTTAAAAAAAATATTACAGTTGAAGTGTACATTGCTTCAAGTGATAGTTGAGAGATTGATGCTTTATAAGAGATGACTGTTCAAAAGATTAATCACATGGTGTGACTTTGTAATGTGAAGATAAAATATAGGGAGAAGAAAAAAGGGTGACTGCTTATAATATTAATTGTATGGGATGACTTGTAATAGGGAAAGAAAAAATATGATATTAAAAATAGATAACTACTCACACATATAAATGTTATGGTTAATATCCATCATTAAATTTTTTAAAATAATGTAATCTCAACCTCTGAATAGCCTTAATTCCTATCTGTTTATATATATATATATATATATATATATATATATTTATTTATTTATTGTAACAAGTTTTGTCTAATAATTATTCATCAATGCAACTAGAGTATTTGTCCCAACAATTGTTATTATAATTAGAAATTTAACATGTGGTACTGTGAAGAGAACGCGACTTAGATCATCTCCAACAGTTTAAAGTAAAAATCGCACTAAATCTTTAAATTGGTGTAATTTTTGTACCAAATTTCTTCTGTCATCTCTAACAGTACTTCTTCAAAGTTTACTCTAAAAGGAATATTTCAAGTATATTCTGAATTTGAAGAAGAGAAAAGAGGAGAGGGAAGATGAAGTAGATAAATTGGTACCCTGAATTTGAAGTGTTTGGATGTCTACTTCAAAATGAAGCAACTTTTAAAGTGTCTAAGAAAAGAATAGTGTCAAAAGACTTGCTTTTGAAGATATAAAATCATTGTTAGAGATGGTCTTAGTACGATGCAACTCACAATATACGAGTACTCTTTCCGTTTTCAAATTATTGTTTATCTTTCTTAATTTCTTTTTTTTGTACGTTTTCAAATAATTATCTTCTTTTAAAAAAAATTATTTTAGTAAAACATATATTTTAATTATGATCACATACTCAAAATCATTAAAGGAAGCCACATATTTCATCAATATTTATAATCCAGTCAATTCGTTTTTCTTAAACGGTGTGCCGAGTCAACCTAGACAATATTTAGAAAATGGATAGCTAAATGGTAAAAATTTAAGTAAAGCGGTGTTATAAATATTTTTTGTAAGAGGATCCTCATTAATTTACCCATCGTGTGTTGGTGGGTTGAGTTGCGAGAGAGTGAGGTTCCGTCTTACGACCTATTCCATTTGTGAATGTTTTACTTAAAAATTCTACTTTCAAAAATTAAGTTATATAAGTGTCATTTATTATTAATATGCTACAAAAAAATGTCATTTTCTCAGTAGTGCATTATGCATGCTACAAAAAAAATGTCAAACGGGGATTCTTTACTCGAAGTGGAGGGAGTAATTATTATGAAAATGTCAAATATGTTACATGTTAGTCTCAAATGACACAATAATAGGTTAGAGGGGGAGGGGGTTGAATAGTCTAGTTACAATTAAAAACTTTTCGAGAAGATTCCCTTTAGCAAATGTTAACAGCCTAATGAAAAGGTAGTACGTAGCAGCGGAAGAGTTGTAAGGAACACAAACTAAGTCTAAAGGTAAGCACTACCGATAGACTTGGTCCATCTTCTAAGTTTGATCCTTGAAGGAAGTCAGCTTAAAAACCCATTTAATGAAAGCAGATAGTAAATAAAAGTGAAGGAAGAACACAGTGATTTTGAAATGGTTCGTACTGTAAAGAGTACTACATTCACCACCGAAGCAGTTAACCTTGGATTTGAAAGTGCACTATATTTTCCACTATTTTTATTACAGAAATCTCTAATGGACAGTGTACAAAATATTTGACTTGTGTTTGGTGGTTGGTAGTGAATATCTGAGAAACAGAATATTCACGGCGCTAAAGGATAGTTAATGAAGACAACAAATAAGAAGGTAATTAATAACAATGATGAGTAGTCTTCTTGTTGTTGTTGAGAACTTCGTTGATTAGTTTATAATCTCTTGAATCCACTGAGAATAATAGATTGTAAGTTGTTGAGTAGTTTCAGAGCATTGTCTTCTTCAGTCTTTAATGGCAGTATATATATATATATATATATATATATATATATATATATATATATATATATATATATATATATAAATATGGGAGCATTCTTGAAACCATTTGGGAAGATGAAGAAAATAACGACTCGGTTAGGTTGAAGGCAATAAATGCAAGGAGCTGTTGGGTTGACTTCTTTTCATTGAGGACTGATCGAGAAGGGAGACGTGGAGCAGATACTGAGAAAGAGCACGTGGAAGAAGACAGATGTTGCAGACCTGCAAGAGTTGGTACAATATGTACTATCCTCAGAGAGTTGTTGTGTCAAACTATGTATCTGCTATGTCCTTTGTTCAGTAATCATCGAAAGGGAAAGTCCAGCCGTATCAAAAAAAAACCGAGATGGCTTTCCTTAAATCCTTCTGTCAACTGTGAAAGATATATTTCATACAGAAATTTTAAAATATGTAAATTAATAATCTTTTTTTTAACGTGCTGAACTGGACTTCTAGATTTCCCCTTTAAATTCTTCAGACTTGTCATACAGTTGTTCGTGGGAAGACAAGGTCTGCTGGTGAAGCTTTGCTGAAGTCTTCTGGTGATGAATGTTGAAAGCTGTGAAATCCTTTTAACTATTCTAATGCAAAATTATATACGCAGTTGTCACGCTAATTCATATGCAATTTATTTAGCCACTAAGTATAGAACCTAATGTAATGTATGAGTAAATATAAATCTAAAATACAAATGAGAATCAACATTATCATTACCAATGTAATAGCATTACAATATTTATGGACGTTATAATTTCGTTTATTCTTTTTACTGGAATCACAACTCAAATCTTTGTTTAAAGTCGTTTTACATTAATACATTGGTAAAAATGAAAAAAAAAAAGGTAATAGAATGAAATTGAATGAAAATCTAAGGCCTTGTTTGGTGCAGCGTTTTGAAAACGCCGTTTTTTCAAAACGTAACATTTTCAAAACGCAGTTATTTTCTTGTAAACATGTTTAGAAAACTATTTCAATACGCTATTTTCATAAACAAAGTAGTTTTAAACGCATCATATTTTTAAAATACTCGAAATTAGAGTATTTTAAAACGCTAAACATTTTTAAAACGCTGCATTGAAACACTGTTTTAAAAAAATATTTTATTTTTTTATCAAAATACTCCACCAAATAAGCACTAAGTAGGACCGTGCAAAACTGCATTTGCTCATACCTTCCTTAGTAAAAAGAGTTTTTATTTTTGAAGGGAAAGTATATCATTGTTCAAAAAACTAACAAATTTTGATTCTAATCTCAGGAGATGGCAAATGTGTCGGTGAGGGTGACCAAATTTTTGAACACTGCATGTCCTGAGATGGACGCGAATAATGAGTTAATGACTAGTCAATAAAGTGATATTAGCTGGGGGTTGAGTTATACAAACTTGAAATTTAGGGTGCAAAATCAAACATCCTTTTTTTTTTCCTTTAATTTGTTTGGCTTACATTGTAATTTCACTAATTTGGTCACCCTGCTTTCTCACTTTTTACAAAATGGTGACTTTACAATTTTTTTTCTTCAATTTAATTATTGTACTTGGCAACATATAACACGTTCATCACTCCATCTAATTTTTTAGATGAAAAGCTTAAAACAATTGTAATAATCTGAAAATACCATTGGGCTTAAATCGTAATTTAGTCACCCTACTTTTCCACTTTTTACAATAACGTGTCTTTACAATAACGTGTCTCTACAATAACCTGAAAATACTCTTACTTACATTATCAATCATTCTTCAATTATGACAACACTCATCGCTCCAATGTCAACAATATCAACAATGATACTTAGAGGGGCCAAATGGGTCAAGCTTGGAATATAATTTAGACCTAATTGAAAAGGAAAACATCCCCAAATGAACATAAATTTGAGGGTCAAGCTCATAGTCAAACTCGACGATTGAGAGTTGACTTGATTGGGGGAGAGATTGAAGATGAAGGCTAATGTGGTGGCAACGAAGTTGGGGTAGTTGACGCATAACTCAGCTCCAATTCGAGATCTTTGTATTTCATCTAAATAGCTTGACGCTAGTACAGAAAAATCTTAAATTCAAAATAGCTTCAATATTGAAAAGAAAAGTGTCCTTCCGAACCAGCTGAGGTATTTGACCTGTTTATCTTAGGGGTGGAATCAGGACAGGACCCGTCCCGATTAGCTTTATCCCGATCCCGTCCCGATAGAATTCGGGATTTCAATTTCCTTCCCGATCCCGTTCCCGATAAGTGTCGGGACCCGACGTGTCAGGATCCCGACATGTCGGGAGATAAAAATCCTGTTAATCCCGACAAAATAAAATTTGGCCAACATCATTAACAAAATAGACATTCTTTTAAATAAAATAAATATTGTTTGAAAAATAAAATTTAACAACAGTAATTTATGCATCCAGACACATCCCAAATGATTACTTTCAAAATAAGAAGAAAAGAAATGGGGCACCACAACACAACTGAGAATTTTCTGTTTATAAATAAAACATGGCAGAGAAAAAGGCAAAGAGCCACAGTATTAACCTTTAAATATTGATTGGCCAAACAAAAAATTATCTACCCGCCGCCTGCCTATTCACTATTCCGTATCCATCTCTTTAGTATGCAGAATGAATGTCAGAGAAAACCACTATTCTATGTCCTAACTCGTAACAGACAACAACAAGAACTTAAGTCAAACCATGTTGGCGTTGCCAGAACAACATGAATTTATGATCTTCATAAATTCATAAATTTATGAATTTATGAATTTATGCTTAGGAAAAACAAAGCAGGTCAATCTCAACAAAGCAAGCCAACTCAGTTAAGCAAAGATCACGCAGTATCCATCAAAGGTAAAATTCAGAAAAATGTAGGCAATACCGCAATAGAGATCCTCCAGCAGTCCCTATCCGTGTGAAAGCAATCCAGAAAACTGCAGTCCCTAAGGATCCTGTGGTTCCTACTCAGAGTAGGGTAGTCCAGGAAATTGTAATTACGAATGATCCTGCAGTTCCTATCCCAAAGATGAAGACTAAGAAAACTGCAATCCCCAAAGATGCTCCAGTTTCTACCCAAAGGACTGGAATTTTGGAAAGTTCAGTCCCTAAACATTCTGAAGTCATGTTATAACCGAATTCTATCCAGGTTTCTAAGTTAAAAAAAAAAGAATTTTACTTACACAAACAACAAGTCAGCTACTGCTAGTAGATGTGACTTTCAGTTCTTAAAATCAGGCATTTTTCAGAAGAAATTATGTCTCATATACGCAAACAACAAGTCAGCTACTAAATATTTCTTTACAACTACTATGACTTACAAAGAGGATCAAATGGAAAAAAGGGAACAATAATTGCGACTACAAAGGAAGAACTCAATTGATTATTACAGTCAAACACTTAAATTTTTTTAAATACATCAAAGATCATATAAAATTATGTGATAAAGCACAGCACAACTAAGTAGTATCTTCTATCAATATACCCAGTATTGGAGGCATAAGATGCTGGAGGCATGCAGCGTGGGTTCGATACTTGGTGGAAGCACTTTGCTTTCTTCTGAGGTTGGACCTTGTATGTGTTATCAGTTGCACTGTTCTCAAACCCTGTATCATTTCGGGCACATCTCGCGATTTTCCTGGTAGTAGCAATGAGGGACCGGAACTACTACCCCAGGATTCAACCTGGTTAAAAAAAAAAAAAGTATTGGAGCTTATTCTCTTTTTTAATAATGCCCTCATTAAAGCATTAATAGCTTTCATAGTATATCCAACTCCAACTATAGCTTTCAAAGGTGTAATGTGCAGAGGATTTTCAAAAGAAGGCACCCTACTTCAATCATCAGTAATAAAAAATGGAGGTTTAATAGCCAATAGGAAACAGTAACGAGTAAACCATGATAGATCAGAAACTAAGGATTTTGGATTGTTGAAGAAACCATTTTGAGATCTGAATCCAGTACTGACACATAACTTCAGAATAGCAAACAAATGGCTATCAGCCTATCACGGGTAAGTTCGGGAAAAAACAAGCAACGGCGAAATTGAAAGAATACGCTGTCACGTTCATTGCAAAAACTTGATGTTGAGGGACGAGGGAAAACACAACTCAATAAAAGAATACTTCAATGACAAAAAAAAAAACATTGAATAATGTCTAAAATCAATATTAAGCCTAAAATTCTTTGGCACTCCAAATAGATCTCATTGAGGGAAACAGAAACTTACAGTCAGAAGAGATAAATGGCAGCCGGAGGAGATGATGGGGGATTCGCGAGGAGGTTGAGAGAGAAACGACGGCTGGAGGAGATCAGGAGACGATGAGCGATTGCGACGGGGAGGATTTGGGATTTCTAGGGCTTCTTTTGTGAGAGATAGAATTGACACTGAGTCAGACGCATAGTCGTAAATGTAATCGTAAACATTAAAGTGTACATTGTCGAGTTGGGACGGGAATCCCGACGAGATTGGAAAATTTTCCAAACCCCGTCCCGAAATAAGTCGGGACGGGAAAAATCCCGACAAAGTCGAGATCGGGATTTTGTCGGGTCGGAAAATGTCGGGTTGGGATCGGGTCGGGTGTCGGTTCGGGAAAACCGGGAAATTTGCCAACCCTAGTTTATCTATCACTGAGATCCTTCTCAACTTTGCACACTTAAGAAATATATGATTTTTCCACTACAGATCTCTCTCTTCTTCGATTTTTTGGGGGTTAAGCTTGCGGGGAGTTTGGATTAGTAGCATCATATATTGGTAATTGAGGGCGGCGACATATAAGAGGATAAGGAAGCCCATGAGCCAACCGATTTTTTTGAAGGTGTAAGGGAGGCCTAAGACGCTGACACCGACAATGGAGATGAAGACGTTGGTGAAGGTTTTGAACTAGGAGGTGAGAGGTTGGTGGTTGGGTTTGCTGGTGGAGAGGAGGAAGAGGTGGTTTTTTCTTAATCGGAGAGATTGGGGAGGGTGTAGGTGAACGAGATTGGATTTTCTTGACTTTTGTCAAACACCATGGTTTCTTGACTTTTACAAACACCATTTCTTTCCACTTCGTCTCTCTATTTCTATATATATATATATATATATATATATATATATATATATATATATATATATATATATATATATATCTAACCCTTAATTTTTCAGACATCCAAGAGGTAAAGTCTCTCTTTCACTATTCTAAAATTTTTAGATTTGAAATCTTATTTCAAAAAAACAATGTGATGGCCATGGTGGAATGAAAGGTGAAAAAGGGTTACAATAGAAAGGGGCTAAAAATTTGATTTGATTTTTTTTTTTTTGTGTGGAGAGTTACCTTATTGCAAAATTGGAGAAGTAGGGTGACCAAATTGTGATTAAGTCAAAACAATTTAATTTTGTTCAGAAGGTATTTTAGTCTTTTTAAGCATTTTCATCCAACATAACGGACGGAAATGGTTTGAGTGACCTTATTAAATGTCCAAACCAAGTATAATGACTAAATTAAAAGAAAATTTGTAGAGTCGCCATATTGCAAAAAGTGTGAAAGTAGGGTGACCAAATTGTGATTTAAGCCAATTTGTTTCTTTCTTATAATATCAATCTCATCATATCTCCTAGGGGTGTAAATCGGAACCACCAAATCACGGAACTGAACTGAACCAAACCAAACCAGTCAGTTTGGTTCGATTTGGACAAAGACAGTTTGACTTCGATTTCAAAAATTGGAAAACCGCCTGGTTCGGAGTTCGTGGTTCTTGGTATCGAACCAAACCAAACCAGTATATATATTTTTTAATTTATTTATTATAATATATATTATATTATATTTGTTAACTATTTTTAACATTTGGATCATCTTATATACATAATCTAGGGCTTTGATTTAGTCATTATATATATATATATATATATATATATATGCACACAGGCATACTAAACTATACAAAATTTTAATTGTTAGAGAACTATTATTTTTTCCATTGTTTGTGTTTATTTTAGAATTTGTATTTATATAAATCACAAAACCAAACCAAACCGAGTGGTTCCGTTTGGTTCGATTCAAAACATTACTCGGTTTAGTTCGATTTGCGATTTTTGGAACCTACAGGGTGCGGATCGGTTTGTAGTTTTAACATAAACCAAACTCAATCGAACTATTTACACCCCTAATATCTCCCCTCCCCTTTATCCATCCCTCAACCATTTGCTGCTTATGTTTCTGCATTAGTAATGTACTAAAGAATATTTTAAAAGCAAACGAGCAACCGATGAATTCTAAGTTATTTTTTTCTTTTTTTCATTTGGATGATTTAACTTTTCACTATTCAAAATTTGTAGCTCAGAAATTCCCAAATCCCTAATCTCAGGCTCTCGCTGAGCATAGTCGAGTTATTGGAGTTCTCACCTCAACATTTTCTGTAAGGGTAAAATAGGGTCGTCCTATTTTCCTCTATTGATTTTATTGTTGTGCCCTTTCTTGGTCCAAAAACAATGGTAAGAAATTACCATATTGAATACCTTTCTCGGTCATAAAGCAATGATAAGTGTTACCATATTTAAATACTTCCAAAAGCAATCAAGTGTCCATAATTAAGTTTAACAAAATCTTTGGTAAGATCCTTGAATTATATTAGAAAACTAATTTAGGAAACAAATATTTTATTTCCTAAAATTGTGTTTCCTTGGAGTTGTTGGATTCTTATTTGTGTAGGATTTATTCTTTGACTTATATTTGGAAACAAAATCTATGTAATAAAGGAGTTTATTTGATAATGAAAACTAACTCCTAATCCTTTAGATACTTGGATTTCTTGTTTCCTAATTAAATTGTAGGTCTCCACCATTGTATAAATATGGAGCATGACATAGAGAAGAAGAAACGCATAGAGCAGAATACACACGGCAGAGAGAGCAGAACATACAAAATACACAAAGAGAGAATATTCAGAAAGTTGTGCTGCTGGATTTTGAATGAAGCTCCGGATGCAGCTTCATCCTGAACTACATTGACCTGCTGGTGATGTTTGTCTTCCTAGTCTTTCTAGGAAGTTTATTTTTTAATTCCACGTTTTCTTTACCTTAGTTTCTGTGAGTTTTTCTCTCCAAAACGTGTTGTCTTGTGAGAGTTTTGATTTTGGTGATTTCACATATTCTTTTGTTAAAACACTACATCCTTTTAGTGAAATCATTTTGGTCATAAGGGTGGATCTACAAACATAGGCTTCTAGATTGTTTGGTAAACATCTGTGTTTAATTTTTGCTTTAAATTAAAAGTCTTCTGCTGTTTTTGAATTTCTGGTCAATGCACTTCCGGGTGTAGCTACAGTAACAAGCTACATCACGAAATACATTGACAGATTTCGTGAATCCTAGCTACTATTGATCTTTCAATTGATATCAGAGCCTCCTCTTGACGACACTAAGAGAAGATTCTAGTTGTAGCCTTGATGAATTCTCAATATGTGATTGTTGCTCGTTCTCCTACCATGAAAAGTATTGTTTTTCCTTCTGTTGTTGATATGTCTTCTGATTTTGATGAATACTCTATGGATCTTTTAACAACAAAGTTTAAAAATATTTTGAAAGCCAAAGGACAAAATAGATCTCCTCTTTCAAGCACCAAAATTGCTTTCAAACATGAGCCTATCAAGTTTATTGCCAAGGAAAATTCTTTCCAAACCCTTGAAAAATCTTTTACCAACCCTTTTGCTAAACATACTACATCTAATGACAAAAATATTGATTTCATTCAATGTAGGGCTTATCAAGGGTTTGGTAATTATGCTAATCAATGTGCTAATACCATGCGTAAGAAGGGTTTGAATTTTTCTCCTACTTTGAATGACAGTGATGATGAAGATCCAGGTGATCTCATCACTTTCACGGCAATGCAATGTTTAAAGACTAATCCTGCAGGTGTTTCACGTGATGTAGCTTCCAATGCAACTGCATCAGAAGTTGCATCAGACAAAAATTGGGATGATTTTCTGTGCTTTAATTCTTCCATATCTGAAGACACTACAGGTATTCAAGAGTCAGAATGCGAGGATGATTCAGATTTGTTGGAAGCTTACAAAGAATTGTACAATGATTGGGAGAAAAGAGCTTCCCAAGTCAAGGTTCTTGTAAGAACGAAAGAAGGAGAATGAAGATCAAAATGAGAGCATTACAAGGTTAGAGTGTTTGCTCACAAAGAAGGATGTTGAGTTAGAATCTCTAAAAGGTGAGCTTGATAAAACCAATGCAACTATAGCTAAATTGAATTCAGGTAAACTAAAACTTGATGATATGTTAAAGGTTGGACAAAATGGTAAAACTGGACTTGGTTTTGAACCAAAGTTTATTGTTCAAAAAGGTGAAGGAACATCATCACCTTGTTTTGAGCCAAAACAGCCTCCTCAAACCTTCCATAACAACAATTTCCTTAAAATACCTATAACTAGGAAGATAAATTTTGTGTGTCACTATTGCCATAAACCTTGACACATTCAGCCCTTCTGCTATCAGAGAAAGGCAGACTTTGTTGAAGAAGTTAGACAGTCTTACTTGGTCCGTAACCGGATGCAGCACTGGATGCAGCAGCATCTGAAGCTACATCAAAAGCTACATCGACCAAAAATGTTCAGAAAAAATTTGGTTTCTAAAAAACAGTCAGACTTTGTTCCAGAATCACATAATTCAGAAGTTGAAAGTTCTGAAAATTTAGTAAATGCGGATGCAGCTGTATTACAAGCTGCATCAAAAGATGCATTGGTCAAAACTTTTACAAAAGCTGAAACTGAATCCCAAAATGCTGAAAACTGCTTCTACTGTGATTGATCGAAGTAACGATATTCCTATCTGTATACAGAAAAATCATCCAATCTCTCAAGTGATAGTTAATATTCATGATTGCATATCCACAAGGAGAAAAGGTAAGGTTGATTCTCACAAATTAGCGTGCTTATCAAAATATTTTTGAGAAAAGCCTTATTACTTTTAGTAGTTAGTTTTAGTAATTAGTTTAATTTAGTTTTTTTTTAATCATAATTTTTTTTCTAGAGTCCATTATTTTTTACTTTTATTGCTTGCTTTTTAGATATGACTTTACATTTTTTACGGATGCACCAAATGATCAAAGATTATGGGCTACACATTGATGTATTAACCGTGTATTGTGATAACACCAATGCAATTTGTATAGCACAAAAATTCAGTTCAACATTCTCGAACTTAACACATTTAATATAAGACACCACTTTATTAGAGACTTGGTTGAACAAGTAATTATTTGCATCGAATATGTTGGGACTGAAAATCAACTTGCTGATATTTTTTAAGAGTCTAGATTTTGAGAGATTTTCCAATATTTGGAAATCTATTGTGTTATGTGTGCCATTTGAATTTACACTTAGTTTTAAAAAATAAAAAATATGCATGATTGCATTTTGTCTTTAGAGGGCACTCTAGATCATTTGACTCACATGTTCATACCTTTTGTTGTTGCTTAATTAGGAATTGCATTCAAAATCAATTGTGATTTTTTTGTTATGATTCTCACTCTCTTTCAGTTTTTGAACAAGTTTGAAGTCAACAAAGGAAAGAGCTACCTTAAAGTACAAGGGTTGTAATATCTTATCTTGATACAATGGAACTCTGATTCTCTTAGGTTGATCTTGAGAAAAATGAATACCCTTGGAAAAATGTGAAAGCTACCTAATGAAAAAGAGCTATCTATGAACAAGGTTTGTTGTCATTCTCTTTTGGGACTATGAATCTTTGAATTTCATGGGTTGATCATTTGCAAAACGGCTTCCTTTGGTAAATAGGGTGAAAGGTTCCAAGTGGCATGTTTTGTATAGCTTGAAATAAAGTAGAGCTATACTCCTAGGAAGATAAAGTACCTAAGGATTTTAGTTATGAGATTTTATTATTATTTTGGGAGAGTAGTATGTTTGAGAAAAGAAAATATGCAAAAACTGCACAAAATTTTATTATTGATGAATGCACCTCCCAATGCAGCTGCATCAGGAACTACATCCTTTGATCTGGTCTTTATTACTTGTGTGTGATTGCATTATTCTTTTGCTTAGCTTTTAGTAATCATGTTTTAGGCCTAAAATTTTAGGACATGCATTGTTGGTAAGGATATCAGCCTGTTGAATTTTTGTCCTAAAATCAAACTGTGCAAATCAATTTCCAAAAAATCTTTATGTTGAAAAATATGTAGTGGATGTCTAATTTTTGTGGGGAACTAAGATGTATTGAATCTGGATATGAAGTGCTCAGTTATTGCTAGGGGTGTGATCAAATCATGATGAACACTTAATTGTGTTTTTCAAAATCTTGGATTTTTTAGAATTCCTAAAAGATTGTTTCTCCCTTTTCTTTCTCCAATCAAATAGGGAGAGAGAGGTCAAGTTTTCCAATTTCTGGTTCTTTGTAGATTCATCATGTGATTGCATCACTGGTATATTCTAATTTGTACTTAGTAGATGATTTCTAATTTTATACTTTGCACAAATTCAGGATGAGATGGGATTTTTCTAACCAATGCATATTAGATGGTTTGATTAGTGTTTAATAAACACTTGTCATTTGATTTGACTAAAAAGGTACAACAAAGGGGGAGATTGTAAGGGTAAAATAAGGTCGTCATATTTTCTTCTATTGATTTTATTGTTGTGCCCTTTCTTGATCCAAAAGCAATGGTAAGAAGTTACCATATTGAATACCTTTCTTGGTCCTAAAACAATGGTAAGTGTTACCATATTTAAATACTTCCAAAAGCAATTAAGAGTTCATAATTAAGTTGGACAAAATCTTTGGTAAGATCTTTTAATTATATTAGGAATTAATTTATTAAACAAATATTTTATTTCCTAACATTATGTTTCCTTGAAGTTGTTGGATTCTTATTTGTGTAGAATTTATTCTTTGACTTATATTTGGAAACAAAATCTATATAATAAAGTAGTTTATTTGATTATGGAAACTAACTCCTAATCTTTTAGATACCTGGATTTCTTGTTTCCTGATTAAATTGTAGGTCTCCACCATTGTAGAAATATGAAACATGGCATAGAGAAGAAGAAACGCAGAGAGCAGAATACACACGGCAGAGAGAGCAGAGCATACAGAATACACAAAGAGATAATATTCAGAAAGTTGTGCTACTGGAATTTGAATGAAACTTCATTTTGAACTACATTGACCTGCTGATGATGTTTGTCTTCCTAGTCTTTCTAGGAAGTTTATTTTTTAATCCAACGTTTTCTTTACATTAGTTTCTGTGAGTTTTTCTCTCCAAGACGTGTTGTCTTGTGAGAGTTTTGATTTTGAAGATTTCACATATTGTTTTGTTAAAACACTGCATTCTTTTAGTAAAATCTTTTTGGTCATAAGGCTGGATCTACAAGCATAAACTTGTAGATTGTTTGGTAAACATTTGTGTTTAATTTTTGCTTTAAATTAAAAGTCTTCCGCTGTTTTTGAATTTCTGGTCAATGCACTTCTGGGTGTAGCTAGAGTAACAAACTACATCACGAACTACATTGACAGATTTCGTGAATCTTAGCTACTATTGAGCTTTCATCTTCCATTAAGTTGTACTCCTTTCGTTCCGGGCAAAAAGTCAATTATTCCATTTTTGAATGTTTTACTTAAATAGTTCAGTATGAAAAATTAAAAAATAAAAATATTATTTTATTACTAATAAACTAGTAAAAGTGTTATTTTTTTTAAAAAAAATTGATTTTCAAACTGAGATTTTTTGCCCGAAACGGAGGGAGTATGTTGTAACAAAAAAATTAACGGAATTTAATGGAGGATTTCAATAGCCATCCCTCAAATTTGAAAATTCTAAAATTAGGGTTAATAATTTAGGAATTAGGTTCTAATATATATGGAGGTTTGTTTTTATAAGCTTTTTTGAAACATTGAAACACCCTATGGAATTCAATCTTTAATAATTAAAACTGAATTATGATGTATAGCGTCTAAAGAAAAATGACCCACGTGGTGAAAAATGGGTAAATATGCCAACACTTTTGGTATTTTAGCCTCTTGTACTTTCTCTATACTTTGTACAAATCCATTTTGTGATAATTTTATTTTCCTTTTTTGTAATAATTGTTTTATTATTTCAAAAGTAAAATGGTGTTTATATTAATGTCGTATTTCACTATTTTGAATAAATGACTTTTTTTAGTTGGTAACGATATTTGGCTTATGGACGATCTTACGTGGAGACGGTTTTTTATTACTATTATTGACCCTCACGGGTTCTAGATTTGGTTGAGTCATCTTCTGATTCTATTATACGGTGGTTAATAGATCTGCGTACCAGTTAATATGGCAACTGTCTTAGAATCAAAGGTGTATTAGACCTAGTTAAGTGTTAGTTTCTCCAAGACGCGGACCAACAGGTTTCAACAGCAGCGTTGAAAGCACGGTTCAAACAACAGACTTGGAAGTCTGCTCAAGCTCAAAAATCAAGTTCAACCAAACACGTGGAATAAGGTCACATGTTATTTGATCTAGATATTTTTAATATCTAGTCAAATAATATTTAATTTATCTTCATCAGATTTCCCTTCAAAGAAGTTAACTATATCATTAATCTGGCTTCAGACTATCTGCACAAACAAAATGTCCAGACTGTTACCTGAATCATGAAAACTGAAGACATTACCTCATTTGGTTAAGAAAACTTTCAAAGTTGTAATACTTGTGAGCTGAAACCTTACTCTGTTTAGGAATGTGCCCTCTGCAATCACTTTGCATCTCGATGTCATTCTTTGCCTCATCCTACAAAGCGCCGAAATGCATTCAATGCATTTTATCGTTGGACACATCTTTCCACTTTCAGTCCAACGGTCCAAAAGATCTCCCTCGATATAAATTCAAGTTATGAAGATCTGAAGAAATAACAATCTCTTGCACAGTTGCACATTCAATACTCAAGCTTCATCTTCATAACTCAAGCATTCAAGAGATCAAAATGACACGAACTAACACTTCACCAAACTTCCTGAAGCTGCAGATCTGTCAGTCTTTACTCTGTTTCAGCTTCTTCTAGTTTGTTTTAAACTGTTCTTTACTTTAGCACTTGAGAGAACAATTATTCATTGATTGTTTCTCTCATCATTAAACACTTGGTTGAAAATTATTTTTGTACACGATCCATTAGTGATCTTACTTTCACACCTAGTGGATAAACAAGTGCACCTTTCAAAATCCAAAGCTAACCACTTTGGTAGTGGACGTAGTACTATTCACAATACGAATCACTTATAAATTCTGTGTATTTCCTGAATTACTTCTGCTTATCTTAAGTGATTCTATTATTTCTGCTTAGGTCTGCTGCTGGGTCTGCGTAATATCAATAGCACCCTTTAATCAGTTCTACACTCTTTATTTTCCACTGCATTAACTTTTCTTGTACAATTGTTTTTAACAGAAAAAAAGAACTCTTTGAGAAGTGTTTTAAAAGAATTTTTATTTGTGCCAAAATAATGATCACTTTTTTTTTTTAAAGGTATTCCTAGGGCATTAAGGTCCAAGATTAATCCCTGATTCGGACAGGACCAAAAGGGCGGTAAAGCCCTCAGTCCCTCACTACCAAGTTGTGATGCATTCGCATTCCTACGTTCGAATCGAAGATATATGATTGAGTTAAAACAACTCCTACCGATCTACGCACTTTGTAGTAAATACTTGTCATTTGCACTCCTTCCAACTCATTTATATTGGTTTACATACTTCCAGCTTTTTAAGTCATCTCAATAATGATAATATTAAATAAAAAACTGTATTGAAATAATAGTATAAAATTTGTATATCAAAAGATTTTTGAAACATTAATTGGACATCTTAAAATAGAAAATATGAATATTTAATCGGGACAGATGAATGAAATATATGTCGCTTTGGAGCTTTTTACACAGATCAATGAAATATATTGCAAAGACTGAATTGCCCTTATTTACTTTACTTCCAACATTAATGAAGTGTTTTTTGATACTCTTACCCAAATAGTCAAAAACAAGTCACAAAGTCAATAAATATGTGTAGAATTAGAAAGAAAAAAAGTTCATTGAAAATTGCAAAATAACATCTATTTTGAACAAAAAAAAACTCTCACATAACGACTTATATTATGAAACGGAGGGAGTAACAATTTTTTTAGTACCGTGTTCAAAGTCAAATAAGGCAGATGTTTTATACGAATGGTGTACTATATATAATTAGGTACTTACAACAAAAAAATGGTTAATTTTGTCATTGTATTTTAATCAATCGTTACATTTTGTTACTGTACTATTTTTTGAACAAAATTGTCATTGTACTTGAAAATGTAGATTCGATTTCGTCGTCATCACTAATCGTTATCTAATTTTCAACGAAATTAATTTCACCTGCCCCCCCCCTCCCAAAGGTTTTTAAAATGTAGTAAGATGGTTAATGATAGTTGAAGTTAAAAATTAAATGATGGATGGTTCTTAAACTATCTTTTTTTTTCTTTTGGAGGTTTAAAAATATTTTATGAAAAAAATTTAATGAAATATAAAAATACAAATAAGAAGGAAAAATATATTTTTCCTAAATAAAAAAATTAAGAAAAGAATATCAATAATACAATAGCGTCCAGTACTTCACTTACAATCGACAAAAAATTTACCGGCTGAGATTAAATTGTTTAAAAATATTTAACGGTTTGGGATCATCGCATGTGTGGAGGTGGTTATCTTTTTTGTTAATATTTTTTTACTAAATTATTAAAAGATTACTTAATAATTATTAAAAATAAATTAATAAAAAATATTAAATAAATTATTTTTTATTAAATTATTGAATTATTTAAAATAGTTCATTTTTAAATAAATTATTAAAAATATTAAATAAATTATTATTAAATAAAACATATATGACATAAATCATTAAATAACATTAAAAATTGTAAAAAAATTATTCTTATAAAAATAGCATTATTCAAAAAAAAAAACCAATAACACATCACAATTTTCAAAGTGGTTATTATAGGTTGAATTAAAAGTTATTTTTATAATCTTATCTTTATAATTCTCAATCATAACGGATTTTAAAAAACATTAATACATAAATAAGTTATAGTTTTAGTCAATTTTCTTTACGAATTAAATTACATTTTGACTATTAACAACTAGAGTTTAGAATTAACTTTTTTCAAAATTTGTTAATTGATTAGATTTCCTTTAAACTTATTATATTTTATTATTATTATTATTATTATTATTACTATTCTTATTATATTATTATTATTATTATTATATGATTCATTAAGACAAAATGTATATTTTAATTAATTTAAATATTTTTCTCTTATTTTTTATTCAAACAATAAATCTTTTCTTTTTATTTATATTTTTATATTTCATTCATTCATTCTTTTTTTGTTTTGTTTATAAAATAGTACTCCCTCAGTTCCAACAAAGAGTCAATTATGCTATTTCGAAATGTTTCACTCTAAAAGTCCACTTTTAAAAATTATGTTTATGATTTTTATAACATTTTATATTTATCATCCACTTGTATTGTAAGTACATTATTTATATTTAACTATTTTTGTAATTATGATTAACTTTAATTGTATTAATATATCCCTTAATAATTAGATTTTTCAAATGTGGACTATTAGGGTGGAACAAGGGACTATCTTTTTCTTAACCCTTAAAAGCAAAAAAAAAAAAAAAAGGGCCTCCCTTATAATTTAAGAACCAAAAAAACAATTTACCTTTTAACATCAACAATCATTAATGATCTTTCAACATTTAAAAAAAAATAGGGAGACAACTGAAATTAATTTCGTTAAAATTGGATAAATAACAGTTAGAGGTAGTTACGAAATTACATCTATTTTTAAAAATATAATGTCAATTTCACTTAAAAATAATATAGTGATAAAATATAAAGATTCGTCAAAATACAATCACAAAATTAACTATTTTTCCAATTTCCAGTACTTAAATATAACATTTCCAATCCTATGGGTTGGCCAATCAATGACTTGACCACCATGAGTTTTTGAGTGGAATGATTCATTTTGGGAAGTGTTTGGTGTTTTGACTCTCATTACTTACCAATTACTTTCGAGTCATGGACAAGCTCAATTCCACAAAAAGAGATTAGTGTGAAACTCAATGTGGTCCTTGTGAAAGGTGAATCTCTCTCTCTCTCTCTCTCTCTCTCTCTCTCTCTCTCCTAGTGTTATGAACTTTGACCATGAATACTAACTATCAATTTTACGATGATGGGTTTAAGTAAATGAACTGTTTTCAAGTAATTGTTAATCATTTTTAATTATTGAAATTTGAGTCTTTTCTTATATTTTACAACAACAAAAAAGTGAATATAGGAGTTCCATCCAGCATACCGAACATTTGTTTACTTTGTTAATGAGAGACTATATATGGGGGTTGGATAAACTTTGTTTTTTTAAGTGTTGGGAGTAGTTCGTAATTTAGTTAAAAGAAGGGACATTATTTAAAATTTGAAAAGCATGCTATTGCCTATTGTGAATGGAATAAGGACGGTAGATTATTACCTTTAACAAGTCATAAAGACGTTTTTAGGAAAGGCCAAATAAGAAGAAAAACAGGGGCACGTGCAATTTTCAAAGACCCTATTAACATGTTTTTGATTGGTAAAAATTATTCAGCAGTGGCACTAACACATGAGAATTGTAATCCCACCGTTCTAAAATATATGAAGTTTTAAGGTTTTTCATACAGATTAAGGAAACATATTATAAAGACTAAATTATTTTTATTTAAATATTAATAATGTGTTTTGATATTTTTATTCAAATAATCAAACACGAGTTACAAAATCAATAGATATGAGTAAAATTAGAAAAAAACTAATTTTTTTTAATTAAAGATTACAAAACATCATCTATTTTGGACCAAAAAACCTCTCCCAAAATGTTACATATTTCCGGATGGATGAGTATAACCAGTGGCGGATTAGTGATTCCATTTTCCAATGGAGACAAGGCCGCGTTTGTCACGGACAATTAAAAACGATAGTCTATTGGAATGGACTTTCTGTTGGAAACTTCTGCGCGCATGGTCTCCTCAATTTACTTCACGTTTTTGTTTACTTTGTACGTCCGGTATCAGATTCAGCCTTCAGGTATGTCGTGTGCTGGTAATGGTTTTAACGTGTGTTCCTCTGGAGTCTAGACTCTAGAGCCATGCATCACAAACGTTAACCCCTGGCCCTGCCTTCAAATTTTTTAATATTTTTTTTTAAAGTTGAAGGGGATATGGATCGAACCCCAACTCTTAATTTTTTTTTATTTTAATACTTTGAAAAACTACAATTATATATATATATATATATATGTGTGTGTGTGTGTGTCTTTTGGTATGACTCGAACAAATGGTGCCTCTGGTGAGGTTTTGAATACCCGGCCTCTCGGTTGAGAATTGTAAAGTCCAGGGTGTCTCTAGTGAGACTTGAATATCCGACCTTTCCGTTAGAAGAAATGAACAGTACCAGTTGAGCTAGTGCTCGTTGGTCCGGCCTTCGAAATTGAATTGTCTCCTTTTAATGAAAAAAAAAACAAAAAACAATAACATTTGTGATCACACCAAATCCGTGGTGATCTTGTCTGTAGTCCACATGAACTATGAAGCTAGTGAGCTGGATAATGACATATAGTGATAAAGTCTTTGTCCTGAAATAATAAGCGGTGTTGTTAAAGAAATCGGGGACTGCCCGATTCAAACCCTCCGACGTGGGAATTGGTTTTCCAATGACCAAATTATCCTAATATGCAAGGATGAAGGAGCTATTAATAAATCTGCCTCAACTCTTTTTTTCTCTCTTAGGATATGTAAAACTGGTTTTAGCAATAAATGTGGGGAATGTCTCTTATTTATACATCAATGTGTTGTGAGGTGGCATTTCCTAATTGGAGGAGGGGGTGGTTCATCATGATTATTCTGACACCGCGTTAGGTGTGTGATTAGGTGAATTTGCATGTTACACGTGACAGGACTCTTGATAGAGTTTTGCAAAGTTTGTTGCACAATCTCTTTGGTTGTCAATTGTCGAGGCCGAGCTAGACTGTCTTCGGGCTCGAAACCAAGATGAAAAACTTAGGAGGTTGACTTTGCCGAGATGAGCATGTAGAGTCAATAACGAGATGAGGTAGATCTTTCTCGGTAACCCTGACATCGCTTCGGGTGGTCTGTATAAAGATGGGACCCACTTTGCTTCCAACGAGGCGGGCTCTTTCGGTTTGTATTATAAGCATATTAACTATACTAAAAAATATATAATTATGATCAATTCTAATTATATTTATATATTCTTTAATAATTATATTTTAAAAATATTTTTTAATGAAATGGAGAAAGTAATAAATACTAACAAAATAAATTTAAAACGCAATAAATACTCCCTCCGTTGAAGACAAAGAGTCCGCGTTTGAAAAGTCAAACTTTTTAAGAAAATGACACATTTAGTAGCTCATTAGTAAAATGATATTTTTATATCTTAATTTTTAAAAGTGAACTTTTTAAGTGAAATATCCAAAAATAGAATAATAGACACTTTGTTCAGAACGGAAGGAGTATATTATACTCCCTCCGTTCCACCCAAAAAGTCTCCGTTTGAAAAGTTAAATTATTAAGGGATATATCAATGTTATTATAGTTAGTCATAATTATAAAAATATTTAAGTATAAGTAATGTGCTTACAACACAAGTAGAGGGTAAAGATGAAATACTATGTAAATTGTATATATAATTTTAAAAAATGAACTCTTAAAGTGAAACACTCCAAAATAATATAATGGACTCTTTGCGTAAAACGGATGGAGTAAGTGTTCGCTTGTAAGTATTTTACTTAAAATGTTTTCACATTATGCAGAAACTATGGTAATGACGATTTTGTAATTATTATTTATAAAGGACACCCAAAGAAATTTGATTGGCCATTACCTCATTAGTCTCACTCTCACCTCATCAAGCATTAGAGCATCCACAATGGTATATAACCCTAAAATACCCCTAAATTTTTTAGAGGCTTTAAAAATTTCAAAAAATACTAATAAGCCCAATACCCCTTTTTGTCGCTCTCTTTAATTAACTTAATAACCAATATTGTGAGGCTCTTTTAACCATAATTAACAAAAATATTTAACTTTTTGAAATTTAAGTTATGTTAAATACCTATTTTGCCCTTATAAGTTCTAAAAATATTAGAACCCCGAATATATAAACCCAAAGGGTTTATGATTAAACCCATATCACCATATGTTCTTGGTCTATTTTTGATTTTGAAAGAGAGAGTGGCGAAAGTTGTCTTCGTCTTCAACCTTTACTTTTACCCCCTCCTTCCTCATTGAACCTCTTCATGATATCAATATACTCATAATTTTAAGTTATAAATTTCAACAAATGAAAGCATATACAAAAAAAGTAGTGCAAAAATTCAATCACACTAGTCAATTAATTGACAAAACCCACGAAGAAAAATTCATTCGGAACAGCAAAACCATCATTAAAGTTCGATCAACGATTTGGGTTGTTCGCAATTCATAGGCTTCTACCCAACTACATAGTTTCAATCTCTAAGTTTGTACACATAATTTCAATCCGATCTGGTTCACAACAAAGATCATTCGCTGGGGAACAATAGCGCCAGGTCAAGGTGGAAGAGGAGGAGAAGACGGGTTCATGGACCCGATGCGATAGCTCGAAATAGATGCGGTGGAAATACAAAATTAACTCCACGATTCACAAATGCTCTTCCAATTCCAAAATCTAAGAGTTAAAATTACCTCTAACGCCGACATTATTGATCAAAGCATCGATATGCCCAAACGAAGCCCTATATGGATGCCTCGACATCGGGTACCATTAGAACTAACGAAGCACCAATGGAGAAGAAGCTCGGTTTGGCACAAGCTCGCCATCGAGTTGGTTGATTTTGTCTCGTAGAGATTGGATGCGCTTGATTCGACAAGCAACAACAACGATTTTGCAAATGGGTTTCGATTGTGCCATAGGAAGCACCGGCGACCATGACAACCTAAGGGTGAGATAGTGGCTTTATGTGTGTGAGAAAGAAGAATGGTAGTGATCGAGATCAATTAGGGGAGGGAGAGAGAAGATGAAACCACAGGAAAAATCTAAAAAGGTATTTTTTTAACATAAGGGAACCCTTGGGTTTTTTTTAATTCCAGTTGGACCCCTTTGGAATTCTAATATCACATAGTTTTAGAACTAATAAGGGTAAAATATGCATTTAACATAACTTAACAGTTAAACTTAACGTCCATCCAAAAATAGGGTTAACATGCAAGATAAGTCAGTAACCGAAAATTTTGACGCCTCTGGCCTGGCCTAATTGCAAGTTTTGAAAAAGTACAGTGGCCCAAAGGTACGTTTTGCCTTTAGCTTTTCGCTAAAATCTTGTTTTCTAAATTAAGATAAGTATTTCCTTCTTATTATAAAGTAACCATAAATTAGAACAAAGAGTGTATGAGAGAAAGAGAGAGAAAGAGTATTATTCAGGCTGAAGAATTCCGAGGTGATTGATAACTTCAGACTGCTCGGTATTTATAACCGAGAAGCACACATATAGTTGCCAAACATTGAATTGTTGGCACACAATTCCTCTACCTATACAATAGTCTACTGTTCATGTAATTGACTATTCATAACACTCCTCCTTGAACAAAGCATTGTAAGTTGAATAAGTGTGTCTCGATAAAAACCTTTAAGCCGAAAAACCCAGTAGGGAAAAAATCGGATATAAGGAAAAAAGTACACAACTTAAATCTGAATTGTGTGCATGGGATGTCTCGTTAAAAATCTTTCCATGGAAAGCCCAGTGGGACAAAACCATGATAAAGGGAAAAAGAGTACAGCCATATATGCTTCCCCTTGAACTAACAAGGGTCAAGAGAAATCACCTTTGTAAATCTCGTAGGTTTCGATCCCAATATCGTGAACATTCTTTCTGAAGGTTGTAGGGGGAGTGCCTTCATAAATAAATCTGTAGTATTATCACTTGATCGAACATATTGGATGCTGACCTCTTTCTTCTTTTCAAGTTCTTGAGTGTATAAAAAGAGCTTCGGGGGGATATGTTTGGACCTGTCACTTTTGATGTATCCCTCTTTACTTTGGGCGACACATGCGGCATTGTCTTCAAATAATACTGTCGGGTCTTTGTTGATGTAGTCTTGGCATTTTGAATATCTTGAGTCATAGATCGAAGCCATACACACTCTCGACTGGCTTCATGAAGTGCGATCATCTCAGCATGATTTGACGATGTAGCAACTAGCGTTTGTTTTTTAGAACGCCAGGAAATTGCAGTACCACCCATCGTGAAGACATAGCCGGTCTGTGATCTCGCCTTATGAGGATCAGACAAATAACCCGCATCTGCAAAACCAACTATTTCATCCTTTGATCCTTTGGGATAAAATAATCTCAAATCGATCGTCCCTTGAAGATAACGAAATATGTGTTTGATACCATTCCAGTGTCTCCGTGATGGAGATGAACTATATCTTGCCAATAGATTTGTAGCAAATGAAATATTCGGTCTGGTACAATTAGCAAGGTACATGAGGGCTCCAATAGCACTTAAGTATGGTACTTCAGGACCAAGTATCTCTTCATTCTCTTCACAAGGACGAAATTGATCTTTTTCAACATTCAGTGATCTATTAATCATGGGGCTAGTGAGAGGGTTTGCCTTATCCATATAAAAACGCTTCAAAACCCTTTTTGTGTAATTTGATTGGTGTACAAATTTTCCACTATGCAAGTGTTCTATTTGTAAACCAAGATAGTATTTGGTATGTCCAAGATCTTTCATTTCAAATTCTCCCTTTAGGTAATCAACTGCTTCTTGGATTTCCTTGGGAGTTCCAATGATATTCAGATCATCTACATAGACAGCGATAATTGCAAATCCAACTGTCGTATTCTTTATAAAAACATATGGACATAATTGATCATTCACATATCTGTCTTTCAACAAATGCTCACTTAAGCAATTATACCACATGCGTCCGGATTACTTTAATCCATATAGTGATCGTTGTAATTTAATTGCACATAATTCTTTGGGCTTTGAAACTCAGTGCTTCAGGCACCTTGATTCCATCAGGAATTCTCATATAAATATCGGCATCTAATGACTCGTATAAATAAGTCGTTACAACATCCATGAGATGCATATCTAGATTTTTCGAAACCAATAGGCTGATTAGATATCTGAACGTAATAGCATCCATTACAGGAGAATACGTTTCTTCATAATCAATCCCAGGCCTTTGGGAAAAACCTTGTGCAACAAGGCGAGCCTTGTATCTCACAATTTCATTTTTCTCATTTCACTTTCGAACAAAAATCCATCTGTATCCAATGGGTTTCACAGCTTCAGGTGTGAGAACGATATATCCAAATAATTTTCGTTTATTTAACGAATTTAATTAAGCCTTCATGGCATCTATCCATTTGATCTTGTCATGCCTCTTTTGACATTCAGATACAGATTTTGGTTCGGGATCTTCAGTCCCGTCATTAATTTCTTGGGATACCGAATAAGAGAATATATCATCAATATTCTCCATTTCATCTCGGTTCCATATTTTTCCATTACACATGTAATTAATGGAAATCTCATGGTTATCGTTGCCTGTAGGGCTTACTAGATTTGCATGATCGTGTGTTTCTTCTGGAACAATTTCACGATCGTGTGTTTTTTCTGGAACACTTTCATGTGAATGGGGATTTTCAATCACTTTCTTTTTGCGAGGATTTTTATCCTTTGAACCAATGGGTCATCCACGCTTCAGGCGTGTCTTAGATTCATTTGTCATTTTATCATTTGGTAGCCCTTTTGGTATTTCAATTCGGGCAGGAGCATTTATAGCAGCTACATGTGACTTTGTCACTCTCTTTGTATCTATAAATGCATCTGGCAATTGATTTGCTACATTTTGTAAATGTATGATCTTTTGAACTTCCAGTTCACGTTGCTTTGTGGGAGGGTCAAGGTGCAATAACGATGATGTGCACCATTTGATCTCTCTTCCCACTTGTTTCCCCTCTTCACCTAAAGGTGGAAACTTGTCTTCATTAAAATGACAATCGGCAAAGCGTGCCGTAAAAACGTCACCCGTTTTTTTTCAAGATATTTTATTATAGAAGGGGATTCATACCCAACATATACTCTCAATCTCCTTTGTGGTCCCATCTTTGTGCGTTGTGGTGGAGTAATTGGTACATATACCGCACAACCAAAAACTCTTAGATGGGATAGATTCGGCTCTCGCCCGAATGCCAATTGTATTGGGGAGTACTTGTGATATGCACTTGGCCTGAGTCGAATCAATGCTACTGCATGTAAAACATCATGACCCCATACAGAAGTAGGGAGCTTTGTTCTCATCATTAATGGTCTAGCAATAAGTTGAATACGTTTGATCAACGATTCAGCCAAACCATTTTGTGTATGAACATGAGCTACTGGATGTTCAACATCAATCCCTATTGTCATACAATAATCATTGAATGCTTGAGATGTAAATTCACCAGCATTATCAAGTCTAACTTTCTTGATCATATAATCTCGGAATTGTGCTCTCAGTTTGATTATTTGTGCAAGGAATTTGGCAAATGACATATTACGAGTTGATAATAGACATACGTGCGACCATTTGCTAGAAGCATCAATTAATAACATAAAGTATTGGAATGGTCCACTTGGTGGATGGATAGGTCCACATATATCACCTTGAATTCGTTCCAAAAAGGATGGTGATTCATATCCAACTTTAGTTGGTGATGGTCTAGTTATCAACTTTCCTTGAGAACAAGCATCACAATGGAGTTCATTAGATTGAAAAATCTTCTCGTTTTTCAATGGATGACCACTAGAATTCTCAATAATTCTCCGCATCATTATTGATTCTGGATGCCCCAATCGATCATGCCAAGCTTTAAATGTTTCAAGAACTTCGTTTGTCAGAATATGATTCAAATATTCTTATGATTGTACTATACAATCCAGAAGATAGAGATAGCGATTTTTCCAATATACACTTGCTTCTGGAAGTGTTTGAGGTAATGCAAAGATATTCATCATTCCCCTTATTCATAGTCTCAATATGATATCCATTCAGACGAATGTCTTTGAAACTTAACAAGTTTCTTTGAGATTTAAGAGAGAACAATGCATTATTTATCATAAATTTCGTGCCTGGCATTAGGAAAATTGCTTTACCAAATCCTTCAATTATTTTGGCATTACCAGATATAGTGTTAACATTAGCCTTGTCAATTTTGAGATAAGAAAAATATTTCTTATCTTTAAGTATGGTATGCGTAGTAGCGCTGTCTGCAAGACATAAATCTCCTCCTTGGATTTTGGATTCAAACATATTTGTGATCTATTTCAATATGAGAGAAAGAAAAATATGATGAATAAATATGATAACACATTGAATGCAAAATACATATATAAACTTTATTGTGAACATGCTAGTATACAAAGGAAAAACAGATAATATTCCTACATAACAACATGTTACTTTTTCCATATCTTTTATCTCATAACTTTGATCTCAAACTAGCTTCATTCCTATGTTAATTTATTGTTCATGACCAATATCATCACTAATGGTATTGGTCATGTCGACGTTGGCCATATCACCGAAATCAAAATGAAGATCTTCAAGATCATTTTCAAGGAAATTTGTCTCAACATTTTTCCCTTTTTGTGATATCTCATAAAGATCAACTAGATGTTTCGCCATTCGGCATGTGCATGCCCAGTGGCCTGTCATGCCACACCTAAAACATGAACTTTCTTCATTGTTTTGTCGCACATTTTGCCCACTCGAAGAGTTGTTTCTATCATCATCTTTGTTCCACTTCAGGTAGCGAGAGTAATTTCCATTATATGGATGATGATGATGACGATAGTTATTTCTTCCACGGCCTCTTCCTTGGCCTTGATTTCGACCACGACCCCGACCTTGTCCATGATTTCCTTGGCCTCGACCAAGACCGCGACCACGACCACTACCACGCCCACGCTCTTGGCCTTCATCATACATATGGGCTGAACCAGTCGGACGAGATTTATGATTCTTCATTAGAATCTCATTATTATGTTCAGCTACAAGGATGCAAGAGATCAATTCGGAGTACCTTTTAAAACCCTTTATCGATATTGCTGCTGCAGGAGCATATTCGAGGCATGAAATGTGGAGAATGTCTTCTCCAACATATCATATTCAGTTATGGTTTCCCCACATAATTTCAACTGTGAGGTTATTTTATACATCATAGAACTATATTCATTGATGGTTTTAAAATCTTGTAGGCGGATATGAATCCAATCATAGTGTACTTTTGGGAGAATGACCGTTTTCAAATGGTCATATTTTTCGTTCAAACTTTCCCAAAAGACGAGTGGATCATTAACCGTGAGGTACTCCATCTTTAGGTCTTCGTGGACGTGGTGTCATAGGAAAATCATGGCTTGAGCCCGGTGTTGATTACTTATCAATTCATTATTACTTTGTTGGATAGTATTTTCGAGGCTTCTGGCGGCCAGGTGGGTTTCAACATCTATTTTCCAAGACATATAATTTTTCTCTGTTATGTCCAGCCTTTCAAATTCGAGCTTAGCGATGTTTGCCATTTGTGAAGAAAAAACTATAAAAATGAAACATATATATTAATAAAATTATGACATGGAAATTTTATTCATATGATAATCAGTACATGTTAAAATGTATGTTGAAAGCTATTGTAACTGCTAACATGACAAACATGATACAAAGATAGGTAATAAAAATCCGAAAATCGTTTGGAGGGTATTCAGCAACAAAAACCAATGCGGTGCACACAATAACAAGTATGATAATAATCATCAACATTGGAGGAAACATTTTATAGAAGAAGATATGGTATTGAGAGTTTGTAAGGATGTAGTAAAAATGTGAGTAATCTATTAAGATGTTGTATATATGGAGAGAAAAAATGACCGTTTATGACCGTTAACTAGCCGTTTATTACCGTTGGAGGAGAGATATAAAATCAGTAAACTAGTCGTTAACTAGCCGTTAGAGGAGAGGGGTAAAAATGTAAAAATTATGATTTAATAGAATTGCATTTATATTATGAATAAATATAAATCTTATTAGGAGCAATAAATTGATCATAAATAAAATAACTCTTCATGAATATTTTTCAGTCAACTTTATACAGCTGTTATACAGTATACATATATATTCACGCCACGCTACTCAACAAGCCTTTCTGTGGGTGTTTGAAAGTCAGTAATAAATATATATATATATATATATATATATATATATATATATATATATATATATTTATAAATATTCAGTTTATAGCTTGAGGTTATTTTCGCACAAGCATCAACGAACATATATATTATGCGTTAAATAATAAATTATTATTTCATCATCTCACCATATATTATCGATGGTGGCTCAGCCAACCTTTTCTTAATAATGATGATATACGATATATATTGAAGTAAACCAGAGACATAAAATAAATAATATATCGGTAGAAAATTTTACCGTTTGAGATTGTTAAGAGTAGAACAATCGTGCTGATAACGTGTTATAAAGTAACCACAAATTAGAACAAAGAGTATGAGAGAAAAAGAGAGAGAGAGAGAGTATTATTCAGGTTGAAGAATTCCGGGGTGATTGATAACTTCGGACTGCTCGGTATTTATAACCGAGCAGCACACATATAGTTGCCAAACATTGAATTGTTGGCACACAATTCCTCTACCTATACAATAGTCTACTGTTCATGTAATTGACTATTCATAACACTTCTTTCTTTTCCTTTCTAGGGAACTACATGATTAAGTATGAAGTTCCCCAACCGCCTTGCTATGTCTTATCCAAGGTTCTAAAAATCGTTAGGCGGTTGCTAGGCGGTACACTAGCGCCTAGCGCCTAGGGGACTAGTCGAGGCGTAAACGGGGCCTAGGAATTAAGGCATAATTACCATTTTTTGATAATTTACATCAAAGATCAAACACATTAACTACAAATTTAATTTTTTTTTTTATGTTTGTCATTTTATCAAACACTTGTCTATATTTATAAAATGAACAAAAATATACAAACCTACTCTTAATCTCAATCCCAAAGCAATAAACCAGCCAAGTTTAGAACTAAAAACAAAAAAAGATATTACTCAAGTTCGCCCCCCATTACCTCCCTCTCTACCTCACCATTACCACTCTCCCTTCCTTCTCCAGTTCGCCTTCCCTTCCTTCTTCGGTCACCGCATGTCACAAAATCAAAGTTACAAAAATAAATTAAGGTCGCCGAGGTTTGGCGTAAGCGCCGACTTGGTCGATTAGGCGGCGACTAAGAAAGTCGCGGCGGTAGAGAGGGGCCTAGGCGGAGCTAGGCGGTGAGTTTTAGAACACTGGTCTTATCTTGGTAGTTGATAGACCTAAAAACCCGAGTTCCTAGACTTCCTAGGGACCAAAGAATACGCTAAAAAAAAAAGGTCAAGCATAAATTGGAGAAAGAATGGTATCTCGCGAGGAGCCCACTGATTCTACCATAAAGGCCAACGATAGACAATAAATCCCACCGAACACAGCTTACATTTTTTATCGTATTGTGCTCTCCAAAGAGCAATTCTTCTCAAAATCTTACTCAAAAAGTACTGGGTTGGAATTTCATTCCAACTAACGATTCTTGTGGTTCCGGAAGATCCAGCTACATGAGAACCAGGAATGGAGAGCTTTCCCTCCCCCACCCCCTTTTTCCGCCGACTCTTTGGTCAAGTAAAAAAAGAACTGTATGAGGTCTAATGATTTTGTTAATCCGTCTATAGGGTGGGTAATTATTTCAATCTAAAACCTCAAATTTGAAGTAGTTTCAACACCCACCATTATTTTCAATTCTAACTTCACATCAAACTCTATATAAAAAGTAATATTCTTTAACATATTCTATTTTTATTTTTCAATTAACCTTTTAAAAAATATATATATTAATTAGCTATAAATTCAAAAAAAATAAAAATTTGTTTAAAATATTTTTAAATTAATAATATCATATATTTAAAAACTAATATCTATATTATAAAACAGCTAGGTAATTGGCTAGGGCTATTCAGAGGTTGAAATTAAATTATCTTAAAAAAATTAACGATTGAGATTCACTCTCACATTCACATGTGTGAGAAGTTATCCATTTTTAATTCCCTATTTTTTCCTTCGTTATTGCAAGTCACCCCTTATAATTAATATTATGAGCAGTCAATCATTTTTCTTCTCCCTATATTTTATCTTCACATTACAAAGTCACACCCTACGATTAATCTTCTGAACAGCCCCCCCTTATAAAATATCAATCTCTCAACTATCACTTGAAGTAATGCACCTCTCAACTGTAACATTTTTTTAAATCGCACCTTCAATTTAGACATTGTCATTTCAATTGACTAAATCACATATAGGGGTGGCAAATTTTTATCTAGTCCATTGAGTTATCCAATATAACCATTATAAAAGACTTATTGGGTGTTATCCATTAACACTCAATTAAGTTAATGAGTGTTAATGAATAACACCCATTAGAAACCAATAACAAAATGGATAATTATGGATATTAACCGGTTATCCATTGGATTTATCCATTAATGTCACCACAACCATTTGGTTTTCAACTAATGCCACCATCACCACCCGCCTTCGCCCACCGCCGCCACTTCAGAACTCCGACAACCGCCACCAATCACCACCACCCACTGCCCACCGCCACCACCACCACCATAATATGTTCTTTACTTAAAAATGATAATAAATAGAAATGAAACTTGTTATCAACAAGATTTGAACTTGAATCAAGTTACTTTATACCAAACCTTGCTACCACTAGGTTAGAACAATTTTTGAAATTTATTTGAAAGTTTTATATAAATATAAACAAGTAATCATAAAAGTTGTTGATTATTATGAACTTATTTATTATTTTGTTTTGGATTATTTATAATTATAATGAATATAAGTATTTAAATTTAATTTTTTTATATTTTTTAAAAATTGCACCTAAATTACACCAATTTATTGTTCCCCCACACTCTTCATTTATTTGTCAATTTCATTTTGTTAAATTAGCAATTGACTCTATTTCATTTATTTAGCTTAATATCTGTTGCTCCATTTCATTTGGTTTTAAAAAATATTTAGCTAGAAATTAAAAGTTGGCAAGACAAAAAAGAAAACAAAGTCTACACGAGTTTAATATGCATTTTTTATAATACAAATTCATGACCACAAATTATGACATTTTTTAACAAAAAATATGCATTTTTTTTTATATTTGATGATTCATTTCATTTCATTAACTTTTAGTAATCCATTAGTAATAAAATGATATTTTTATGTCTTAATTTTTGAAAATAGACTATTTAAGTGAAACATCCCGAAATGAAATAGTTGACTTTTACCTGGAACGGAGGGAGTATATTGGTCTGATAGTCGTGGGTGTTTGTTAGTGTAGTCGGAATGATTGGCTATTCACTACTTGCTGTTTTTTTAATTTTTGCATCTGTTGCTTTTTTTGATTCTACTATAATTTCTCTAATTTATTTGTAAGAACAAAAATATTTTATAGTCAGTTTGTGTCGAGATAACTGAAAGATGACACAACTAAAGCATTTTGTGATATAGAGTTTCCTAGAAAGGTCTCCAAGCTATGGTTGTTTTGCTTGCCAATTGCAATTAACACAAGCTATGATTATGTTATTCTTTGAGCAGGTATTGTGTGAGTGCTTGCATATATATATATATATATATATATATATATATATATATATATATATATATATATATATATATGTGTGTGTGTGTGTGTGTAACGCCCCAAACTCGGGTCCGACCCTTTGGACCCACATCTGACCACGTCACTATAAATTCAAATTTAAATAAAGACTAAATCGAAACGTCTTCCAACTAAAATTGCAAAAGTCTCCAAATTAAAACACAAACATCCAAAATAAATTACGAAACAAAAGTCTACTAGTTTAACTACGTCTCTATTAAATTCCAAAACGCCTAAAAGTCTTGAATCCTTCACTGGTATATATCATCTACCTCAAGCTTAGTCCTTAATTCCGACCTAGAAGAAGCGTGATGTGAAGGGTGAGCGAACAAAGCTCAGTAAGATCATACGTTGCCCCTCCGGTTTCTAAGGAGGGATGACTCAAAGAATAATCGTGATGTATGTAAAACAGAGTTTAGATATCTGATAATTGACAAAATCAAAAGATGGGTATCAAACGACAAAAAAAACTCTTTTTAAATGAAGAGTTCAATTAAAACAAAAATGTGGATCAAATAAGTTTGTCGTTACTGACTGTCCCATACCAGCTAGTAACAACCGAAGATCAAATACATTTATTAAGATCACGTAATGGTCTATTGACCAAGAACCAAATCCCCCGAAAGGTACACAAATCCCCCGTAGGGTACACAAATCCTCCGAAGGGTACACAAATCCCCCGAAGGGTACACGAATCCCCCGAATAGTATATTGTTATGATATATCCGGATAACCACACTCATAAACCAAGTGGTGCAACTTCATTTATTTCAATGGTTGTCACAAAAATCTTCGTGACGGGTTGTTCATAAGTAGCGATCATAAATAATTTCAAAACATAGATATTACTGTTAATGCACCATTATCAAAACGTAAATCATATTAAAATTCGTCATTTTCAATACCAAAGACTAGTATATCGACAAAGTTTACAAACACAAAGCAGTTTCTCAATAACAAAGGTATTTCATGAAGAAAAAAAATCAAAGTAGAACATGAAATCTGTGAAAACGAAGACATAACGAAGATATCCAACAAAGACTAACGACGGAGTCAAAGAAACTACCGACATGAGGTCGGCTTGGCAAATGAAAGAACGAAAAATTCAAGAATCAGCGGAAGCCTAACATTAAAAGTATTTTCATACGTTTGCAAAGAACCTAAAAGAAACGTAATCCCTTATCTGAACAATATTTTGAAATTAACTTGTCGATCAAAAACTCCGCTAGATGTGTCGACCCAATCTAAATTCAAAACACAATTTTGATTAAGTGACTATACTATTCATAATAATTTTAGTAGCTAAAATAGAATTAATAATACAACATGAGTAGTAGATATTATATCATTATTTATTTACTCTTTTTCTTCCAACCTATAAATACTGAATCGCACCAAAACTGTTGAATTCCCTTCTAAATGCATAAGCCCAACAAAAGATACATCTAAAAAGGAATATATTTAAAATAAAAAAACACTAAATCCAAACCCAATTTTTTGTCCCACACTCGGTTAAAACAACATGCACCAATTCAACACCCTCCTGCCATGCCATGCGATGCACCTCCTCATCAAAGCCACAACACCAATATTTTTTTTATCACACTTTCTAGTTAAATATTAAAATTGACATGACCCTCCAAATCAATAGCAAAGCAATAAGGTAATATTATTAAACAAATATGGTGAGGAAAAGAAGAACAACCCAACTTTCGAAAACTTACACCTCAATCTGTATGAATTCATTTCTTTTCTTCCTTCACTTCCCGCACCATTAAAACATCATGAGCCTGTTTGATTTAACTTATTGATATGTGTTGATGGCTTATTACTTATGACTGATGACTTATTGCTTATAACTTATAACTGATGACTAATAACCGGTGATGTTTGATTTAGTATTTTAAAAGTGCTGATTAACTTTCATAAGTTAGAGTGTGTGTTTGATTAATAAGTTGAAATAATGCTGAAATCAAATATAAAGACTAAAATAGCATCAACACATAATGTGATTTACATTATTATTATTATTATTATTATTATTATTATTATTATTATTATTATTATTATTATTATTATTATTATTATTATTACTATTATTATTATTTACATTATTATTATTAATCTTACTTTTAATCGTATTATTATCATTATTATTTATTTATTATTATTATTATTATCACTTTTTTTATTATTTAATTAATATTAATAAAAAAATTATCACTATTATTAATTATTACTATTATTATTATCATTATTATTTCCTTTATTATTATTATTACTGTATTAACATTAATATTACTTTTATTATTATTATTACTTATTAATTTTAGTATTGATTTTATTATATTAATAATAATATTAATTTTATTTATATTATTAATTTTACTTATTATTATAATTGATTTTATTATTATTAATATTATCTTTTATTATTATGATATTAATATTAATATTAATTTTATTATTATAATATTGATATTAATATTACTTTTATTATTATTATTATTACGATTATTTTTACTATATTATTATTAATATTACTTTTTATTATTATTATTATTATTATTATTATTATTATTATTATTATTATTATTATTTATTATTACTATTATATTTATCATTATTAATACTATATTTATTATTTTTATTATTATTATAACTATTATCATTATTCATATTATTATTTATTAATATTATTATAATTCCTTTTTATTATTATTATTATTATTTATTATATTATTATTATTATTATTATTATTATTATTATTATTATTATTATTACTTTTTGTTTTTATTATTATTATTAAGAAGGGTAATATTGGAATATATAAATTTCAATAAAGAAGAGGACTCACAAGTTTTTGAAAAGTAGTATTAAGTTACCTTTTAGTCACTTTACCACTTTACCCTTACTTTTCAGTGCCACATACACATAGACATGGAAACTACACATTAAACTAATATAAATAATCAAGTCAATTGTTTTTTTAAACCGTGGATTAACAGGGAGTATTAAGCATTATGTTTAGTGCTTATTTATGATCATACATGTGCTTTACTTATGACTTATCTTACAATAAGTGAAATCAAAATTTCCCATAAACGCCCATCTCTTTCCCCATTTGTTTTCGTCTTCTCTCTCTCTAGCTCACGACTATCGCACAGTTGTATTCTTTTCTCCATTGTTCTATTTCCTCTCTTCTCAACTTATTTATATAAAACCCTACCAAGTTTTCTAACCGTAAACCAAAATCCTAAAATTAACTGGACCGAGATTAATTATGTAATATTAATGGGGAATTAGAATTAAAGTTTTAGTCAAAAGTGGGCCTAGCCCAATCCAACTCAATTGATTACTAAATAGCTCCAAAACAATTTAATTAACCCAAACAATTATGATATTAATTAAATATGTCCAAAACAATTATAATTTTAATTAGCATGAATTAATATTTTTAATTAAAATTATCGGGGTATTACAATATATATAAAGTAGTCTTACAGCTAGTGTCTGCGTCTTTGTTTAGTTTTGTGTGTGTAAGAGTGTGTTTGTGTGTTTTTATGTATTTTTGGCTAGTTTTGTGCATGTGTTTTTTTTATATGTTGTGATTAGTGAATACTAATATATGTAGGAAAATAATACTCAAAAACAAATTAAAATATAATGTTATTTATTGAGTATTATCCGGCTAATATTCATTTATTAATGGATAGAATTAGATATTATCCAATAATATCCAATAATACTCATTAATTATATTTGGTAGATAATAATTTTATCCAAATTATCCGATAACACTTAATTGCCATTCCTAATCACACACCGTACCATAAGCACAAACATAAAGATCAATGTATTTTTAAAAAACGTGTGTGTGCCAAATATGGTATTGATGAATAGTGTTATACCCTGAATTCACACCAAAACAAGGGAAAGTTGGCATTTCCCATCCAAATAATTCTCAATACTTTATGCTTGATCATCCTTTTGACCTTTTTCTTCCGATTCGTTTTTTTTTTTGAAATTTCAAAGAACAACTCCCTGTGGAAAATGTCGTTTGCAGTGTTCATGCCAAGTACGTGTTAGGTGAGCTGCTACCACCCAAAAAGATTGAATTTTTTTTCCTTGGTGTACAAACCTAAATAGAGGATTTTGGAGCCATTTCAACGGCAAGAAAGATATAGGGCAATGATATTCTTTATAAAGTTAAAATCCAAAACTGTGGGGATTATTTTTTAAATAACTTGTACTCAATCTAAAATAAGTACGAATTTAATTTTAATAATTTGTTCTTCTTAATTAAATGAGTGTCAATTAATGTGTACATTTATTAATTTTACTTTTATGATATTATATATCACGTGCAAATGTTGTACTTTCAATGTTATATATAGATATAGATACAAATATTGCGGACATTAATTTGCATGCATCTAATTAAATTAATTAAAGAAATTTAAAAATTACTACAACTCGCTTAATTTTATTTGAAAAGCTAAAAGTCAATCTTACTCATAAATCTTTGTCGGTTGTCCAAGATGAGGACTAGGTCAAGTTCAAAAATCTCCATGCAATTTCCTCATGAGTGTCGTGCACGTTTTAACTTACTCAAAAGTCAAATTCTTTTAGGAATAGGACCGGAGTGATTCCGACAAAATAAGACAATCAATTTTACATGCGATAATTACTAAAAGTGTCTTTACTCAGTTTTTAAATAAATAAATAAAAGGATTAATACACACCTTCCATGCCTAAATTATCGTACCCGACATATAAATTAAGAAAAAATACTTAACTTGATTATTTATATTGGTTTAACGTGTAATTTTTTTTAAAGTTTATGTGTATGTGACCCATAATTAAAGTAAAGTAAAAAAGTAAGGGTAAAGTGGTAAAAACGATGTTATAAAAAGGTAAGTTTCAAAGTGGACAATTATTTTGGGACGGACGAAAAAAAAAGGACGATAATTTAAAGACGGAGGAAGTATTTTTTAGTCCATGAACTATCCACAAAATATGTGTTTCGTCCCATTATTTATTTTTTTATTCGTTGGGTCCTTAAACTCAATTTTTACGGTGAGATTCTCTCTTTACAGGATTACCATGAATTTTTCGTGCAATGAGCTGTTCATACAATAACCATCAAAACCATGGTATCAAAGCTGGTTTAAATTTCCGCTGCTTATTCCTTAATCGATCTCTCGTTGTTCTATGTAGATCTCTTCTCCTACACTTCCGGCAACCATCACATAACTTAGAAAACTGTAAGTCTAGTTGACAACAATATAAAGCTAGAGGGGGTGAATAGCTTTTTTTTAAAACTTTAAGTGTCATTTGAAAAATTCAAAATTTACAACGAAAAATATAACTTTTGGTTATTAGTTGATGTAATGGCAGCTGACTTAAAAGAATTGATGATTTCTTGCTTGATGATATTGGTCAGTCGGAAAGAGTAACTTGGTCAGCTAGCTGACACTGTTATATAGGTTTTCAAAAGATCACAAGTTATAGAGAATAAATTGAAAAACATTTTATAAAACAGGTAAATAAACAACTTATGAAATTTATTGGCTGACACTTATGTAGATTGAGACTGCTTAACTGTTAGAACAATTTGTAAGAACTAATGAGTAAAAGACAAGGAAGTTGAAGCGGTTCACAGTAGAAGCTGCTACGTCTATTACCAAATTGGTCAAACTTAGATTTTTGAAGTGCACTAATATTATTAATAATCTAAGTGATCACTAATAGATTAGTGTACAACAAGGATCGGTATTTAGGGAGTATGATTGAAAGACAATCACAGTCGTGAGACAATCAAATGATTCCTTAAAAAATATGAAAGAAGTAAGGAATGACTAAACAATAATTGTCTAAACACAAACTAGGAGAGAATAAAACTATGAGACTATCTAATTGGTGTTTAAGGCTGGAGTACTTCAAAAAATGATTGTTTGAGAGAATAGAATGAACGCTTCAATTGACTTCAAACTATTGTTTGCAAGGTCTTTATATAAAGTTGCTTGTGATTCAAACCGTTAGAGGCAAGATTTGAATTTGAAAACCAATCTAATTTGATGAGAGAATACTTTTACAAGATCATAAGGATCTTGTAAGTAGGATATAAGACATGTATTTTTATCCTAGCACAAACAAGGAAAATATTAGAAATATCATGTTTGATCAAATCATAAAATGATTGATTTTATATGTTATCTTAGAAGAGTCAGCCGATAAAGGAACTTAAGATTTTAGAAACTTAGTCTGCTTAAATTATCTAACTTAATGGTTTTAAGCAAATCAAGCATAATCCAACAGAAACACCCACCTCCGATCTCTCTTCTCCCCGTCTTCTTCTAGTCTCCACCCAGACCCGACGGCATCCCCTCTTTTACAACGCTGGAGCTCTTTCTCATTCTCCGAGCTCTCTCTACTCCATCGCTGGCTTCCTTTCTCCATCTCCGGCCAACTATGCCATCTACAACCTCGATTCCAGCAAAGTAGCTTTCAAGCCTCACCGTCTTTATCACCTCAGTATATATGCTCTCTCTTATCAGATTCACCCCACTTAGACCTCATTACTGCCTCGATCTTCATCTCTCACAGATCCGAAAGCTCTCCGACCAAACTTCCACCAATTCACGCCGCCGCCCCTATTTCAGGCCGGCATGTCTCTCCCTATTCCAGTGACGACATCTCTCTTTGCTCTTCGTTCTTTCTCACCATTTTCGGACTCCAACCATCTCAATCCAACCGCCTTCTATCCCCCAAACTTGAGTCCAGATCGGCCGATCTTTTTCCCTCCATCGTCGGCCTCCTACTATTTTGAGCTCCGTCATTGCAACTACATAGTCGCCCCAGGAGAAAGCTTCCATTTAGGTCCTCCATTCTTCAATGACAGAACCCAGCTCACATTAATTGAGGAACCTCAACCCAAACAGCTCATTCTCCATCTTTGGCTCCAACAACCTCCCAAAAGCTTTCTCCCTCTATCTTATTTTCTATCTCTTTCTCTCAAACCGGCAGCGTCTTCACTCCGGCCTTCTTCTCTTCTTTATCGAATCTCCATAGCCACTCCAGAACCGCCCAAACACCTTCAACCCTCAACAACCGCCCGATCAACGGGGATGATTTACTTTGGGAAATCAATGGTAACCTTTTCGATTATGGGGGCAAATTTGAGATTTCAATAAAAAATTTATGGAAAAACTCACGGTAACCCCGTAAGAGGGAATCTCATCGCAAAATTGAATTCAAGGACCGAACGAATAAAAAAATAAATAGTGAGACCAAACACATATTTTGTGGATAGTTTAGGGATCAAAAAATACATTAATCCCAAATAAAAAGATATGATATTATGAGCTCAACCTTTTGATATTCCTACAAAGTTGGAGTTAATGCTTTCAAATCGATCAAATAGACTTAGATCTCAACATAGTCAGATCAATTTTGTAATTTTTTTATTACATGACTTTTCAAATCATCACCAACTTAATCATCAAGTAGTTTTAAAAGTAAAATTTGTATGAATACCACAAGTTTGAGCTCATAATATAGTTTGTCAAAAAAAAAAAAACACACACACACACACACAACACTACCTAGTTTTTACGTTAAGTATTTGAATGAGATAAAGATTTATACTCTCTTCGTTTTCAAATTATCGTATACCTTTTCTTTTTCGCATGTTCTTAAATAATTGCTCTCTTTCAAAACTTTCATTTTTAAGAAAATACTTTTACCAATTTAATTGTCACACAGTTAAGGGCATTAAAGGAAACCACACATTTCATCAAAATTTATAATGCAATCAATTATTTTTTCTTAAACGATGTATCGGGTCAACCCAAACAATATTTTGAAAATGGAGGGAGTACAATGTTACCACATTCTTGGCCTTCTTTGCTTAGGGTCTCGGCCGACACACCGACCTTCTTGGGATCATAGTCATCACCACACTTAGCCATCCTTGAATTTCTATTTATTTATTTATTGGGTTTTTTCCAAAAAAAATATATATTTTTAAATTCCAATAGTTACTCTCTCTCTGTTTTCCAAATTATTGTCCTCCTTTTTTTTGGTTCGTTCTTAAATTACTCCATTCGTTCGAGTAAAAAATCTCTATTTGAAAGTCAAACTTTTCAAGAAAATAAAAGTTTTAATAGTTCATTATTAGTGATTTTTGGTCCATTATGGGAGCTTTGGGTTTTCTGTATCAGGTTATCCCTTTTTAGAGGATAACAAGATGCAGGAATACATCACCCTTTCATTCGCATTTTCCTTTGTGTAGGGGAAAATGGAAAGTGCAAGAAATGATATTGCGGGTCCCACTATGGATTTTATAAAAACTGCCTTAAGGCCTATTTCGGATCGCCATGAGAGCTTTTGAGTTTTCTGTATCAAGTTATCCCTTTTTTAGAGGATACCAGGATGTAGGAATACATCTCTCTTTCATTCACATTCTCCCTTTCTAGGGGAAAACGGAAAATAATGAGAAAGGATGTTGCGAGACATCACTGTGATCCAAAATGTTTTGATAGAGTCGCCATCTTTATTTTAAGGAGAAAATAAAGAAAAAACCAAAAACAAAACCAGAGAATGCAAAAAAACGGGTTCGGATGCTAAGTTACGAATTGGGAAGGTGCTAGGCACCCAACTCGCCCTTTCGGTCTCAAAAACAGTTTTTGGCTAAATTATGTTTTTTGTTATATTTATTCAGTAAATAAATAAAGCATTAAAGAGATAAAAGAAAACAAATACATCCATGTCTACATTATTTACGGACTTGAAGCAGTCTCCTTCCAATAATTACAAATACATTTAAAAATATTTGGCCATAATAATGGCTCTTTTTAATGTTATTTTCTAAATAAATCCGGGCAGTACAACGGCTTATATTTTTACATTGGGCCGGATGGAAAATAGTTTTTTTATAAAATAGCGCTCTTAAAGGCTCACCTTTTAGAGCGTGGTGTGCTCGCTCTGTCCTTCCGGGAGAGGGAGTCTTTTTCTTCGGCCGGTTCGGGCGAGGGTAACCGCTTAGAAGGTTGCTTCTGGGCACCGTCAAACGGACGGAGCAACTGGTTGCGTTTTTGCTGCTACGTGCTTGCTGCTGGCGGTTCAGACAGGGTAACTCCCGTATGTAGCATTTTGACCCGTGCAACACTTTGTTCCGACATTTTTTTTTTGCAGAAGCCCACTTTGACACTATTTGTAATGGCCCCAACTTGAAAATTCTTACTTATATAAGTACCTCATACACCGGCTCACTAAGGTTTGTGAATTCGGTCATTCAGGCCTTACCACAAGCTCGCCCAAAAGTTTGTGAATAATGTTAGTGTATAGTATTAGAAGGTGGTCACTTTATAAGACACACAAATTAGAAGGTGGTCACTTTATAAGACACACAAATCTCACATCTATGATCTCACCATGATATGGATTGGGGATCTCTCTCTCTCTCTCTCTCTCTCTCTCTCTCTTGTAGTTCATTCATTTCCTTTTCCTTGATTAATCCACGAATTTGATTTCACAAATTATCATAGTTTCCGAGCCTTAAAGATTAAATTATGTGAAACTCATTCCCTTGAATTTATCTAATTCGTACTTTGTTGCATCAAAATCCCAATGATTTGTTTGAGAAACCCTAATTAATTGATGTCTTGTTTATAATATTTTTCATCTGTTTTCTAATTCAAATATGGCTAACAATAGTAAATACATGTGGTAGTCAAAGTAGTGACAAAGGACCCATATTCTGGCGAAGACCCGTTAGAGCAAAAATTATCAAAATCTTTATGTGAAACAACTATCCAATGGTGAAAGATCAATAGTAGCTAGGATTCACGAAATCTGACAATGCAGTTCGTGATGTAGCTTGTTACTGTAGCTACACTCAAGAAATACATTGACCAGAAATTCAAAACAACGGAAGACTTTTAATTTAAAGCAAAAATAAACACAGATGTTTATCAAACAATCTACAAGCTTTTTCTTGTAGATCTAGCCTTATGGCCAAAAAGATTTCACTAAAAATATGGAGTGTTTTAACAAGACAAAATTGTGAAATCACCAAAACCAAAACTCTCACAAGACAACACGTCTTGGAGAGCAAAACCCATAGAAACAAAGGTAAAGAAAACGTGGGATTAAAAAATTAACTTCCTAGAAAGACTAATATGTATGCTGAGGTGGCCGCCCTTCGTTATGGGCATAAATTGTGTGTGGATTATGGTCTGGCTGAGGTAGCTGTTGAGACAGATTCTAAGGTGGTTGTTTTGGATATCTCTGGAGAGTGTCAATTTCCTTGGCGGTATAACTATGAGTTGGAGGATTGTAAGTTACTTAGTAATGGGTTTGGTGTGAGCCATGTATATAGAGAGAGGAACAGGGTGGCTGATATTCTTGTTGCCAAGGCTTACTTGCATTATAGTCATATGATCTATTTGCATATTGAGCAACTCCCCAGGAAAATTCTTACGGTTCTAGGTCTTTATAACTTTCGCAAAGGCTGATATGCTTCCCAAAAAAATTTTGTTCTTTTTATTTTGATTGTAAGCTTTTTCTTTCTAGAGGTCAGGCTCCTCCATCCTCCCTCTTATAAGGGCAAGGCTGGTCGTCCCCCTCAAGTTTGTATCTTTTCCTCTTTATTTAATAATATCTTGTAGGGTGATGTCCCTGTTTCCTTAAAAAACACGGAAGACAAACAACAATAGCAGCCAATGTAGTTCCCGATGAAGCTACACGGCAAGGTTCATTCAAATTCCAGCAGCACGACTTTATGAATATTCTCTCTTGGTGTATTCGATTATGCTCTCTGTTCTCTATGCTCTTATGTGTATTCTGCTCTATGTGCTCTTCTCTACGCCATGCTTCACATTTATATGATGGTGGAAACCTCCAATATAATTAGGAAACAAGAAATCCAAGTGTCTAAAGGATTAAGAGTTAGTTTCCATGATAAAATAAACCACATTTATTACCTAGATTTTGTTACCAAATATATAAGGACTATATGAGAGGATTTAGGAAAGGATTAAAAATGGTAAATTCTTACCAAGACTTTGGGACCAAGAAAGGTTAAAACTTACCTATTTTTCCCTTATAATCTCCTCCTTTGTTGAACCTTTTTGGTCAAAGAAAATGACAAGTGTTTTTCAACACACACCAGATTTTCCAATCCTTCATAGTTAGTATGTCTCCTCCTGAATTATGCAATCAGTCCATCAATTATGTAAAGCACAATTAAATGAGCTATCATTTGACAACATTTGACAAAATATCCATGCACTCACAGAATATCTAGGCAGAACAAAGTTACAAACCAGAATGTTTGTGAGTGTCAAAAAACAATTACATATTAAAACAAACAGATGTTGTTTCTTCTTCAATCAGCATCTTCATCGTCAACCCCTTGAGTAGCTACTTCAGAAGCCACAACAACACCAACACTTGTCACATCTCCCCCTGTTTGGCCAGAAGAGGGAACATAATACATAGCAAGCCATGCAGTGTATTGTGTCTCCAATGTTTGAAGATGGGTAATCTGAGACTTAATGTGCACAAGTTCATCTGTGATGAAGGACAAGGCCATAGGAGCAGTAATACCATCAGACAAGGGAGAGGAGACTAATGTAGTTCCAGGTGCAGCAGCATTGCAAGCTGCATTGGTCAATTCTTGAACAGGAGTAGGAACTGTAGATTGTGTGACAGTAGGGGGAACATGAGCAATCCCAGAAGTGGATGGGTAAAGATAAACCAGGGGCAGGTTCAAAATTCTATCACCCTTCAATTGTTTGGAGGAAATATGAAGGGGATCTAGTATAGGAGTCAACCTCTCAGTTACCTTTGGGACAATGCCCTGTGCCACTAGCAGACTAAAAATTAGGGAAGGAAAGGGGAGGGCTCTCTTATCCCCTTATGTTTTTGCTAGAGAGACTATTTTCCTAAACACAAAGTCTTCAAAATTGAAGGGTAGTCCTAGACCTATCCGGAAGTACATTGACCAGAAATTCAAAAACAGTGGAAGACTTTTAATTTAAAGTAAAAATAAACACAGATGTTTACCAAACATTCTACAAGATTTTACTTGTGGATCCAGCCTTATGGCAAAAAAGATTTCACTAAAAAGATGGAGTGTTTTAACAAGACAAAATTGTGAAATCACCAAAATCAAAACTTTCACAAGACAACACGACTTGAAGAGAAAAACTCACAGAAACAAAGGTAAAGAAAAAGTGGAATTAAAAAAAAAACTTCCTAGAAAGACTAGGATGACAAATAGAAACAGCAATCAATGTAGTTCCCAATGAAGCTACACTACAAGCTTCATTCAAATTCCAGCAGCACGACTTTATGAATATTCTCTATTGGTGTATTCGATGTTATGCTCTGCTCTCTCTGCTCTTATTTGTATTCTGCTCTCCATGCTCTTCTCTACGCCATGCTCCATATTTATACGATGGTGAAAGCCTACAATATAATTAGGAAACAAGAAATCCAAGTGTCTAAAGGATTAGAGTTAGTTTCCATAATCAAATAAACCACATTTATTACCTAGATTTTGTTACCAAATATATAAGGACTCTATGAGAGGATTTAGGAAAGGATTAAATATGGTAAATTCTTACCAAAACTTTGGGACCAAGAAAGGTCAAAACAAGACCAAAAATAGGACTTGCCTAGTTTTGCCCTTACAAACGGGAAAACGAAATAGCATATAGAGATTCAAAAGTATTTTTAAGTATACATTGAATCAGAACCTTTCTTCATTGTTTGTAATCGAAATGGAGCTTTCATTATTTAACTTCTAATTGATCAAGAAACCTACGTTCTAACTTCTAAGGTGACCCAAACATGTCAAGAGTCGGCAAAAACTTAGGTAAGACGGTGTTATAGATATTTTTTGTAAGGTAGATCATTATTACCCGATCCACCGTGTGTTGGTGACTTGGTGGGTTGAGTTGTGACAGAGTAAGACTCCATCTTACGAATTAAGATCCGTAAGACACTTACTTTATACTCCATATGTCATTGGCAAGAGTGGCATACATTAATTAAGCCATGATCTCACACTTTGATCGATACGAACCCAATTAAAAATCAGTGAAGGTTTGAGGGGGACAATGATAGAAGCCATCAACATTCCTAGAAAGCCATTACTTATTATGATCGAGGACCGGTAAGAATTGTGAGAGTAATGAGTGGAACATAGGAGAATGAAAGGAATTCGGTAAACTCCATGGAAATTAATATGCACTTATCAAATAAATATAAAAATTACAAAAAAAAAATTACAAAAAATTATCAAAGTTACAACTAACTATATATATATATATATATATATATATATATATATATAATTACAACCACAATAATTGAAAAAAACCGACATATTGCTTGTGCTAAAGTATATTTTTGTAATTAAGACTAACTCCAATGATATTAACATATCTTCTTATTAATTAAATTTTCAAAGTGGATGTTTAGGTGGAACAATGGAGTAGTTAGTATTAGAGTTATCGTTCTCTTCTCTTGAACACATATGACACTAATAAAAGGAAAATGATAGGGATCTAATAAAATGTGACAAATGAACTAAGTAATAGTTTGTGAAGAAAATAACTTTTCTTGAAATTGCATTTTAATTTTTACTAATAGTCTTTATGTATCTCTAAGTGTAAAATTTTTTTGTTGTTGTAATCCTTAATCAGATTTTATGAAGTTATTAAACTTAAACCCTAGATCTTGAATTCCATGATAATCACAATAGCATACAACATGTTGATTCTAGTGATTTGCCCTGAAGATTGGGTGTACAATATAAATATATTAATTATGTTAAACGTCATTATTAATCTTAAGTATTTTATAATTATGTATGTAATTGATAAAACAAAATTAGAGAAAGTGAATGAGTTTTAGTATGGGTGCAGGCGAGAATATGTGTTTCTCCATTTTGTGCCCACTTAAAATTTTACCCATATATTTATTGGGCGGTGCAGTGGGCGGGCAAAAATTGTCACTTCTAATTTAACGTAATGGATGAATATGATGGGTATTACATATCTTTTATACTTAAAGGGAGGACCAAATTCCTATTAGGGTTTTAATCTCAACCGTCCATCAAGGTAGAGTTTGTTTAGGAAACTTACACTTTTTACAAACCAAAATTTATTATAATTTAGTAATTCCAAATCAACCGTGATTCTCACTTATTGACCATATAAAGAATTTTTTAACCCGCAAGAAATATATCTTACAGTCTCCCACTTGGTCAAAGTAATAATCCTTTAATGGTTAATCTTGGAAACATAAGGTGCGCATAATTACTAAATTAATAACTTGATAGTTAACATAATACCTTCGCAAAACAAGCTATCCATGAGAGTCATAGCGGTTCCATATTATCAGGTTTTCAACATGGTTTCTTCCATGTACTACAACATAAATAACTTAATTTACTAGGCATTTTAAGCAAGGGTATAAATAATAGTCCAATAATGTTCTTTTTTCAAGAACTATTTATGTTATCAATTATCCATTCACATAAAGTATACAAAATATGGAAACAGAAATAAAATTCAGAATGTCATAAATAAGAGCTAAATAGAAGTTCAATGTATAAGCACAACAAATGATAAATTAATAATCAGTCACTCTCTCTAGACTCATACTTAAAGTGTGTTCATGAAAAGTCTTAGGTGGTAACCCATTCGTAAGTGCATCTGCAACCATAAGTGTTGTGCTTATATGCTCAATGAACAACTGTTTCTTCTGAATTTCTCGTTTCACCGATGGATACTTAAGGTCCATGTGTTTTGTCCCTTTAGAGTATCTATCATGCGTAGAGAAAAAACTGCTGCGACATTATCACAATAGAGTTTCAATGGTCCAGAGACAAAATTCAAGTCTCTAAATCTTGAGATGAAATTTCGCAGCCATAAACAATGATTTGTAGCTTCAAAGCAAGCTACAAATTTAGCTTCTATCGTAGAATTAGCAATAATAGACTCTTTTGCACTTTTCCATGAGATTGCTCCTCCAGCTAGTAGAAAAACATAACCAAAAGTGCTCTTTATAGTGTCTTTGCATCCAGCATAATCGGAATTTGAATAGCCAACCAACTATAATTGATCTAACTTCTTGAATGTAAGACAATAATCCTTCGTACCCTGTAAGTATTTCAAAACTTTCTTTCCAGCGCGTTCTCCAATGATCCATTCCTGGATTTAATTGGTATCTTCCCAACATACCAACAACAAAGCTGATGTCAGGCCTTGTGCAAACTTGTGCATACATCAAACTTCCTACTAAAGAAGCATAGGGTATGTTTTCCATTTTCTTACGCTAATTCATTTTCAGAACATTGATAGGGACCAAATTTGTCTCCCTTCTGAATTGGAGCAACGCCCGCAGTACATGTTGCATTCCAAATCTTTCTAAAACTCTTTCGATGTATGTTTTCTGGGAGAGTTTTAAGTAATCCACGTGATCTATCACGGAATATTTCTATCCCAATCATGTAGGAAGCTTCACCCATGTCCTTCATCTCGAAATTTTTAGAAAGATAAGCTTTAGTTTCATGCATTAAGCCAAGATCACTACTTGCCAATAATATGTCATCAACATACAGAACAAAAAAAATATGAACTTACTCCCACTGATCTTGAGGTATATGCATGGATCTACAGTATTTTCTTCAAAACCAAAAGCATTAATGGTTTCGTTCAACTTTAAATACCATTGCTGGGAGGCTTGTTTAAGTCCATAAATTGATTTCTTAAGTTTGCTGACCATGTCTTCCTGTCCTTCCAAGGTAAAACCTTCAGGTTGACGCATGTAAACTTCTTCTTGTAGCTCACCATTAAGAAATGTTGTTTTCACATCCATTTGATGTAACTCTAAGTCATAATGAGCTACTAAGGCCATAATAATTCTTAGAGAATCTTTCTTTGACATAGGAGAAAAAGTCTCTTTGTAATCTATGCCATCTTTTTGAGTAAAATCTTTGGCTACAAGTCTAGCTTTATATCGTTCAATATTGTCATGACAGTCACGTTTGGTCTTGAAGACCCATTTACACCCAACTGTTTTGTTTCCTTCCAACAAATGAGTTAGTTCCCAGACTTGATTATCTGCCATTGATTTCAACTCATCCTTCATGGCATCAATCCATTTATCAGAATTATTACTTATAATGGCTTGTGAATAAGAAACTAGGTCTTTCATTATCCCTATGTCAAAATCAGATTCTTGTAGATAAACAACGTAATCATCATGGATAGCACTTCGTTTTTCTCGTTGAGATCTTCTCAATGCCGGTTCCTGTGTTTGTTCTACAATTTCTTCATTAGCAATGATTTCATTAGGGGGTTGTGCCTGATGTGGTTGTGGCTCTTCATCGTTTATTGGTTCAACGATGAGTGGAGCTATAGGTGATCCTTCAACGTTTAACGGTTCAACGATAGGAGGATTCACATTGTCTGTTTGATTCTTGGGTAATGGGATTGTTACCCTAACTTCGTGAACATACTTATCTTCCACAAATATACTCCCACTAATCATGCCATCATCAATGAATTTGACATTACCAGTTTCCACAATTCACAGCTTATGGTTAGGACAATAAATTATATACCCTTTGGATTTTTCAGGAAAACCAATGAAATAACCACTTATGGTTTTCAAACCCAATTTGTTTGCTTGAGGATTATATACCTTCGCTTCAACTGGTCATCCCCAAACTTGCAGGTGTTTTAAACTAGGTTTCCAGCCTTTTCACAGCTCAAAAGGGGTCTTTGGAACTGCTTTACTAGGAACCCTATTTAAAATATATACGGCCATATGAATAGCATATGTCCACAACGTAATGGGCAACTTAGCATGACTATGCTTCTAACCATTTCCAAAAGCGTGCGATTTCTCCTTTCAGCTACACCATTCTGCCATGAAGAATCTGACATTGTGTATTGAGCTACAATTCCAAGTTGTTCGAGGAGTCTAGCAAAAGGTCCAGGATGTTGTTCTGTTTCGTCGTACCTGCCATAAAATTCTCCACCACTATCGGACCTTATGATTTTCACTTTTCTTTCTAATTGCCTCTCAACTTCCGTTATGAATATTTGAACAAAATTCACAGATTGATATTTGTTATGCAATAGATAGAGATAACAGTAACGTGAATAATCATCTATAAAGGTGATGAAGTATGTTTCTCCCCCCAAACGTTGGAACATCAAAAGGTCCACAAATGTCTGTATGTATTATTTCAAGAAGCTGAGAACTTCTTGTGGCTCCTTTCTTTGTGTGTTTTGTTGTTTTGCCTTTAATATAATCCACACAACTTTGATAATCAGTAAAATCTAGGTTCGGTAAAACCCCATCTTTTACTAATCTTTGAAGTCGTTTACGGGATATATGTCCTAACTTCTGATGCCACAAGAGTGAAGAGTTCTTTTTTATTATATGATGTACAGTTCCTTCATTATGATGCAGAGTCAATTGGGTTTCAGGTAAGGATGGAGAAAACAAAGTAAATTTGTAAAAACCTTCCACAAGAATTCCGGAACCAAATTTAATAGAATCTTTATATAAATTGAAACTTCCAGTACCCAAATCAAACATACAACCTTGTAAATCAAGTTTTGAAACTGAAACTAAGTTGTGGGAAATAGATGGAACATAAAGAGTTTGAAATAAATCTAAATAATGTCCTTTTGCAAGAACAAGACGATACGTTCCAATAGCTTCGACAAGTGCTTTATTGTCGTTTCCCACAAATAAAAAGTTTTCAGCTGGGTTTATGATTTGGGTTGTAAGATATCCTTGCATCGAATTAGAAACATGAACATCAGCATCTGTATCCAACCACCATGAATTTGAAGGCACATTAGAGAAGTTACATTCTGAAAAACTTACGAATCCCAAATGATTACCTTTACTTTCAAACCAGTTGCGTCGTTTTCACAATCTTTCTGGAAATGTCCAGATTTCTTACTGAAACGACAAATTTATTCTTTCTTTGCCTTGACTTGTGGGGGTTGGATGTTATTATTTATTTTGGGTGGTGCCTTTTTCTAGCCTTTTCCAGTCTTTTTCCCAAACTTATGATTCGCTCCTTGAATTGTGAGATGCGCAACATTAACACCTTGTTGAGTTAGCCTTGCTTCCTCTTGAACTAACATGTTGGATAGTTCATTCACTGTCCACTTTTCCTTAATGGAATTATAATTCACTTGAAAAGGGGCATACTGTGGAGGAAGAGAATTTAGGATAAACTAGACAAGAAAATTCTCATCCACTTTCATTCCTAAATTATGAAGCTTAGCTGCAAGATTTTGCATCTCAATAATATGATTATTCATTGACCGTGCACCATCAAACTTCATAGTAGCGAGTTCTGACATTAATTTCCTTGCAAGGAACTTATCTGTAGTCTTAAAGCGTTCTGCAACAAATTCCATGAATTACCTAGCCACTTTCGTTTCAGGAAGAAAGGTCTTGATGTTTACAGTAATCGTCATTCGCATGAACATAAGAGCTTAAATATAATAGAAATATACACGAATTAGAAATTGTCTAAATGTACATAAAGAAGATTCTCATGTGGGTAAAACTTCCACTAAATTAATTATGAGTCATAATTCCAATTTAATCATGTGTACAATAACAAGAAAAATATATGTGGATATTTTTCTTTTCTCTAACACATTAATTTTAACGTTGTTCAAACATGTGGATCAGAATCACCTGTGGGTGATTACCGTTCTAATATGTATGTATAACCTAGAAAACTCATGCATCAATAAACATTAAAATTAAATAACATCAATTTAATTATCAATTATCACTGTAGTGATAATTAGATTTTTATACATATCAAAACAGTTAAGTGCGGAAAACATAATTAATTTTTCTTTTACAAAAAAATTCATAAAATTTTGAAGAAAAATTTCGAAGCCCAAAAATAACAGGACCATGTTGCAAATAACTCATTGTTTATTTCATGTACTATTATAATTTTCATGTTTCAAGCCTTGAATAAAATGTAATTTTATTTAGAAAATAAGCATAATTTATTACCCTTAACCTTCTTAGGCATAAACAACATAAAACAAACTGAGCATGCTATTCCAGCCTAAGCTTCCCTTATGCAAACGATGAACATTTGAATATGACCATTACAGAAACAGCACTTTAAAAGGATGATAGATGTTTGATTTCAAAATGACCAATACATGTCCATAATATTTTGTACACATTCTTAGTACCTTAATGTTCCAAATATTGTATCTCCATTTACGGAAGACATAACAGTACAAGCAATCATGTGTATAAAGCATATCAACACAACAGAAAGTTGACCGACACAAAAATCACAGTGCCGTCATAATTTGATGAATCGAGAATTAAACAAGGGGTTGGGATCTTTCCATAAAACAATAATATTGCATGTAATTTTAATGGAGTATCACGAGTTCGTAACAGTGCTCTGATACTAACTGTAAGTTATTAAACTTAAACTCTAGATCTTGAACTCCAAGATAATTACAATAGCATACAAAATACTCTTAATTAAAATACCTGATGAAGACATGTTGCTTCTAGTGATTTGCCCTTGATCCAAAATCTGCAGTATAATAGAGAAGCAGATGCAAAATATGGTTTCTCCCTTTTGGCCTAAAAATCCTAATGAGTTGATTTAACTTAATGGATGAATATGATGAGTATTACATCTCTTTTATAGAGAAAGGGAGGACCAAATTCCTATTAGGTTTTAATCTCAACCGTCCATCAATGTAGAGTTTATTTAGTAAACTTACTCTTTTTACAAACTAAAATTTATTGTAATTTAATAATTCTAAATCAACTGTGATTCTCACTTATTGACCATATAAAGAATTTCTTAACCCGCAAGAAATATATCTTACAGTTACTTGATTGGCTCCTCAAATACTTGATCTGCTCTTACGCTACTCACTCACCGATATAATTTTATTTTTACATTACTTTCATTTTTATCTTATGATTTTCTTGAGCAAGAAAATAGGAATAATTACCAACCGTACATTTTTGTAAAAATTGTAACCTCTCCACTCTACTTTTTTATTTAACTGATAAAATATTTTTTTATAAATGTGTTCCAAAAATGCTCTCTCCTCTGCCATTCTCTCTGTCATGTAAATACACTGACATAATGCCGGTACATACAGGTTACACCTTTACGCTGACATGAGTTAGATTTTCTTTGGCTGCTAGCTGTGCAAGGCAATGAAATAGTTCTCGAATCCGCATCGCAATTGAAGAAGAAGTAGTCCTACCTTTTTTGCTATGCTCTGAAGCATCCTGCTTCCTCTTTTTTAGCTCCTTCTATGTTCGTGGATATTTTATACTATTGGATTAACTATTCCGAAAGCCTCTCACCCTCCACTATCATAGTACCTCTCAGTAATTGTTCGAGTTCTCCATTCTCCGTATAAGTTCTGACGCCCGCAATTTAGGCATCGTAAGTTCGACACCCCACAATTTAGGCATCGTATGTTTCGACACCCTGCAATTTAGACAACGTAAGTTCCGACGACACCCGCAATTTAGGCATCGTAACTTCAAAAATTAGGCATCTTTCCAAATTTAAGCTGCTTGATATGGAAATATAGGTCTTGCAATTGCTTGCTTGATATCGTTCAGTCTGTGCTTTGCAAGCCTTGCTTTCTCGATTTGTACATGAGCACGTAAGAAAAAATTGGTGATTGAGAGATGTTTCGTATACCAAAATCAGGTGCAAAATACAATGATGTTTCCTGCTAATTCTCATGAGATGGGCAACATACGTGTGTAGAATTGAATGCCCGTACCAGTTCAAAATAATAAATTGATGTATGTGCATTAGCAAGTCGACTTTGTAGATCTTCTACTTTTCTCTTTTCATATTCGCGATTCTCCATCTCATTCGCAGTTTCACCTACTTGATGATACAAATCTGGAAGAAAGAAGAGTTGGTTCAAACAAAGAATTTTTTTTTTTGAAAGATGAGAATGGTTGTTTCAAAATCAAATATGATGAGAAATAGTTGTTTGAGAAAGAGTGTGTGAGAGTGAGAGAGAGAGACATATAGATTTTTTTTCATTCTCAAGGTGTAATAATGACTGGTGAGAGAGAGAATAACCAATCGTGAGGGGGAATCTCACAGCAAAAAACGAGTTCAAGGACCAAACACATTTCGAAATGGTGTTTGGAGTAATTTGGGTGTGAGAATGAAACAATTTCCAACTCTATTGTCTATCAGTCAACGTTGGGACGGTCGGTGACTCCAACGGCATTGAAGACGTGCGTGGGGTTAACGGAGACGATCAGCTTCGAGGGAAGGGCGCTCCTCGAGATGGTCGGAGTCATCAGTGTAGTCGATGTCTTGGGCTTCGCAGAGCTTGCCGAGGAGCACACCAATCTAGCCGGTGCGGCCATAGATGAGGATGATTCCAGATCGATGGTGATTGGCGATGTTTCTGGCCGGATCTGAACATGGGTCTTGAGATACCAACGGGCTTGAGTTGGAGCGTCGGAACATGAGAACGAGAAGGATGAGGCCGACGGCTCTTGAAGAAGAGAAAAAATCAGAGAGATCTAGGTTTGGTCGATGAGATCAATGCTAGGGATGGAGAGAGAAAAAAAAAAAAGAACGATCTGCATTTCCCTTTTTTTCCTTATTTTCTTTTTCAATTTTTTTTATATTTTGAACCATTAACATTACAAATGGCAAATTTGAGATTTCAATTAAATTTTGACGGCAAAACGGACGGTAACTCCGTGAGGGAGAAATCTTATAGCAAAAATCGAGTTCAAGGACCAAACACATTTCGAAAAAAAAATAGTGGGATCAAACACATATTTTGTGAATAGTTCAGGAATCAAATAATTATTTAATCTATTAAATAATTTATAGGTGTTGTATTAACTATTAAGCATGTCCCTTTTTTATTAATGTCATATGAGGAGAGCTGGTGGGAGCTAGGGTGAAGGTGAACTGCAGGTTGGAACAAGTTCAATATTTCCTAGGAAAACCTTACGCATCCCATGCCAGGCCCATAAGTAAATTGGGCCGAACAGTTATGGGCATAATCAATTTGGATGATAAAATCATTTTACAACTATGCTTCTTTTGGTTACAAAAGAAAAAGATTAATGGAACTAACTTCCGCTCTAATATTGGACTAGAAATAGAAAAATAACCTTATACTTGGTACCAACTACCAACGTTTTTCTATAATTCTTTTGGTCGAGCTTTTGCACAAAATATAGTCATTTTAGAGATCAGACATCGAAATACATTGATCTGATCATAGATAGCCAAGAAAATACATGCTGCCTACAATTATAACTCATTATCCATTAATCTACCCACTAATTATCCAACTCAATCAATTAATATTTTTAGATTGAAGTGGGTAATCTATTTTGATCCAATAATATTAACGGGTTGGATCGAATCGGGTTTAAACGGATCGAACCTGTTACCCATTTCGACCGTGACTTTTTATTCTATAAGTTTGTGTTTTTTGAGGGGAAAGTTGGGTTGAGATAAGTCGACCCGTTACACGTTTCAACTCGACCCTATACATTTCAACTCGTTTGACATCTAGATTTTAACGGGTTTCGATTCGTTTCAACATATTACTCATTCCAACCCAACACACTTAATTATCGGGCTAACTGCACCTCATAATATTTATCTACAAAACCTTTTTATTGTGTCACCATTTGTTATCGTGGTCAGTTGTCACATAGTTGAAGTAATGATTTTCTTCGGATATAAGCCTACTTACCATCAATAACCAGTCTGGCATGGATAAGGACTTCGTGAGACATTACTCTGAATCTGATCTCAACATTATTCGGATCAAACCGAAATTTCTTCTACCATTTACTAACCCGTCCTGCCAAAAAATATTGTGCAATGACAATGACGACAACAACTAGAACAAAATAAGAAAAAGTAATATGGAGTAATATAATTATAAGCAATGATCATGACAACAATATTTAACATGGTATCTAACATTATACAACTGAACTAATTCCTTACCATTGTCTCTTGTTTCTCTTCATAAAGCTATTTACAATCTACATTCTTTACACATAAACCCACAAATGCTTATAGAATGAAGAAGCTAGGTCATACAATTCAATCTTAACAAAGCCCTCAAATATTTCCAATTTCCCAAAAAAAATATAAAAAATCAAACCTTGCCAACATTGATTAGAATGCATCTTCATCTAGAATCTAGATAGACCATCTAGCAAGTCAAGAACAGTATTCATTGAACACCTAGTAATGGGCACTTCACTTGTGCACAATATAGCGATTCTAAACAACTCCACCACCGCACTTTCTTTTAAATCTTCCTTCAAAATAGTGTCGTCCACCATTTCCATCTCCCTATTTTGCGATACCATTTCCGTAGCCCATTCTACTAGTCGAACTTCCTTTCCGTCATCCAACTTCATCGGCCAATTAGACCGTCTTGCCGTAGCAATCTCAATCATCAAAACCCCGAAACTGTAAATATCTCCCATCACCGTTGCCACCGTTGCCCCGCCCATATACTCCGGCGGCATGTACCCCCACGTTCCAGCCATCTGCGTCGACACGTGCGAATGGCACCTTTCAATTACTCTAGCTAACCCAAAATCAGCAATGTGTGCCTCAAAATTAGAGTCTAACAAAACATTGCTAGCCTTAATGTCCCTATGAATTATTGGTGTCTCCAAATTATGCATATAACATAAGCCCGTAGCCACACCTTTAACTATATTAATCCTCGTTTCCCAAGATAACGGTGATGATGAGTCGTAAATCCATTGGTCCAGACTACCTTTCTCCAGAAACTCATAAATCAAGATCCGATCCAAACCCGTCGAGCAAAACCCAAGAATCTTAACTATATTATGGTGTTGGATCTTACCCAAAGTTTCCATCTCCGCCACAAACTCCCGGTACCCCTGGAAAGCATCGGCGCTCAGCTTTTTAGCGGCGACGGTGACGCCGTTAGATAGTTCAGCCTTGTAAACGACCCCAAAGCTGCCGTCGCCAATAATCAAGTCAGCGGAAAAGTTGTTGGTGGCTTTGACCAGCTCAGTCATATCGATGGCGCTCAACGCCGGGTCAAACGACTGGCTCTCGCCGATGACCATGGACGTGGGTCCCGGATTGGGGACGGTTCGAGCAGTGCGGTTTCTGGGTCGGGCTTGTAACGCTTGTTGAAGTCGGCGGCGCCTGGAGGCTTCACAAAGGATGAATATGCCAGCAAAGACGACGGTTATGACGAAGAAGCTAGCTACGGCAGCAAACACGGCTTGGAGAGACGAATCCATAATTCCCTGAAATCTCGATTTTATTTGTGGGTTATGCACAGAGGAAGATAATAATTGATAAGTGAATTTGGAGAGAAAAGGAATTGATATGGGTTTGGTATAGTTGAGGGAACTGAATGAGGCACCGTTAACGGTGGGGGTGCTTCATGGAAAAAGTGGGTTTGGTCATGTGGAGGGTGGACTGAGGGTCGAGTCAACGGTTAAGGTTTGGTTTGTCCTTACTACTAAAAGACAAGGACAATGATTGAGAATTATTTTAGACAATTTTGAAATTGAATCCGGCGAGGTCGTTTTTGAATTAGTTCATGGTGCACTCCTCCTTCAAGTCCAAATAAATCTTCCTATTTTTTATTATAAAATGTCTCAATTAATGTTCTTAATTATTTTTGGTATATAAATTTTTAATCAATCTTCATAATATATTCTTTCATTTTATATTATAATTATTATACATCCTACCAAGAGAGTGAGTATAATCTATATTATAATTATAATTATAAAACAATAAGTAGATGACATGGATTAGGAACATACACATTAAAAACACAAATCTATTACTTTTTTTAAAAGTACCAATCTATTAGTTATTTAATTGTTGTTTTGAAAACATACAATTTCTTTTTGTTAGTTATTAATTATTGTCTTAAAAACATGTCATTTTTATACATTTAATTAATTTCTTTTCCTCAGCGGTGCAACATTCCTCTCCATTTTTTTCCTCCAACCCAAGCCCCCTACTATAAAAGAACCAATTTAAAACACGACGTTGCATTACATACCTCAATTTAGCTTTGTTTCACAACTGTCTCGACTAATCTCCACTACCGTCGCCTCTCTCTCTCACTATATTGACTCTGACTAGCTTCCACTAATCTTTATGGAAGAGGTAGGATCTGCATTTCTCCTTCCCGTCTTCTCTTCCTTTTTAAAAAAATTCTAATTATCACTTTATTTTTTATTGTTATCATTATTTAACACAGACTACTAGACCAATGGGTCAAGCCATAAAAGAGCTTATTGTTCATTCCATTGCTGAAACACAACTTTGGGCTAAAGCCCAAACAAATAAAGTATTATAGTGGCCCAACTCGAAATTTCTTATATAACCAAAAATATGCCCAAAAACATATTAAAGTCAACTCAAAATAAAATACAACATGAATTGATATAATTAATATTTTTTATTTAAATTTTGGGTATATTGCAATATAGGCCATGTGAAAATAATAATGTTATTTTGTGCTTTATATAGAGTTTTTACTTTTCTTTTTTAGTTCTATAGTCTTAATTATGTTTGAGGTTATGTTAAAAATGTGTGAATCTGACTTAAATTCCTCATTTATCGGGTATCACAAACGATATGATATTATACTATTTTTAAAGTAAATTTTAATTTTTTTGTATTTATATATTTACAATAATAAATATTTTTTCAGTGAATCACCGATACGAAGTACATGAAACATCGATTTCTATCATTTTTTATTATTTACAGGCCCAAGTATTTTGCCAAGTGTTTGTTCTATAAATCCTGAAAATGGTTCAAATCATTTTGTTTATGTTATTCTAAACAAAAAAAATGCATTGTCTCTTACTTAATGTAACGTTTTTTTTTGGTGTGTTACATTTTAAAATTTATATTATTAAGTTGTATACGTCTTTTTCATGTCATTTTTTTTATTGATGGTATTAATTATTTAGTAAATAATCTCATCTTAGGTAGTTTTTGCTCTAAGTTATGATTATTAACAACTAAAAATTTAAAATTTAAAATAATTATATTTTTAATGCATTACAAATCATGCAGAATACGTTATACAAAAATTAATACTTATTTTATTGGTTTTTATCCTAAAATTTTCATTGACTCCATCAAATATCATGTTGTCTTTCAAGTTCCATAAAAAGAAATTTTCATTGTATCGTAAGCAATAGCAATTAACAAGAGTCAACGTCAATCACTATCGTTTATAAGACTCTTATTGAAGAAGTCATGGACAATTATATGTCGTAGTTTAAAGGGTAACAACTCATTCTAGAGATATTAATATGCGATGTAGATGATAAGCGAACAAATAAAATAACAAATATTGTGTAGAAGAAATTTTTTTCAGAATCTACAATGGTTAGTCTTACAATTATCTATATTATAAAGAAGCTAGGTAATTGACTAGAGCTATTCAGATGTCATGATTTAATTTTTTTTATTATCATCCTACGGCTATCATTTATTTGGGTAACATACTCTTCTGGGTTTTCTTATACTGTTATAATTAAGTTTGAATCCCCTTTTATTCTCAAACCATTTTTCCTTTCCCCCACCCTCTGTCGTGGTTTTTTTTCCTTCCTCGGTCTCTCTCTTTCAACCCTTGCTATCATATGTCTCTTTAAATTCAGGTATTTAATTTTTTTAAGCTTTCTTTTTTTGTTTTCTTCTCTTCTCCGGTTTGTTAATAATTCACTGTTTTAATTAGGATTTGTTGTACATGCATCGTAGCTCTCATTTCATTGGTAAGATTTTGCAAACAAAGAGTATTAATTTAATGGGGGTGAGGCCGTGAGGGTGTATTTTATGTACATGCATCGTAGCTCTTAATTGATGTTGAGCCTTTTCTTCTGTACAATGTCCCCAGGCAATAGTAGATTTCTATTGAGGCTTGCTAAAAAAAATCATGATTCCTTTTGTACTGGGATATAACGGTAATTTATTTGTTTTGTTTTTGTCTCAAAGCTTTCTTTCTCTGTTTTCTTCTCCTCTTCGGGTTGTTAATAACTCAAGCTGACCCCTTTTCATTTGATTTTTGATTTTCATCAGCTTTTATCCACCGAAAAAAAAAGACGGTAGTAGCTCCGGGTGCACAAAATCGTGAAAGAGCCAAGTAAGTCTGTTTTATTTTCTTTTCATTGGTAAGATTTTGCAAACAAAGAGTATTAGTTTTATTTTCTATATTTTTTGAGAATTCTATTCATATAATTGTTCTCTTCCTTGAATTTTGAATATCATGAGCCAGGCTTATTGCGTAAAGTTTTCAAATATGTGGGAGGATTGTAATTTTGTAGATGAAGCAGTAAATTTTTTTTTCTATTTTAATTAAACGACTATAATGCATAAAATATAATTAACTAATTTGTTTGAATTTTATTTGTCTCATATGTAGGTGGAAATAATGGACAAAGTTATTGAATCTCATGTTTTTAAATCAACCATTGTTGTGAAGCAAGAGCCCCCAGAAGAAGACTGCATTTTTATTATTGAGAAAACAATAAAATGTTCTTTTTACATGTCTATTTTTTTATAAATTACAATTAAATGCCCATGTAAAATGTTTTATTTTGTTAGGTATTTAGGTTTTCTCCAATTTTCATTGTGTAGTGTACATATATCCAACTCCTACAAAATTCTAAGTAAATATTAATTTATTGGAACATTGTCTGCTCCATATATTGATCAAGTCTTAAACTGACGTCATGCCATAGGCACGGGCTCAAAATCTAGCAGGTATATAATTAATAAGAAAGAGAGGATGTGTAATTGGTATTATTGTGACAACATATTTTACAACTCATCAAATACATTTTTAATCATTGTATTTTACCCATTTAAGAACATTTATTTGAGACAGAGGGAGTATAAGCTTAACTCAGTGACTAATATAATACTCCTCGTTTCGTTTCGGGCAAAAAGTCACCGTTTAAAAGTTAATTTTTTTAAGAAAATGACACTTTTAGTAATTTATTAGTAATTAAATGACAATTTTATTCTTTAATTTTTAAAAGTGAACTATTTAAGTGAAATATCTCAAAATAGAATAATAGATTATTTATTCTATTATCTGAGTTCAAAATATATATATATATATATATATATTCTTATATATATAATATTATTCTTAACATCTTGTGTCGTAAATTTTTAGGATTTAGGAGTATATTATACTAAGAGTATGTATTATAAATTCAAAGTAGGGTATAGAAAAGAAGTTAATAAGAGACTTATTGATATGATATCTTGAATTCTCACCGGTGATGAAGGAGGATGTTGATTTCAGTGACTTGTGCCTAGGGAATTAAATGGAGTAGATAACTTTGAAATGGTCAAGGATCATCCAACCTTTACACAGAAACTCTCACAAAGAAGAAGACCGACCAATCGACCAACACATTATCAAATATCAATAGCGTGATTGACTTCCCGAACCTATATTTGATTGTTCACTTCCACCTTATTTAAACTTACTCCTACCTATGTTTTCACATTATCGTTTTCTTTTATCTTATACATTGATTAATAAAAAAATAATTAATTATATTATAAATATTGATGAAATATATGGTTTTCTTTAATACTCTTAAATATGTGGTCATAATCAAAGAAGATAGAAAAAGTAAGAATAAAATGTAAGGTTCTAAAAATCAATTGCTAGGCGGATGGCAGGCGCCAGACTGGGGCCTGTCAAGGCAGGACCTAGACGGAGCCAAGAAATTAAAAGATAACTACAATAGTTTTCGATTTTTCTAATATAATTTTATTAACAAGTATTAAAACTTTCATGTATGATAATATTAAATATCATCTAATAATCTAGAAATATTAAAATTATGATCATATTACAATTTATAAGATAAAAAATTTATTTAACAATTCAATTTCCAAGAAACTGAGTCTCAAAAAACAAATTTTGTGTCAAAGTAACAAATTGTTTATTTGAATAAAAACAAGGGAAAGAAACAAATAGAAGACAAAGCTAAAGAGTAAAATTTGAAAATATGAATTGCCTATTTGAGTATTTGATATATCTCGTAATGTTCCATATTGATTTCCACTGAAAATATCTAGCAAGTGGCAACCATTTACTTTATCTTTCCTTTCGAGATCTGTAAAGTGTGAACAGAAAGTCTTCATAGATGTCCGCATCTTGAAAATATGGAACCTACGCACAGAAGACGAAATAGACTCTTTTTCAATCTCAGAAGACAAAGCACCGGGAAACATATATCTATCCATCTCTCTCTCACACACACACACACACACATGGGTTAGATAGTTAGATCTGAGATGTCCATATATAGTTGCTCTCCGTCTTCGAAGCACCATAGTTTCCGTTGTTGCCTTTGTAGTCGTCGCCCGTTGTCGTTGTCGTCATTGCCTTATGTCTTCCCATTCTTCCAATCTTTCCTTCCCCTCTCTCTATATCTGGCACCTTCTTTCTGAGAATCTGAGGTGTTGCTTTACTACCGTCTTGAAGGAAGAGGTCTAGGCGGCGATGATGCTTAGGACGACTAGGCAGCGCCTAGCATGAGTAGGCGGTGATTTCTCTTCCTGCGATTTATTTGTGCGATTTGATGAAAATCGCGGCGTTGGAGAGGCGCCTAGCGCCTATTAGAGAATAATATATTTAGTATTTATTCTTGTTTATTTATAATTATTATTTAGTACTAATTACAAGTTACCTTGTATAGTTTTTTCCTTATTATGATTCCTTCTTTGTAAAGGTTTCTTGTACCTTACTTCAAGTGTAACCCTAATTGTAACTCTCCCTATAAATCGGTGATTCAATCAATGAAAAGGATATGTCATTATTGCTAAACTTTTATTAGTTGCTACATGGCTCCTAAAACCTCTTCTTCTTCCTCTAACCGCCGTCCTAACCACTCTCCACCATGACTAACAGAAATTACTCCATCACCATTAAAAACCCCCTTGATCCTACACAAACCTTCGACCTCATCAACATCTCTCATCACAACATCACCAAACTCACCTCCACTAACTACATAGCTTGGAAACTCCAAGTTGAGGCCACCCTCATTGGCTATGACCTCTACAAGTTTGTGGACTGCTCACATCCATACCCGCCTCCCACCATCCTAGCCAAGGATGCTCAATCATTCGAGGACATTTCAATCCCAAACCCACACTACCAACCCTGGATTCGGCAAGACAAACTCCTGTTCAGAGCTCTTGTTGGTTTCCTCTCTATTCCCCTGGTTCCTATGATCCAATAGTCTGCCACTACTTGTGAAGTATGGGAAACTCTGGTTCGCACCTATGCTCGCCCGACTAGCGGCCACATCAAGCAGATTAAAGACTACCTCAAGCGGGCATCCAAGGGCACTCAGTCGGTCTCCGACTACATGTAGTCTGTCAAAAGTCGAGCTGATGAACACGTGGCTTTGGGCAAACCACTTGACCATGAGGACCTTATTGAGATCATCCTCGATGGACTGGATGATGACTACCGCCACATTGTGGATGTGGTTGAAGGCCAGGACACTCACGTATCCTTCAATGAGCTTCATGAAAAACTTATCAACCGATAACTGCTCCTGAAACAGTCTCAGCCAGCAACCTTCTCGCACCCTGCTTCGGCCAATCATGCTACTCTGAGGACCAACAGCTTGTCTGCTCGGCAATCGTCCTTACAAGCTAGGCCATTGTATACACAACCTCGGCAACCTACTCAGTCTCAGGGTGCTACTTATCGCCAACAACGACCTTATCTTGGTAAATGTCAGGGTTGTCGCCAACAAGGACACACGGTTTCTCGCTGCCCCAACTTTCAATTGGTCACAACAACAACTCTGCCTGCTGCTTCCAACTTGGCCAGCGGCTACACGAGGCATCCACGGGCACATCTAGCGACCACAACGGACATAAGGACTCCGGGCTGGCTTCTTGACAGTGGTGCTTCTCACCATGTTACCATTGACCTTGGCAACCTCCACCTTCACTCCACCCACACGGGCACGGATGACATTGTCATTGGTGATGGTACAAACCTACATATCTCTAAAATTGGTTCTTTTACCCTTCCCACACCCACACACACCTTTACTTTACAAAATATGATGTTTGTTCCTAGCATGAAACGTAATCTCATATGCATATCTCAATTCTGCATATCCAATAATATGTCTATTGAGTTCTTACCATCTTCTTTTCATGTGAAGGATCTACTGACAGAGAGAATACTACTCACTGGACAGTTTAAGGATGGTATGTATGAATGGCCGACCATAGCTTCCTCTCATCGCCCCTCTGCTTGTGTTAGCTCCAAAGTCTCTCACCAAGATTGGCATCATCACCTTGGTGATCTGTCTGGTCTCATCCAAAGTCAGATACTATCTAACCTAGGTTTAGCTTTAGACACTACTCGCACTCATCATATTCATTGTAATGATTGTCTTTCTAATAAAAGTCATAAACTTCATTTTCATCAAAATACTATTGTGTATACTCTCCATCTACAAACCATTTATACTGATGTTTGGACCTCCCCCTTCCCTCTATTGATGGTTTCAAATACTATGCAGTTTTTGTTGATCATTATACCCATTATATTTGGTTTTACCCGCTCAGACGCAAATCTGATGTCGCCACCATCTTTCCTAGGTTTAAAGCCTTGGTTGAAAACTATTTTAAAACTACCATTGTCACTCTTTACTCGGACAATAGAGGCGAGTACATGGGGCTTGCCCGGGAATTTGGCATGGCCGCCTACTTGTCCCCTCACACCACGGAACACAATGGGTTCTCGGAACGTTGCTATCGCCATATTGTTAAAACTGGTCTCTCTCTCTCCTCTCTCGTGCATCTCTTTCGCTGCCTTTCTGGTTGTTTGCCTTCCAAACAGCGGCCTACCTCATAAATAGGCTACCAACACCCACCCTTGCTCACCAGTCTCCCTACCATAAACTTTTTGGCTCTCCACCCAACTAATCCAAACTCTGTGATTCGGTTGCCTTTGCTACCCTTGGCTCCGCCCACAAATTAGCTGCTCGCTCCACTCCTTGTGTCTTCCTTGGTTACTCACTCACTCAGAATGCCTATCTATGTTATGATCAGAGCACCACCAAACTATTCACTTTGCGTCATGTTTGTTTTGTCGAGTCTACCTTTCTTATGACCACACCGGACACCCGCCCTACTCGCACAGATACCTACACTAGTGTTTCTTGGCTACCTCCTCATGAACTGCTCTCTAACTCATACACACCGCTAGCTGCTCGCTCAAGTGCCTCCCCGCCGCCTGACGATCGAATGTGGTTGATCTCGGCCACCCATACACCGCCTTCAACCACCTCTCCTTCCCACCGCCACCACTCCATGCCCACAACACTATGCCCACCGCTGTGCCCGTGCTTCATGCCGACCTATCTATTTTAGTACCCGTACCCGCTTCTTCTAGTACTTCATCCATAGTTACTCGCTCCAAAAACAACATCTACAAATCATCCACCAAATGGATCTTCCGCATAAAACGACACGCTGATGCTGATGGCATCATTGATCGCTACAAAGCTCGTTTTGTGGCCAAGGGGTTTCACCAACGACCAGGAGTGGATTATCATGAGACCTTCAACCCGATCGTTAAACCGACCACTGTTCGCCTTGTTCTCTCGCTGGCCGTATGTCGAGGATGGGATCTTCGGAAATTGGATGTGAACAATGCCTTTCTTCAAGGAAATCTGTCCGAGGAGGTGTTCATGGCTTAACCAGCTGGCTTCCTTGACAAGGACAAACCTCAACATGTATGTCTGCTTCACAAGGCTATCTATGGTCTCAAGCAGGCTCTAAGTTTCTCCTTGCCTCAGGGTTCAAAAATTATGTGGCAGACACTTCGTTGCTCATACTTAATATAGGGGGCACCACCATCTATCTTCTTGTCACCGCAGCATTTGGTCCCCGGCAGAGTGAACTACGTTTCGGTCTGATTCCTTGTATAAGGATACGTAGGCAGCCTATTTCGGTAGGCACGACCGTTGCACGAGTGATAGTTTAGGTTTTAGTCTGAACTACGTTTTGGTTTGAGTTCCTTTATTAAGGGATACGTAGGCAGCCTACACTAGTAGGTCCGACTATTAGAGCATTTTATTACATATCTGCTTAAAAACTACGATAACCTGTTATAACCAACTAAATATGTCTAGGCTATGGAGTTTGGTTAGCATTATAAATTGTTGCATTATAAATGTTACATATTGCATTCCTCTCCTATTTTAATTGAACCAAATTGGAGAGTCTATTGTTTATCAACGATGTTCGTCTACTCAGTAAGCCTCGAGTTACCCGTAGACTCCATCGTTGAGGGGCTCTGTAGACACCCCACCTCGCACTCGATATGTGACTCGCATGTGATATCAAGAACTCGCTTAAACTTAACAAATGTCAAGTTACATGAGTTAAAAATGCGAAAGACAAAGCGTGAGAAATGCGCGAGTAAAATAGTAAAACGAGGGATAAAAGAGGGATAAAAGTGACAATTTTGAAAGTTGAATAGTGGCTTGGCGCGGCCAAAAGGAGGTCTTGGCGCCGCGCCAAGAAAGCCTTGGATCCGCGCCCAAGGTGCTACAGTGCCTCTCCTAGTTAACGCATTGTGCAAGAACAGAAGCCTGGTGTACAAGAATTTCAAGCGCACTGAGGGGATTTTTAATCCCCGATGTGTCCCCTCCTCGTGCATCGACCACCCTGGTATCATATACTCGCGACTTCCACCGAATCTAATCTCTTGGTCGACATGCCGACCATCCTCAACAGGATTTCGTCCTCGCTTATCGAGCTCCAACAAAACACTCGAGCTGGTCCATTTCCTCGGATTCCAAGAAAATTCTCAATGGCCATTCGAGCTGACTCCTCATACACATCCAAAGTCCCGACCGGAGAGAGCAATTTAATCTGAGCAGCAGAAAGCTGAGGTGTAGGGAAATTCCACCCATATCTGCTCTCGACCAACAAAACATTCTCGTCCCAATGCCCCGTTTTCCCAGGAGGTTTGGCAAACAAGTTGATTCCTCGATTATGATGCTTACACTGAAGACGATTCAGGGACTTGGTCACCGCAAAATAAGTTTTGAACAGGAGCAAGGTCAGCTCGAACCCGAGTATCCGAACGCAGGCAGTGAATGAGATCAAATACCTAACCAAGTTGATGGAAAGGTCGAGGGGATGGGCACATGCCTCTTCAAGGATCTCGCAGATAAGAGGATTAGGGGACAATCGAAGACCCACCTCAAAAAAGGAAATATAAAAGCCTACTCTATCCCTCATACCCCTCAACTCGTCCATACCAATCGAATTTTGGGGAGCAGATCCTCGGAATCTTTTCCGACTATGATTGTATTTTTCATCCCAGCCCTCTACATCGCTCGGCCACACGTTATTTCTCCACTCCCTCAGTATTCTACGAGCGAGTGGAGCATCATCGGCCTCTGTCGAGCCCTCTTCAACATGGGCAGCAGCTGAGGAAGTTTCTCCTCGTTTCTCTTTAGTCAGGACCTTGTTCGCCTCCACTACCTCCTGGGCAACTATTTCCCTATAGTATTGGTTGAAGAGATACCGAAGGGCCCTGGTCTTATTCGTGCAGACTAGCATAAACGCCCCAGCTGGGATATCCTCGGCTGCATACTTCTCATCGAAAAAAGTGGGTAGATCCTCCATATTGTAACCACCACCGACCAATAACGGCATCGCTTCACTCAGCTTCACGAGTGACCAAGCCCCATTTGTTTGTGAATACAATCTTTTCGTCGTTGGCGATCGAGCATACACCGGGTCCGGGCTAACGTGTTTTGTCCTCATACTTCGTTTAAAACCAGTCGAAGAACTGGGCGATGAAGATGACGAGGTCTCACTTGGAGTGAAGGCAGGGACGGAAGAGGTAGGTATCATAAAGCCTAACACTAGACTTAGGAATTAAAAGCGAAAGTTAGCAAGGAGAGAGGGAACAAGTACCTGCGAATAGAAGTTGAGCTGGAGCGAGGAGGGTGTAAGAAATCAGGCGAGGATCTGAAAAAAGGAAAGAATCACCGTGGTTAGCACCGGTGTACCGAGAAGGAGCAGCAGTCACCGGAAAAAGCAACAAAACCCAAAATCACTCAAAACAGGCTCAAAAACTACGAAATGTGTATCAAACGAAGGAGGATGAGAATACGAACCTGGAAACTAAGTTTGTAAGAAAAAGGAACGGCTGGAAATAGCAGAAAGGAAAGAATTAGCAGAGTCGGTTTTTTTCGCCTGCACTGAAGTCACAGAATGGGAGGAAAATTTCGGGAAGAAGGAAGAATGAGCAACAATCTGGGAAATTTCACCTTTTATACAAACTCGAAGACATCGGGTCGACCCGACCAAAAACACGCAGATCCTACCTAACCACTCCTTGTCCGACACGTGGCAAGCTGCATGCGCGTAAACGGCTGCAAACCGACGACGTTTTGACAAAATGGGCGCCGTCACATTTATCAACAGTAAGTGAAATGATTACTTACGACTCCTCGGTTACCGTGCATTTAATGCATACGGCGAACCAATTTCCTAGGAGAACTCCACTAATATCTCTGAAACACGTCCTCGCCATCAAAGTGATCGGGCTCAACTGAACGAGCAACAAAATTGTCAAAGTCAAGGAGCGACCACAAACAGAGATGAACGAAGGGCCGAGGAACCATAGCGAAGATTAGGGACAGTCAAACCAAGTAAAATACTCGATCATACTTTCCAAGCTAAGGATAAATCCTCGCACTTGGAAACTCAGGGGCTATTGAAGGGACCCGACCTGGGTCCCCCTACGTGGCACGACCACGTGGACTTCAGTCAGACTTGGGCAGGTCCCACCGGAACCGAGGACTGTCAACTGGCCGACCACCATCGGTGACCATCAGTCAGCCGAACCATCATCCTCAATGATCTTAGACCATTCCGAACATATGAGTAACACCCGACCACACGGGCGTGGACTGTTAATGCTCGGCCGACAACCCCTCTATAATATGATAGACCTGACTCATAGCCTAGACATAGCTTCCAAATGTCCTCTTCACAGAAGCCAGGCAAGCCATGCAAGCCGCCATATCTTATCGGCTCATCAACCGCCTACAATTGGCACATCACACGCTACCTGTTGACCACTCAGGAACCGCCAGCAAGCCGACCAATGAACAAGTCCCACCATCAGGGGCCCCCATCCCAATTATGATCCCAAATCCAAACTACTATAAAAGGAAACATTTCCCTTGAAAAAAGGTATGATTGACTTTGCACTCTAGGACTGACCAAGAGCATTTTGCACACATTATACACCTAAAAGACTACTACAAAAACACTCACCGGAAGCTTAAGGGAACGTCTAACTCCGGCACACACGTAAATCCCTGATTACTCTCACACCGGAGGGCTGTAGCTGGGAAACCCCCAGCACCCTTACGGTAGTTTTCCTTTCAGGTGACCAACAATCAAAGAGCCAGCACAAAGCCCAGATATCCTATCAAACTTGGTACCTCCGGTATCCACATACACCGACGTGGTCATCAGCCACTAGAGCTGTCAACGTGGGTTGGCGGGGCGGGCGGGCCAACCCACCAAATGTGGCGGGCCGGGAAATTACCAACCCAGCCCACCCCATCTTGGGTTGTGGATTAGGCGGGCCAACCCACCAACTTTTTCCCCAATTAATCTAGATAATAAAAATAATCATAAATAATACAAAAAAATGTCACAATTCATTAAAAAAATTATATTTTCTACTATTATATTTTTAATAGTGTTTTCTAACAATTTTCTCTAATATTAATAGTATAAAATGAGAAAAAAAATATAAGTAAGAAACTATTTTATCATTACTCTTTTTGTATGTTCTTATAATCATCTTTCTATAAATATTGCGGTTAATATACGTTATTCTGACATTTTTAGTTGCTATAAGTGTCACTTTTTGAACGAATTTAAAATCATTTACTAATATTTCAGATATAAAAAAATAAGCTTACATGTTGAGCAAAAATGATGTAAACTAATTATTTCAAACTTATGAATTGGTTATTTGAAACTAGTATATAGCGGGTCAACCCGCCCCAACCCACCTCAACCCGCAACCCGCCGCGGGCTCAACCCGTTTGACCCACCTCCTAATGGGTTCATATTTTCCCAACCCAACCCACCTTTTTTAAGTGGCGGGGCGGGCCAACCCAACGGGCCCAACTCATTTTGACAGCTCTATCAGCCACAAGAAACATCAGCTCCGGTCCATTACGTGGACTACCAACTTAATCACCCCATCCTTGTGGCGTGATCAGTCCCATTCCCTTTTTCAGAATATGTAGCCACGTTATCCTCCAATAAACTCAAACATTGAATACTTTCAAACCATTTCACAGTTAGGTTTCTTAAATTTCCTTTTTATTTTTTTTAAATAAAATTTTGAGAGAAATTTGTATGATACAAATTTGAATTTCGATTATTATTAAAAAAAAATTGAGAGTTTAATTTAACTAAGTATAGAAACTATACAGATCTTATAGTTAATTAATTATATTCAAGTACATATCAATATACATCTTTACTTTAAAAAACAGTTTATAAAAATAGAAACTTAAATCTATCATATATGAGAAAAAATTTAAGCTAATGATTTTTTTTCCAATTTGTTTATCAAAATGCATGGATTAAAAAAAATCTAATCCCAACTTTTTATGTTGGACATTTGTTTTATAAATTTAATTTTGACTAAAATAGAAAATTAAACATTAGTTATGCACTTTTTGACTTCGGATCTAATGAAAATGGAGAAAAACATCCTACATATATATTTTTTGGTAAATATTTGTAAAATTAAAGTCTAGTACCGATTAAGTTGAATAAATATATATCTTTTGTTAACTAACTTTAATATGTTAAAGTTTTTTCGCAAATATTATACCTGAATTTTTAAACATGTATGTTGGACAAATATACTAAGATTTTTATTTGTTAATTTATGTTACATTTTTTTACATATATTTGATGGGAATATTAACATGATTAATTATTTAAAACTATTTTGTACATATTCCCTTTTATATTGGATTTGCTTGTATTCATTACTTAAGTCTTAGAAGAATTGTCTATATACTTATTTGTTAGAAGACTACACTCTACAAGGAAACTTTATTTGGACTATTAGCTTATAGAGGGAAGTTGGAAACTGGAAGCAGGAAGCTAATATCATTGTAGCAGCTGAAATTACTGTAGCAGCTGAAGATATAATAGTTGCTGAAGTTACTGTAGTTGTGGCAAGCTGCTTACTATATCAACTGATGTCAGGACTTTTACTTTGAAGTAAAAGTGGGAAAAAATGACATAAACTTTGAATTAAAGATCAACTTTACATGTGTCACTTAAAGGGAGTTTTCTCTTTCCTTATTTACTAGTTATTTAGCCCGTGCTATACACGGCTATAATGTGGGATATATAAATTTTTGTAATAATAATATAACTTTTTAGACATTATAATTAGATTGTTAATCTCTTCTATTGTTATAATTTTTTTTATATTGTTACTAATATTAAACGATTTTTTTACCTAAATACTTTTAAAATTAATATAAGTTTCTAGCTAACGTGAGATACATATTTTGTATTAATAATAATAGTAATTTTTTTATCTAAAGACTTTTAAAATTAACATTTAACTTGATAATAATATTATAAGTCATTTTGTTAAAAACTTTTAAAATCATAATTCATTTTTAAACAATGTGAGATACATATTTTATATTTTTATTGGTAATGAAAGTTTAAGTCTTTTATCTAAAGACTTTAAAACCAACACCACATTCTAACCATGTGGTATACATATTTTCTATTAGTAATAATAATAGTGGATAAAAGACTTTTTAAACAATATTCATTTCTAAACAATGTGGATACATATTTTCTATTGGTAATAACAACAAATGTCTTTATCTAATGACTTTTATAACCAATACTCATTTCTAAATAATATGAGATACATTTCTTTGTAACCAATGTGAGATACATCATCTAAAAACTTTTTAAACCAATATCACTTTATAACCAATGTGAAATATTTCTCTTCTATTGCTAATAATTGTAGACTTTTAAAATCAACATCACTCTCTAACCAATGTGTAATACATATCCTCATTTGGTAATAATAGAAGAAGTCTTTTATTTTAAAAATTTTATAACCAACATCTCTTCCTAAATAATGTGGGATACATCTCTTCTATTACATTGACGATAAAAGTAAAAGTCTTTTATCTAAAGACTTTTAAAACTAACATCATTTTTTAGCAAATGTAAGATATAGTAATAATAGTAAAAGTTTTTTTTATCTAAAATTAAAATCAACATCACTTTCTAACCAATGTGAGATATACATATTCTATTGATAATAATGGTAGAAGTCTTCTATTTAAAGACTTTAAAAACAAACATTACCCTCTACCAAATATTTGATACATCTATTCTATTGGTAATAATAGTATTTTTAAAACCAACATTAATTTATAGCCAATGTGTGATACATCTTTTCTATTGATAATAATAGTAGAATACTTTGTAACCAATGTGAAATACTTGCATCCATGTGGAAGCTTTAAAAACTTTTGGTTTTCAAGTGACTTTGAAAATCAACATCACTTTCCAACCAATGTATGATGCATTTCTTCTATTGATACTTAATAATAGAATTTTTAAAACCAACATCAATTTCTAACCAATGTGGGATACATCTCTTCTATTGTTGAAAAAATAGTGTTTTTAGTGAAAGAAATTGTGCAACTTGAGACACGAAATTCTTTACGTGTCATTTATTTGTTGACGAAGGTAATTGCGCAAATTTGTTCTACTCGGTGAGAGCATCAAAATGATATATTTATTTGTCCAAATCGAGTTTTGGGTAATAAGATATCAAGACTTAAAGTATAATACTTGTTAAAATAATTAGTGTTTTTAGTGAGAGAAATTATGCAACTTGAGGCACGAATTTCTTTACGTGTCATTTGTTTGTTGGCGAATGTAATTGCGCAAATGTATTCTACTCGGTGAGAGCATCGAAATCATATATTTATTTGTCAAAATCGAGTTTTGGATGAATAAGATATCAAGAGTTAAAGTATAATACTTATTAAAAATTAGTGTTTTTAATGAAAGAAATTATGCAACTTGAGGCACAAATTTCTTTATGTGTCATTTGTTTGTTGACAAAAATAATTGTGCAAATGTGTTCTACTCGTCAAGAACATCGAAATGATATATTTATTTGTCCAAATCAAGTTTTTGATGAATAAAATATCAAAGCTTAAAGTATGATGTTAAAAGTGAGTCATTAGAAGGAATATCTAACCTTGAAGAGTTTTATCCCACATTGGTTAGAAGTAATGTTAGTTGTAATTTTTTTTAAATATAAGTTTTCTACTATTGACAATAGAAGAAGTTATATATACTAATACTAATACTCATTATCATTTTGATTATTATTATGTATTATTATTAGTTAATGGTTAGAAAACCAAAAGTATATATATCTTATATTGCTAATAATAGTAAGTCTTTTATATAATCTAAAATAATTAAAAATCAACATCATTTTTTAACCAATGTGAGATATACATTTTCTATTGGTAATAATGGTAGAAGTTTTTTAACAAAAACTTTAAAAATCAACATCACTTTATAACAAATGTATGATACATCTTTTCAATTAGTAATTAATAATAATATTTTTAATACAAACATCAATTTCTAACCAATGTGTGATACATCTCTTCTATTGGTAATAATAGTAAAATATTTTGTAACCATGTGAGATACATCTCTTGTAAAAGTGAAAGTCTTTAGTCTTTTAAAGACTTTAAAATCTAACATTTTCTTTTTAAACAATGATAATATAAAATAATTTAAACTCAACATCATTTTCTAGCCAATGTGAGATATACATCTTCTATTGGTAATAATTGTAAAAATATTTTATCATATATATATATATATATATATATATATATATATATATATATATATATATATATATATATATGGTGAGGAGCACTATGGTTGTGCCACCTCACCACCTTTGGATAAATCTTCATTCTAAAGCATCCATGTGGAAGCTTTAAAAACTTTTGGTTTTCTAGTGACTTTGAAAATCAACATCACTTTCCAACCAATGTATGATGCATGATGCATTTCTTCTATTGGTACTTAATAATAGAATTTTTAAAACCAACATCAATTTCTAACCAATGTGGGATACATCTCTTCTATTGTTGAAAAATTAGTGTTTTTTGTGAAAGAAATTGTGTAACTTGAGGCACGAATTTCTTTACGTATCGTTTGTTTGTTAACGAAGGTAATTGCGCAAATGTATTCTACTCGGTGAGAGCATCAAAATGATATATTTATTTGTCCAAATTGAGTTTTTGATAATAAGATATCAAGACTTAAAGTATAATACTTGTTTAAAAAAATTAGTGTTTTTAGTGAGAGAAATTGTGCAACTTGAGGCACGAATTTCTTTACGTGTCATTTGTTTGTTGGTAAATGTAATTGTGCAAATGTGTTCTACTTGGTGAGAGCATCGAAATGATATATTTATTTGTCCAAATTGAGTTTTGGATGAATAAGATATCAAGAGTTAAAGTATAATACTTATTAAAAAAATTAGTGTTTTTAGTAAAAGAAATTGTGCAACTTGAGGCACAAATTTCTTTACGTGTCATTTGTTTGTTGACAAAAGTAATTGTGTAAATGTGTTCTACTCGGCAAGAACATCGAAATGATATATTTATTTGTCCAAATCAAGTTTTTGATGAATAAGATATCAAAGCTTAAAGTATGATGTTAAAAGTGAGTCATTAGAAGTAATATCTAACCTTGAAGAGTTTTATCCCACATTGGTTAAAAGTAATGTTAGTTGTAAAAGTTTTTAAATATAAGTCTTCTACTATTGACAATAGAAGAAGTTATATATACTAATACTAATACACATTATCATATTGATTGTTATTAGGTATTATTATTAGCTAATGGCTAGAAAACCAAAGGTTTTTAAAACTTCCACATGGATTATTTAGAATAAAGATTTATCTAAAGGTAATGAGGTGGCACAACCATAGTGCTCCTCACCAACTTTAAATATATATATATATATATATATATATATATATATATATATATATATATATATATATATATATATATAGATTTATTTTATAAGGTAAACTTATATTTTTCTCATATTATTCATAGAAAACTTTTTGTCATCACATTAAATGTTTTACCCTTTTAATATATCAACTAGGCAACCACCCTATTTATTATATCATGCTAGCTAGATATTGTTTGTCTGTATTTAATTCCCTAATGCATAAACCGTGAGAAGATTTCTTCTTCATATTAAACAGAGAACTCAAATTCATCCTTGTTTCAAGGAATGAATATTTTGGTCGGTCAACATCTCCGAGTTTTAATTGAAAAGATCTCATCTTGATTCTTTTATAGGGAATTCAAATATTCAACATTTCTCTCCAACGGCTCCAAAATCAAGACTTCTATTTAAATACATTGGAGCAAGGATTGAAGGTGAGAAGAACTGGACAGAAGCGTTTTTCATATTCCCTCAAGCTATTCTCTCTTGAAATGCTCCAGTTCTCCAAAACAGAAGTTGAAGCAATCATTCATTTCTCTCAAGTTATTCTCTCTTTGATTTGCTTCAACTCATGATTGAATACTCAACACATTCTTCTAAGCTATTCTTTCTTAATTTGATGTGTTTCAGTCCTTCAGCACTTACTAGATAGGCTTATACATATTATTCTTTTTCTAGTTCTTGTTTAGACAATCATTGTATTCTTCCTTAGTTCTTCCAAATATTAAAAGAATACTTGATTGTTGCACGAGAATGATTGTTCCTCAATCATACTCCTCAAACACTGGTTTTTGTTGTACATAGATCTGTTAGTGATCACTTAGAATTTTAATATATTTAGTGCACTTCAAAATCCAAATTTGACCAACTTAGTAGTGGATGTAGCAGTTTTAACATTGCGACCACTCCAAATACTTTGTTCTTCTATCTGTTGTTTTTACTATTCATACACTTAAGCAGCTTCTATCTACTTAAGTGTTTAACCGTTACATTCCTGAATTATTTATATAATTGATCTTATACATATTGTTCTTCAATTCAGTTCATATACATAAGTGATTAAAAGAAAACCAAATCAAACTGTTTTTAAGATTCAACAGCTGCTACCCAAACTGTTTCATATTCAGCAGATGTTATCTGCTGATTTTACAATCAGCTGCTGAAAACTTCTATTTTTCGTTGCATCTCTTAAAGGTTTTCAAAACAACCCTCAAAGTTTTTAAAAGGCAATTCACCCCCCTCCCCTCTAGCCTTATTTCGTTGCCAACTGGACTTACAATATTAGGCCTGGATTTTTAAACATGTAGGCTAGACAAATATGCTAAGAATTTTATTTTTTAGCTTCAGATTTGATTAAAATGGAGTTGAAAAAATCTCATATATATGTATATATTTATTTATTTATATTTTTTTGATAGGTAAGTGTGGCCCCTAGTCTTGTCATCTCTCCCACCCCTTGGGTCAAATATATATCTATTTTCTTATAAATTTATCAATTATTTGTTCAATCTAACCTTAGTATATGTTCAATCTATAGGCTTCACATATAAAATTGCTTGAATTTTTATAAGTATTTAACGGTTAAACACAAAATATTTGAATGGCAATAGGAGTAGTGCATATTCTGATACTTTATACAATAATTATTTTTCTGGATTATTTCCATTATCGGTGACAAGTAAATGTTAAGAGTAAATTTATTGTAGATATTCGGTTACTAATTTGTATTTTCTATTTACTAATTTATATGAAATTGTCTGTAAATTTCATAATATGTCATAATTATGTATGTTTATATTACTGTTGTATGGAGTAAATTATTTGAAATCCGGCTGTTATATAATTTATTGATATTATTGATATATAAACTTGTTATAAAATATAGAAAACATTTTTTAGAATAATAAAAATACCTAAGCACCTCGAACAGCAAACTGGTCCTAAAAATCTTTAAAATTTAGAACTTTAAGAATCTAAAATTTATAGGAATGAAGAAGAATTAAACTTTTCATAAAACTACTCATATTACTCATAAATTAAGCTTCAAAACATCTAAACAAAATGATTTGTTTCAAAATATTTATTGCATTTGGTTTATACACTTCATACGGTTGCAAATAACTATGGTTGACAATCATTTTATATACTCCTTGGAGAAACATTAATTTAATGCATGTGTTCTTTTACTAATTTGTCTGTCTATTAACAAATTTATCTGACATCCATCTTTTATATTTCTTATTACATCGATGAATAACTTTTAAATAAAGTTAGTTAAAATATTAAATATTTCATGAGGTAATGATAATATTCTATGTTGAACAATACATTATTTAGTAAGCATGTTATTGTAATTCATTTTTTACTAAATAAAAAAAATATTATCATTATTTTGGACGTTTACCAAAAATATTTCTTTAGTAAACCATTAACTAATTCATTAGTAATGGGAAGTAACTATGTTACTTTGATTTATGGTTTTAAATTGATTTGAATAATAATGCATTGTAATTTGTCAAGACTATTATTAATAATGATGGCAAATGATTTATATTGAATGGACTTTCTCATCATTTAATCTTATTTCTAGGAGTTTATATTACTGTGGTGAAGATTTAGAAGCCAATTTGCTAATTACAAATGCAAAAAAATATTAAATTAAAAAAATGTGAAATCGAATATAGAATAAATTATTCAATATTTGATATTATTTTGATATTGTATTTTTTGCAATTTCATAAATCATATTGAACTATATTAAATGTTATACAATTTGTTTACATTAAATGCACTAAAGATATTTGTAAAATCATTTGAATCTGAAGAGTTGTTGTCAAAATGACTAACTTAATGCCTAAACCCTAACTTTTATTAGGATGGACCCTCATATAAAACTGAAACATTGGATCTTAAGTAGTTAAAATTAAAACCAAGGACTCTTAAATACAATACACGTGTAAAATTAGACCCTAAAATGCAATTAACCCCCGACAACTTACATCACATGCCTTCTCCATCTTTGACAATAAAAAAATTATTAATCTATCTTAATTTTAAATAAATAAATGTTTATAATTTAGAATGAAAGGTTGCCTTATGTAATTACAAAGATGAAATGTTGTTTGTTGTTCATATTATCATATAATTTAGTGAAATATTTTCATCTTAGTTTTAATATTGAAAAGAAATTGAATGTATAGCTGATCCTATTGAAAAACAAATGTCTAACCTAACCTAATAAAAAAATAAAACATTTATCCCTTATCTATTTAAGACTATGAAACGCTATCATAATCTAAAATTTAAAATTTGTGTCCACAAAATCGAGTTATAGTTAATCTGTGATAAAGAATCTAGATAATTGTATTTTGAAAAAAAAAAAAAAAAGAAAGAAAGAAAGAAATCAGTTTACTTGTAAATTCTCATTCATGAACTATTGTTGTTGTCGTTAATTTTCATTCTCATTAAAGATGCTATCTGATAGAGAAATTGAACAATATAAGACCCAATAGGAAACTCGTGAAAGTTTAAGGTGTAATCGTAGTTATCCCTAATTATTTATGTAGTTTGTCGCAAGTTCATAATAAATAAATTTCGGGTAGATGAATCTTAGTGTTTATTTTTGTATAAATTTACTAAATTCACATTTACCAACTATCGTATTCAGTTGCAATGATATGTATGAATACTAAATATCAACTTTCTTAATTGTTGTAAAAACTAAAAAGTATACTCATTTAGAGATAAAGAAATATATTTATACAATTGTAAGTCTTAGTATAAGTAAACTGTGATGATATAAATAGTAAATACTGGACAGACTAGTGGTGGTGGTGGGTTAGACGGCGCCACCGTGTACCTCAAAATTCTAACCAGTGCCAATGGATTGGGACTTTTCCCTTCTAAGTCGTGCCCATCACAACTCAAACTTGGACTGATTTAAACCGTTTCTACTTCGTCGATATATACTATATCTGTTTATTTATTACTCACCAGTCATCAGAATCAACACATCATACTACAATCAGATTGCATTTTAACTCAGTGTTGTCTTTTCAGACCCGTGCACTATCACATATTTTTAACCGCTTTACTTCTTCATATTTTTTTCAAAACATTTTTATGCATAGCGATGCATCATTTGATAAAGTTGTGTCTCGTTTGATATCAGACGATGCACATATTTGTCATCCCGATACATTAATTTTGTCTTGTGATGCATAAAATTGCATAATGATTTGAAAAAAAAATTATCAAGAACTAAAGCTATCGAAATTGGACTCTAACATTTAATGATTCTGCTCAATGGTCCCTATGGTCGAAACCCGCCAAGAAAATTTGGCCCCTCCACCGAAATGAATGCTTAAATTGGACTTAATATTCTTCGAATAATAATGCTCCTTCCCTGTAAAGATGGTTTGTGTTGTCCAAAATGTCCATATAAGAACACGTCCATCAATAAAATGTAGTAATCTAATCAAAGGTTACTTTGTAAATATAACAGCAAGGCCGACCCAACATTTATGAAAGCTTAAAGCGAACTCTAAAGTGTAGTCTTTTTAAAGAAAATATTATTTTAAAAAAAAAATATTTTATTTAGAGTTTATCTTTCGTCCTTTTAACGATGTAAAATCATTCAATAATTCTTTTGTAATCAATAATAAGACTAGTCTACTTAATCTTTGTTGAGATATTGTCGATCAAAAACTTATTTCTGCCTTGTTGAAACAATGGTTACGAGAATCAATAAGATTATTCTATAATCGATATAAGTATTTGAAAGAAAAAAATCAAGTTTGATTATATAATTAAGTATATCAATTGAAGTATCATTTTTCACTTGTATAATTTCTCTTAAAAAAATTAGTTTTGTAAAATCAATATTAGAGTTTCCATTATGTATTAGTAAATCTAATCCAAAAAATTCTCGATACTTTTTAAATTGTTCAAATTTACTTTGAAATGAGGTTATTCTTTTATCTATTACAAGAAATAATCAACTTTAAGTAATTTTTTTAGGAGATCTTACAACTTCATTGTCAATAATTTAATCAAATTGTTTCTTTTTATGAATGGTACATTTTCACGAATCTAAGAGTATTAATTTTTTTAAAATAGTATAAGTATTATTTATTTATTTTTGGCTTAATTTTTTGGGTAAATTTCAAGTAGGTATAATTTTATAAACATGTTTTCATCTAGGTCCATCAAATTTTTGAATATTTCATATAACTACAAATTGGTTGTCAAATGACAAAAATATCATTAATAAAGACCAAAAAAATTTCAATAATGCTGATGTTAATGCTAATCATCAGAACTGTTGACACAGTTTTTTCAAGACAAAAAAATTCAATAATGCTAATGCCAAGGACAGACATTAGAACCAGACATCAGGTTACTGATGCCAAACAGGTTGTTACCAAATTCAGGCATCAGGTTACTGATGACAAACCCATGCATAAATGTCTATTAGTTCACACTCTATGTAAACTAAACCAATTGATACAGCATAAATACATCGCTCTTTTATAGTTACGCAAAACGATCGGAGCAGTGGAAGATGAGACAAACATCAAAATCTAGTCTACATACAAAGAGTACTTTGCTGTCTTTGGCTCCCAAGGAACCAAAACCTTTGAGAAGTGATGCGTGTCTTACGGATACTCGACCCAAATCACAACAAGGGAAGTTAAAGGACATGAGGAAAGAGTTAGAAACTCATCTAGCTTCTCCATCCCCCCCCCCCCCTTCAGGCTCTCAATTTCATGCTCACAACAGTTCAACTAATAAATTTAATAAGTCAGGCCTAAAACGCCATTCAGAAAGAGCAGAATAGAGCACATGTGATACTTTGAAAAGCGGAACACAAGAAGCTGAAAAAGTGAAAGGATGACGGCATAGTTTTCCATCCCAATTTGTTGACATGGAAGAGAAATGCCCAAATGAAAGATTGTGATGGTGGGAGAGAGAGAGAGAGAAAGGCCTATCATGTTTATCTTGATGTCAAAGAGGGTGGATAATTATACGAAAAATCAAAATAACCAGGTTATAGACTTACAATCGAGGACTTCAGACTTCAAAAATAAAGGGCAGTAATGTATTTTCGCTTTAAAATTGTACCCAAAAGATATATCTAAAAAATAGATGAATTCTTTTAAAAATATGTTTTAAAAAATATAAATTTGTCCTAATTTTTTTTGAAAGCGTGAAGCCGTTGCTACACCTGCCTCCCCTTTGGGCCCGCCATTCTGAATAATACAAGTATTAGAAATTAAACATTTAAAAAAAAAGACTTGATAAAAAAAGATAATAAGCTTTTAGAAACAGTGGGAGTAGTCCTGATAAAATACATACTTTAAATTATTAGGGTCTCTTCTTTGAAATTTAGTGACTTTGATTTGTAATTGGACTTTTTCTTTCTATGGTCCCACCAGCATTCTCTGTATTTTTCTCTTACTTTAGTTACAAACCAATGTCCCCAAAATGGCAAAGCCAAACACACAGTAAAAGGAATGCTATGAGATGGAGTTAAGCAACTTAAGGAGGAGGAACGGAACATTCAATCACCAAATCATCAAATCCAAAATGCATCAAGTTCAGTTGTATGAAATTCCAAGTCAACTTGGTTTCTGTGACAAAAATCCTTTAAAAAACATGGCTGAGTAATGAAAAGAAAACATCTCAAATCCAAATTTAAACGGAACAAAGATAAACCTTAAGCTGTCGAATGATTAGCTGCGCCTGCATTCTCAGTGCTGCCTCCTGCTGCCTCTGAGGGGTTTGATTCGCCACCATCTCTGGGAGGATGGCAGACAGAATTCTTCACAATGGAAAAGTAAAGGCCAAAATCTGCTTTCAATTTGGCGCAGCTGGCTTCTATCCACTTCTCTGCTAGACTGGTTGGAACACTGTCTTGGCTGTCCCTCTCGTGTTTTTCAATGGCTGGACGTATTTCATCATACAGACAATCAAGCTTCGAGGTTGCCTCACTTCTTATTTCCTACATAGTTGAAAGATACATATATTTATACTCCCTTACTAGTATATATCAAGAATTTTGAATTTGTTAACAAAGTAACTTCCATTCCCCTTGTGAAAAACTGGATAAGTTACAAAATAGATAAAGTACACACTACAAAGAGTATATTTAAGCTAATGATCATTGATCCCTAGCCAGTTCATTTTTTCTTTCCTTGAGCATTCTTCATCCCTTGTCGAAAATTTGATGCCATCGTGCTCTGTTCCCAGGAGGTTCATTATGACTCTCAAACAATTAGTTCTTTGAAATTAGTTCTTTGTTTTTAGTCTTTGCTCTTCAAACATACCATTAGCAAAAAATGGATGAAAGACATCTAAAATGGATGCAGGATCAGAGCAACCAACTTTCCCAAAAGCAAAGGTTTGCCCTTTCAAAGAGCACAAGTAATCAATTTTAAACCGGGCTTTGTATCATGAATTCTTGTTCAAACTCACAGTAGGCCGGACCTCCTCCAATATGCATGTAGGTCCTTCCAAAGTTATACCCAGGACCTTCTCCAACCACTTCACAGAGCTCACCTCTTCCCTAAAGGAGAATTAACCAATGTTCCTACAGTACTCTCATGTCGAGGAGACAGCTTTGAAACTTTGGCCTTAAGCAGGACAACTTGATGCATGACCAGCACAACTGACTCTTTATATATTCAGGAAGGATGCAGGTAAAATTTTTTCAAGCCAAAGCTTTGTATGTTGTTCCATGGACCCTCGATTCTTGATTATGAGACCTCCTCCAGCAACCTCGTTAATGACACTTGGGCACTACCCTGTGGGACTCTCTCCACCAACACACGCAGCACACCTCTGCCCAGCAGTATCAGCAATTAATGCATCTCTGCATTACGAATACCATCAATGATATAAGTAAGATCGAAACCATTTCACCTATTTTCAGGGTCTCAATGAATATTAGAGTGCTGTAATAAATCCGAGCAGAGCTCTGAGAGTTCGAGTTCGGTATGTTAACATTATAACTGAGCTCATCAACTTAGTTTTTTACTTCACAAAGCGAGCTATACTTGCACGAAGCCAACCCTAACTCGAGCCTATGTGTAAGAATGTTATACATGACAAGAGATAAATTATCTTGTATTTAATTTTCAATTATCAAGCTTGCTCTAGTTGAATCAAGCCATCCTTCGGTCACTCATTACTCAAGCCTAAAAATCATTTTCAAACTTCTCTTATTTACTTCATAAGTCTACCCGAGTCAAACTTTAAACAAGCCAAGCTCAACCCAACCAGAATAAGCAACCCTATGGGAGACAAAACGACTAGCGAATGTAATATTTTATCTTCAACAATCAAACATCAAAAAGAATTCAAAAGTTAATCATAATTAATAATTAAAACTGAGAGGATCTATGAACAACAAATGAAATGATAAAGAAACTAGACTGCATAAAACAGTCAGTTTAACCCCAAATACTCTAGATAAGTACTATTTGTACCTCATACTTCAAGATTTCTTCTCGTGCTTGCTTTGATGAAAATAGCTGAGCAACACGTTTTGCATTGACTTGCTTCCGGCCAGAATGCTTTGGTTTTCTGTTGTTATATTTTTTCTTCGAACCAGTGCCTGACCCAATGTTGTAATCACGAGGCATACTGTTACCTAAGGTTTCAAATCCCATGGCATTTGTCTGTGGAAAAGCCTGTGGAATTTCTTGTGAAGGCAACTCAGTCTCCTCACGCACTTCAGTTTTCACAGTGTTCACCGCCTCGCCTTCCACTGAACCTGGAAAATGTGACTCGGCACCAAGAGTCGTCCTATCCAACTGATGTTCAAATTTCAAACTACCATTCATTATCTCATAGTAATCCCCATTTTCAGTTGGCACGGGCTCCTGTATAAAAGAGTTTACTTGGGGAAGCTTAGGCTCATCCTCAGCAGAGTCATAAAGTGGGAACTCATCAACTGTATATCTGCATCAAAAGAGGAAAGTTGACATCCAAAAAATAATACAGAACCACAGATGCTATGATTAATCAAACAAAAATAGGAGTTAGTATTGGAAGTAATTATTTTTAATACATAAAGGGAGACTAACAAAAATAATGAAGCAAAACAGAGCCCAGAAACAAAGCAATGTGTAGAGAAAGCATTTCTGTGGTAGTAGAATATAGATATGATTAACTCTTTACAACATCTAAGTCCAACCTTACTTTTTAAATGTGAACTGATTCAAGACAAGAAGAAACAACCACCATGCCTCAAATTAATTTCAAGAACCACACCAATTAAAACTACCGCTATGACTTAATAGCTGTCTATTAGCTGCACCAATTTGTATCAGCATTTGTCCATTTTCTTGGGGTCATCTACAATCATGATTCAGCACTCCATATAGTTCATTGCAAGATTATGGGTTAAACCACAATTACTCGGTATCCTTATTAATTATCAGCTTCCATGTCAATTTTGGGCTTCCCCTACCTCGAGAATTGTCATTTATATTGATTACTTAAAATTGGAAGATTACAGAAAGTCGGCAATGGCTGATCAGCAACAGATGAGTTAGCTATAATTTCATTCAGAAAAATGTGAATATAATAAATCAAAGAGAAAAAGATGGGCAAGGGACCAGGAATGACTGGTTCTAGGACAGCTTGGGTACATGCAAAAGCATAGGAGGAAAGCCAACTTCATTCATAATATTACAATATCACTATAGTTTCAAGCTAATACGAGACAGCTTTTGACAAAAGATCCTTCCATTACAAAAAGTAATACAATGCGAAACCACGCCTACGAACAAGTAATCCAAACTAATCATTGGAAGAGAGCATAAGCTTCTAGGAAAAAGTGACTGTAACTATCTACTGAAAGAAAAACATACCACAAAAGGATCTCATTAACTGTATATCTGTATTGAAAGAGGCACGTTGACATCCACAAAGTAAAACAGAACTCCGTGTATATAATTCAAACAATCAATGACAGGAAATAGGTTATGAAGAAATCTTTTTTAAGACATAAAGGGGAATGTAACAAAAATAACAGTGAAAACAGAACCCCAGGAATTAGTGGTGATGACAGAATTTAATGATTTCATTAATGAAATGGAATTAGTGGATCTGCCTTTGGAGGGGGGAGATTTTATGTGGTTCAGAAATGGAGACAGGAATCAATTTTCAAGGATTGATAGGATCCTTGTTTCTGCAGATTGGGGGGATAACTTTTGTGAATATAAACAGACTTGCCTTCCTAGAGTTACGTCTGATCATGTTCCTTTACTACTTGAGTGTGGCGACCGGACGAGAAGGAAAACACCTTTTAGGTTCAAGCATATGTGGCTTAAGGAGCAGGGGTTAGTGGATTGGGTTTGTTAAGCTTGATATACATTGTTGAGCCCCTATCTAACAGCTTAAGCTTTTAGATGAGTTGGTAACTTAATATGGCATCAGAGCTCACGTTTGGGAAGGTCGTGGGTTCGAATCATCCCACCTACATTTGTTACCCAAAAAATTGTGAGTGCAGGTTGTCACTCTGTTTGGTTTGTGATGCCTTTGGTGAGGCATGATTGTGTATCTCTCCACGTGTGGACGGGTCACACGTGAGGGAGAGTGTTAAGCTTGATATACATTGTTCAGCCCACATCTAACAGTTTAAGCTTTTAGATGAGTTGGTAACTTAACAGTTACCTTATCCTTGAAGCTCATGGACTTCCAACGATTGGTTTGGGTTACTCGTTTACGGGATTTGTTTAATCACTGTTACTTTTAGGAAGGACCTTGTGTCGAAAGCGTCTTGTACCCTGGGAACTCTAGTGATATTGAAATCTTATGGATGAAGTTGGCCTTCTACCTATGCTTTTTCATGTTAGAAACCCTTCCCATAACTAGTCACCCTACCATAGATACCGCTCTTAATTTTTCTGATCAATCGCTGTAATTTTCTAATCTGACAATTTCAAGTAATCTCCATATCACTTGCAATGATTTAGTTAGGGGAAGCCCGAAAGCAACATGGAAGGCGATAATTAATAAGGATATGAGTGATTTCTGTGTAACCCATAATGGAATTGCCAAACACGATTCATTGTGAAACAAAGACTGAGTTTTGATTGAGAACAAATTCTTAAGTATTCCTCTATATTCTCTCTCTCTGTGATCCCTGTCAGTGTGGTGTATAGATCAAGAGGATTATTAGGGACTTAGTGTGGGAAGGGGCTGAGGAGGGAGTTTAGATCACCTGGTGGCGTGGGATAAAGTGTCCAAGTCTAAGGAAGAGGGAGGGTTGGTGCTAGGAAACCTGGTCAGCAGGAATATCTCCCTTTTGGCTAAGTGGCTCTGGCATTTTCTCTTGAAACACAGGTTATTAGGCATAAAGTGATTAAGAGCAAGTTTGGGTATTCATCACAATGGTTGGGATGCTCGCATGGGAAGTTTGGTCACGCAGAAAAGTCCTTTTATTCACAAGAAGTATGCATTGTTCCCAGGGCCAGCCCAACACTTGTGGAGGCCTAAAGCGAATTCCAAAGTGAGGCATTTTTAAAGTAAATAGTGTAACATTGTATTGAAATTGTTATATTTTTATTTAAGTTTTATCTTTCCTACTTTTTGGGATGCAAAATCATTTATTAAATTATTGTAATCAATTGAATTTAATAATTCTTTTTCAATCGACAATAAAGAGCCCACTTGATCTTTGTTGAAACATTGTCGATCTTAAATATGATTTTAATAATTTTAGTTTTGAAAAAAATTCTTTATGCCAAAGCACAGTTTCATTATTCTATATGTGATTTATGCATTTAGAAAAGAATCAAACGTTGTTATATAATTGAGTATGTCAAAAGTAGTAGTAATTTTACTTTTTTTTTGGCCAATTTTTTTTGGAGGCCTAAAGCCATTGTTTCCCCATCTTCCCCCTTGGGCCGGGCTTGATTGCTCCTCCCTCTTACTCATCTCCGAGTAGGAAATGGTGGTCATGTTCGTATCTGGGAGGATGTGTGGGTGAGAAACATTTCAATGATTGTTGTATTTCTTCGTTTATTTTGTCTTTCTGTGGTTCATAAGATCGCAGACCCTACTAGCTGCTTTATTTTCTGGGGTTTTCAAGCTTCCTTCGTAGAGTTTTTGATAACAAAGAGGGGTCTACGTCTCGTTTGAAGAGCACGCTGCTTAACATCTATCTTACTGGTGTTCAGATTCAACAAATTCTGCCAGGCCGGGAGGGTTTTGATTTTTCTGATACAGAGTTTGTTAATAACTTTTCTACATCTTAGTCTTTATGTTTGGGGGTATACTCATAGCGTACACAGGACGCATCACCTGGTATGAAGGTAGCGTTGAGACTCTTTTCAAAACCCAATCTGTCATGAAAGGAATAAAAAATCCTCATAATGTCGTCCTTCACCACTTCCCAGCGTGCTGGAAGAAGGCCAAAGAAAATCCATCAGGACCCGGGGCTTTGTCCCAACTCAAACTACGCAAATCTGTCACCACTTTTTCCTCTGTAAACATCTGTTCCAGTCCCTCTACATCTTCTGTATTAAGAGTTTTGAAGCCGACTCCACCCAGATCAGCTTGCCACTCATTGCTGCCCCTGTACAGATTCTGATAGAACCTCACAATGCCTTCCTTAACCTCTCCATAATCTTGCAACAAGACACCATCTATGGTGATCTTACGAATCTGATTTGCTGCAGAATGAGCACTCGCCATCCGCTGAAAAAAATTAGTATTTTTGTCTCCCTCCCTTGGCCACTGAATATAAGGCTTTTGCCTCCGGCTTATCTCCTCACTTTTAAGAAGATGTTCTAGTTCTTTTTTGAGGTCTGCTCTACATCTGTCCTCAGCTGCATTACCCACTCCCCCCAAGCTCTATCATCAAGACTCCTGATGTCCACTTCGAACTCTTTGATTTTAAGGTCTAATCTACTGAACACTTCTCTATTCCAGATTTTTAAATCATTCTTCAGTGCTTTCAGCTTCTTAGCCACAACATAACCTGGATCCCCACCAACTGCATAGGAATTCCATCTCACTTTAACCCTGTTAGAAGTATTAAGGGTCTATTTGGTTTAAGCTATATGTTTGGGGGTCTTGATGTATAATGTATTTTCAGAAACATATATATACGTCTTGCTCACTCTTGCCTAACCGATATTAGGTTACGGCTTCTATTCTCTTCCACCTCCTTTCTCTTTAATTTAACATGGTATCAAAGCAGGAATCCTTATAATCTCCTGTGCTAATTGTTCTCCACGAATCCTTCTTCTTCTTCTTCTTTTTTTCTTTTTTTTTTCCTTCTTTTTCTTCGTTTCCAGAATGCGTTTGAGTCGCCGGAGGGGATGCGACGTGTTTTGAAGATCACAGCATAAGGGGTTGGTGTCGCCCAGTCTACGCGACCTCATCTGTCCAGTTGCCGCCACCGGAGGTTGCCGGAAATCGCTGCGCGTCGCCGGAATTTTTTTCGGACCTTCACAGACCTGGTCGCCTGAGCCAGTAGATCCCTGGTCCGAGGTTGGTGGTTTTCAGATCAAACGCGTTTTTGGTGAGTTTTTAGGTTCATTCAGTCCACTGTGCTGTCAGTTTGGTTATGTTTGTTTGCTGGTTGGTGTTTAAATGTCGACATCGGGGAATACGGAGACTACAGAGTCTAAAACCATGGTTTCTGAGGTTTTCTCCACTAGTACAAAGATTACAGACAAGAAATTGACGGGAAAGAATTATTTAATGTGGCGGCGGGTGGTTGAAATGAATTTAAAAAGGCAAAAGAAGGAAGATCATCTCACCGCAGTTAACTCTACTACTATGTTGCTTGGGTCCGTGCCGATGCTGATTTGTTTTGGAAGCTCATGAATTCCATGGATGATGAGACGGCTGAATTGGTGGCCCATACTTCTACTGTTCGTAATTTATGGGAATATTTAGTTGTGTTGTATGGAGGCAAGGACAACATGAAACGGATGTATGACTTGTCGTGTGCTATGTTTCGCCAGGATCAACAAGGTCGTAGTGTTACACAGTATTTTGCGGACTACAAGAAATTGGCGACTGAGTGGAGTTCTTTGATTCCTTTGAGTACACATGTTAGTACTATGCAGACATAACGAGAGCACCTAATTATTCTTGGATTTTTAGCTGGTTTGAGATCCGAGTTCTCACTCACAAATCTTATCGGGCACAAGTGTTGGCTCTCCTCAGGATGTGTTCTCTCGTGTGCTTCGGGCCTCACTAGAGTCCTCTTCAGTTGGCCATACTAGTATTGGTGATTCTTCTGCACTTGTGAGACAGATATCTCACCATCTCCGAAGTGATGATACTGGTGGTCGTGGTGGTCGACTGGTAGAGGAAGTCGTGATGGTGGTCGTGGTGGAGGTAGGGAGAGTAGAGAGGTTTGTAGTTATTATCACTGTGGGGATTCGAATCATGCGATTCGTAATTGTTGGAAGTGGCATGGTAAACCATCTGGTGATCGATATGTCCATGTTGCCTCTAACACTAAGTCTGCCCTCCCACCCAAACCGTCTCAACCTAGTGAGGGTAAGGTCATACGAATGATAAGTTTGCGCGATATACCCAGTACCAGGCATATTCGTCTTCTTCTTCCACTGCTACTTTTGTCCGGACCGGTATACCTACTGCATGTGTTTCTTCCTCTAATTGTAAATGGATTATTGACTCTGGTTCTTCTGACCTTCTAAGTGGCAACAGAGGTATCTTTTCTTAGTTAATTTCATCTTCGTTCATTTCTGCATGTTACTGTAGCCAATGGGTCTATTGCTTCTATTATGGGGCAGGGTGATATTTGTCTCACGTCCTCTCTTTCATCATCCTCTACGTTATATATTTATGGTTTTCAATTTACTGTCTATTAGTAAGTTTACCCGTGATCATAACGGTGATGTCTCATTTTTTTCCCACTCACTCACTGTATCTTTCAGGATTGTGTGACGAAAAGGATTATTGGTAGAGGGCAAAAGTCTGGAGGACATTATTTCTTTGAAGCTATATCTACACCAGTTGCGTGTTCGAGTGCCTCTTTGTCCCTGTTTCAAATCCATTGTCGTTTGGGTCATCCGTCTATATCGAGTCTCAAGAAATTGTGTCCAGATTTTTCATCTCTACCAATTTTTTAATGTGACACTTGTCAGTTTGTGAAGCATCATCACATTTCATATATTTCTAGGGTTAATAAACGGGCACATGCCCCATTTGATGTAGTCCATTCGAACATTTGGGGACCTAGTCCTATTGTCTTGAAGTTAGGTCATAGGTATTTTGTTACTTTTGTGGATGGTCATTCTCGTGTTACTTGGATTTTTTTAATAAGACATTGTTATGAGTTGTTTGATCTTTTTTCTGCGTTCTGTGCTGAAATTAAAACTCAATTTGGTGTGCCTGTCAAACTTCTCCGCAGTGATAATGCACAAGAATATTTCTCCACTGTTTACTCCAAATGTATCCACCAATCATCTTGTACTGATACACCTCGGCAAAATGGTGTTGCTGAGAGAAAAAATCGTCACCTCCTCGAGGTTGCTCGTGTCCTTTCTTTTCAGATGCATCTTCCTAAATCATTTTGGGCTGTGTTAACAGCTTGTCGACTTATCGACCGTATGCCATCTTCTGTTCTTTCTGGAGCGATTCCTCATAGAGTCTTGTTTCCATCAGAGTCTCTATTCTCGGTGTCTCCTAGGATATTCGGGTGCCCAGCCTTTGTTCGTGATCATCGTCCTAATGTAACCAAGTTAGATCCTAAGGCACTCAAATGTATCTTTTTGGGTTATTCTCGTACTCAGAAAGGATATCGATGTTTCTCTCCTGACTTGAATCGATATTTGGTTTCTGTTGATGTTACTTTTCAGGAATCTGTGTTCTTTTATCCTACATCAGATATTCCACTCGTTGAGTCTATTCCCAATGATTATTTTCTACTCTATCGGGTTATGGAGTCCGCATCTTTCCCTACCCACGAGATACCCGTCCTCCTATTCAACAGGTTTACACCCGGTGCAGTGCTCTCAAGGGAATATGCCTCTTACTCCTGCTGAACCCGTCTGATCCAGATCCCGTTGAGGTACCTTCTCCTGCTGCCCTTAGAAAATGTAAACGTAGTTGTACGTTACATCCTATTTCTAACTTTGTTAGTTATAATAGTTTATCTCCTGATCTTTGTGCATTTGTTAGTGTCCTTGAGTCTCATTCTATTCCCAAGGCTGTGTCTGAAGCAGTAGGTCATTCTGGCTCAAAAGGCAGCTATGGACGAGGAAATTAATACCGTTACACACAATCAAACTTGGGATTTGGTTTCATTGCCATCAGGTAAACATGCTATTGGGTGCAAGTGGGTCTATGCTGTTAAGGTTAATCCACATGGTTCCTTGGCTCGACTTATTGCAAAGTGGTATGCTTAGACATATGGGGTTGATTATACTGACACTTTCTCTCCAGGTGCTAAACTTGGCTCTGTTCGATTACTTAGCTCTCTTGTTGTCTCTTCTCATTGGCCCCTTTATCAGCTTGATATCAAAAATGCATTTCTTCATTGTGACTTACACAAAAAGGTCTATATGGAGCAACCTCCAGGGTTTGTTGCTCAGGGGAAGTCTGGGTTGGTTTGCAGATTAAAACGGTCGTTATATGGGTTAAAACAATCTCCGCATGCGTGGTTTGGGAGATTTAGTGAGGTAGTGCTTGAGTTCGGGCTTATAAAATGTCAAAGTGATCACTTAGTATTCTATCAACGCAGTGATGAAGGAATCATTTTATTGGTTGTCTATGTGGATGATATTGTCATCACGGGAAGTAATAGTGCAGGTATTAGTGCATTAAAAGGGTTCCTTCAGGAAAAGTTTCAAACGAAGGATCTCGGTAATTTGAGATACTTTCTAGGAATTGAGGTTGCCCGGTGCAAGCAAGGCATCTTCTTGTCCCAGAGAAAGTATTGTGTGCCTTCTGAGACTCCTATGGATCTGAATACGAAACTTACAGCTGAAGGGGGTGAAAGCTTTACTTAATCAAAAAAGTACCGACGATTTGTTGGGAAATTGAACTATCTTGCTGTGACAAGACCGGATATTGCATTTGCAGTTAGTGTAGTAAGTCGGTTTATATCGTCTCCGCGGAGTACACATTGGGAGGCTGTTGTTAAGATTCTTTGGTATCTGAAGAGAGCTCCAGGGTTAGGCATACTATATCGAGATCATGGACATATGAGAGTAGAAGGGTTTGCTGATGCTGATCGGGTATCCCAAATAAGAGATCCACTTCTGGATATTGCGTGTTCGCTGGGGGTAACTTGGTTTCTTGGAAAAGCAAGAAACAATCGATTGTGTCGAGATCAAGTGTTGAATCAGAATACTGGGTTATGGCTCATGCTACATGCGAGTTAGTGTGGATTCGTCAGCTACTTGGTGAGATCGGTATCGGGAATCCAATGCATATGCAGGTGTGGTGTGATAACCAAGCAGCTATTCATATTGCATCTAACCCTGTTCCATGAGCGAACAAAGCATATCAAGCTTGATTGTCACTTTGTTCATGAGAAACTTCAAGAGAAGATAATTTCCACAAGTTATGTTTCGACCGGCGATCAACTAGATATTTTCACAAAGTCTGTAAATGGCACAAGAATAAGATATATTTGTAACAAGCTAAGCATGCATAACATTTATGCTCCAGCTTGAGGGGGAGTGTTAGAAGTGTTAAGGGTCTATTTAGTTTAAGATGTATGTTTGGGGGTCTTGATGTATAATGTTTTTTCAGAAACATATATATATGTCTTGCCTAACCGATATTAGGTTACAGCTTCTCTTCTATTCTCTTCCACCTTCTCCTTTCTCTTTAATTTAACAGTAACTGTAACCATCTAAAGAAAAACTTAACAAAAAAAGATCTTCCAATATCGTTCAAGATATGGGTAGTGACAATTGAACCATTCAAAGAATATATGCTTCTAAGTAAAAGTTGTTACAGATTTAGTATGTTCCAAACATTCCCATAACATGGATAATGGCAATGATATGAACCGACCCTAAGGGGTGGGAGAGATGGCAAGGGCATTCAGGCAAAGACCTTGAGGTCCTTAGTTTTGATCCCCATACCTAAAAGGAGTCACACTTGCCTATCAAACACAAAAATGATATGAGGCACAGAACCTTGGAAAATGTAAAAGCGTAGACTTTGACCCACTTCTGTAGGGAACAAACTAAGGATGCCTGCTCAACATGCGTACATAGAGAATAATGGGAAAGAAAGAAGGGGAGAACAACTTGTCTTTGCCCACGATTCACAATGCCAGGCAGAAAGCCTCAAACACCACTGAGGGAATACTTTTTTCTTTTTTTAGTACGAAATGAATTTTATCAGATGAAAGGAAACTAACAAAGCAGGAGGACAAGCTGCCACCAAAGTCAAATATCAAAACAAAACACTAAGAAGGAAAAAATAAGAAAGAAAGAGGAAAAACAAACAAACAGAACATCAAGTGAAGCCCTGCTCCCATCCCTCCTCAAATCTGTAAGTGGTACCCCAAAAAGCTCCCACAGTCGAAAGCCCATAAGGAAGTGAGAAGCAGAACATTTACTTCAGAAGTGGAAAAGACTGCTTAATCATGGAAATTTCTCGCATTCCTCACTGTCCATATGCACACCGAAGAATTCCAAACAGCGACACTACAGACAATCCGGATATTTGCCTCTTCCAAAGCCTAACCGACTGCTCAGCCATGATGCTAGGCAACTTCACCACAACCTCCAAACAACTGGACAGTTTAAGGAAAAGATGGTGTGAAACTCAACGTTGCAACGACAAATAATCACATGACTGGGAAGTTAGCCTTGTGAAACTTATGCCTTTGTCGGTGGTCATGGATAATTAAGCACTAGATACCACTAAAAAGCCTTTAACTTGAAGGGTACCTAGGCCTTCTAAATGAAAGATGCCAACAGTGAGAATGCAGGAACACAAGATCGAATAAGGCTCGAAACAGATTTCGATGTGGAACTACAATTAGTGATTAAATAATCACAGGCACAAATGCCTATCAAGACCATGACAGACTAGACAATGGAAGCAGATTTAGTAAAACCACAAACTCTGCTGGTTCTCTATCATTAAGATTCTTGAAGAGGTGCAGATGAACAAACAAAAGCAAAGAGTACACAAAGGACCTGCCCCAATACAATGGTCTACCCAAAACTGCACTCGACCTCATTTCCAACATGAAATTGAATGTGAGGCCGCAAGAAGTAAGACATGAGGGCATGAATTTCCATTGATTAGCATTAATTATGAAGGATCCTATGCCAGTATCCCAAACTGCCAAATGTTTTCTAAATCCAGAATTTGCTCCTAAAATACTTTGTGCCGTGCCGCTGGCAATGTGGTTCTAAAGAAAAATGTCAAGCAAATTGTTTTCAAAACCAGCTTTGCAGGATTATATACACCAGATACCTCTTTTTGCAACATATTACAAAATTACCGATATAAACCAAAACACCTAAATCCCCAATAGTCTAGAATGAATCAGTTCTTGAGTTAACTCTAAACAAAAATATTTCAAACACAAATCTGCCACTGTCTCGTGTTAATGTAAAGAATAATCACACACAACACAAGAAATTTAAAAAAAAAAAAAACTTGATATATGCAATGAATCAAATTCAAAGGAGGACAATCATTTGCCAGTAAAATGATCAAAACTTCAAGCTTTAAGTTTAAAAAAAACAACAACAAATTTATCTCTTACCTGTCATCGCCATCTTCCCATACATGGTTATGCGCCTGTTAAAGTTTAATACATGGAGGACAGAGTTGTGAGAAAGGTACTCGTACCCAGAACAAAATAATGTAAAACATTTTCAACTAATCAAGATATGAAAATGCAAAGGCGGAGGAAACAAACTGGCAAGAAGCACCTGGTCATTAAGCCAGGAAAGCCACATTAAGCACGTCAAGAGAGAGAAAAGAAAAGGGCAAGTAGCTGATTACATGAACCCAATATTTTATGAACCAATATCACTTCGCCCTGGATTCACATCCAACAGCTTAATTCAATTAAATTCACTTGAGGATTGATAATTTATAACAACTTAACAAAGAAAGTTTAACTTCGAACAAACACCTACTTTTGCCCAATCCATGAACTCGGTCCATGCAAGAACCACAAACTCCTTTTTCACATCCACTATCACAACATGTAATAGAAAGGTGGAAAGCTACAAAAGGAATGGCCGCCAAAATATCGCTTATGACATCAAGAGCCACAGACTTCAGTTACGAATAGGGTTGTAAACATATCGAATCTTTTTGATTTGATTCGGTATTCAGTATTCGTATTCGAAATATTCGAATTCGAATTCGAATTCAATTTTTTTTTAATACTCGATAAGGATTCGAATACGAATACAAACTTAGTGGTATTCGATTCGAGTATTCGCGAATAGTATTCGAATAATATTTAATATATTTAATATTTAATATATATATATATATATATATATATATATAGGTTAAAAAAAAGAACCCTAACATTTCATTATTTCAAACCCAGAGAGGCAGTCAGGCAGAGACCAGAATCCATTCCTGATCCCCGACCCCAACCCAAGTGCGGCGCACAGTACGGCAGCGGGCAACCTCCTCAAACTCGATCCTTCCCGACGTGATTGGAATCCCCACCGCCGATTGGAATCCCCGATCGCCGCCCTCACTTCTTCTAAAATCAGGTAAAACAAGCTCTCGTTCTTGATGTGTCACAGAACTAGTAGATCTAGATTTATTAGCTGCTAAGTCTTGCTGATCAACTGTGTTACGAAATTTCTTTTGAAGACCCATGTAGTCCTCTGTTATCTGATTTAAGTACTTCTTAAGTCTTTGATTTTCTTCCCTCACTTGCTCTATTTCTGCTTTAACTTAATTATTGCAGTTTAGGGGCAATCAAAATTGTCTGATTCGAATGTAGTCAAGCCATCACTTTCTTAAATTGGAATACTTGCAGATCTTTCAGTATTGACGAGGGTCCACTAATTGATAAATGATGCTTTAATTTTAAAAATGGAGCTTTGAAAATGCATTACGTTTTTTTCCTGTGTTGTTTTGGCCCAAACGCAGTGGCTAAGCAAGCCCTGAGTTGAAGTTGCAATTAAGTTTAACTCACAAGTATTGTACCGCTTCAGTTTAAGACTGGAATCAGTTGTTGCAAAGTTACATATCTGATGCAATTCAAGGTGTCTACTGTGTAGTATATCCAAACTATTTATTAGAGCTCCTTTGGACCACTTAAATATAACTAATGGGAGGTCTAGCAGAATATTGAGGCTTTCTGAATTGTTTGGTAGACTTTGCTAAAATTAAGATTGCACTTGTAATTTTGAATTCAGCTGACAGCCTTATACTCTTGGGCCTAGAATTTACATATACATGAGTTTCTTTCCAATTTCTTTGGACTGGTCAAGTTGAAATACTTCATGGTCAAATAAGGTGTTTGGTCCTTAAAACAAATGGCACTTCGGGTTTTGATTTTGTCTACTGAATCAATGCTAGTATAATTTAACATTGAGTCATACTAAGCAATTTTGGATTATCATAGGGGGGCGGTGCCCCTCAGCTACTAACCCTGCTCCCATTTGCGTGTCCCCATGCCCTTCTACATGTGTGTGTGTGTGTGTGCATTATATAGCAGACTACACTTAATGCATTTTCAAAGCTAATGAATTTTTAGTTGGTTGGGTATATTGCCTATTACATGAATCCATGGTGCATGCGGTCGATAACTCAAATCAATTTGTGTACTAGTTGATTTTACAACCATCTGAACGCCAACAAGTTATTGATATTACTAAGGAAGAGAAAAGAGTGAATGAAGTCACAATTCACAAACAACAAGTAAGGAAATTGGCTGCTGTATTGCAACAAGTTATCTAAGAAAAATCTCAAAGTTTGCTGCTTTTTCATGTAAAACTAGCTTTTCCCAAAGCCCACATACCAGATAATGTAGTTGTGCCTACCACCTAGGCACCTAGCTAGCTAAATTCACCAGCTAGTAAGAGTGAGAACATTGGAAAGTGCAATCAAGATTTCTTTTTTATCAATCTTTCTTTTGAGTTTGTTTTACCTTTCTCAGTTGACAAACTGTGTATCCATCGGAGTATATAGTAGTGTCTAATAATTACCCACTCAATTCTAACACTTTTACCTTCTTCTTTTTAAAAAAAAAAATCTTTCTTCCGAGTTTGTTTCATTTTATTAGTTCTGTTATGTCACATGTGAGTTTTATTTTTTTAAATTCATTTGACATATTTCCATATTTGCATGATTATAACAATAAAATTGATATCTAATTGATTTTCATTTTTATTTAGGAAGAGGACGAGCCGATTCATGTCATATTGCGAATATGATGGTTGGATGGCGGATGCTAGTCAAATTTTTATTTAGTGTTTTTTTTTAATGAATTTGACAATTGACATTTATTTATGTATTTGATAATTATTGTGGATATTTGATCTTATGGATGTTATTGGTTTTTGTAATTGATATTTAATGTTATGGGTTTTTGTTATGGATAATTGATGCAATTGATATTTTATTCATATTAATTCACATTGAAAATTCGAATATTCGAATCGAATACTCGAATCGAATACTCGAATTGATTTTTCGAATCGAATACTTGAATCGATTACTCGAATCATTGATTGTTAAATAGATTTTGTAAAAAAAACAAAAATAAAATTTCAAATCGAATACTCGAATCGAATCAAATAATTCGAATATTAATTTCGAATCGAATACGAATCAATTTTAATATTCGAATAATAAACGAATACGAATACGAATACTCGAATAATTTCACAAATACGAATCGAATATTGCAATATTCGATTCGATTCGATTCGTTTACATCCCTAGTTATGAAGGTGGCTGAATGATTAGATTAGATCCATCTCAAATATGAATGTCGTTGTTCCTGCCCAACATTATTGAACTGCCATATTATATTTCCAGGCTTTAAGGTCACAGATCCAGGTTGTAATCAACATCTGTAATCACTTGATACAAGCTTTAGGGTAGTTCGGAAGCACTAAGTTCTAGCTGTTGCTTCCCACTCACTTGACTAACGTTTTCATATTATTCTTTAAAGTAGCTACATAAAATAAGGTTCTAGCTTTCACATCTACCTTTACTTATGATTCATTCATATGTCCTTAGTAGGCACATGTGTTTGGTAATCATGATATGTGCCGATACTTTATTGAAGAACTCGAACCAAGAACCTCTCCCATTCGCTGGAACACCTTGACTTTGAATGGAAACTAAAGTAGAACAATCAACTTCACCGATCATAAAATTTTTGAAACAAAAGCGGACTAAATAATTTTTGGCACTAGATGGTATAGTTTGTCTATCCTCCCTTATTCAACTAAATTTGTACACAATGCTTTTGGTTATCTAGGTTATCTTTTTGGCTTTTGCCTTAAATATGTCTTCCATTTATGCTAGTTCAACTTGTTGGTGAATAGTTTCTCTTTTTTCCATTTTCTATAGCAAAAGGAGATTTGCATTAGAATGAACACAAAAGCATGTTGACAATGAGTCCATCTGAACACAATAGTGGGAAAAACAAAACTCACAGATCTTAAGCACAAGAAGCCACTCTAACCAATCAGGTCACAATATAACTGCCGGTCAATCCCTCACAAGATCATGTAAAGAGAATCCGCCAAAAGAACCAAGCTCTTCGACCCCCATAGAAGCTAGAAAACCCATCCAGTCCCAAAATAATTTGAGAGGAAGACTTCAGTCGTCAAAATCTTAGCATTCCACTGGGCCCAAAAGCACCATAAATGGCTAAATGTTGCTAGTCCATGGACTCTTATCATCTTTTCCCTTCCAGAAACCCCTCCAATGCTGAATCAATGGATCTTCTGTTGCCAGAGGGCTAACCAGGCCTCGTCACTTATCCACTTATCCACCTTTATATGGAAGGTGAAGGTTCTCTCTCGAATATGAGCATTTGGGTGGTCTCTTATCCTCATTATACATAATACTAGTGACTGCAGGCAAAGAAGAAGGCATCTCAAAGCTCTGAACCCTTGATATTTGTGTCATGTGCATGAAGGCAAGTGAATCTCTTTCTCCACTTAGATGTGGCTTGCGTTTGATGTTGTCTATTCTCGGCTTATGACGAGGCCTGGCCCTCTGGCAGCGGAAGATCCATTGATTCAGCATTGGAGGGGTTTCTGGAACGGAAAAGATGATAAGAGTCCATGGACTCGCGACATTTAGCCATTTATGGTGCTTTTGGGCCCAGTGGAAAGCTAAGATTTTGACGACTGAAGTCTTCCTCTCAAATTCCTCTCAAAACTAAAGAATGGCGACAACATCCCTTGGACAAGCAAAACTATCAGACAAGGATTAGATAGTATCATCTGCAAATTGCAGGGGAGACACTCTAAATCTGCCATACCATCCAAGAAACCCCCAAAATTGCCCACCACAAAGGCTCTAATCAACAACCTACACAGAATATCCAAGACCAAAGTGCAAAGAGAAGGATATAAGGGATCACCCTACTTCTAGCCCTTATGAGCAGAGAACCAAGATATGACCTTACCTCTCACAACCAAAGAGGAACACGAAATTTATGACAACCCATAATCTGTTTCCTAGCAACACTATCAGACAAGAAAAAGATAGTATCATCTGCAAATTGGGGCTGGGACACTCCAAATTCCTCCCTATCAACCAAGAAACCCTCAAAGGTACCCACCGCATATGCACATAAGGCCTAGTCAGCAACCTGCTCCGAACATCCATGACCATAGTGAAACAAGGGGGATAAAGGATCGCCCTGCCTCAGGGAACCAAGATATGGCTCAGTGTTCACAACCACAGAGGAAGAGAAAGATTTACGACAACCCATTCACTCTATCCAAAAAGGCCTGATTGGCCCTATTTTTGTCTTTCTTAAAGTTCAACTTGAACACAGGAGCTTGTCTACCACTCCTGAAAGCATCCTTCCCCACCTTGTTGGGCACCTGGCAGCATCAATGATCTAACCGCCGTGTACAAACACAATCTGCAAAAGCAAAATCAAATCACCCAATACCTTACTCTATCTACCAACAATTTCCAGGCCGAGTTTCTCTTTGGAAATGAGACCCGTTCTTTGTGAGAGAGAACTCTGATCTACAAATCCGCAAATAATTATGCCTAAGATTTATACACTCATCAACAATTTAAAAATCTGAGACCTTAACCAAGTCCTCTTTTAAGGGAAAACAGTAATAAAGGTAGAATTAATATGTTAACCAACTACTCCATTCGCAGAAAACCCCATTAAGACTATGCAATCTTCCTTCGCCACCTCCCAAAAGCGTTGCAAAAAAGCCAATTAGAAGCCATCACGCCAGGGGCTTTCTCCCCTTCCATAGCAAAACTGCACATCAAATATCCTCCTCACTAAACTATCTCTCTAGCCAAGCACAGTTATCTAACCAAATCAGAACACTCTAACTTCGATCATCAGCCTAGACTAGATCTCTTTATAAAGATTCAAGAAGAAGCTGGTAAGCTCATCTGGAAATCAGGTACCTTTTCTTAAATTTATTGTGAACAAAGAGTGTGGTACCTCTCCCTTTTTCCTAGAGCATAATCATAGTTTGGGTTTTCTTCCATCATAACATTCATCCTCATCCAGAATATAACAAAAACCTACAGAATCACTAAAATGTGGAACAGGCAAGTAATAAAAGCAATAGAGCAGGCAGTTCCCTCATTTCTTTTCTCAACAGAAGAATACAAATTATCCACACTGTAGATTTAAGTTGGCCAATTTAACCACAAGCACTGAAGTATGAAGCAGAAGATAAGTGGGGATGATAAAATAGTAGACGGCCAATATAGTGTGGCAATAGCATTTATACTGTTAATACTATTTTGTGACTTGGATCAATTAAAAAAGAATCCATATTGAATGTAATATGTATATACATACATATATATATATACACATTTATGAGGTTGCATCTTTCTCTGATATAAAATTCAAAACTGCCTAGTAACTCAGGAATTACCTGGAAACCTTGAGATTTTGCACCAAGAAATATAGAACAATTAGGCGCCCCACACAAACAGCGAACATTAGCACCACCATACCATTCAAAATTATAGTCATATGCTAGTTCAGTTCCAACAGAAATATCTTGCTTTGCAAATATCCCGACCCTTGTTTCGCCCAAGACTGTCCACTTCCTTGTCTCACAATTTGGTTGACTGTCAACAACAGAGGAAGCGATGATCCACCAGACAATAGCCAGGATTATTGAGCAATAATTTCAGTAACTATTGATTGATCTAACTCTTTAATCGGCAGACTTAAGTAACTTACCATGAGTGGTTTATAAACCTAGCAAGGCTTCCCTTTCTGGTAGCATCTATAAAATAATTTGCATTAAGAGAGATTATATATGCATCCCTTAAACCTGCACCAATAGTCACAGAGAAGATCAAACTTAGTTCGACGAATGCTATGCTGCTTAGTCTTATAACTACATTCTACCTTGAGATTCATAAGCTTGGGACCTTCGCTTTGCTTCTTCTGATGATATTACCTCCCCACAATATTCAATAACAAACTGTCCAGCCTGGTCATAGGAAAGACAGCGTTTTCTTACTCTCAAAAGGTCAAAAGAGTCAGAGACCCTAAGAAACATATAACATACGTCTGATATTCCTGCTCTCCGAAGGCATAGCAATACATTATTAATAATCAAACATATGAAAATGTAAACTATATAATGTTTTCATGCCAGCCTAAATAATGTGCGCAGATCCGCATCCTGCCCTAAACCAGGAAGTATCCAATGACATCAAAAGGATGGCCGGCAGTGCACGAGGTATTGCAAAGCCTAGGAATAGTATAATGTATAAAACCATGCATGAGGTTATTCATGGTTCTAACAAATGACATCTACATCAAAATGGGCCAATCATGCTGCTGCACCAAGGCTCCTTATCCATTAACTAATCAATTAAAATATAAGAATGAACACATCTGAAAGCTAATTACCGTAATTTTCTCATCCGCTAAAAGACCCCACCCACGGCCTTCAGTTTTGAACAACCTTGTCTTCGCATATTCAGATTTTTGAAACCTCTGCAAATGATGAATAGAGTCAATGACACATTAAAACTAAATTTTTCTAACAATAACAAAGAGGAGTTCTAAAGGTTCCGTACAACATATACAAAGTTCTTCAATACCTTGAACAGTGGCACATTGATTTGTGTGTGGGTGGTGTGGAGGGGAGGACAGCAGAACCATTACAAACCATCTTTACGGTAAATAAACCAGTAGAATCATTTTACAAGCCTAGACTTCATGATGAAGTTTTTATCACTTTAATATAGATAAAACAACTTAACATAGGTTCTTAAAATATCATTGAGCATGACAAAACTTGAATCCAGAAAAAGCATACCATACATATCTAAAGCAATTTTATATATCATGCAAGCGAGTCAAATATAACCCTATACAAAGCTAAATAACCACCCTTTTTAGTGGCTGGTTGCTTTTAGTTTTTCTACTGTGTCACCTAAAAGATAGAAATGGCTAATTAGTAGCTTCAAAGATCCCAAGCTTAGTTATAATCTTTCATTTCTGGGATGTCCTTTGATAAGTGTTCGCTCTCCCTCTCAGATTAAACTTCTTAAGTTCTTTCACACTTTCAAATATGAAAGAATGATCACAGCAATTTTCCCCCAAGCAACCATCTATCCAACAATTTAAACATTTATCTCCAGTGATTTGGGATCTCCTTAAATATGTGTTAATTTAGGTTTTCCTATTAAACTTATTCTTCACTTCAAATGTCAGTAACCATTGCTATTTTTCCTCCCTCTCTTCAAAAGTAAAAATCATTTAATCCAATATTAAGTAGGGAAAAATGGAAAAGAAAGAGAGGATAGCAACTCAAAGACATTGAGATTCTTCTCCTTAAGCTGTCTTGCGATACCCCAATCCCAGATTGGATAAATGTGAGAAAATGTATGTGCTCATATGCAACCAACTACAACCATTGGGCACCAACATGTTCACGGACTTTTGGGTGGTCCAATGGTGAACATTCAAGCTCTGTCGGCCAACCAATTGACACACATCATTGTAGGACGTCGAGCTCTTGTCATTACCAAAAGGTATCAAAGTGGGTCCCCACCAAAAGTGGGAGCTAAGTGTTGTGCGGGACTAAGTGCTAAATCATGAAAAACGCACTGGGAACCCCTCTAAAACCCATACGAGCCACCTCCTACATGACCATGGCGATTTAATTTTGGTGTCTCCACAGCTCTACAAGGGCATCATGGATATAAGTGAGGGAGATCATTATACCCCACACCAACATCTGATAAATTTTAGAAAAGTATGTGCTTATATGTGACCACCTACTACAACGGGACACCAATATATCCATGGACTTCTCCGTGGGCGTCTTAAGGTTCTCTTTCAGCGAATTGGTGAAGTGGATAGGGATGACACGAGAACAAAGCAGGCCACATCATTGACTAGTTTTTACAGAGTTCTCCCAACACCCCCAAAACTCTATGAAATGACAATTTGTACGTGCAATCCAAGTCTCGTAAGCTAACAGTAAACGAGTGGTGACAGCAAGGAAGCCAAGGACGGAATGATTTGAAGGAACTTCTCACCTTTTGATGCCGTGGAAGGTATCTTCACTCTTCAGCTTTAAACTATTGATAGTTTGACAAAGACTACTCCACACCCAGCACACGAGGACAGAGAAGATTGTTAAGCTTGGTATACATTGTTGATCCCAGATCTAACAGCTTGGTATACATTATTTGGCAAGGTCGTGGGTTCAAGTCATCCCGCTTGCATTGGTAACCCGGAATATTGAGTGCATGTGTTCACTCTGTTTGGTTTGTGATGCCTGTGGTGAGGCATGTTTGTGCATCTCTCCACGTGTGGACCGGTCACACGTGAGGGGGAGTGTTAAGCTTAATATACATTGGTGAGCCCCTATCTAGCAGCTTAAGCTTTTAGATGAGTTGGTAACTAAACAAATATAATAAAAGAATTTGAAAGAAGTGGGGAAAGTTGACCAGAAACATAGATACAACAACTAGAGAATTGTTCCTAGATATGATCAGCGAGTGCTCTGCATCAGAACACTAAATATCAGTGGCATGCCCAAAAGCTAGACGATCCATCCTGTCTACTAGGAAAAAAGGTTTGGAGGATGTAGGACCTGTATTTTTCTTTGCATCTACAAGACTTGAAATGTTAAATTCTCATGTATCCATCATATCACTTCTTTCATTATTAAAAAAGCCACTTTTATCGATTAAAGTTGCAGCATTACACACCGAAATTATGAACTAAAATGCAAGGTTCCGCCACATGTATAACTATGAAGCAACTTTGGAGCAATAAAACCTAACTCAATAAGTACAGACATATAAACTGCCCGGGGAGGATCTAAGTGGGATCACATGGGGGCTCCAGCCCATGTCAGAATTTTGCAAAAAAAAATAATAATAAATAAATAAATTATATGTTAAATGCCAATATTAATATTAAGCTCTTTTATAATTACGTATGTAATGCGTATGGCTCATTAAGTCGCAGAATATATGTAACTTCTTTTTTCGATGAAGTTATTTTGCACACTGTTTACAAAAAAAATTAAATACCTAGCCCACGTAGTACCAAAATCATAGATCTGCCCTGTAAACCAGTAAAACACACTACTTAAACAGCGACGAGCATAGACATGAAAACAGATACCTAATTTACCTGATTCTTGCAATTGTCACCACAAGGACAATAGCCAGGAATGCACTCTGTGCTGGTCAGTACATTCAAGCACCTCTCCCCGCATGCACTGTCTGGATCATTGCCATCATATTTGCATTCACAGATGGGAATATCCTCTTCTTTGTGCTTTATGTGTCTAGGAGTAGGAACATAGAAACACAATCACACATCAATGTAAAAACAAGTGCATATATACCCCTTGATGATAGTAATATTTTCTATAGATTCTCAGCTCTCATTGGACTGGCAACAACACAAACTCCATCCATTCTTTCAAGAACAGAGAGTAGAGACATCAATATCAGATACTACAAATAAGAACTTCATAAGCTATGAGCAGCCACAAAAATTAACCAGAGTGCAGTGTCAACTACATGAGCAGCTACACAGAAGCACGAGCAGAGACCCAAACAGGTAAGGGGAATTATCATGTTGAATTGTGACAACATCGTCCCATCAATTGACTCGATGCATTCAAGTAGCCAAAAGTTTCTAAATGATTATACATGTTGGGATATGGAGATACTATAACACCAGCATTGTAACTGTTACTCTTAAACTGCACCACATAGACTCTCGGTGGATGAGTGAACAGCACTGTGATCTCCAAGAGAATGGACCTTTGAAATCACAGAACACCCAGTAGAAACTAATATGGGAAGTACAGTTATCAAGCTAACCATGAAACATTCAAAATACACTAAACACAAATAGAAGCCCTCAACTAAAGCTCAATCATTTTTACAGCAACAAATTTTCACACATTGTTCTAGAACATATAATCTCTACACATTTTCTGCATCTAATTACTCTGCTTAATTGTGATACCTAAGAAAATAAGAGGACATTTTCTTTAAATAACTTAACCTAGTATAGTTTGTGAAGATAGCATAAGTAAGAGAATCATCCATTTTGTTGCTTACTTCATTGAAAAAGTTCTGTTTGCCAGAAAGAATCACAAACAGGAAAATGAAGCAGAAAGGAAAGGAAGAAAAAAAACAACTTACTTTCGTCCAGAAGAATCATTTTGACTAATTTGTATGAATGGAGCTACGCCTTCTGGTAACAGAACCTTCAACGCAGAATTCACTTTGTCACTTGAAGAAAATATAACAGTTAACAATGTGAATGATAAATGCATATTATTATGTAGGCATGCTGCTACTCTTCATTGTCTAGATATTGTATTAAAATAATGCATATGTTCTGAATGCATAGATTTTGTTTTAATGCCTAAAAGGTTGTAACCAGAACGAAGTACGAACAAATCAATACAGTCAAGTTTTGGAAATACCAACGTATATAATTCAGCATACATGTACACCAATATGATTTCTGAAGTTATAATAAATAGATGCTCTATTGCTCTTATGATAGATCCTAATTGCTTGTATGCACTTTGTATCTAAAGATTTTTTTGATAGTAAGTGTGACCCCTTGTTGGTATGGGGATTGGAAAACAAGGACCTCAAGGTCTTTGCTTTGCCTGAGTGTGCCATCTCTTCCACCCCTTGGGATCTTGTATCTAAAGATTAACAAGAGCTGATGCAAGAGATTACCAGGAGCGAATCTAGGTTGCATCAAAAATAAATCTTATGAGCAGAAAGAAAAAAAAATCATAAATAACATCAGCCAAACAAAGATCATACTAGAACGTACGGTTGAAATAAAATCGATGTCCTTACATACTTGTAAGCTCCGTCAACTATCAAGAGCAGCCAAGGCTCAAGCCCCAATCTATAAAAACTTGAAAGACATTAATGTGCTTTACTCAATCAACAAACAGATGGCTCCAATAAAAAGAATGTTCATTTTGCAAAATGTTTCCTTACGAAACTAAGTCTGGATCCCACAAACTTTACTGCATATTTAAACCTCATTAATAATTGACCATGACAGTGTCATAACCTCGAGCATATTGATTGAAACCTCAAACTAAAGTTTACCCTTTAAATCAAAATACCTAATTCAGAATATCTCAATTAACGAAAAAAATTCTTCTTAAAGTTTTACGTGTGGCCCCTTGTTGGTATGGGGATTGGAACCAAGGACCTTAGGTCTTTGCCCGAGTGCCCTTGCTATCTCTCCCACCACTTGGGGTCAGTTCTATAATTCACCATCAACAACCGAACTTCCAAAACAAAGAATGTACATTGAGAATCAGATTTCACACCAATACGCACATTATCCTAAATGAGGCTATCAAAAAGAAAAAAATCAATTGTGTTAATTACAATCACATTGGATACCGACTAAAACTATAACACAATTCAAATAACATATCTTAAAAGATTGCATATGCCAAATCCAAAAAACACTGATAATCCATCACTAGGGTTAAGAAGTGAATGAAACACACTTGGATTGGACGAACCTTTCTGCGACGAGTCTGATTTTTCTTTGGTCTCTTGCATGAGGACGATTTGTTCGATTTTCTATTCATTTCCTATGCCTTTTGCATTCAATGGATTCAAGAGCTCTAAATCAATGTCTATGGGCGTAAAATCTAGATCTGTCTAGTACTTGAATCTGAAATGGTTTTGAAGATAGATTTTCAAACATCGAAATGTATACTAGTTTGAAGGGAGGTCAAATTTGAGAACTCTTTTTTAAGCCAATGCGACAAGCAAACCACGTGTTAGTAAAATTACAATAAAACCCTCCTTTGCCTCAAAGCTTGAGAAAATTGTCATCTATCTAATACGCCAAGCTTCCAAAACTACTTTTAGTCGACTATCATATGCTTTATCCTTTAGGGGGAACAAGCACCTCTCTGAACACCATATACTGTCCAACAAAGATAATCTCTCTTTTTCGTCCTTTTCTTTGCGTCTATGTGGGTGGGGGTGGGGGGGAAAGAGAGAGAGAGAGAAAGAATAGAAAAGATTTCCAACCATGCACCCTCACAAAGACAATAGGGGAGGTCAAGAGGGGTGATTGTTCCCCTTACAAAGAAATGTAGAACTATGATGAAATTCTAAAAGTAATTTTCAACAAGAATCAGATAAAAGTAGTAACTTGAATACCACAGGTCCACAACTATGAGCATTTGAAAACAAGAAAGGTAAGGGTTAAGTATGGTACTAGAGAAATGTGAGGTCATTATCTCATTAACTTCAAAAAGAGTCCTCAATTTTTTACACACCGGTCAAATTGTAAACAATTCAAAGATTAAATCATGTGTAAGGAAAACTCTATATTGATCATTTCCCAATTCAAGTACTAGACGTATCTAGATTCGTACGCCGACCTCCATAAATCTAAAGCCTGATTGATCTTAACTTAGGAAAAACATGAAGATTGAAGAAGAATAAAAAATCGAACAAATCGTTATCCTGCAAGAATTAAGTCAAAATTAAATCAAAATCAAGCTAGTCTATGCTTCACTAATTCATTTGTGCCTACAATAATTTTATTACCAAATTGTAGGTACGTTAAATTATATACATAGGTCCCAAAGATCCCATCATCGAACAACTTTTAACTGGCATGTTGCATCTTAGATAGGATTACATCCAAGTGTCCAACCAACCGTGATGATATAAGCATTGAAGTTTTGCCCTTAATTACCTCATATTTATTGATATGACAATCTAGATTGAACTTTAATTAGAAAGACCATGTGCTTTTGATGATTAGCTGATCTTCAAGTTCATCCTTCCTATTTAATAAGTAATTACCTTACTGATAGTCTACAAATTTGACGAACAAAATAAAGGTTAAAAGGTTGACACATCTCTTACTAAGGAACCTTTTTGCTTCTATTGGATAAGTTGTGATTCTAATTGGAAATAATGCTCAAGTATGAGGTTCCAGTATAGGATATTACAGGGTCAGATGATGTTTCATAAAGTTGCACATGTCGTTATGTGGAATGTAATATGATTTTATAGATATAATCTAGGTGCCACTTCTTAATGAGGGAACCCGCTTCCAATCAATCACATTAATTGTCACATCCACAAGCAAAATTACGTAAACATTGTGTTACCCTAGCATGACTCCATAAAGATTTCATGATATATACTTATTTATTGTTTATGTGTTGCAGTGTGCAATTTCTCATGCAAACTTTTTTCCTTATATGGTCGCCCGACTTCTTGAAGCTTGATCAATGCCTCGAGGGCAACACTAAAGCATCCAACAAAACCGGTCGCGAAACGTCAAAAAAGTTTATCAATTATTATACATCCTTTTCCTTGAAAATTAGAAATATGGATAGACCATTTCAACTTCTCATAATCTTGAATTTGAATATACACCTATCAAATTGAGTATAATACTTCTACTACCATAAATGGTGCCAAAAGCAACAGATTGGTCTAACATTTTTGTTTGCAAACTTTTCAGAATTTACCATCGTGTTTCAATCAAGATTCACTAAAAGAATTAACAAATTTAATATTAGATGGCATATAAGAAGCACCTTACGAGCTCCTGCCCAAGCATCCTACACACTTGTGTATATTCATGATCAATCCTCGAAATCTGAGAGGTAAAATGGAGTGGTGAAAAAAAGTGAATCCATACAAATTACACTCCTTGACCTATAACCAACTTGCAATTTCACAACACTCGTTATAAATTTGAAAAAAGACCCAAGGATAATTCACGGGGATATAAATTTTGAGACCAAGAGAAACAGTCTCTCTTCCTCTTTATAATACCAATGGAAAGGGTTCCCAACTCAACGACAATTGCTTAGTAAGAGCTTGGGTACATAAGAGCTGAATATGACTCTACAATGCCTTGTGGACCAGACAACATACCCAAATGGTAAAAATAAAATGTCGATAATCTTGAGCATAACAAATCTGAATCTAGTTTCTTGACCTTGTAGGTAGCCTTGTTCTACATGTTAAGTTTGTGTGCCATGGACAGCTTTTGGGCTACTGGTAAGAACCTTCTTACTCTTGCAAAGCAAAACCAATATGCATACTAAGTTGCTTTGACGATCAAATATGATTCCCAATGCCAAAATACCGTATCAATCAAAAGAAAACATCAAAAAGAATACACACCAAAAACTCTTAGATATGGTAGGAAAATTTAAGGGGGAAAAGGTTGAAAAGGTACAAATATAACGAGCATGCCGCTGCAAGAGACATTTGTAATTATTCACGTGGACTAGAATCAAAGTTAATCGGTGCAGCACTTGAAACCCATTGAGTGATGGGAATAACAAGCACGGAAATAGAGTTTGCTTATGAATGTATCTGGTTCCAATCTGTCCGCCTCTCCATGTACCTAAAAATGCAAGAGCACCTCAAAATACATTTCCCACAAAATTATAAGCACCCAGAAATCCAAAAAGAATTACAACCGTCAAGCATAATCAAATCAGATAGAAACAAGTAACATCTTTGAATAAAAATCAACTATACATAACCAAGGGTTCTATTCAAGTACAGCGAAGCAAGGAGAGCAAGCCAAGAGCTAGTCATTGGTGTAGAAGACTTTAAAAAAGGAATCATTCAAATGGCTGCTACAAAAGATTGGCAAAAACATAATCGAATTGAACCTGTTCATTCTTCATTGAAGAATAAATCAAACACTCAGAGTACACATGTAAATTCCAGCAAAACACAAAGTAACAACAGAAATAGGAGAAGTATCAAAGCGGGTTCTCCCTAGAAAATTACAAATTCAGGGTGCTTTACCACGTCCGGAACTAGCGATACGTGGGGCGTAGAGTTGGTGGCAGCCATTGATTCTTTTCCGTACATCACGAATTCGCTAGAAGAACATGAGGGGTTCGATTGAGCTTGTAGACTGAAAATCCGTTGCAACACGCTGCACGATTGAGGATATATAACAGTGGTTTTGGGTAGTTCTGATTTTTGCTTTGTCGAATGAGAGAGAGGGGTGGGTTTTGTTTAGAATGAGGAAAGCGACTGAAAAGATTGAATGAATCAGGTGAACTCGAATTTGGCAGGATTTGGGGTTCTGACGTTAAAAATTAACAAAATTTGGACCTTTTTGGTTTGGATAGAGTCGCGTCTATGTCAAACTGTGTGTCAGCATAGAATAGATTGAGAATGGATGATTCCTTCCATTATTCCTTCCGCTTAAAAAAAGAGTCAGATAAACTTTATTAACACTTAAATGTAATACTGTTTAATGTATAAATTGATTTAAATACTTATTTTAATATTTAATAAATACTTAATTGTGGTACATACTTACAGATGTTTTATAAAATATTCATTAGGACATAGCGAATGTTTTACCTGAAATCGAAAAAAAATACAAATTAACGGTTTTTTATTCGTAATTGAAAAGAAAAAATAAACCGAATCAAAATTAATTTAATTCACATGCAATATCATGTTTAATAATGGAAACCGAATCAATAATGACACGTAATCAAAATTACGTGAAGGGGGAAGGGGGTAGTATAGTTTAAATATGGAGATAGATAGTAAAATAATTTTACCTTTTAAATGGTGTTATGTTTAGGGATTTTGGTGTTACGTTAAGATATTCTGCTTCAAGAATAAGTACTGCACTACTCCTAAATCTTACTTTTATTTTTTTATTATTTTGAATTTGAATGTTTTTCAAGTTTAAATACTTCTAATACTCTTATCAATAGTATTTGACATCACCAATAAATTATTTAAAAATATTATAAATAAATAAATATATATATATATATGAATTAAATATTTTCTTAAAGTTTGTCCAAAATCAATAGAACACACTTATTTTTGAAATAATAATATTTGATTCTTTCGATTTTTTTGATATACCTTGAATGTTTATCACATTGTCAACCCACGTGACAATCATCTAAAATTGCAATGAGACAAGTGAAATATATATATATATATATATATATATATATATATATATATATATATATATATATATATATATATTTTTTTTATTATTTATATATATTTATTTATTTATTTATTTATTTAAAGTTGGTAAGAAACATTATATTTGTGTCACCTCACCCACTTTAGATAAAGCTTGATTCTCGAACATCCATATTTGACTCTTTATATTTTAGTCATTATCTAATAACAATATCTATTAACAATTATTATGATATGGGTATTAAGTTATATCTATTTATTTATCTATATTATAAAAGGGTTTGAAAAACACATATGCAATTAAGTAGAGATAAAGAGGGGCTGAGATTTACCCTTTTACGATGATCCAACGGCCCGTAATTCTTTTATAATATACGCCTTCAGATACGCCTTTTTCCTCCGACCGCGGCATTCATCTGTACCTTCTTCCCCATTTTCTTCCTCTGTTACCGCTTTCCATGGATTTTCAAAACCAAGAGTCAAAACCTTCTGTGCGCCTCTCTCCCTCTTTCTCTCAGTCCAGGTATCTCTCTCAAAGCCAACAGCCTCCTCCAGCCCCCTCAACCTTCCGCCTCCTCTCTGCCTGTTCCAGCCCACTTCGCTGCCTTCTCTGCCGACGATCTCCCAATTCTGTGCGCCTCTCTCCCTCTTTCTCTCAGTCCAGTTCCGCCGCCTCTCTGCCTATTCCAGCCCACTTCGCCGCCTTCTCTGCCGACGATCTCCCAATTCTATGCGCCTCTCTCCCTCTTTCTCTCAGTCCAGGTATGTCTCTCTGCAACCCTTCCTCTCATCTTGGTTTCTTGGTTTTTTATTAAATTTTGTGTATTGGGTATTGAAGGATTGTTATTCATTTGGACATCCTTTGCTAAATTTAGTTAAGTGTATTCGCATAAACCTGTAGTGCCATTAGCAAAGAAAAGGAGAAGCCAATGAATACTCCAACCAGTCTCATAAGTCCCAGAAACCATAATGTTAAAAGCGTCCACCGTGTAAAGGAAAGGTTGGAACAGAGATAAACTTCAGGTTCCTCCGAAACCATTCTCAATAATTAAGTATTCTCAATAATTAAGTAAGAGTACTCCAAATACCATGGTAACAATCCAGTATCCCATTCTGTACTTAACCAAAGTATGCTGGAAGCCCAAGTAATTTGGCCTGAAATATCTCAAATCCAAAGGCCCACAGGCAACATCCATGCTCGCCTAGCAGAACTCAAGTATCAGAACAATAAACTGTTGTCACTTTAGTACTATACATGGGATACTCAAAGTACTCTGCTTAGTTTATTTTTTTGTACTCTTTTTTTCCATTTTCTTTTCTTAAACCTCTTTTCACAAGTTATACTGTTATTGTGTAATACAGAAAAAAAAAAAAAAAATAGGGTACCACAGGGCCACAAACAAAGTTTGTTAGGTCTTTGTTTCATTGACCATATGATTCTCTCTATTTTCTTTCTTTTTCTTTGAGTGTGTGAGGGAGGTAGGGGTGTACATTCGAATCGCCGAATCGTGACCCTTTTTCAATTTACAGTGTTACCTTTTTCAATTTACAGTGTTCCTCTCATCTTGGTTTCTTGGATTTTTATGTATTGGGTATGAAAGGATTGTTAACTAAATTTCTAATAGAGTGTTAACTGTGTGAAATTGTTAAAAATTTCTAATAGAGTGTTTACTTGCATTTTGCTTCCAGTTTCTTGGGTTTGCATTTTCCCTTTTTCTGTTTTTACACCAATTCCTCTCATCTTGGTTTCTTTGATTTTTATTAAATTTACCCTGCAATTATCGCAGTCATTATCTATGTTAGTAATGCTAAATACGACAGTTAAGAAACAGAATCTTGGGAAAGAAAATGGAAGTGTGATAGAGGGGGGACCTCTGCCTCAGATTTAAGTTGAATGCGGTACTGAGTTCAGCAAGTAGGACCAAGTCATCCATGGCCCTCTTGCTATCTCCCACGTATGGCACATACTGAACCACAGAGTCGAAACACACAGCACACAGAAACCAACCTAATTAGTGAAGTAGACTGACAGGATTCATATTATCTCCATCTCTTCCATCAAAAGGATATGCAAGTGATATCAAAAGGATTGTTTACTTGCATTTTGCTTCCAGTTTCGTGGGTTTGCAATTGTGTTCAGTTATCTTGGGTTTGCAATTGTGTTCAGTTATCTTGGGTTTGCCATTGTGATGGACTAGGACACATTTTTGTTTATCACTTGGTTCTCTTTCTCACTTGAGTCTTGGATTTCTGTTTTGAGTCTTGGTTAATGAAGAGATTAGCTAGCCTTTTGGCGCTCAAAATGGAAAAACCATTCCCAAATTCAAGGAAAACGACAAAAATTAACTCAACCTGTTTTTGATTATTTCATGAACGATGTGTGATCGTCTTTATAACAGATCTGTTAGCCTATGAATAAATCTTAACATACAACTGCATCATTCCAACACAGATGTTTAACTAATTAATTAATATTTTCATGTCTGTCTAGAAATATAAAAGTAGAATAAAGGATCAATAACTCACTGCAATTGTTTCAACTTGCTTTTTGATTCAAGCTTTTCCTTTATGCACCACAACAGGACAGATTCACATGGAGCTGATTTATCTTAATGAATTCAAGCGAAGAACTCCATAGAAAGAACCCAAGTACAGAAGTTTGAAGAACACGAAAAACTAGGTTCGAGATTTATCTAACAACAAATTGATGATTAATTGTTTCAAAAGTCAAAGCAAATTAAGTATAATGGGTAATTGGGTACAAACTAACAACCCAAATAACCAACAAAGACTAGATTTGAGATTAATCCACCTGAAGCAGTAAAGCTCAAAAGCTACATAAATATTGCTATAAACTAGGTACAAGATTAGTCTAAGATTAATCTAACATAATCAATAATCTAAAAATGACTATTAATGGGTATTAGTTAAATACTCAAAATGAATTTGTAAACTAGGTTCAAGATCAATCTGTGTGAACAAGCTAGCTGGATTCAAAGAGAGAACTAGGTTCAAGATTAATCTGACAACATTAATAGGTTAATGGGTATTTGCAAAAAACTCAAAAAAAATAATAAAATACAAATGTAAAACATAATCAAGCAAATGAGAAGACAGTATTACCATGGAAGACAACAAAAGGTAAAGCATGAGTGAGGATTGGCAACAGAGTCAAAGTAGAAGTGATCAAGATTATGAACAAGGCTGGAATTGATGACTTTGAAGCCATTTGGACTGTGGAGAATCAAACAGGTTTTGACAATCAGAACATTGGGGAAAAGTTGCAATATGGTTGGGAGTTTGATTCCTGCAGTTTTGGGGTGTTCCGGAAGCTACTTTTGTTTATGAACTCTAGAAATAATTAGTAATAGTAATTTACTAGCTTCTGTATTATGATGACTGTCCCGATATTTTATCCTGCTTCTATTTGCTTTTTCTTGGTGGAGTTGGTCACTTTAATTTAATTTGCATCTTTTGTGTTTTGCTGCTGAATTTTGAATTTAATCTCCATGACACTTTGAAATCACTACACACACACACACATAAACTGAATTGCAAAGTGGCTTTGTATTTTTTTTTTTTAAATTCCTTCATTCAATTTCTTTAAGGGAACCCATGTAATGAATTTTGGGGCAAATTTTTCAGTGTGCCAATCTCGCAACGCATCCTCAGTCCAAGACTTTTAAGTATCCGCTGCCAGAATCGATCAAAGCAATCTGCCCCTAAACTTTGTGCTTCTTCTCGAGCCTTCGCCCCTGCCGTTGTCTGAATCTGTAATTTTCTATCTCTTCATGTTTTTCGGCTGTTCGTATTTTTGTGTTCTCTTCATCTCTATTTTTTTCGGCTGAACTTTGTAGCATCATTAGTCTGTTTTGACCTTTGCACTAATGTATTTTGGTTTAGAATTTGTAATTCATATTCTTAGAACAAGAAAGTTTATAAGAAACAACTTCTGGACTCTTTTGGGTTAGAAACTGACATACTGCATAAATATAGATTATGTATGTGTAAGCTAAAATCATGAATCATGATTTTTCCGGTTTGATCATTTTGGAATTGATTAAAAATGTCTTAGGGAAGTAGTTTAAGTTTAACAAGGAAATTGTCATGAAAAACTGGACTTTCTCTTAGGATTTTGGAGCAACAGTTTTCAGTACTTTTGTTTATGATTAAATCATATATCGATTTATTTAAATATTTACATCCTCCAATACTGACATTCTCCCTTACTCGCGCCGTGCCATGGGCACGGGCACAAAGACTAGTCTATATTACAATACAACTTGGATTGCACATGTGCAATTGATAAATGCTAATGAGGGGTCGAGATACGGTCCCAATTTCGTCTAGATTTCACATGTGCGAAGGGCGGTTGAGCAACCCCTACACACCCCTTCTCACATGTTCTCTCCACCTCCTCTCTTTGAATTGGTATAATTCCAACTGGTATTGTTGTCCTATTTAAGAATAATTATTTAAGAATAAAAATAATTATTTACAAAGTTAAGAAAAATACTAAAATTTTAAATTGAAAAATAGTCAATTTAAATCAATAGAAGTGATAATAATAATTTAAATTGAGTGCATAAAACATTCTTCCGATTTTTAATGTTGTTAAGAATGGTGGATTAATCTTTTTTTGTTTAACCATTTTTTAAAAATGTCTAAAAAGGTACCGCATCTGTTTTTTTAAATAAAATTACAAATAAATGTTTTAATTTTTTTCTCCACTACTGACATCCTCCCCTATTTGCGCCGTGCCATAGGCACGGGCACAAAGACTAGTATATAATAATAGAGATATTTATCTAAAGACTCTCCACAATAAACAATAGCTAGGAGCTTGAGCCAGGAGACAAAAGGACTACCGTCTTTCCCCCTTCTCGTCTCCCTCTCTCTTACGGTTTTCTACTTTTGTTTTAGTCACTTATTCTTTTGCGGCTCCATCACTCCTTCCGCTTCTCTCCTTTGCAACTCCAGCCTCTGCCATCTCGCCCTCCCCTCAAGCCGCCATCGCCAAAAGCAACTCTCTCAATCCGCTGCCCTCTCTGTAAAATCAATAAGTTTCTCTCTATCATGTAACTTTCAAATATGTGTTTTATGACTTTGACAAAATTGTTTCTATCTCCTTTAATATGAAAGAGAGTATCCAGCTCTGAATTGGACTTTGATCGAGCCAACATTGAAGTCCCTACTGTTTCCATTCAAGAACCACACGGCAATATTCGATTCTAAAATTCCTCCCCCTTCTCTTTCCTTTTTTCTTTCTGTATCCAAATGGGTGTGTTATTTTATATATTAGATTTCTCTAGATCAGTTTTCTTGAGAGGTAATTAGTCTCTAATTACAAATGATATGCAATAGGATACAAATCAAAAGATCATCGAAAATTTGGACCATATACAGAAGAAGGGAATCTGGTAGCAAACTAATAAATACAAAATCTCAACACCTAAGCATGTATTCTCTTCGACGTCACTTTTATGCCTTAAAACAGATTAATACTTCGAATCGTTCAAAAGTAAGCAGTGAACAGATCTGAAAAACTCTTGAATTAATTCTTCCCCATTCTCTTTCCTTTTCTTTTTATGTATCCAAATGTGTTAGAAATTCTTAGTTTATGAATATGGTTTTAGCCAACTTGGTTGGTTTCCTTTGGGAGGTCATGTATGGGTTGACTAATGTTCAATGAGTCATAAACTATGAAATTTAAAGTTGTAATTTAGTGGTTAAAATACATTGTTCAAAGGCGTATTAATTGGGAAGTATATTACTTTAAGTATTTGATACTTGTAGCAATTATGGTTTTTCCAATTGGAGTAAGAGAGATGAAGTTGTGTATTATTTAACTACACGGTTTGTGAACTTAGTGTTCAAAACAAATAAGGTAGTAAACAATTAAGCTCATTTAAACTCTTATCTTTTATACTAAAGTCTTTAAAAGTTTCTAATGAGCTACTTTGTGATCTAACAAATCCTAACGAGGTTAATCTTAGTATTAGTGAATTGGGACTTAGTGTCAATTCCTAAACTTAGAAGCCTTGTTCAGCAACCATAAGTTTAACAGGGGCCATAATGAAAAGTAAACGTAAAAAACTAATGATTACACTTTATGAATAATCATTAGTTTTTTTTAGGGTTTTCCTTTTCTCTTGCTTGGCTTTTAGTAAGGGTTTTTTGGGAAATATAAAAAGTGTAGCGGCAGCATATTATATAATCATGTCGTTGTGCTGTCATTTTTTTATCTTCGCCTGTTGCTCTGTTCTTATTTGCTAATCCATGTGACGAAACGAGCAAAATCTAGCTTAATGAGATAGCAATTGAAGTGAACATAATCTTGTGTGCGGATTAGATATGTGTTATGTGATCGTTTTATCCACGGAGGAAATTGTCGGTACCCGAAATCGCACGAGTAAGGGGCAAGATTTTCTCTACGGCAAGTCTGTTTACAGACGACTCGATCTGATAAGTCTACTAACTATTTTTTAATTTTTTATGTTATTGACATACAATTCATATTTGAGATGTATGTTATTATTGAACGAAATTGCTATTTCCTACAATCGTATAGAAAATCTATTTTTGTTCGTTGATAATCATGTATTATGCTAGTAATTGTCAATTGTTAGGGGATGACTGGTGTCATGATTTTAATAGACATGTAAATTTGCTCAAGCTAGAAAATTTTTGGAAAAGTATTTTCTTTAGGACGTGAATTTGGTTTCCTATTAAAAATATATTTATTTGCGCATGTCACTATTTGATTTATATGAAACTGATTCTATGTTAGAAGTTACAGTTAATTTATGAGTGACTAGTACGAAGTGTATTTTTCTTTTATTTAGTGAAAATTACTCTTTGTTGGGTATTGTTTCTCATTACTAATTGTAAAATGTTTTGGGAAAATGGAATAAAATACTATAACGATTAAATCGTTGTTGCAAAATATTTTTAACTCCAAGTTTTATAGTTTTATTTTTTTTAAAGGGAAATAGTGATTGAATACATGAATGTTTTATCCACTTTTTATGTTCTTATAGAAGATGATATGAGATTTTTCGAAACCTCGAGTACATTCAGTTATTGATAAATTTCCTAGTTTTGCATTGGATTTATTATGTATCTCAAAATTGTATAGGGAAATTGTGTCTCATAATTGATAATCGCCAAAAGAGCATAACAATCATTATTGTCACAATATGGGCCAAGAATAAATTTTATAAGAAATCAAAATTAAATCAACGGTGCTGGTATTATGGACATGGTATACATTAGTCATATAGAACTATTAGTTCACAGTAACTAATGTTTTACGAGGTTCATTAGTATAATAGAAGTTAAGTATTTAGTGTTTGAGGACACTTGTTGTTCTTACCTATGTCTCTATGGATAACAGGACAATTGATTATCTTGATTCTATTACCAAAGATACTGCTATTTATATGATTTTAAATCATAAATCTCTATTCTATTTATGAGTCTCAAAAGAAGTTGGTTGACATATAAACAAATGTATCATTTTTTTCTAAACATTTGTTTTGTCATATTAACATGAAATTGAGTCCTTGCATGATTAGAGAATATTTTAAAGTTAAATAGCAATAAGGTTGTAGTTTTGAATTCTGTTAACTTTTGTGAGTGGTTGATACGTGTATGATTGAATGTGTAATTATAATGGCATAATTTAGTGGAATATTTAAATTATGATTCGTTATAGAATAATATATTTAAGTATAATTCATGAGCATGCTTTTCTTCATAAATCCAAATATCTATATATATGTTGATTATAAATTAGTTGGGAAACTTTTCACTATTTGGAAAGAATACAGTAATACTTTTCACTATTTGGAAAGGAATACAGTAATACTAGATTTAATCCATGTTGATACTTGTGATTTGAAAAACATATAGATTAAACACATGTGAAATACGATATCCTTTTTGTTGATGATTGTTGTAGAATAGTGATAGATTTACTTGTTTTCAAGTTGAAATTGAAGCTGAAATACAAACTAGCAATAGATTTCACAGTTATAGTTTAAGCACTTCTTAGTGTAATGGAAGAGCAGAACAAAAGATAAGAACCTTAAAGATATGAGTAACAATTTATTTTGAAGTTTTGGATTACCTAAAGTATATTTAGGAAAAACTTTGAATACAACTCATCGTATTCTAAATATAGTCATTCCTAATTATAAAGAGAGCAATCCGATCAAACTTTGGAAAAGTAGGAAAATTTAGCTTGATGTACCTTGAAATGTGGGGGTATCTTGTAGGGGTACTTGTGTTATATGGTAAAGCTAGATTACAAAATTGTTGGTACGATATTTTTGGGTTACATGGAAAATGATTATGCTTAAGGTTTCAGTTATTAAGAAAATCTTAAGCATAGTCGTTGATCAAATTTTTTGAATTTGCGATGCAACATTCTTTGTAAACTGAAGGCTCTAACGACTCTGATCCTACATCTAGTTCAATTCCTAATGTTGGGGAATTGATGACAAAATGTAAGGGTTGTTCTAAATAGTTCCAACTCTTATTAGTCAGAGAACATAGGAGTAAGAGTATGATTGTTAAGGGTTTTGAGAGTTTATATCACATTCAAAATCGAGAACATTCCTATAACTTTCGTGGATGCTAGGTTTCACATGAAGCTAAGCATTGGAAGGAAGTGGTAAAGTGTGATGAATTCTTTTGTCTTTAATCGAACGTGAGAATTATCAAGCTTACTTCTAGGTATACTATGATTGGATGTAATGAACTCCTTAGAGGTAACTTAGACTGTGTGTAACTATTTTGAAAAGTAACGGTTAGTTTGGTTGCCTAGGAGTTTGAACTTATAAAAGAATTAAATATTTTTTATATGTAGTTTTGGTTGCCTGTTTGACTACAATTGATATTCTTTAAGCATGTGCATCTTTATATATTTTTTGATTCTTCGTATTGTCGACAAGATTGTGTGTCGTCATGGCTCTTGAAGAAAAATATGTTTAGATTTGCTAAATAACTTGTAGATTTTTATGGAAATATTAAAGTTCGCAAACTCGTTAAAATTACTATATGGATTTTAAAAGTCTAGAGTAATGGCATGGAAATCATAATAATATTAGTTTATTATATGGCTTTCATTACTGAGTGGCAATTATTTCTACAACATGGTAAAGTGATTTGTATTTTGTGTTTTGCCAAGTTGATTGTATTCGTTATGTGGTTATTGAGATAACTAATGAGACAAAAATTATTCTTAAAATAGTAAGTTTGGAATAAAGGATTAAAAAAAAATGTTGGTAACGTGATTCTTGGACTATTGTTGATTTATTAAGTTGATGTTATAAATATTCTCAATATATCATACCAAAAGTATAATAATGAAAATTTGAATCATGTGAATAGTAGAATCGTTAAACACGTAATGGTCCTTTTGTAACTTACAGTAAGAATAAAGTTGAAATTTGAATGTCTTTATTTAGATATTTTCAAACTTATTGGGAGCATGATGTATCTTGGAAATTATATAAGAATGAAAATTTTCACTTTTGAATATAATTTGAGTGGTTACTCTAGCTGTTCAAATAAAGTTCGTTAAGGAACTCTTGGATGAGGTACTTGAGTACCTGAAAGGGAATTTAATCTCTTGATTTGCAATTGCTAGTACTTGTGGAAATTGTAGCAGAACAGATTATGTTATTATTATCATAAGTGGAGGCACCGCCACTAAGAGATATGATGAACATAATTTGACGTCTCAGTCTAACTTTAAGGCTGAGTTAAATGCTTTAGATAATATTGGAGATAAGTTGAATGGTTGCAATGACACATGTTTGGATTGCCCATGATACGTGTCTATTCATATATAATAGCAAAGATTAAACGTATCAAATATGATTATAAACCAGGAACATGTCCAAGTCAATAAAAATTGTAAGGGATATTGTGTTTCGAAAGGTGACAGTTGGTGTTTTTAGGGTACCATAAAAAGAAAACACAACTGATCCTTTAATTTGAGGACTTGGGGTAGCTATAGTCCAAAATCCAGGTTAGGAATGGGACTTGGACCGAAACCCATTGTTGATTTACCTACAGTAGAAACCCAACCTATCTGAGTGGAGATCCCGCAAAGTAGGTTCAATGTGGTATTAACAAATTGTAGTGTGGATCGAGCATCTGAAATATAAAGTGACACATAAGTGTTTGTTTCTATTCCTTAATAGACCTGGTAGATGTTATTTACTACTGATATAGTAAAAGTTTTAGACTTTGAATGGGGTCATGTCTTTTAGACGAGATGTTAGCAGTGTATCTTTGTAACGCCCAACTAGGTGAATGTTGTTGTTTGGCCGCAACTAGAGAAATGTGGGTTGTTTCTTGAATACATTCATGAGAGTGGATCAGGACGCAGGGCCATAATGCGTCACCCCTAAAAATTGCTATCATAACCTATGTTGTGTTGCTACCAACAAAAACCACCACACCAAGGCTTCAAGTTCAAGACACCCGTTCACTTGTTCCTGTGGGGGTATGTGTTGGATAGCTTAGGTTGTGGTTCAAACCGGAAGGTACCGTTACTGAAAAGCACAACATGTATGGAGTTGTTTGTCTTTTCACAATGGATTTGTGGGGGATTGTTAAAAATTCTTAGTTTATGAATATGGTTTTAGCCAACTTGGTTGGTTTCCTTTGGGAGGTCATGTGTGGGTTGACTAATGTTCAATGAGTCATAAACTATGAAATTCAAAGTTGTAATTTAGTAGTTAAAATTCATTGTTCAAAGACGTATTAATTGGGAAGTATATTACTTTAAGTATTTGATACTTGTAGTAATTATGGTTTTTCCAATTGGAGTAAGAGAGATGAAGTTGTGTATTATTTAACTACACGGTTTGTGAACTTAGTGTTCAAAACAAATAAGGTAGCAAACAATTAAGCTCATTTGAACTCTTATCTTTTATACTAAATAAAGTCTTTGAAAGTTTCTAATGAGCTACTTTGTGATCTAACAAATCCTAACGAGGTTAATCTTAGTATTAGTGAATTGGGACTTAGTGTCAATTCCTAAACTTAGAAGCCTTGTCCAACAACCATAAGTTTAACAGGGGCCATAATGAAAAGTAAACGTAAAGAACTAATGATTACACTTTATGAATAATCATTAGTTTTTTGGGGGGTTTTCCTTTTCTCTTGGTTGGCTTTTAGTAAGGGTTTTTTGGGAAAGGTAAAGAGGGTAGCGGCAGCATGTTATATAACCATGTTGCTGTGCTATCATTTTTTATCTCTCTGTCCGTTGCTCTGTTCTTATTTGCTAATCCATGTGATGAAACGAGCAAAATCTAGCTTAATGAGATAGCAGTTGAAGTGAACATAATCTTGTGTGTGAATTAGATATGTGTTCTGTGATCATTTTATCCACAGAGGAAATTGTCGGTACCCGAAATCGCACGAGTAAGGGGCAAGATTTTCTCTACGGCAAGTCTGTTTACAGACGACTCGATCTGATAAGTCTACTAACTATTTTTTTAATTTTTTATGTTATTGACATACAATTCATGTTTGAGATGTATGTTGTTATTGACCGAAATTGCTATTTCCAACAAAATTGGTGTGTTATTTTATACGTGAATGAATCATTGTAGATTAAAATATTTTCTTCCAGCTCTGAATTGGACTTGGATCGAGCCAACATCGAAGATTACCTCCTTGCTGATTCAATTCATGAACCCCACTGCAAGATTAGATTGTAAAACTCCTCCCCCTTCTCTTTCCTTTTCTCTTTCTGTATCCAAATGGGTATGTTATTTTATATGTGTTATACATGTGAACTGAGTTTTTCTACACTTGATTTCTGGTATGCATAATTTTTTGATTTTTGGTGTCTTTTGGATCCAATTTTGGTTTATAATTTTTGACTAAAATTTCAATTGTGTTTTTGGTATTTGATTCATTCAATCTGAAGCCATTGGTTATGGTAGGAATTGTCTTGGCAATTGCTATTTACAAAGTATTTCTTTCTTTCAATTTCATTTTAAAATGTTGATTGCATCCGTAGAAGTCACTGATTGATGGATGAAATGAAACTGTGATACTTTATTTTCCATGAAAATTGTGGCGGATTTAATTTTTAAAAATCTTTTTTCCGAAAGTGATGTTTTAATATGAATTTAAATTCCATGTCAAAATTATTTAAGCTTGGGATTCATGATTAGTTTTATAGCTCCTTATACTAATTTTGTTATCTAAGACTAAAGTCATAGAATATATATGGAGTATCCAATTTGAATGATAATATATATAAAGCTTCCTTCTTTTTTGCTTATATTTTCCTTCGGGGTTTCTTTGTTACATTTTTTGATGTAATTCATTGATTTTTTTGAGGATTAAAAGTTTTGATCGAAAATAATTTTAACGAATTCCAATCGTCTTTTATACACAGAGCAGCAGGGACAACATACTATCGGTATCTCTACCGATCCATATGAGCAGCTCGATCTCGCCAAAATGGAAATACAAAGGGTCTTTGGATAGAGGAGAATATGAGAAAAATAAACAATAACTTGGTTCTCATTATGTTATTAATGTGACAATAAAATTACAATCAATTTAATTTATTATGATATTGAATATGTAGCATTTAAGAGACAATCATAAAAAAAAATTTACTTACAAACTTATGTAACCGAATTATTCATTTACTTTTTATTTGAATAATGATAATAATAAAGTGAACATAATCATTATTTTCTTAATTGACCAACCTTTAAACTTCATTTTACCAATTTGCAAGTTTTTTAGCCATTTAATTTATTATTAAATGACATTGAAATACTGTTTTATGTTTCAATTGATACATTTATATTATATGATGCGTCCAAAATAATCATTGGACACACTGGGCTTCTTCAATTGGATATCTGGCTTTCAATCTATCCGAGATCTTCAAGGCCCAACTCTGCAAACAAGCAAAGAACAGTGAACTAAGCAGGGACACTCCCTGCAAAAGCCCTCCGGCGTGTGAATTAGTCTAACAGCCAATTGAATAAACAATTTGACGGAGTTTAGCCTTATCTTAGAAATCACGTCTCTACCTCCTTTGTTTGGAGGGGTTTTTATAGCCTGTGTCGGAGAGTAACTACCCATTAAACGTTGTGGCGTGCCTGGCGGGAACATTAACTGCCACATTTATTACAACAGTCTCATCATGGAGGTGGTGGCAAGTTTCTCGGGAGTAACTGTGCACTTTCAAGATAACTGTTACCTTCATAACCAAGCATGGTAAATACTGCTTGATGAATATTTGCCCGCTGGATATTAAGCCCCCAGCTTGCAGTATATTTCTGGTCGCTGCCCGTTTCTTAGTGTGGCCTGGGCCCTAGAATGCACACATTCTGCTCATGACTGGTGGGGACGTGCCGGGCACATGACTTGTATCTTGGGCCTATTGGACCGGGCAGTTCAGTAGCCCCTTGCTCCTTGACTTTCGAGTATCTATGCTTGGAGCGAGGAGAGGAATCTTTAATCCCCAGGCCAGATCGTTCTTAAGATAAATCTTTTCAAGAATGCATTAAGGATTACCCTCAACCATACGTTATGAGTGGATGCCAGCCCAAAGAATTTTGAAAGGACAGGCCGTCATCAGTCGCCTTATACCCCCACGCGGGCTCATTCTCCAATGAATCATTAAATGATGTGCTCCGATTTTCGTGCCCTAATGATGACAAAACCCTTGGGATAACCCCAACCGACGGTTTCCCTTGATATAAAAGCTCAAGTTCCCTTCCATTTGAAACTTTACCCAAACTTGTGCAAAATCAAAACCTAGAAAACTTCTCATCTCTGCACTTTCAGACACGCGGAAAAGATTCTCAAGAGCCTCAAGTCATTCGCTTCCCATTTTACAGGTACTCTTCAATTCTTACCTCTGTTACAATTTCAAATTGCATCTTCGCCGCTGAAAACCCACATTTTTAGGGTTTAATAATGTGGGTTGGGTACATGATGAGTTTTGTTACGATCGAAAAGTAAATCTGTCGTAAATCAGAACGTCTGATACCCGTTTTTTTCTTTTCCTCATCTTGAATCGTCTGTTCCTGTTTTCAAATTGTCACAACCCTTATGTCCCTGATCAATCATCTGGCTCTGACCATTTCCCCGTTCTCATTTACAAAAACCCAACTCACAAATGGGAATCGAGGAATATCAAACTGGTGCCATGTTCATCGGTCTTGATATAATCCTTAATCATGGGTTCTTGCTTGCCCGCCCTTTGCTAACCTTTCATGAGCAAGGACTAACATGCATTCCTCGATTCATGTTTCCTATAGGATGTCTTCCAGTGACGAAACACATTCAGAAATCGAAGGTCGTAACTACGATCATGGGGCCTCTACTAAGACCGAAGAGAGCTTTGAGACTGAATCCTCTAGCTCCGAGGGATCCGAACAGGAAAATCCACGGGAACCAATAACTTTCACCGGAACTTTAGAACCCCTAACTGAGACAAAAAACAAACTCATCGAGCATGAGCAAACCGACCTTAGGACGGATGACCAACCTGATAGTATCCTTCCGAGCACCACCAGCCAGCAACCCAAAAAGAAAAACCCTGACACTCATAAGGGCAAACAAATCATCGCCGTTGTTCCCCTTCAACTCAAATGGGACGACTTAAACTGCGAGGACGATATGTCTGCTTGGTTTTACTCACTGGGTATGGACCCCAAAAATTACCGAGTCAAATCCTTCGACCTAGATATCGAGAAGGACGGGCACAACTTTCAAGGTGACCGTATGGTCTTCTACTTTGATTTCTTTCTTGTAGGCCTTAGGCTTCCTCTTGACCCCTTCTTTTCTGAATTTTTGATTTTGAACAACGCCCTTCCTTGTGATCTAACTCTCACAACCGTACAATTCCTGGTCGCCTATACCATTGCCTGCCGGCTGATCGGATTCGAACCCAGCATAGCATTATTTAGAAAACTATTTCTGTTTTCCCTGGACAAGAAAAGTGGCTGCATTACTGGCCGTTCCAACCCCAACTACTTCAAGCTTCTTTCTGATGGTCCCAACAAAGTCGATGCCTGGGACAGAAAGGCTCTGCTCGTTGAATCCCGAGTCGGGTGGCCCTTTGCTCCCTACTTAGAGGATTTAGAAATTGCCAAGTACAATAAAAATGCATTCCGAGCTGGAGAACCTCAGCTCGCAAAAGCTTTTAGGAAACTACTTGGAGTGAAGGAAGGCAAAAACGGGCAGGATTGGGTACTAGACTGGGTAGCCCTTACCTCTGATTCCCCCTTGCTTTGACTGATCTGGATATTAAGTTGGCCTGTTGAAGGAATTGAGCCCCGAGTTATCATGGATGCCAAAGTACCTCACCCATATTGGGGTAGCTGCCACGGAGGTAGATTTCCCAGCGAGTGCCCGGACTGCGAGCTGACTGGGATCAATTGCACCCCTACTTTTTCTCTTTCTGGTTTACATAAGTTTCCATTTTAACTTTTCTTTACTTCTCATTTCAACCAAAGCTTTTACCGATTCTTCATAACTTTTCCTGCAGACATGAGGCAACTAAAAGACTCCAAGTGATTTCTCCAGGCTATGAAGAGGGGAGCCACAAGGAGAAACACACAAATGGCCGCCCTAGAGCCTGCTCGCCTTCCCACCGTTCCTGCTACAAGCACAGGACGTGGATCTAACCGAGTGACTAAACCGAACCGGGCTGCCACTTCTACCCCTACCACAGCTCCTGCCATTGTTACTCCTCCTGCCCCCAATCCAACTGCTCCTGCCACGCAATCAACAAAACGACCTGCCCCTGAAGCTCCAACCGACAGGAAAACCAGGTCACGGACAGATCAAAGTGATCAGGCTGAAGCATCGAGCTCACAAGCACCCATATGGCAAAGGGATAATTTTGAGATGCCCGAAACTCGAGAGCTCGCCGCCCAAGTGATTGCTGAAGTGGCCAATGTGCTAGACCTAGCCAACCTCAACACTAATAGACAGGGCGGACACGCGGCCACTGTTGGGCTTGACATGGTGAAAAGGCTCCGCCACATTGGCATCCGAAAAAGAAGTGTCGACCACCCCAGCTCAGTCCTTATTGGGGAAATAGGAATGTGCATGACTGAGGTAAGTGGCTCCCTTACTGCCAACATAATAAACGAACATTGTGTGCTCTTGTTTTTTCTTACTTTGTATCTTTCAGGTTGCCACCAAGACTGAACTCCTATATGACCGGCTGCTCGACAACCTCAAATCCTCCAGCTCGCTGTCCTCGGAGAAAAATCAACTCGAAGAGCAAATCAACTCCCTCCGAGCTGAACTTAAATGGAGTGAGGAAGCCGTGACTGCCAAAGTTACCGAGCTTTCCAAGTTAGAGGAGGAGAAGAAGACCTTGGAGTCACATCTCAATTTTTCTAAGAAATCGGAGGAGACTGCTTTGAAGAATATTGTCCAGGTGAGGAAGGAACTCAAGGAGGCCCTCAACCAACTGCAATGAGCCGAGGAAGTGGCAGCCGAGAAAGAGAAGAAACTAAGGGAGGAATTGTCCCAGCCCAGTGATGAACAGAAGCAGGCAATCATCGCCGACTTCAAAAACTCTGAAGACTTCCAAGCCAGCGTCGAGGAGGAAGCTCACCCTGTCTTCCTACAAGGAGTGCACCATGTCCTAAGGTAGCTGGCGTGCAGCGGAATGGACGTGCAACAACAACAGCTTGCTGAATGGGGAACCAACACCCTCTTCTGCCCTTCCGCCCGCTCGTGACATGCTTTGGTGCCTTTTACTGAAGACGAGGTGGCTTCACTAACTGAATCAGATGCACAGAAGGGGCTAGTTGTTTGGACCCCTCCCCAACCTGCCGAAATGACCGTTACAGATCTAATGACCCAAATCTGGATGGCTAAGTCACAGGAGGCTTCTACCTTGGCTGCACATTCAACTGGTGATGACGGGGATGTAATTGTGATCGAGGAACCTGCAAATGAAGTGGCTGACCCCGCCCCAAACACCGACCAAACTATTGCTGCTGACCCTTGAGTTACTCCCGGCCTGCGTGCCAAAGTTGAACTTCCCTTTTTGTTTCTTCGCAAAACAATTGACAAACAATTTACATTATCTCCGGGCCTGTAATATCTTAACATTTCTACTTTTAACATTGATGTTCATCCTTTCTCTATACTCGTGCTCTCATAGATGTTTCAACTGCTTTTTGTTTTAAAAAACAACCTTTTAAATCGAACAAGCTCATTCCAGGCTTGTCGAGATAAAAAATGTAAAGCCTTCGAACAACAACTCCTACACCCGAGCTAAGATAGCTCGCGGTTATAAAGGAGCATAATCGAAACAACTGGCTCGAACACCAACCCTTTTTCACGAGCAAAGACACATTTGCTCGTGAAAGAGCATAATCGAGATAACATTAGACCACTCGAACAACAATTTTCACACCAGGCAAGGAAGCTTCCCTGCCCGCCAAAAGTATAATCGAGTTTGCACCAAATATCGTAAGCGAGATAACCAAAAAACGAAAGCCAACGTATGCTCATTCATTTCATCTCAACTTACAAAACAAGGGAAATAATTAAGCAGCTTGCCCCCTATCAGTCAACGATAGTACTTCTTCAAGTGATCTGCATGCCATGGATGCTTCAGCTCGCTGCCATCCTCTGTTCGCAACATATAGGTCCCTTCCTTAACAATTATGACTACTTGAAAAGGGCCCTCCCAATTAGGGGAAAGCTTCCCCCATTCTGGACGACAATGGAACCAACTGATGCGTCCAAGATAATCCTTAGACACACTGGGCTTCTTCAACTGGATATCTGGCTTTTAATCTATCCGAGATCTTCAAGGCCCAACTCTGCAAACAAGCAAAGAACAGTGAACTAGGCAGGGGCACTCCCTGCAAAAGCCCTCCGGCGTGTGAATTAGTCTAACAACCAATTAAATAAACAATTTGACAGAGTTTAGCCTTATCTTAGAAATCACGTCTCTGCCTCCTTTGTTTGGAGGGGTTTTTATAGCCTGTGCCGGAGAGTAACTGCCCATTAAACGTTGTGGCGTGCCTGGCGGGCACATTAACTGCCACATTTATTACAATGGTCTCATCATGGAGGTGGTGGCGAGTTTCTCGGGAGTACTGCCCACTTTCAAGACAATCGTTACCTTCATAACCGAGCATGGTAAATCCTGTTTGATGAATATTTGCTCGCTGGGTATTAAGCCCCCAGCTCGCTGCATACTTGCCCGCTAGGTATTAAGCCCCCAGCTTGCAGTACATTTCTGGTTGCTGCCCGTTTCTCAGTGTGGCCTGGGCCCTAGAATGCATGCATTCTACTCATGACTGGTGGGGACGTGTCGGGCACGTGACTTGTATCTTGGGCCTATTGGGCCGGGCAGTTCATTATATAATATATCTTATAAAATAAGTGTGTACCATATTTAATAAATTTAATGTGAAAACAAATGTAAAAACTATTCGTGCAGAGCATGGGTTATACACTAGTAATCTAATAATAGATAAATAGGAATGCAACATGTTCATAATACATGCATGCATGGATTTCATTTACATCACACATTAAGTGTTGTACATTCTATCCATTGTACAACACTTTAAAGCGTAATGTAAATACATTATGTTGAATAAATTTGGTAAAAATGAAATGAAACTGTCAATTATGCGTACTAACCAATGATTTGAGGTTGTATTCTATCCCCCACATGACTTTTTTTAGGTAGAAAGGAAAGAAAAAAGTAAACTAAAACCTCGCAGAGCAAACCCCGTCTGGCTAAGATGTGGAGTCCCATTCCCAAAGGCTCTAATGGATGGACAAAGTGAAAGGTATAATGAGACTCTTATTTGTAAATAAAATTTTAGTTGTAAGATCCGGTTTAATTCTTTTTGTTAATCATTAATTATGAACATGTTACAAAAAGATCAATATTTTGATAAAAATCATTTTTGTGGGTCAATATAAATATATACTCTTTAATTAACATGTGAAAACACAAATAAAATTGAGTTTAAAATACTAAGAAAAAATCTAAGAAATTAATCTAACTTTTAACCCATTATATTAATTTTTCCTCTAATGAATTAACATTAATAAAAAAAGTGCTGAGAACTAAATCACGAATTAAAATTAATAAACGAGTTTTGAAGTTAAACAGAGTTCTTGAAATATTTTTGGAAATATGAACATACCAACAAGTTTTCGGTAAGTCGGTGGTCATAGTTTCTGTTGCCGAACTTTCTTTAGGTGGTAACCTTGAGGTTCGTCATCGCTGCAAAAAATGCGTACATTTTTTTTGCAATGTGTGGTGAAATTAGGGTAAAAGTGTTTTCTTTTCATTTATATACATCAACTAAAACAACATGGTTTTATGAGTGTTTACCGGGTCGAGGTCCAAAAGTTATCCATAGCACGGTTTAAACCAAATTTTTCGATGTCTATCCATCGATCGTTTGAATTTTTTGTTCATTTTCCTTGACCCATCTCCTACATTTTATTTTCCTTGGTTATATACTATTTTAATTTTTTTTTTCTTTATGTCTGATTTTTAAATTGAACCATAATACTTGAATTATTTTATAAAAATTACCAATTTTGAAAAGTGTAGTTTTTAAGGTTTTATGACAAAACATGTTAGTATATCACAAACAATTTTCCCTTTGTCTGATATTATATACGCTATCAATTTTTTTTAACATTAATCTAACATATATATATATATATATATATATATATATATATATATATATATATATATATATATATATATATATTTGTATATATTTTAATATCATTTTTTAATACGAAAAACACATAAGTGAATTTAAATTTTGTTGAGACTCCAGAGTAGAGAATGAGAGAAAGTGAACCTCAATTTCATTGTTTAGAATTGGAATTGTGGGTTTCAATGTAAATTTTATTATTTATATCCAGAAAAAACATTAGAATTTGAATTGAACTGAAACTCTTAATATTTTTATTCTATAAATTGATTTTTTTTTTCTCCAAAGGTAAAATATTTTTAAACCTAAAGACTATTGATATTATTTTTAAATCATTGTCTAACATAAGACTCCATTTGATAACATTTTTTTTAATCATAAGTTGTATGTAGCTTTGTCTAAAGTTACTGTGTGATATTTATAGTTGCAATAGTTGTACATGTTGAATGAAAATTATTGTATACAAAAAGTATTCCAAAATTTATATTATTTTTTTCAAATTTATATGATTTTCTATATTTAATTTTACTGTTTATTATTTTTTGTTTATTTTGTTAATATTAAAAAAATTAATTACATATTATTCAATTTTAATTTAGTATATAATTTTATACACATGTACAATCCGTGCAACGCACGGGTGCATTACTAGTATAAATAATGACAAAGATATATTTCTCCCTCCAAAATCACACTTTTGAATTTTTGACTTTTGAGTTATCATTCCACTCTTTCTCTCTCATATCTTCTCTCTTCTGATTGTATTTCTTTTTCTCTCTCCTGTTTTCTCCATATTTTACTATCATCACCACCATCTCCTCTCTTTTAATTATGTTTAAATATTTTTCTCTCTTTAAACAACAAAAAATAGTAACTAAAACAAAAATAATAGTTCCGGAGTCAAGAAAACAAAAATATAAGAGGATAGTAAAAATTTTAAAAAAAATTATGGCACAAGCCACAATAAAAATATAAGTTACAGAATCAACAAAACAAAAATAATTTAATGTCGAGCTTAGTAAAATAAAATAATTTACGGAACAAAAGCTTTAAAAAATTATTTTAAAAAAAGTAAAACAAAAATATGTTAGTAAAATAAAAATATTTGATGGAACAAAAATAATAGTTACGGAATCAATAAAACAAAAACCAATTTAAACTGAGGTTACTAAAATAATTTCGTCATTTTTTATTTTAGCTTATTTTCTTATCATAAATTTATTTATTCATAAAATACAAATATAATTTAATAAAAGTAATCATTCAAAATGAAGAACTTATTTGAATTCAGATTTTATTTGTAGGGCGGAAAAAATCAAGTTTGTTCGATGAGATTCAGAGTTTTTGAATAGTATAATGTTCATGGTTGTTAGGTCATGAATTGACACTTAAAATTGGTGCTCCATTAATGCTATAGAGAAACATTGATCATGCTGCATGGTTGTGCAATGAAATAAGACTAAGCATCATAAATCTTGGGGATCATATTATTGAAACAAATTTTTTGAAAGGAAGCAATGTTGGAGAAAATGTTTTTATCCTAAAATTGTCATTAACTCCATCCGATGTAAGATTATCTTTCATGTTCCAAAGAAGACAATTATCATTGCTGGTATCATATATAATAACAATTAACAAGTGTCAAAGTCAATAATTACATATAGCCGTAGGTCTCTCTTTAAAGAAACTAGATATTGATATGCTGCGAAAATGAAAAACCAACTAATAAGATAACAAATATTGTGTATAAGCAATTTTTTTAGAATCTATAATGATTAGTGATATATTTATGTGTAATTGTTAATAAACCGATTATTCTTATTTTATATTTTAAGATTTTTTATCCTCTTTATTTTGTTTATGTACGATTTAGTTGACGTGTGTTTAACGCACGGGTTAAGAAAACTAGTTTTCATTACTCATTCAGTAAAGAGTGCATTTAATACAGACTACACATGATGTGTTATTTTATTACTCCTTAGTTTGGCGCAACTTTCATTAGTAAATAGTGCATCTAATAGATGAACTTTACATGATGCATAATTTTATTACTAAAGAATGTCAACTAGATAATGGGTTTGTGATACTATACAAAAAGGAAATTTATCTCTTGGGTTTTTGTACTCGCACAAATCCTTCGAAGGACAAAGAGGTGAAAATGAAATTGGTGGATTCAAATGTGAAGAGGGGGGAAATGAGAGAGGATAAGAAAAAAAGGGGGGATGAGACTATTATAAAAAGTTAATTATAAAACAAATTCATACTATAATATACTAAAGTTGGTGAGGATAACTCTCATAATGGCACATCACCCAACTTTTAATATTGTTGAATCCTCAAGCATCCATATCACTTGACTCAAGACTTTTAATTTTCTAGCCATTAACTAAAAATAATAATTAATAATAGTTAATATGATATTGTGATATTAATCATTTATTATTAATCTCTTCTGTTATTAATAATATTGAAAATCTTATTTAGAAAGACTTTTACTACCAACATCATTTCGTAACAAATGTGGATAATATTCTTATATTAGCATTGGGAGAGTATTTACTCTAATAACCCACTTCTAACACCATACTTTAAGCATTGATATTTTATTCATCCAAAACTTGATTTGGACAAATAAATATATCATTTCAATGCTTTTACCTAGTAGAACACATTTGTATAATTACTTTTGTCAACAAACAAATGACACGTAAAAAAATTTGTGCCTCAAGTTGCATAATTTCTTTCACTAAAAACACTAATTTTTCAATAAGTATTATACTTTAAGCTTTGATATCTTATTCATCCAAAACTCAATTTGGACAAATCAATATATCAATTCGATGCTCTCACCGAGCAGAACACATTTGCACTGTTACCTTCGCCAACAAACAAATGACACGTAAAGAAATTTGTGTCTTAAGTTTCACAATTTCTTTCTTTAAAAACACTAATTTTTATACAAGTATTATAGTTTAAGCATTGATATCTTATTCAAAACTAGCAGCGGAAATGGTAAGTTATCAGCAGATACAAAAACTCTCTATTAGCTGATGAACACAATACTCTGTGTCAGCTCGTTGACACAGGTTTAAGTAGTAAAGGTTTAACATATCACTAATTTAAGAAATGAACTAAAAGACAATATATAAAACAATTAAGTAAATGATTCAAGAATGTAACTAACTGACATTTAAGTAGATGAAAGTTGCTTAAGTGTTAGATAAAGTTCTATCAGCTGAAAGATAAATGACAGAGTATTTAGGAGTGGTTCACAGTGTAAACTGTTATGTCCACTACCAAGTTGGTCAAACTTGGATTTTTGAAGTACACTAAGATTATATGTATTCCAAGTGATTACTAACGGATTAGTGTACAACAAAAACCAGTGTTTGAGGAGTATGATTGATAAACAATCAAACTCGTCCAACAATCAAAGGTTCCTTGAAAATTCGAAAGAATAAAGAAACAATTTAAACAGTGATTGTTTTAAACAAGAACTAGAAGATAATGATATATGAAAGCTTGTCTAGTAAGTGTTTTGAAGAGAAGAAGCTTTTCAAAGAAGGATTGAAGTTTTGAATCGAATGAAGGCTTCAACGTGTTGTCTCTGTCAGTGTGATTTGAAGATTTGTAAAATTTATGAATTCTGCACATACAAAATCTACCAGGTGTATTCTTCAATCCTTGTTTCAGACGTTTTATAGAGATCTTCACGCTTGTAGTCGTTTGAGAGAGTATGGTTGAATCTTGAATTTCTTGAAGAAATGATGATGAAAATCTTTCATTGAATGCACAGAGATCTTTCAGAAGATTAGAGACAACGAATGTCTCCTAGCATGAAATAATAAAGATGGTGGTTAGCTATTGGTTATAAAATAATGTAAAACATTTAAGACAGACACGAAAGTCTTTTATTGACAATACAAACAATAAAAATCTTCAATAAATAGTTCTTTTGTTTAGAATATGATGACCAATGTGATTTTAACACTGCCAAATATAACAAGTTCCCGCCAAAAACAGAAACTAATTTGTTTGTGTAAAAAACTATGTATTGCCTTGAAAATGTAAATTTCCATATTCTTAACCCCTTTTAATGTTTGGGAAATGAAAATTTTTGAATTATCATTATGGTTGATTGGATAAATAAATCTTTAAACTTTTCGTATTCTTAGAAGACATATTATCTGTCCACTTCATACAAATATGAATAGTTGTCATCAATAATGTATTTGTACATTTAAAGCCTAAACAGTTTGGTTGTTGATTGGAAATAAATGAAAAATTGCATTGAAAGTTGAAACCCAAATATTGCCACAAGTATAAAAACGTACATTCATTTCAAAATACTACCCAATTTTAGCTGTCGAGTACCGTCAATATATACTACCAAAATCACCACTGTGTAGAATAACATCTCTTTAAAGCTTAGTATGAGGCATAATCAAACCCATCAAACCGCAATATACATTAAAAAAAGTTGGTCTGTAGTTCTTGCGTAGTCTTTTTTTCCCGGTGTTCAAAGTTTCGTTTGTTTAATATTATATTCATATCCATCACCTCTTATTTTAATATGGAAAGTTTTTTCTTTTGTTATTTGAATTACCTTTGAGGGTTATATGTATAACACATACACATTAAAAGACCCATAAATGCAATCACAAAAAAGACAGGTAAATATTTTCTTTTAAAAAAATTTCAACCTAAGAATTTTTTTTAAAAAATGTAAAATAGCGCCAATAAATTGCTCGTGCCTACGATAATGACAAGCATGCACAACTGTCATTTAAATAACATCAATTTGCATATATACTAAAATGAAAATATAAAATCACATTAGCTCAACTACATAACGTCAGTACAAACTTAAGGGGGACAACCAGCCAGACCCGATTTAGGGGGGGCAAAGGAGCCTGACCTCGAAAGTGGAAAACAAAAGGCAAGAAGTAAAAAATTAGGAAATCCGAACACGAGATAAGCCCTGAGCATCCGCCTTGCTTCCTCAAAAAAAAAAAAAAAAAACTACATAAGATCTAAAACTCATTATTCCAAATACATGCTTGAAATAATAATTGATGAAACCTATCTCTCGATGTAGTCGATTATTTTGAACTACTACATGTAAAAAATGTATATTCTTTAAGTGATTTCAGCATATTTGAATTTAAATTATATTCGATTCATATATTATGAGGTTGTTATAGCAAAAAAAATTCAATTATTTTTAAATCTGATGTTTGTTTTGCGATTTTTTTTTAAGAATACTTATATATAGATAATGTTGCTGGAAATATTATTTATGTATAATTTAATTGAAAAATATACATCTCCGTGTGTTTAATGCATGGGTATAAAAGTACTAATAATTAAATATATGAGCGTGAAGGCCAATAGTTTTAATTTTATATTGTTTGGAATTCTTTTAACAAAAGTTGAAGACTTAAAGTCTTAAGTATTTTTATAGCAATATTCCAACAATGTACAATGTTCAACAGATAGAGAACTTAAACGTTTAAGTAGATGCTGACACTGAGGTATCGCTGTTGATGACTATGTTTAAGCAGATAGAATATTTTATGATAGGAAGACTGCTTAACAGAGTCTAGGTGGCAACTGTTGTACAAACAACAATGGGTATCTATCTGCTGAAGGTTTCAACAGACAATGTAGACTTGATATAAAGTTTAAATAAAACATCCTAAAGGTATTAAGTAACTCATGAATTAAACTAGTTGTTTTAACTTAATTAATGGTTTTAAATAAATCTAAAACATGCAAGTTTCTACATATGTTCATAATTGTTAGAAGTTGATTCTGAAATCTTACCAATAAAAATGATTTATTCCTCATTGGTTACAAAAAAATTATAAATTTTAATTTTTTTAAGATAAGTGACTTCAACTATTATGACTGATAGAAGACATACATTTCAAATTGGCTTGAAAAGTGACATTTCTTTTCAAAGTTTAAAAGTAAAATATTTCTATTATTATTACAAATAGAAGAAATGTATCGCATATTGGTTAGAAAATTATTTTAGTTTAAAAGTTTTTAGATAAAATTCTTTTACTAACAATAGAAAAGATGTATCCCACATTAGATAGAAAGTAATGCTGGTTTCAAAATTCTTAAGATAAAAGATTTGTACTATTATTATTAATAGAATAGATGTATCTCACATTCGTTAGAAAGTTATGTTGGTTTTAAAAAACTTTTCATATGGGAATCGAATTCTCGCGTTAGCCAATCCTGGAATTCAGGATGTGGGGTGTATCCGGGAGCTTCTATTTTGGTGCCAATAACAGTTTGTTCATCTTTGGTGGCCATTCTACTCAAATCTGTCTGTGCTGAATTGATATATGTATTCAAACTCAAATATGTTTTGTCTGAACTGTCCTCTGTTTTCAAACTCAAATATGTACTGTCTCTGAGCTGTCTTTTGTATTTGAACTAAACTCTCTTATCAAACGATCAGTACTATCTCTTCCTTTCTAGGTCCGGGCAAGGTTTTTGAGGAAAAAGGGTCGGAAATGGTATGACTCAAAGGCTTGGTTTGGAAAGTACAATGTGCATTTTTTATTGAATGGACTTTTTTTTTCTTAAAGTTGGTTGGACATCATATCTTTGTTTTGACTCTTTTTATTAGGTCCTGGAATGGTGGATTCTTTCGCCAGAGTATAAGACTTTCGTATTCCACATGTTTTTCGACTTCCCAAGATCGAACAAATTCTGGGCGAAAGGCCTATACTCTTTCCAGAATCCACCATTCGAATCGTTCTAATGAGATACCGTCAAATTCATTGATCATTCCCAGTGCATTTTGTTTGATCAAGAAAATATCTTTAGTTTGATCAGGAAAATATCTATCTTTTTTTTTTGCAACTGGGATTGGCCATTAATTTTGAGGTATAAAAACTGACCGGTCAATGAAGTGTCCTAGAAAGATATACACGCAATTAACGTGGCTAATGTATGGGGTAGGCTGGCTTTGGTGTAGATGGTAGCAGTTCGGAATATCTCTACGTGAGTGCACGTGTGTGAGTTAGCTAGGAAAGCTGGAAACTTTTTACAGTAGTATAAACCAGTAAAAATGTATGTCTTTTTGTTTTTTTGTGGATTTTCTCACCTGATTAGTTTGTAATTCCCATAAGGGACATAGCGATCGCGCGAGACAGCCATTCAATCTCATCAATAAATAGAAAGAAAAGTGGGGAAACTATTTGTTTCTATTAATTACATGTTTGTCCTAATCCCCAAAATAAAATTGACAAGTGAATAAAATAATATTTACATGTAGGGCTATTCGCCAACAAAAATATAAATTACAAATATCAATTGTCAAAAGCAAATAGTAATAATATCAGAGCATGTATGTATTTATAATGCAAATAACATTTTCAACATATATATATATATATATATATATATATATATATATATATATATATAATTATAATAAAATCTAGACTATGTATAAAAGCATGTCGAGTATGTAAATAAATTTTACCCCCCCCCCAAAAAAAATTTGAATCTAGCCCTCTTTTGTTATTGTTTTTGTTTTTTTAAAGCGTCCCTAACAGAGTCGCCAATGTGAGAACCTCGTTTCGCACCCTAACCTCGTTAATGAAAAACGAGTGGTTTGGAAACTTGGGCGTGTGAGAATGCAGTTGACCTCGTCGTGGACTCTAAAAATGTATGTGTACAAAGTCGTCACCTCTATTTTAAAGTTAAATATAGAAAAATCGTATATTACCTGCAAATGTATGTTCGGGGGGTAAGTTACGAGTTAGAAAGGGGTTAAGCACCCAACTCGCCCTTTCGGTCTCGTTTTAGGGTTTTATTAAAATAACATGTCTTTTAATATAGTTAGTCTAGAAAAGTATTATATATATATGTGTGTGTGTGTGTGTGTGTGATGAAAATAACGATTTTTTTGTTTTTTATGTCATTTGGGCATAATAACGACTATGTTTGTGTTTATATAAACATAATCTTATTTTCTAATATATTATAATCTAACAACATTTTATAATATAAAGCAATTATTTTATATACATTTATTTACATCATGCATAATATGATTATTCTACATTTTATTTATAATAACGGAAACAGGCTAGTAGGTGGGTGCCTACCTCTTGAAACGTGAATGTCTGAACCCGGTATATACGCCTAGGATTTAGTACAATAGTGTTCGAAGCCTTTAGGTGTGCTTCCCTTATCCTTCCGAGAAAGGAAGTCTTTTTTATCTTATCATGTCATATTGTTGTCTTATCTTGTTGTTGTCTTGTCTTGTCTTGTTGTCGTCTTGTTTTGGGCAGCGTAACGGTATCTTATTGTCTTTGGATCGACTTGTCGGGGCAAGGATTGGATCTTCGGATGGCTCGCTCGGGGCGAGGAGGAGGAAATGCTCGCTTGCTCGGGCAAGGGAGGAGTCTTTCTTCTTCTTCGACAGAGGGAGGGTGCTCTTCGGTTTGTGTGTATGCGAGTGAGTGTGTGGGAGTGTGTGTTGTGTGTTGATTCGTTCATGATCTATGAAATGAGAGGATGAGGGTTCTATTTATAGGAGAAAACGCAACTGGCAACCGGCGGAGTTCGATCTCTAACTGGTTTTGCATGGCGCCAGGTGTAAGCTGGGGGAAATGACAGAGAGCATCCGCCTCGTGCCCTTTCAAAAACAACAATGTTTTTAATGGATGGGAGAGATGGGAAGAGGGAGCAACTCCCACCCTTGGGAGTGGCCCCTCTTTGGTTTTCACAACCTTTTGTAATTTGCAGTTTAAGCCCTTGTTATCTTTGTTGTTTTCTGTTAACTCCCGTTAAGGCTTGTTACCTGAAACACTAACGAAAAGTAACGTCAGTTAGTCCAATCAATGTATAAATTATATTATTATTGTTATTTTAGGACATTGTATCGTAAGGTGCGAAATTGGGGTGTTTACAGAGCCCCTCAACAACGGAGTTTGCAAGTGAACACGCGCTTATAAGCAAACGAACGTCGTTGAAAAGAAATAGACTCACAATTTCAGAACATGCATTGCAGGAAAGTTTTTTTGTATTTATATTTTCAGTTTTAAAATATTTGCAATGCAAGTCGGGGCGTGGTGGAAATCTCCTCCTCTCCTCCTCTTTTTTTTTCTTTTTTTTTTTGTATTACAACGTGTGCATATTAAAAGACATGTATATTGAAATAACATGTATATTAAAATGACACGTATATTGAAATATATGCATATTGAAATGACATGTATATGGAAAGGACATGTATATTGAAATGACAATGCATATTGAAAAACGTGTATATTGAAAGACATGGTTTTTATGATTTTTGTATATTAAAATGACATGTTTATGGAAATGACATGTATATTGAAAGACATGGTTCTTAGGATTGTTGTAAATTGGAAGGCGTGTAAATTGAAAGACATGTTTATTTAAAGTCATGTGAAATTTAAAATGTTTTATGAAATTTAAAAGACGTTGTGGAATTGAAAGTGCTTCATCTATTGAAAATGTTTTATCAAAGGAAAATATTTTATCAAATTTAAAGTGCTTTATCAAATTAAAATGTTTTATCAAATCAAGATGTTTGTGGAATTTGAAAATGCTTGATCAATTTTAAAAGACATGCAAATTAAAGAGTATATGTATATTGAAAGACATGTATATTAAAAAGACCATATATGTATATTAAAAGACGTGTCTATGAAAAACATGTATCTTGAGAAATCATGTATATTGAAATAGCATGTATATCGAAAAAGCATGTATATTGAGATGTATGCATGTATCATTTGGAGAGATTTTACTTCAAAAAGCTAATATGAAGATGCAGATAAAGATGTGATGATGTTGTAGAGTGTGATAATTCAAAATGTGATGTAGTACGAGAAATCCTTTAAAGGGAACAAAGTTCGTTATCATTTTTCTACTGACGATTGAGAGGATATCCACAGAGATCTATGCTCCCATGTCTCAAATTTGACTACTTCGGTAAGTTCTCCTTTAGTTTTGTGCAAAACCAAATACTTTGACTTTTGATTTTTTTGCAATTTCGTAGGATGGTTTGTATCTTGTGTTTGGATATTTCCTGCAATGTTAGTATGCGAAGATAATATAGGATGAAACGAGCGATATATAGGCATGAGAATGTGTATTTTGTTATGGTAAAATATTGATTATGTGTATTTTGACTTTGTTATTTGTTGAATTTGACTATGCATTTGATGGGTCAAAATGTTAACTTACCAAATGTGGTATCATAATTTGTGCAAAGGGATGTATAAAGATATAAGACTTATGATTTTAAATTTTTCAGGATGACCCGAGATGTGTGTAGTATTCATGTCTAAAGTTAGAAAAGATGTATTGTCGCGTTTGACCAAAATGACCGAATGATAGGAAAATAGCAAATATAAATATTTACGTGTAATAGAAAAAAAATGATTTTGTAATATATTTATCCGTTGGATGGTAAGAGATGGGTTTTTAAGACCCAAAAGCAATTTTGTGAAAATATTTTATTCATTTATATATTAATTGTTATTTATGATTATATATATTTATATATATTGAAGGAAAAAGATATCTTTAATAATAAAAGATACATATTTTTTTTGAATATATGATAGTTATTTTGTAGATAAAAATAAATAAATAAAGATAAAAAAGATGTTTTTGACAAAAAATGACAATTATTTTATGTATGACATGAGATGTGAATAATAATAAAATAATCATCATAAAAGAGTATTTCGGCAGATAAGGAGGATGTACGATAGTTGATAAATGTACTTGTTGACAGAAGACAAAAAAAATGATATATGTGTTATGTAACAAATGCTTATGTAATTATAAATATAAATTCACGTGTTTATTTTCTTTTCAGGTTAGAAATAATCTGCAACGTATACGTTGTAGCACAGATTACGTGGGGGAGATTTATGGGTCTCTTCCTCCTCGGGCAGGATATGTGGTGGACCAAACCAGGTTTGCTCCGTTTCTGGGTGCGTTGGGTAATTTCCCTACCTTTCTGAGTATATATGAGGCATTGCAAGAGTATTGGTGGGACACCACCCATACTTTTCATTTTACTTAGGGGGAAGTGATTATGACACCGGCTGATTTTGTCGCCATCATTGGTATTCCTACTAGGCATGGTATATGTTTGACACCTGATCTGGATCTCAGGTTTCGTCGCAACGAGGTTCATGATTTATTGGGCTTTGAGCCTATTTACAAGAGTATCGATGAAATACGCACTCCTAGCGTAAGAGAGTGGCTATGGAGTAGTGCTTGCCATGTGAATGATGCCGACTATGTGGCAGTGGAGCGAGTTGCCCAATCATTTATGTTCTTCTTTTTGGGCACTACTATATTTACAAACGCTCCTTGCGCTTTGTGTGTATCTTTGATGGGTTGTCTTCGGGACTTGTACCAGGTCTCGAGGTATGATTGGGGATAGGCTGACCTGACCGAGTTATATTTCTGTATGGATCATGCTTGTCGTAATGAGACGACTAACCTGACTGGTTTTGCCATCGCTTGGGAGGTAAATATCTTTACTGCATTTTTCTATCTTTTTATTTTTATTTTTATGTACATGTATTTCTTAAGTATTTGCTAAGAAAAACCCTTGTTTGCAAGTATGGTTTTATTCTATTTTCGAGCGAATGCCCTTTCGACGCAATGTGCTCCCTCAGGCTCCTCCTTACCTATTAGGGTATATTGACTCAAATAGGGTTCCCCATCAACGGGAAATCTCTTTCGATGCAGGTGTTATTCGGACTTTATTGGCTCGAGTCCGTTCGGAGTCCACCTCTTCCTTTCCTTGGAATAAGCTCACTAGGGTATATCAGGCAGATGTGGAAGCTAACCGTTGTCGCATTTTGATGCGATCTGTGATGTGTGATTCTATGTATTTGGGGGATCAAGTGCATAGACATCACACGTTCTTACCTTCGCCACCTATGACACCTTCACCTCTTGCACTAGGGATGCTTACCCAGAGAGTATAGTATGGCCATATGGCACGGTATATTGTTAATGTCAATGCTTATCCATCCATGTCATATAATGACTTTGTTAGGAGGATTTTGCATCCCATGCCCTCTAGACGAGCTTCTAATGTGGGCGGGCCTTCACATTCTACAGCTATAGACCTGCTAGATTTCTATACTCAGCGTACTGTTCCTGCGAGCGTGACTCATGTCTATGGCGGACAACTTGTTGAGGAAGCTCTATCAAATGAAGAGATTCCCGTTCCATACCAGATCCTGGAGGGTGTGCGCTTGGTATATACAATGCTTTAATTTTGAATTGTCTCTTTTCATGTTTTATATTTTATTTATATATGAAATTATCATTATATGTGTTTTCCTTATGATCTTAGGTGAATGCACAATCATATCTCTAACTACTAAAGAGTTTCTTCAGTGTATCTCGTCGGTATCGTAAGGCAAAGACAACGCTTTCGTGTTGGGGCAACGATATAGTTGGCAGTGTACGTCGCAGGGACGATAATGATCCAACAGGGAATTCGGGTCGTAAAGGCCCTCGGGTCATGGGTGCTGGGACTAGCAATCCTGGTCTACAGGTGCGAGTTGTGGGAATGCAGAGGAGGGTGTCGACACATGCACACTTATGTATTTTATGTGTATTTTATGCAATTTATTGTATTAATTATTGTATGTACATGTAATTTAAATGTTTTAGCATTTGTAAAACCATCTGCGATGCATCGTTATATCTAAAAGAACCTAAGTGCCTTTAGCGATGCGTAATTAATTTCAAAAGATTTTAAACATTCACGATGCATAACTAATTCCAAATAATTAAATGTTAGCAATGCATAACCAAGTTAAAAATCAGCGATGCACAATTAATTCAAAAGAATAAAATATTATAGGTGCATAATCATGTCAAAAGAATTAAATATCAGAGATGCATAATTTTTACTCAAAACAATTAAATGTTGAAGATGCATAATTACGTCAACAAAATTAAATGTCGACGGTGCACAGCTATTTGGGGAGACAACAAATGTCATTAATGCAATCATTTTGGCCGACACTGGACAAAACAAT
>CM028378.1:145777900-145785400 GCA_013146195.2 Codonopsis lanceolata | reverse complement strand
TTGGGCGAACTTGTGCGTGAGAGTCTTGGTGAGATACGTGCGTGAGGGTTTGCTTCCAAGAGATTTCGAAACCCGTTTGCGATTCCAAGGCAGCCAAGGCGGCTGCCGCGTCGGAGTGCAGAGCAATTGTCACCGCACGCTTTTTCTTGCTTCGTTTTGCTTGGCTTGAGGTAAGCTATCAATTTCCTTAGGTCCATGTTAGAATAACATGCTACCCTTCTTGCTGCCCTTCTCTCATGTCTAAATCGTTGCTCTCCTTGATTTCTACCATGATATTGGAGTATGTTTGAGAGTATGAAAATCTGGAAGTATAAACTATGAATGCAAATGTCGTGATTTGGACACTAAGCCTAGAAGTAAAAGTGTTCTACTCTACATTAGAAATAACTATTATTCTTGGGTCATAGACTTTCGACCATTATTTGGGAAAAATGTGATTCTAGGGTTCCATAAATTGGGGACTTGAATTTATTCTTGACTATGGTTGTTATTGGATTAATGACCTAGACTAATCAATGCGATAACTTAGAAAAGAGTTGGAAATGCAAATAGAATTTTAACTCTACAAGCTTGGATTTATAGAAATGACTCAACGGAGTCGACATTAGTGAGCTATTGAACAATACCGGCTCAATGATCGATCCCTACGACGTTATTACATACGCTCCACTAGAAAACTAATTCTAGACTCTTGAAATGGATTGACTATCATGCTTGTATCTTTATGACATAATAAATGCATATTTGATATATTGAGTTCGCTCTTGTCGAGCTCAATCTTGCTTGTTTATTGATGAGATTATATACTTGTCTTGAACGAGGACGCCTTTCGGACTCGCTCCATACTAACCATTGTTGAGTAAATACTACTTGGCATTGCATGAGTCCGGGGCGTCTTGATCATGTCACACACCCTCCAGCTACGGCCACAGCTGGGAAGAGCTCTCTTGGCCAACCAATACGCGACCATTGAGATTGACTTCATGTTTATCCCGAGAATATCCTCGGAAGATCGATGTATTATCACACCCATCGATTCATGCACATCATGAAGGTGTCTGTTTTTGCAGGTCTACGAAGCGGCCCAGCTTTATATCCTCATATTATGTGACTATGTGCAATAATGTGCAACTCATATACTTGATCTACATGCTTGTAATAATGTCTTGCCTTACGTGTTGCATATTGCCATGTCATGCATGATTGATAGTTTACGAGTCATTATGACTTACCCGTTCCCCTGTACTTTTTTTTAGATCCTAGCAGGTCAGGACCTTCCCGTTGAGGATCGCAGTTGCTCTCGTATACTTTAGTTCTCTTTTGATCAAGGGCTTTTGCGGTTGAAGAGGTGGTTCTAGAAGTCCTCTTATCTTCTTTTTTGTATTTTGCAAGGACGATGGGTATAAGCTAGTCATCTAGACTATGCTTGGGATTGTATAGATGTTGTACTCGTGTATTCCTCGTTAGCTACTTGTAGTATTAACTCTTGTAGTACTTCTCTTGATGCCGGCAATTGTATTCGTCGTGCCTTGTATATCGTGTTTTGTTCACTACGTATAGACTTCCGCTGAGCATCCCATTAGCTCTTATTTATTTCCTTGTCATATTTACTGCTTAGCTTGGGTTCCGGCTGTAGTGTCGCCGAAGACTTGGATTAAATGCTTAACTGTTTTATCAGGTGAAATGATTTTGAAATTACCGACCTTTTGTGTCGAGTTCCTCTTGCGATCGAAATGTCAAGGCCACGCCGTTTTAAAAATATTTTGAGTCCTTGCATGTTCTTCCCTTTTTTCGCATTGTTCTTGTCTTGGGCGCCCGTTAGCCGTTCCATCTCGGTCCTGGTCCTGGTCGCCACGCTTGGTATCGTTAGCTCTCGTTAGCTATTGGTCGGGGATATTGAGGTTCCATGGCCTGGTGGGTTATTTCTTGTGTGATATTCTAACGCCGAGTGAATTCTTATAGGTGCTGATGGTGAATCCTAGAGCGCAATCGTGTAGGCCGAGGTAGAGCGCACTCCGGAGAGTTCCCCGATGAACCCGAGGAGTTGCCACCTCCACCACCGAATCCGAAGGGCATGAATGCTCAAATGGTAGATTTGTATCGACGCATGACAGAGTTTATGACCGAAATGGCTCAGTTTGGTCAAGGTCAGAATGTACCGCCACCGCCAGAACCGAATGCGAGAGTATCGCCACCAAGGAATGAAGTTATACCGAAGCAAGGGTGAGAAATAATACTATCTTAGAGAGGTTCTTGAAAATGAAGCCTCCATCATTTGAAGGGAATCGATGCTAGTATGGCCGAGTTATGGCTAGAGGACGTGAAGAAGATCTTTCGCGCTTTGACCGCACGGATGAGGAGAAGGTCGTGTTAGCCGTGTAACGTAAGCTTCGAGGAGCCGCCAATCATTGGTGGGAGGTTTTACAAGGAGCTTGGGAGTTGAACCGAGTGGTGGCTCAAGTATGGCCTAACTTTGAGATGGAGTTTAGGGCTTCTACGTGCCATTGTGGTTAGACGACGACAAGAGAAAGAGTTCCGAGATCTGGAGCAGGAACCATGTCTGTAGCCCAAGATTCGCTAAGTTCACCGAATTATCCTCGTTATTGTTATGCACATCCGGTGCCGATGAGAGACACAGACTCATAAGTTTGTGAAGGGGTCAAGACCGAAGCTTAGGAGACAATTGTTATCTTGGCTTCAACTTGAGGAGGATTACGGGGCGCGCAGAGTGGATCGTGCTTTTTGAGATAGAAATGAGACATCGAGGAGCACGCACGTAAGTCTTCACAGCCAGCCTTCGGCAGTGACCTCACAAAGATCTCGTGAGGTCAATCTTCGTGGAATCGATCCCGCCATCGTGGCAATCGCCGCTTTTAATAATCGTAATAGACGACGCCCGGTGGACGCTTTACGACGAGTCGCAGTAGTGCTTTTACTCCTCAGAGCAACCGACTCAAGGTAGTGGACCTCGACTTGTTCTTATTGCCATAAGATTGGGCATTCTAGCCAGCAAATGTTGCATCTAGGCTTGGCTCTTGTCTTTTGTGGAGATCCTAGTCATCCCTGCATTGTCCTAAGTCGAGAATCCATCATCCGTAGGTTCTCGCTCGCCAATCCGATCCAAGAGAGATAATGACGGCCCTAAGGCGCAGCTCGTTTTTGCACTTGATCACAAGGTGTTCCCCGAGTCACACATGTGATCGGAGGTATTCTTCTGCCTTCGGTCATAGAGCTCGAGTTCTTATCGATCCCTGCTCTACTCATTCTTATGTCGCATCGCATTTCATGTAGCATTTATGTGTATTGCCTCGCCCGCTTGCCTTACGTGTTTGAGGTGTCTACACCATCGGGTGAATGCTTATCATGCCTCGAGGTTTATAGAGATTGTGACGTGCTTGTTAATGATCGAGTCTTGCATGCCGATTTGGTAGTATTGCCTATTCGAGACTTTGATGTGATTCTGGTATGGACTGCTGTGCGAATCATGCTTTAGTAGATTGCCGCCGTAAGAGAGTCACTTTTGCCATGCCCGGTATTCCGGAGTTCGTGTTTACGGTGATCTTGCTATGAAAGGTATTCATGTTATTTCGCTGCGTGCTAGACAACTCTTATCTCTGGAAGTTGTACGGGTATTTAGCTTGCGTGCTTGATACTAGTGTCTCGATCGCTAAATTAGAAGATGTTCCTAGAAGTTAGTGAATTTCCGATGTCTTTTCTACCGATATTATCGCTTCCGCATCGAGAGTTAGAGTTTTGCATTGAAGCTACAGAACTCGCCATGCACGTATTCAAATGAGTTGAGAGAATTGAAAGAGCAGCTTGCAAAACTTCTGATAGAGAGTTCATTAAACCGAGTGTGTCACCGTGGGTGCACCGCATTATTTCGTGAGAAAGAAAGATGGTAGTTTACGACTTTCGATAGATTATCGATACTGAACCAAAGTTACTATCAAGAATAGTATCCTTTGCCACACATTGATGATCTCTTTGATCAACTTCGAGGCTCGCTTGTTTATTCCAAGTTTGACTTGAGGAGTGGCTATTATCGGAGAGTTCGAGAGGAGGATGTTCCAAAGACGCCTCGCACACGTTATGGCCATTATGAGTTCGTGGTTATGCTTTTGGTTTGACGAATGCACCGCAGCTTTTATGGATTTAATGAATGTGGTGTTTCATGAATATCTTGATTGCTTTTGTGGTTGTTTATGATGATATCCTCGTGTACCGAAGTCACGGAGGAGCATGAGATTCACTGAGAGAGGTTCTTTCGATTCGCGTGAGAAGAAGCTTTATGCTAAATTTAGTAAATGTGCTTTTTGGTTGGAACAAGTTGCTTTTCTAGGACACGTGGTGTCTAGTGATGGTATACAAAGGATCCATCCAAGGTTGAGGCGACACAAGTGGGAAGACGCCAGTACGGGACCAAGTCCGTAGTTTCGGCTTGGCAAGTTATTACCGTAGGTTTATCGAGGTTTTCGAAGATCGCTACTCCGATGACTAAATTGACACGTAAGAATTCTTCTTTATATGGAGTGATAAGTGCGAGGCCGGCCAGAATTGAAGAGAAGGTTGACTACGCCTCCTATCTTAGCATTGCCTAATGGTTCTGAGAACTTTGTTATTTATACGCTTCACCAAGGTTTGGGTCGCTGCATTAACGGGAGAGTCATTGCCTATGCTTCGAGGAAGTTATCACCTCATGAGCGTAATTATCCGACGCGATGATCTCGAATTAGTCGCCATCATATTTGCACTTCATAAGTGGAAGCATTATCTTTATGAGCTAAGTTTGAGATATACCGATCACAAGAGTTTAAAGTATCTCTTTCAGTATGAGTTGAACATGCGACGTGAGACGATGGATGGAGAAGCTTAAGGATCACGGATCGCATTATCTTGTATCATCCGGGAAGGCTAATGTGTTGCCGATGCCTTGAGTAGAAAGTGTACATGTCTTCGCTTGATGATGAGATGCTCGAGGATGTCTCGAACGAGTCCGGGCCAAGGAGAGAGCATAGTTTGCTTGCTAAGGTGGCTACGCCGCTTGTTTCGTTGATCGGAAGCTCAAAGCACGATCCTGAGTTGAGGAAAATTATTGATGGATTGGGTGATAGTAAGACACCGGAGTTTGCTATGAACACCGATGGGATTTTGACTTTTCGAGGTGTAGCTCATGCTCCTCGCCACCGATGGGGTTAAGCGTATGGTTCTCGACGAGGCTCACAAGTCCAAGTACACTATACATCAGTGAGTACTAAAATGTATGTGGACTTGAAGAGACGCTTTGGTGGAACGAATGAAGAGAGAGATCGCAGAGTATGTCTCTAGATGCTGACATGCCAACAGTGAAAGTCGAACACCGAGACCCGCTTTGCTTATCGCCCACTCGAGATACCGAGTGGAAGTGGGAACATATCACCATGGATTTCGTGATGGGATTGCCACGCACTCGCCGAGGTTTTGATGCCGTATGGGTTGTCAGGATAGATTGACTAAATCTTCACATTTTATTCCTATTGCGATGACTTATAGTTTGAGTCACCGGGCAAAGATTGTATGTTCAGATATCGTGAGACTACATGGTGTTCCAAATGAGCATTGTATCGGATAGAGATCCCGTGTTTACTTTCGATTTTGGCGTGCTTTACAAGAGCTTTGGGACGAAGTTGAATTTCAAGACGGCTTTTCACCCACGCCGATGGTCGGCCTGAGATTGATCCAAGTACTAGAGGATTTGCTACGTGCTTGTGCCACGGATTTCAAAGGTAGTTGATTCTCATTTGCCATTAGCCGAATTTGCTTATATAACAAGCACCATTCAATATTGAAATGGCGCCCGTATGAAGCTTTGTATGGGCGTAAGTGTCGCTTCATTGATTTGCCGGGATGAAGTTGGTGAAGCTGTTAGGGTTCGTGAGATGGTGCAACAAATACCGAGAGTGTGAAGTCGATTAGAGACGATTGCACATCTCGTAGTAGACAGAAAGCTACGCACAACCGGAGACGTGACTTAGAGTTTCGTGTTGGTGATCATGTATTTGAAAGTACGCTCCCAGGCTGCACTAAGCGATTTGGGAAGAAGGGTAAACTTTCACCTAGATTTATTGGACCATTTGAGATCTTAGAAAGGATTGGATCCTGGCGCATCCTAGCATTGCCACCTTCGTTATCGGATGTTCACGATGTATTCCATGTCTCGATGCTACGCAAGTATTTGAAAGATGAATCGCATGTCCTTGTTTATGATGAGATTTCATTCGAACCCGATCTTTCTTATGATGAAAGACCAGTGAGGATTCTTGATACTAAGGAGCAAATCTTGAGAACGAAGCGATTCCGTTAGTCAAAGTTGTGGAAGAAACATGATATTGAGGAAGCTACTGGGAAACCGAGCTCGATATGAGAGAAAGATATCCTTTCCTATTTGATGATTCCCGGTATGAATTTAGGGACTAAATTCCTTTAAGTGGGGGAGGATGTGAGAACCCGAAACCTACTTGTATTACTTGTCTTCCATACATGTTTAACATGATTAGAATATGTTTTTAACATGCTAATAGTATCCCTAACATGATTGACTCGATTGCATTCCTTGATCGAACCGTTATTGCCGTATCGAACGCCTATTGCCTCAAGCATGCTCTAGATTGACTTGTTCTTGCTCTGCTTTGATCTTTTGACTTAGCCAAGACCTGAGAGACATTTATCATTGTTTTTAGGACCCTTGATACTCATTCTAATGCTTCTTTGAGTTGTTTATGCCTCAGACGCCGTTATACGGCAACCGACTGTTTGACCTAACGCATGGCCCGAGGAATCGCTCCACCATGCCAACCGAACATTTTGGGCATTGTTCGGCCACCATAACCGAACATTATGAAGGAGGTTCGGCCTCCACAACCGAACAAGGAAGATTTCCCAAAGAAACATGATTTTTCTACAACTTTGGACATTTAACTTACCCTTACTAAACCTCTACCATTAGTGACTTTAACCACTTGTATTAGAGTCTTATTAGCCTAATCTAAGCCTAATTAAGATTACTAAACCTATTTCTACCATTCATCAAGTGACATGTTTATTCCATTAACACCTTAAGTGAGCCGATTGCTCTACATCGACAGAGACTTGCCATTTTACCATCTATTTCCTTTCTTTTCTTTCTTCGCTCTCCGGCCTCGGGGCGAACTCATGCGTGAGAGTCTTGGTGAGATACGTGCGTGAGGGTTTGCTTCAAGAGATTTTGAAACCCGTTTGCGATTCCAAGGCGCCATGCGCCGCCGGCGGGCAGAGCAATTGTCACCGCACGCTTGCTCAGTTTTTGCTTGGCTTGAGGTAAGCTATCAATTTCCACTTAGGTCCATGTAGAATAACATGCTACCCCTTATTGCTCCCCTTCTCTCATGTCTAAATCGCTCTCCTTGATTTCTACCATGATATTGAGTATGTTTCGGAGTATGAAAACGGAAGTATAAACTATGAATGCAAATGTCGTGATTT
>CM028378.1:145727570-145777800 GCA_013146195.2 Codonopsis lanceolata | reverse complement strand
AAGTCCTCGAGCATCAATAATCCAATTGTTGAATGACTCTCAAAGATTTGATGTAAGTTCGAATAACGACATCGTAACAATGTGCAATGGCCCACTCAAAAGGAAGGTCAACCAAAAATCTAAGGCACCGTCCACCAACTCCTTTAAATACCTCAAGCTTCTTCTCAAACAACTCAACCGAAAGGCATAAGCACATTCTTTAAATTTTAAACAAATATTCTTGCGAAAGGAAGAACGCTTGCCATCACACATATCTTTCAAATTACGACAAAGATGAACCAAACAAAAAAAATGCTTAGAACTACCAAAATACGGAATCGCTTGCATCAACCCAACATTTCGATCTGATACAATAAGCACATCACGACCATTAACTGCTTCTTTACTTTTGAAAGAAACCAATGCCAATTATCATAATTTTCTTGAACTTACAACAGCAAAGGCAAATGGAAATAGTCCTATATAAAAACAAAAATGAAATATTCAAATTAGTAAAACAACAACTTTCACATCAAAACACATAGAAAACACAAACCAATATAAGTGTCACGTACAACTTACCTTGATTACCATCCTTTGCCGTGGCGGATAAGAGAGTTGACTTACATCGAGATTTCATAAATGTCCCGTCTACAAACAATATAGGCCGACAATAATTAAAACCATCCAAACATGCCGAAAACATATGAATAACTTAGGGTGAAACATTTTGAAATGGAATACGATTCAATAAATGCCAAACTGCCGATTACTCTTCTTCAGCTGACACTCTTCTTCAAAGCTTCAACATACCACTGCAACTCATCAAACGATTCATCATAACTACCAAATACCTTATTACGAGCAACCTCAACACTTCTCCATGCTGTCATATATGATATCTCAACCCCATAATGGATCTAACATACTTAATTACATCCTGCGCGAATAATTTGGTGACTCGAACATTATCACAAATAAAATCTGCAATTACATTATAACCCATCCTTTTTGATTCTTAACTCCATCAATAAAAGAAACTTTGCAACTGTGTGTAAGATTGCACTTCTTTATAATTATAGAATTATCAACACTAGAAACAGCACACTTGATGAACCAATCACATTTATCAATGAATTTATTACCACAAACAACAGTAGCCCTCTTACTCTCATTCCTAGCAAAAACATATTCAAATCCAAGTTTCATAGAATATTTCATAAGTTCAGTACGAAACTCTCTAATGCCACCTTTAAATATTTGTCCAGATCCGGTGATAATCTCTTCCCAACCAACTGATAACAAATTACTGGAAGATGTAACAGGAAAAAAATCATAAGCAGGATAACTTTCATTATCAATTTCAGCAAAACCAACATCAACAGATTTACCATTATGAGAAGAAGAAGCATCCAAACTACTCCTAGAAGGACCAAAATCACCCTTTGACTTATAAGAAGAAGAAGCATCCAAACTAATCCTAGAAGGACCAAAATCAACCTTTGACCCCAAATCATTCTCTACACCATCAACAATTGCACCCAAAACATCAATAACATCTACTGAAATAACATAAATGCTTAGAATTTTACCCAGCACCAACATATTCAAAAAATCTTCATCATTTGATAAAATACAATTTTGATGAGGTCCAAGAGAATATCTCAATCTCAAAGTTTCAACATTAACAGAATATTTGCTTGTAATTGATAACAGCAAATCAGAAAACTCAAAACCATCTGTAACCCTTTTCACAATTGTCTCTCCCCTAAATTTCAGCAAAATCATAACACTGGACTCCATTAACAATAAGATCCTCTTGCTTGCTCAACTGTTACATAAGGAAACAAAATCATTTATGATCAAGGAGAAAGGTGAAAGTGAAGATATACACACTTTGCACAATTCAAAATAAATCTATCACTTAGGAAAATGTTCCCCAATAATATATTTATAGTCTTAAAGCCTCAATCTCAATCGCAAGCCATTCTGCAGGAACAAATCAATACAGAAACTCTGATGCCAAGACCTGGCATCAGGATTCATTTGATAGCAATATGCAGTACCAACTTTAATGTGAGAAAGTCGATGCCAAGACCGCATCGGGATGCATTGACAAGTATTTGGAGGACCAAAATCAATCAACAAACGCCGATGCCAAACCACGGCATCGGGATGAATTGAAACGATTATGCAGTACCAAATTAATCCAGAAACTCTGATGCCAAGCCCTGGCATCAGGATGCATTTGACAGTATTTTCGAGGACCAAAATCAATCCAGAAACTCTGATCACAGAAACAAAATCAATCCAGAAACTATAATGCCAAGCCCTGGCATCAAGAAACCTAAGGCATATAATTGAGAATGAAAGAATTTTTAAAGGCACATACCTTTCAATTGAATTGCTGGAATTTCTCCGAAATCGTCAATGCAAAATTTTGGGACGTGGGGCGGCGGCGTCAGTGAACTACACGGCGCGTGAGAAGCGAGGCATAAACGAAATGAAGCTATGAACGGCGGGGTGGGGCGGGAGAGGACGACGTACTTTTTTCCCGATACACGTAAATAAAGGGTCATGCGTAAATTTGCCCTAAAATTGTATCTAAAAGATATGTCTAAAAAATAGATGGATTTATTTGAAAACATGTTTTAAAAGTTGTACCGGCTTGTAATTTTTCCTAAAAAAAAGAATAATTACGGTCCGATATCATTTGCTGGAATTATAACTTCTCCAGTATCTTTTTTTATCGCGAAAGTTCATTTTCATAATTTTGTTCCAAAATTACCCGTGACCTGCTACTTCATTATTTTCTCTTCGTTCTCTCAACGTCTCTCTCTTCTTCTCTTTTTTTTTTATTTTTTATTTTTTCCTCCTAAGGGGGGCATGGGAAGGGATCGAACCTGAGACCTCACACTTTGTAAAGCCCCCATGCCTACCACTGGGCCACCCCCTTAGGGGCTATCTCTCTTCTTCTCCCTCCTCTTCATCTTCCTCCTCTTCCTTCTCCGATCTGCTCGCCATCCAGCTTCTAAAAGCTTTAGAAAGCAAATGGAGATTAAGGGTGTTAGTTATTAGTTTTGAAACTAATACACTACTAAAAATAAAAAAAGATGAGGAATAATCTGTCAGCATGGCATAACTTTTGAGCCCGGATGAACCACGAGACCCACTGCATATCAAATTGAAGCTCTTGAAAAGATCCACAAGATACATGGGGTTGACCCTATAAATTCTTTATTTTGAGGTCAAAATATGTTTTTTAACGACTGTTTTGGGCTCTAGAAGTTTTTCCGATGCCCAATTTTTGCATTGCGATGCCCAGATTTGGGCAATGGCTTTTTGAATTTCGATGCCCTAATTTTGACAAATTTTCAATTATGCATTCCAATGCTCAATGTTTTCATTCTGATGCCCAAATTTAGACAGTGACTTTTTGAATTTTGATGCCCACATTTTGACATATTTCAATTTTGTATTGCGATGCTCAATGTTTTCATTCTGATGCCCAAATTTTGAAATATTTCAATTGTGCATTGTGATGTCCAATGTTTTCATTCCGATGCCCAAATTTGGTCAGTGGATTTTTGAATTTGAATGCCCAAATTTTGACTGATTTCAATTGTGCATTGCGATGCCCAATGTTTTCATTCTGATGCCCAAATTTGGACAGTGACTTTTTGAATTTCGATGCCCAAATTTTGACATATTTCAATTGTTCAATGCGATGCTAATGTTTTCATTCTGATGTCCAAATTTGGGCAATAGCTTTTTAAATTTCGATGTCCAAATTTTGACAGAGTTCAATTGTGTATTGTGATGCCCAATGTTTTTATTCTAATGCCCAAATTTGGATAGTGGCTTCATCCGCGTGTCTTTCTTTCATTAACTTAAGGGTATCTTCGTCATTTTCTCCCCAAAAGTGTACTTTAGCATTTGAAAATAAATATAAGAGACTTTTTCGGTTATAATTTCATCACAGGGGACCGGCCCGAATTTCTCTCAATTTATAACCGCTACAGTCTACCATGTTTTTTTAAACTGAAAAGTATACTTTTGCCGGCGAAAAGATTACGATATCCTTAATTAACCAAACACGTGCGCGCCAAAGTATCAGTTCATGCATCGATTTTGCATCGTGATGCACAATTTGAATCCAATTTGTGCATCCGAATTTTCTGCATCAAGAATCAATTTGTGCAGTAGGAATTCAGTTTGTGCATCAGGATTTTCTACATAGCAAATATAACTAGTGTATCGTTATTCAAATTGATGCATTTGTGTGAACAAATTGATGCATCGCGATGTATAAATTGATGCATTGTGATGCGCTGTGTATGTAATCTTCAGCGCATCTTCGGCTCATTAATGACATAGTCATCTTTTTACTCGAAAAGGTGTCTTTTCCGATTACAAGAAACTTAGGGGACTTAAGCAGTTCAAAACTTATAAAAGAGCATCGGCCCATAATTTCTCCAAAATTTTCAAACCGCTACAGTCCAATTTCATACATCATGATGCAAAATCGATTTATCGCGATGACAAATACATGTGTCATCTGATATCAAATGATGCATAGCCTTATCAAATGATGCATCGCAATGCATGACAGTGTTTTGTAACTGTTTGAAAAAAATATCAAAGACGAAAGTAGTTGAAAATCCGCCAAAGTGTACATGGCTCAAATTTCCCCTTAAAATTTTGCTTCATGGCCTTGATTCGTAAGACCAAGGTGAGCCCATCACGGACTCAATTCTCGAAAAAGTAATGCCATAGAAGTATATATCTATTCACCCATTTTCAAATTGGGGAGAAATTCAAGTCGGTCCCCTAATTGATGCATAGCGATTCAAACTGGTTTCATCTACATTTCTTCTGCCTTTTTCTTTCTCCTCACTCAATACATAATCCTACAGTATCATATTTAATGAATCGGAAAAATTATTTACCAATAATCGTGATTTTTGACAAATTAGATACAAGTGATGATCGAGTCTTGAAGATTTAGACAGTTGCATCAATTGAAGATGATTAGTGGAGAAGTAATTCATAAAGATTATTTAATGAAACAATTTGAAAGGCTAAGAGAAAGATGAGCAAACTTGACGTTGATGAAGGGAGGGCATTATTGAAACAATTTTATGAAAGTGTTGAAACAATTTTATGAAAGTGTCTTTTATCGGTTAAAAAAAGGTACTTTAGTGGTTGAAAGTTTACCAAATGACATTGGTCAGCAATTTTCTCTTAAAATTAAAAGAGTAGGCCTTGCGGATCTTAATTCATAAGACAATGCTTCACTCTCTTTCAATTCAGCCCATCAACACACATTGGGTCAGGTGAAAGAGATTTGTCTTACAAAAAATACCCGTAAAACGGTCTTTTTTTTTTTAAGTTTTTGCCTTTTCAAAATTAGGTCAATCTCCAAATGAATTTTTTACTCGATCAATCCATCTAGCAAAATATGTATTCCCAAGATGTAAGTATATATTAATGATTCTAAGCCCAAAATTGACTTGAAACAGTTATTTGAAAGGGCGATGCAATTAAGTACATCCAGTTTTAATTTTTGTCCAAAGCCACGACCAACATTATCAATTGCAAGAGGGTGGAGGGCTCAAGACCAATATGAAATCATGAGTTAATTTAATCATCCCAATTCTAACATTATCAATTGTTTTTGAATCACAACATGAATATTATTATTTCGTCACCCAGTTTTGAATTAGAAAATGAAGGAAGAGTGCTCATAATTTAATTTACATAATAATGTTGCCATGTTATCAGAGGAGAAGTTTGACAAAAGGGGTATATATATAAATACAAATATATAATATAATCTTCCTCAAATACAATAGGGAAAAGAAAAATAAAAAAGGGTTATATGCAAGGAAATGAGGAAGATCATTAACGGAAACAAGATCATCCTAATAATGTAGAAAAACAAAAAGGGACTTGTAAAGATTTACTGAGATCATTCTTTCAGAGGATTGGAGATGTGGCGTCGGCGGCGACATTAATCTTAGGAACGGCCTACCTACGGGGCCTTGGTGACAACCTTTGTTATTCCGTAACAAATTGTAAAATAATCGGCAACCTCTTTGCTTTGTTGTGACAGGGCCGCGTCGTGTACTCCGCCAGAAGTCATTTCAACGCCGCACTTGTTAGCATCAATTAGAGCTAGATCAAAATCATAACTCAAACTCATAATATCAATTTCTTCCGTAACAGCCAACACGCTCTTATAGTATATTTGAAATGTGTTGGCCACTAATTTGAAATGATTCACACACGATTCAAGTGTTGCCTTTATCTGCGGCTTTGTATTTGCCACTGAAGAGAATGAATCTTCGATTTCTTTCACTCTGGCCAATCCTTTCTCAAGGGCTATCTTGAAGAGAGCGAGATCTTTGGTTGCCGTGGCACTCCGAGGATCTGATTCAAAAAGTTTGAAGCAAAATGGCTTTGCATCGGCAATATCCTTACGGTTACAGAATTTATTGATGAGACTAGTTGGAGTTGCAGCGACAAGAGGAGAACTTTTGGGCGAGAGAGACAAGTTGAGAGCAAACAGAAGGATTGCAAGCAAGAAAGGGTTAGGTCCGCGAGAACTCATCTTGTCTTTTGGATTTTCTTTTGGTTTTTTTTTTTTTTTTTTGGCTTGTTGAGATGATCAATGTTTTCGGAATTTATAGCCATATTCATATATCAAGTTGCATGGACATGCTTAGTTTCCCGCGAATCATGCTTCTCTATCCATTTTGAATGGCATTACTCATAATTTGGTCAAGGTCAATTGTTTGTTTTCTGAATTTCCCAATTTAGCAAGTTAGTTTTTATCTCTTCCAAATCGGCCAATCCCACACCACCCGTTTTTAAAGAAAAATATTAAATGCAACGGCAATACCACATCATTGGTATTACCATACAATGATAATATGTAAATCAACGGTCATACATTGGTTGAAAATGGCTTTAGGCCAAACAAAAATAGGGTATATTTATTTGAATGAAAATGAATTATGATTTTTAAAGAATGGTCCTAGCTAGGTAATTGAAAGAGTTACTTAAATTGCCAACAACAAAAAAGTGGACATCTATAGGCTTCAAAGAGGATATACGGATGAGAATCAATAGGACAGGAATTGTGGTTGTGAGTGTAGGCTTGGCCCAAAATGGGCAGCCCATTTTGAACACCAAAACCCAGCAACCCAAGACCCAAACCCACTTACCTTTATTCCCTCCCTTTGACTTTCGGCTAATTGTTTAATTTGGGAGAATCATTGATTTCCTTTATATCTACAGCTCCTTCCTTCTTCTTCTCCAATCAGCCGCATCCTTGTCTGATTCTTCAGTTAGATTGATTGGCTTTGGCAGTATATATACTCCCTTCGTCTTCCTCTTGTTGCACGGAAAATAACCATCTTCAAAGGAGGTAATATCTTTTGGTTCACTTGTAATCTATCTCTCTCTCTCTCTCTCTCTCTCCTTCTACGTCTCTGTCGTGAGTCGTGTTCTTGTGGGTATACAATGTGTGTGTGTGTGTGTGTGCATGAGCTTTGAGATTACAGTGATAGTGAGTTCTGTGAGGGGGGTTTCGGGTTGTGTGGGATTTCTTGTTGGAAGACTGGGTTGTATACACAGTTGGGTGAAATCTTTGGAAACATTGTCCCTTCGGTTGTGAACTCTTTGGTTGGACTACTATACTTTGTGTATAGATGGTGGGGATCTAAGCCTACATTATAAGCCCTAGAAATATTTGAGTTAGACTCCATTGAGTCGAGGATACTCAAAAGTACTAATTTATCGTTTTATATTGCTTTGTTATATATTGCGTGTTGCAGATGATTCATTGGCAATATAGATTGATTCATTAGTGTGTCTTCAACTTTGGTATATTATAAGTTTACTGCCAAAGTCAAAGACGGGTACTTATTCAAAGTCTCATATTATAATTTGGTGTGGCTCCGGTGTTTTGATTCGGTAAGTATCCTTATTTTTACGTTTCAGTGGTATTAGAGCGTATGTGGGTTGAATCAATTTTTTTGGGAGCCTTCTTCATTCCAAATTTGGGTTGTGACTTTGGTATTTTATTTATTCGTCTATTAATTGTGCTTCTTATCTACCCTGTTGATTTTTTGCTTCTGGATATTTTTTGCTCTTTGCTTGTTATTTTTTGATCATTGTTGCATGCGAAATTAAAATCGATGATTTTTCTCATAAACGTAAAATTAAATTTTTTGACTATGTCTACTTACACTTTGAAACCGTTTAATAGAAAATCTGATTTTTCAATTTGGCAACAAAAGATGAAAGGAATTTTGATAAAAGAAAAATGTTTTTCTGCTATAACTCAAAAATTCAAAAAGGATGCATCTGAAGATATTATACTTGAAATTGATGAATGTGCTTACTCGTCTATTATTTTGAACTTGACTGAATCTGTGATTCGTAAGTGTGGTAAACAATCGCATGTTATATTTGGGATAAACTTAAGGAAATTTACTTTGAGAAGAATTTGTCTAATAAGACATATCTTTTAGAAAAATTCTTTAGTTTTAAATTAGACCTCAATAAAGATATCGAAAATAATGTTTATGTTTTTACCAAGTTAGTTCAAGAAATAAAACAAGCGGGTGATGAGCACATAGATAACTACACTTCTATTGTACTATTAAATGTCATACCGGAATCTTACCCTGATGTTAAGTCTGCGATCAAATATGGTAGAGACCAAGTTAAACTTGATACGGTAATTAACGGGTTGACGAGTAAGGAGTTAGATTTAAAGGTCAATAAAGGAAAGTCTAGTATGAATGAGGTTAATATGGTTAGGGGTAGATCTCTCCATAGGAACAATGGAAAATCTCATCAAAATCAAAATCAATGTCAAAATCAAAACTCGGGCAAGAGTAAAGGGAGAAGCAAAAGTAGGTCGAGCTCAAAGCAAAGACATAGAACTTGCTACAATTATGGTGAAGTGGGACCATTTTAAAAAGGAGTGCCCTAATCCGAAAAGGAAAAATAAAATCATGAACAAAACCAAGGTGATTGTAAATTAGCTTCTGGTAGTAATGTTTCCGCTGATGTGTTTATGGTTACTGATTCTTGTGATAATGTTGTGAATTCTGTGCATTCTGCTTGTGATAGTGAATGGCTTATAGATTTTGGTTGTACTTATCACATGACACCATTGAAATCATTGTTTACTACTTATAGAGAAGTTAATGTTGGTTCTGTTTCTTTGGCAAACAAGAAAAAATGTGATATACTTGGTATTGGTGATATTGATTTGAAATGTAATTCTAGTTATGTTTTAATTTTGAAAAATGTGAGACATGTGCCTGAATTATGTAGCAATTTGATTTCATGTGACTTGTTAGAGGATGATGGTTTGGAAGGAAAATGGGGTAAGGGTGTTATGAAAATACTAAAGGGGTCTTCAGTTATTGCAAAATGTAAAAAGTGTCGGAACTTATATGTTTGTTGTGCTTTACCTATGTCTACTTCTGAGATTTATGCTAATGTCGTTAAGGAGGATAAAACGATTTTGTGGCATAAGAGACTATGTCACATAAGTAATAAATGGTTATAAATTTTGCAAAAAACTTGTGTTTTTGGAAATGAAAAATTTTATGGTTTACCTTTTTGTGATACTTGTGTTAAAAGCAAACATCATAAAGTGAGTTTTCCACTCTCTTCCCTAGGAAAGCATTCTAGCAAGAAATTCCTTGACTACATACATGCCGATGTATGGGGGCCCTCTAGTGTGCCCACTCAAGGTGGCAACAGGTATTTTATATCCATCATTGATGACTTTTCACGAAAAGTCTGGGTTTTCTTAATGAGACACAAATCTGATTCGTTTGAGAAATTTAAAGCTTGGAAAGTTTTTATTGAAAATCAAACAGAAAAGAAAATCAAAATGCTTAGGACTGATAATGGATTAGAATTCTGTAATCATGAGTTTGATGAATTCTGTGTTATTCATGGTATTGGTAGACATAAAACTGTTCCCTATAACCCGCAACAGAATGGTATTCCCGAACATATGAACAGGACTCTTTTGGAAAGAGTGAGAGCTATGCTCAATACTTCGGGTCTCTCCAAACGTTTTTTTGGGAGAGACAGTTGTAACTGCCGCCTATATCATCAATAGATCCCCCTATGTGCCTTTGCATGGTAGATGCCCTGAAGCTGTCTTTACGGGCAAAGAGATTGATATCTCGCATATGAGGGTGTTCGGTTGTACGGCTTATGCACATCAAAGATATGACAAACTTGAACCTAAGACTGCTAGGTGTGTGTTTTTAGGGTACCCGAAGGGTGTGAAGGGGTATAGACTCTGGTTAAAAGAGGAAAATGGTTTTAAAACCATAATAAGTAGGGATGTTGTCTTTAATGAACTTGAATTTCCTTGCTTGATTCCTGTTATACATGTTAATGATATTCCCCCTCCCCCGGCTCCAATTGCGGTGGAGCAACCCCATGTTATTGATGATGTGCCAACCGAAAGTGTGGAAATTAATCATGAGAATGTTGAAATTGAACACAATGAAGATGATGAAAATGTAAAGGATGGGCATGTCCCGGAAATAGAAAATCTAGATAACTACCAACTTGCTAGGGACCGACCTAGATTGGAAGTTAGGATACCATCTAGACTTAATGATATTCATATGACATCTTTTGTGTTCAGTGTTTTTGAATCTCTTGACAATTGTGATGAACCTAAATCTTACCATGATGCTTTAAAGTCTTCTCATTCTACTAAATGGTTAAATGCTATGAAAGATGAAATGAACTCGTTGCATATTAACCAAACATGGACCTTGATACCCAAACCTAAAACATGTTCTCTTGTTGCTTGCAAATGGTTGTTTAAGGTTAAGACTGAGAATGAGAGTGTTAGATTTAAAGCACGGTTGGTTGCTAAAGGATTTACTCAAAAGGAAGGGATAGATTACTGTTAGTAATTGGGCTTGTGGCCCGATTATTTAGTCCCGCCCACATGGAATATATATTTATATTATTATTGGTTAATTAGTTTCCTAATCTGAATGGGTTTGGGATTGACCTAACTTAACCTACAAGAAATAGAGTTTCTTGGTAATAATATAAATAGGGCAACTAAAGGGGATAAAACCCTAAGACCAAAACAGAAGATCACGTCTTCTTCATAATGGCCGCCCCCTCTCTCTCTCTCCTAATTCTATCTCACCAAATACTCCCTCTAGCCTAACCATCAAGAGGCTTGGATTTGCGGTGTGAACCAGTATTGATATTCGTTCTACGTGATATCAATCCGACGAGAGAGACTTGCAGGTTTGTTAATCGTGACATACGAAGATCGTAGCTCAAGCGAAAGTCTTCCGCTTCGCTCAAAGTTCAAGTTCGCATAAGGTAACTCGTGATTACTGTTTGATATCGAACTTGTGTGATATATGTTTAGATATATATCCTTCATTGGTATCAGATCCTATATGTTTGATTGCTCGTATCGTTATGCCATGAATTGCATGCTTTTGTTTTGGGTTTGTTTAAAAGTTTTACCCGATAACGAACCAAATAGATTTTATTATTTTATGTGTAAAACTTTTTTATTTTCAAGAAAAATTTATATGTCCGAGTTCCCTACGACGAGGCGAACAACATACTAAATTCTCGTTGAATTCCGTTGGGTATTTTTCAAAATATCGCAAACCCAAGTTTTGTTGAAAATTGATTTTTCGAAACTTTGCATGCTGTTTTGACCTGTTTATGTTCTGTAAAACCGTGGTTTTATGGTCTGTACTTGTAGTACTCCACGAGGGCTTTCCAACGACATATGCTTAATTTTGACTTAAAATGAACGTTTTATGGCCTCGTGAAGTTGGCTCGCGGATCACGTTCGCGAATCGATTTTTAGGGTTGAAAAATTGACGTCAAACGACCCCCACTCTCGGCCTCGATGTACGTGCCTTTGTGGCACTCCTTTCGATGTAAAAAGTACATCACTGGAAAGTACTCGATGAGACGAATCCAACGCCACTGTCCGCGACCTCATCGGAGCAGCGAAAGGCGGCGCATGGAGCCCACTTTTCGGCTGGGCGCGTGGGAAATGGCTGAGAAGAAGAGCAGTCAACTGTTGACTGGTCAACGGTCAAACAGTTGATTGATGACGTGTCATGCCACGTCAACAGTGGGACCCACTCCAGTTACTCGGTTTTGATGATGTCATCATGATGCCAGCCCTGTCACGTCATCAGTGACGTCAGCCCTAGGCACAGTCAGCCTCCCAGGAAGCCCATACGCGCAGGTGGCGCATGCGGTGTTTCTGTGACATATTTTGGGAAACGGTCAGCGCGTTTGGACTAAGTTTGGCCTTCTGAGTCCAATGGTGGCATCTGTTTTGATCAATTCAGCCTTGAAATATTTGTTTTTGATTTTTCAGTGTAAAAAAACATGTTTTTTGATTTTTTAAAAAATCAAAAATAATTTCCAGGGGCTGTTTTGTCATTTTGTGACTGTTTAGGGCTATTTGGGACTGTTCTAAATTTTTTTAAAATTTTTTGTGAATTTTAAACTATTTTAAAGTCATTTTAGCATATTTAATTGTCGTTTTGGGCTCTAAAATTGCGATTGGGACTATACGACACCCAATCTTTTTATTTTCAATAGTGAAAATATTTATGTACATGATGTGTGCTTGATGGATTTATTCTATCTTATTTCTTTTGTTTAAATTATCAATTTATGAATATTTTCAAGTTGTGCATACTTTGGTTGTGATTACGAGCCTTGCGGATTTTTCCCTCCTTACGTGTATGATGTGATTATATTTAGAAATTGATTTTTTAGAAAAAAAAGTGAATCAATATATATATATATATATATATATATATATATATATATATATATATATATATATATATATATATATATATATGCTTATATCTTATTTTTGCAATAAATTGTAGTGAAATGACTTCTAAGAATGTAATCGCTGACCTTAACAAGGGTGAGAAATTGGATGGCACAAACTATAGTGTTTGGCAAAGGAAAATCACGTATTTGCTAAACGAGCAAGATGTTCTAGACAACCTAGATACTGTGATGGTAGAACCAGAGATGGGTAATTTGACCATCACCCAGCATCGCCAGAAAATGCAAGAATTCCTTAAATGGAAAAAGAAAGATCGATGTGCACGCTTTACTATGCTGAGTAGCATGCATAATGATCTGATTGGCGAGTTTGAGGATTGCCTGACTGCAAAACAAATGTGAGACGACATTAAGGCATTTATGGGAATACTTCTGCTACAAAGTTAAGGACTTTGACTTACAAGTTTGAAAGCTATAAGATTGACCAGAAACGTAACAATCTTGAACAACTACCCGAGATGTTCGCAATGATTCGTGATCTTAAGGTTACTGGTTCTATCTTATCTGATGAACAACAAGTTCAAGCGGTGATTCGTTCACTGCCTGACTCTTGGAGTGGTTTGAGACGTATCTTGACTCATACAGACTCCATTCATACTTTTGCAGATGTATCTCGCCATGTTGAGCTTGAGGCTGAGTGTCATGAAGCGAATCGCGCGATAAGTGTTGCGACTCATGATCTTGCTCTTGTTTCCCTTGAGGGTCCGCACAAGCCACACAGGCAACGCAAGAAACAAGCTAAAGGCAAGACGACTCAGAATTTGGGCCCCAAAAGTGACAAGATTACTAAACACCGAAGAGGCAAAAAGAATATTGCTAAGCAGAAGTGCTACAACTGTGGTGCCTTGGGTCATTTTGCTCGGACTTGTCCTGAGCCCAAGAAGGTATCCCTTAATCCTATCTCCATGCAAAGTTGTGTTTGCTCTCATGTTTTATTGGCTGACTCTCTCCCTGTGTGAATTGTAGACTCAAGCTCAACCAAACATGTGACGAGGGATCGAGAAGGATTAGTAGATTATCGAAAAGTTCCTGCGGGTACAAGAAGAATTTTCATGGGAAACATTTCGTCTGTTGAAGTCAAAAGAGTTGGCTCATACCAACTTCAATTGCGGAGTGGACGCACATTGACTCTTCATGAAGTTCTTTATGCACCTGGAATTCGACATAATCTATTATCAGTAGTACAATTGCTAGGACACGGATATTCTTTTAATTTTAGTGATACTCACTTGGATATTTGTTTTGGTGATGAGATTTTGGGACATGGTTTCTTGTCAGATAATTTCTTTAAATTAGATTTGTTGGATTCCCATAATTCTTCGGTTAATTCTTCTTCTTGTATGGTTTATGATGATTCTAATTCTGAGTTATGGCATGCTAGACTTGGACATATAGGAAAAGATGGGATGACTAGATTGGCTAGAGAAGGCCTATTGGGGTCTCTCAGCAAAGTCAACCTACCCTTGTGTGAGTCTTGTTTGGCAGGAAAAGCTTGCCGAAAGCCTTTTGGTAAGGCAAAAAGAGCCACACATCCATTAGAGTTAGTCCATTCAGACATTTGCGGACCAATGAATGTCAAGGCACGTCATGGATCTTCCTATTTTCTCACTTTTATCGATGACTACACACGCTATGGTTATGTTTACCTTATTTCTCACCGCGATGAAGCTCTCGAGTGTTTTGAGCACTTTCTCGCAGAGGTTGAGAATCAAAAGGATAAAAGCTTAAAAACTTTTAGACCTGACCGGGGCCGTGAGTATTTATCTGATCAATTTAAAGAATTGTGTGAGAAAAAGGGAATACGCCGACAGTTGACAATTCCTAGAACTCCACAACAAAATGGTGTTGCAGAACGAAGGAATCGAACATTGTTGGAAATGGTTAGGTCGATGATGGCACAGACCAACCTCCCAATTTCGTTTTGGGGGGATGCGCTAATGACTGCCGCCTACATACTTAACCGAGTGCCTTCTAAGTCAGTTCCTACAACCCCTTATGAACTCTGGAAATGTGAGAAGCCTAAATTGGGGCATCTTCATCCTTGGGGTTGAGCAGGTTATGTCCATAGTACCTCCAATAAGTTTGGAAAACTAGGCCCTAGAGGAAACAAGTGTGTTTTCATAAGGTATTCAGATACCTCAAAGGGTTATGTTATGTACGGTGGAAAACCTGACGTAGGAGTGACTGAATCAAAGTCGCGCAATGTTGATTTCATTGAGAATGATTTCCCACATATAGGTGAAGTTAGAAAAGACTTTGAATTTTTTGAGATGGAAGAAGAACATATGACATAGTTTGGCGAAGGTGGGGAATTGCCTCAACCTAATCCTACGGTACAACATGAGGTTGAGCCTATGGAATTCGCCAATGAGAGTCAAGGTGATCTTCATCCGAGCGGGAGTACGGATTCTAGTGGGAGTCTGATACTAGAACAAAGAAGTAAACGTGGAAATATACCTCATCGTCGATTCGCGATCGAAGAGGAATCTTTCCTAACTACTTCTTACAATTCTAGTGAGCCTACATCGTTCAAAGAAGCTCTTTCTTTACCTACCAACAATGAATGGATGACTGCAATGGAAGATGAAATTTCCTCTATGAAAAAAAATCAGGTTTGGGAGTTAGTTGATCTTCCGCAAGGTCGCAAGACTATTGGAAACAAATGGGTTTTCAAAGTCAAGCGAAAGGTAGATGGATCAATTGACAAATATAAGGCATGTCTTGTGGCGAAAAGTTTTACCCAAAGAGAGGGTTTAGACTATGAGGAGACATTCTCCCCTGTGGTGAGATTTTCCTCTGTTCGCCTAATCCTAGCGATAGTAGCGCACATGGATCTAGAACTTTATCAGATGGATGTTGAAACTGCTTTTCTCAATGGAGAACTAGATGAAGAGATCTATATGACTCAACCAGAGGGTTTTGAAGTCAAGGGACAAGAGCGCAAAGTGTGCCGACTCAAACGTTCCATTTATGGTCTCAAACAATCATCTAGACAGTGGTACATTCGCTTTCATCAAGAGATAACCTCAATTGGCTTTGTGATGATTGAGAAAGACCAATGTGTGTATGTTAAACGATCCAAGAAAAAGATCTTGATTATGTCATTATATGTTGATGACATCCTACTAGCTAGGAATGATATGGAGATGATAAATGCCACTAAAGAGTGGTTGTCTGCGCTTTTCGATATGACAGACTTGGGTGAAGCAAGCTATGTGCTTGGAGTAAGTCATTAGGGATCGTTCGAAAAGATTTCTCGGTTTGTCTCAAGAGACTTACATTAAGAAAGTTATCGAACAATTTGGCATGACTAACTCAAAACCCGTTGTCACTCCAATGGAAAAAGATGTGTCCTTAGTACAAACCTAAGAATGAAGAAGAGAAGAAGATAATGTCTACGACTCCATATGCGGATGCGGTAGGAAGCTTGATGTATGCTATGGTGTGTACTCGACCTGACATATGCTTTGCAGTTGGGATGTTGAGTCGATTCCAAAGTAATCCTGGACCTCAACACTAGATGGCAGTGAAGAGGGTTCTGCGTTACTTGGTGGGAACCACAAATTTAACCCTATGTTACCAAGGTGGGGATTTGAGCTTGAAAGGTTTCAGCGGCGTGGATTGGGCCTGGAGATGTAGATGGTTATAAATCTACTTCGGGCTACGATTTCCTCCTTAGTGGTGGAGCTATCTCTTGGAGTAGCAAGCGACAGACTAGCACCGCCTTATCTACGATGGAGTCAGAGTACATGACTTGCTCAGTTGCGGTTCAAGAAGCTGTGTGGTTAAGGAGTTTTCTTCAACATCTTGATGTTATGATGCATGTGGATCATCCTGTAGTCATTGCTTGTGATAGCATGGCTGCTTTAGGTTACACTAAAGATCCCAAGTATCATGGGAAGACGAAACACATTAACATCAAGTATCATTTCACTAGAGACATGGTTGCAGAAAAGAAAGTTGTTCTAGAATATATTCCTACTAGAAGCATGTTGGCTGACCCTATGACTAAGCCTCTAGCTAGAGAGATCTTTCAGGATCACATGTTGGGTCTAGGGCTTCGTAGGATTTGACATTTATTCTGAGAACACTTTTATTGACATTTGATTATTATTTTTTTCATTATCGTTTGAATAAATTGTAGTTTCATTTTATTCCTTTTATATGTGAATTGGATATTTTAATATGAAATTGCGTAGCATATATATTTTTGATTAAAAAGATGTCGTGGATATTGAATTGGCCCTCTCACACGGGTAATTCACCTTGTCGCTAGGTGGGCGAGCAAGTTGAGATAGTAAAAGTCTTTGGCACCTACGAAAGGGGGTACGCAAATGACATTACATTTATCGCCTTGGCATACGGCCAAGATGAGACCTTTTATAAGGTCGACTTCATATCCCAAGGAAAAGTCCGAATGTGAGATCTTAAAAGGAACACTAGAAGAGTGACTACTTTTAAGTACTCAGGTTAGACGCCAGAAGGGCAGCTAGACTAAGATTCGTATGACGTTTGAGCATGACATGCCTACTTCGTGTGGGAGTTCCGTCATAGCATACACTTCATGTTGTATGTGACTATAATGCGACTTAAGAAAGTGATTGAATGATCCATGCTTCATCACTGTGTGAGTTCTAGTGATCAAATCCAGGTCACGATTATACCCTATGTGACTTAGAACTATATCATGAACTTGGACGTTGATGATGCTACTTTGGCATGCCGACCAACCGCTATGCACATATCTGATCTACGGAGCATTCTTTGGAAGCGATTAACCAAAAGTGATTGATATGAGTGTCTAAGGAAGATAGTATGATATGCATCTCTATTTTTGTGTTTCAATGTCATGGCGATCATATTGAACATACAGTTCAAGAGATTGATCTTGATACACAAACATATTGAGATTTAAGCACCGCTCTTGAGGGATTGAGGATGCTTAAATTGATGCATATATACGGTCTGAGGTATAGACGAGTTTTGTTTTCTAACGAGGACGTTCTATGCTGGTCAGATGGTGATTTGGTATAGCACTCCACCCTTTATCTTTCTCGTCATGTCGCACGCTTCACTTCCAGTATGAAGAGGCAGTGTTTAACGGGTTTCGATGATACGATGTGGTTAAAGAGGTGAGTCCATGTGTACGAGTGGGAGATGTTAGTAATTGGGCTTGTGGCCCGATTATTTAGTCCCGCCCACATGGAATATATATTTATATTATTATTGGTTAATTAGTTTCCTAATCTGAATGGGTTTGGGATTGACCTAACTTAACCTACAAGAAATAGGGTTTCTTGGTAATAATATAAATAGGGCAACTAAAGGGAATAAAACCCTAAGAATAAAACCCTAAGACCAAAACAGAAGATCACGTCTTCTTCATAGTGGCCGCCCCCTCTCTCTCTCTCTCCTAATTCTATCTCACCAAATACTCCCTCTAGCCTAACCATCAAGAGGCTTGGATTTGCGGTGTGAACCAGTATTGATATTCGTTCTACGTGATATCAATCCGATGAGAGAGACTTGCAGGTTTGTTAATCGTGACATACGAAGATCGTAGCTCAAGCGAAAGTCTTCCGCTTCACTCAAAGTTCAAGTTCGCATAAGGTAACTCATGATTAATGTTTGATATCGAACTTGTGTGATATATGTTTAGATAAATCCTTCAATTACAAAGAAATTTTTGCTCCGGTTGTCAAATTTACTATGGTAAGAGTCATGCTTGCTTTAGTTGCTCAGTTTAATTGGGAATTAAAACAAATGGATGTAAAAACTGTGTTTTTACATGGTGACTTGGATAAAAAAAATCATGAGACAACCCGAAGGTTTTGTTGATAAGAGAAATCCCAAGTATGTGTGTTTATTGAGAAAATCTTTGTATGGCTTAAAACAATCTCCTAGAATGTGGAACAAGAAATTTGATATGTGTATGTTGTCTTTAAAATTCACTCATAGCTCTATGATCATTGCTTGTATTTTAAAGCCAACTCTTCTACTCATGTGTTCCTATTGATTTATGTTGATGATATGCTTATTATCAGTCCTTGTATTAAATCAATTGAAAATGTGCAAAATTGTCTTAGTTCGAATTTTGACATGAAAGATCTTGGAAATGCTAAAAAGATTTTGGGAATGAACATTGTTAGGGATAGAAAGAATTCCACTATTTCTCTTAATCAAATTTCTTATGTGCAAAAGATTTTGAGTAAATTTAGGATGGAGGATGCTAAACATGTTGATGTGCCTCTAGGAGTAAATTTCATCCTTGGTAAAAATCAGGCTCCCCAAACTGATTTTGATAAAAAGCAAATGGAGAAAGTGTCTTTTTCTAATGCGATTGGTTCCATTATGTATCTTATGGTTAGCACTAGACCTGATATAGCTTATGATATTAGTTGCTTGAGTAGATGTATGTCTAACCCTAGTATGTCTCATTGGGAAGCGGTCAAATGGCTTCTTAAATATCTTAGTTATTATGTGAATTATGGCTTGAAATTCTCCAAATGCAATGAAGGTGTTGTATTGAAAGGTTATGTGGATTCTAACTATGCTAATGATAGAGATAGTAGGAAGTCTACTACCTCTTATATGTTCACTTTGTGTGGTTCATGTGTTAGTTGGAAATCTCAATTACAACTCATTGTTGCATTGTCTACTACCGAGTCTGAGTTTGTTGCCATAACTGGAGCTTTTAAGGAAGCGACTTGGTTGAAAGGATTAATAACTAAAATTGGTTTTCTAAAGGAGAAAGTTGTGGTTTATTCTGACAGTCAGTCAGGAATTCAACTTTGCAAAAACCCTGTTTTTCATGATAGAACGAAACATATTGATGTTCGTTTTCATTACTTGAGATATTTAATTGAAAAGGGTTTTATTTTACTAGAAAAAATTTCATCTCAGTATAATCCTACGGATATGAATACGAAATGCTTACCTATGTTAAAATTTCAAACATGCTTGAAAATTTTGAATTTTGATACCAGTGGTTGAATGCATGCTTCGTGTCCCTGTTTCCCTACTTTGTGTTTGGAAAGTGAGTTTTGTCCCTTCTGTAGTTTTTTCTTTGTGAAAATATGTCTCCGTTCTTGTTTCCTTCTTTGTGTTGGATCAAGTTCAGGATAGGCTATGATGTTCCCCACTTATGTGAGTTATGTCCATGAGTTCAATATGATGGTCCCGATACTTGTTCCAAGGTGGAGATTGTTAGTGTAGGCTTGGCCCAAAATGAGCAACCCACTTTGAACACTCCAAACCCAGCAACCCAAGACCCAAACCCACTTACCTTTATTCTCTCCATTTGACTTTCGGCTGATTTGGTTTAATTTGGGAGAATCATTGATTTCCCTTATATCTACGGCTCCTTCCTTCTTCCTCTCCAATCAGTCGCATCCTTGTCTGATTCCTCGGTCTGATTGATAGGCTTTGGCAGTATATATACTCCCTTCGTCCGCCTCTTGCTGCACGGAAAATAACCATCTTCAAAGGAGGTAATATCCTTTGGTTCACTTGTAATCTATCTCTCTCTCCCTCTGCGTCTCTACCGTGAGTCGTGTTCTTGTGGGTATACACTGTGTGTGTGTGCGTGAGCTTTGAGATTACAGTGATAGTGAGTTCTGTGAGGGGGTTCGGGTTGTGTGGGATTTCTTGTTGGAAGGTTGGGTTGTATACACAGTTGGATGAAATCCTTGGAAACATTGTCCCTTCGGTTGTGAACTCTTTGGTTGGACTGCTATACTTTGTGTATAGGCAGTGGGGATCTGAGCCTAGGCATTATAAGCCCTAGACAGATTTGAGTTAGGCTCCATTGAGCCAAGGATACTTACAAGTACTAATTTATCGTTTTATATTGCTTTGTTATATATTGCGTGTTGCAGGTGATTCATTGGCAATATAGATTGATTCATTAGTGCGTCTTCAACTTTGGTATATTGTAAGTTTACTGCCAAAGTCAAAGACGGGTACTTATTCAAAGTCTCATATTATAATTTGGTGTGGCTCCGGTGTTTTGATTCGGTAAGTATCCTTATTTTTGCGTTACAGTGGCGGGGAGTAAGATAGACGATTTGGAGCCGATATTATATATGACCAACGATCTCTGCTATTTCATGACAACTGCATTAAGTCATTAGCAGGCCTGCTTCTTTTCAAGAGTGATGATCAACTCCTATAGCTTCCACCGACCTAATTTAGTCGCATATAAAATCAGAAGCTAACTCAAGGTCGTTAATTATGTTCATCACTTCACCACCATAGTCAGTCACTTGACGAAGCACAATTTGGAAAAGAAATCACGATGAGATCATACTTGGAAACGTAAAACTATGAAGTGAGCTTGGAGTGTCTGGTTTGAAAACTTCATAGAAGTATGCCTTCTTTGTGAAAAGATCGACGTTTGCCGTTACAGAAGTACTTGATCATTCTGTATGCGTAGAGGCCACAACTATAGAGGGACAAATCAAATGAACCCATAGCAAGCCCTGCCATGGAAGCATAGAAGAGGTGTCTTGAACCCAATGGTAGCGCACCCATCTGATATATATAATGCAAGCATAGCCAACTTTTACTCAATCTACGAATGCTTCTTCTTATTACTCGTCAGACATTTCGAAAGAGGAAGAAAAACGGAACCTCTCTCACTACTCGATTGGCATATAAAGGGGGGCTCCTTATTACTCGTCACGCATTTCGAAAGAGGAAGAAAAACGGAACCTCTCTCAATGCTGCCTCTTATTACTCGTCAGACATTTCGAAAGAGGAAGAAAAACGGAACCTCTCACTACTCGATTGGTATATAAAGGGGGGCTTCTTATTACTCGTCACGCATTTCGAAAGAGGAAGAAAAACGGAACCTCCTTCTTATTACTCGTCAGGCATTTCGAAAGAGGAGGAAAAACGGAACCTCTCTCACTACTCGATTGGCATATAAAGGGGGCTTGTCAGAGCTTACATGAACCATTTTTTCTCACTGGTCTATTTAGCTGCCCAAACGGAAGACTTATATCAGATAGCATAATGCCCATGTTTCAGGGGGAACAGGACAAGGGCTCAACAGAAGGCGTCTCTTTAGTCTAGTATCTCACAGTTCCAGAATAAACACCGGGTCTCAAAGGATACCCCTACACACAATCAAACTCCTGACAAGCTATGATCTGTTGTATAACTGCGCATGTTAATCACTAGCTCGGTAAGGCAGATAAACAAGATTATGTCCTTGCAAGCACAGCTTAAATTACAATCCCAAAAAGTCAAACATCTTTCAAGTCTTAAGTACTTATTTACACAAAGAATGAAGCTGGGGAGGATCAATCCATTAACAACTAATATATGTAATCAAGGGGAGAGACAAAGATGATATCCCCATCTTAAACAATTACATAGCACACATTCCTGATTTCTCTTGGAAACTAAAGCAAGTATTCAATACCCACTTTACCTAGTAACAAGGGATACATTTGACTCCATGCCACGGATATGGTATCTTCTTTGACTTTTTTTTTTGTACCAATAAAATATTTCATTAATTTCATCTGGAAATACAAGCACATCCAGGTCCATCAATCAGCAGGTACATCATCCCTCAGGTCAGTGGTATGCTTCCTTGGAGCAACGTGGTTTCTACTTTCGATGACATTGGAGTTCATGGCAAGGACCTCCGGTGATACATCCCAACTTCCACTTCTTCCCCAACTTGAATGTCTATCTGATTGGACAACTGGGGCTCTTCGATCCGAACCCAAAACAGACTCTGCCTCTGAGGAATGGTGGGGCACATCACTCCCTCTGCTTCGTATATCTGCCTCAATATCTTCAATATTATGACGCTGAGAGATCTTTAATAGATCTCCACCAATATCTAAATCATCTTCTACTTTCATACGTCTATCCTCAAGGCCCACGTCCTCTACTCCTGCGTCTCGACTTGTGGGCAGAGGAGGCCTTTGCACCTCCTCTTGCACGTAGGCTCGGAAGTTGTTTCTTGATGGTTTTATCTTTGTGCAGAAGACTTCCAGAAAGTTGTTTAAGCAACCACGATTATAAACATTGATCCTGTTGTCAGCTCTGTAGCGGAAGTTCTCATATGTAGTCTGAAAGAAAGTGAAAACATGTAAGGATTTGAATATTATCAACTACACAAAGCCAGCACATTTGTATCTAATGGAGTTGACAACAAAAACTATCAACGTGCTTTTCATAAGGAGCCTATTGTGAATTTAGCAGATTCTATGAATTATAAAAAATAAACAACACAATAACACTAATTACTCAAACGTTCATAAATGTGGCCAAAAAAGCACTACTGTCAGTCCCTCATCAAAATCTAAACAGAGGGGCTGAAGTGGCCTTTTCTTTGTACAACTAGACCAAAAACTAGCCAGGTAGAAATTCCCCATGAATTACTAAATACAAAGGGGCAAAAGAAAAAAAGTAAATATAAATAGTAAATAAACATAATTACAGATAACTGATATGGGATTTAGGTGTTAATTACTAAATAAACATAATTACACCTCACGGATGGAAATCCTTTACACATCAATAACCCCCATATGAATCAGAAAAGTAACTCTCACTTTGACATTCAATCTGAAAAGCAAATCATGATTTTTTTTATTCATTTCCATTCTAAATATAAGAGATTATTTAACAAAAAGTGGTTCAAAAATAGCTTCCCACCAAAAGGAAAAGGAGGGGGGGGGTGACTTTGATGATATAGTGAAAACATGAGAACGCCAATTCACCATATCTCTGCCGGCCATCATGACCTTAAGTAGCTGATTCGCCAGCGATTCAAAATCAAATCAGCAATAAAGTCTCCTTTAACCAAAACCAAATGGAACTACTCTGTTTCACAATATCCAAAGTCATACCTTTTCAAAACCAAATGGAACTACTCTGTTTCACAATATCCGAAGTCATACCTTTTCTCTTATCAGTAGTAAAATAATTTCATAGTAACTCTCTTTGCTTGGGACGGAGGGAGTACAATTTTTGTTCAGCAATGAAATTATTTTACTACTGATAAGAGAAAAGGTATGACTTCGGATATTGTGAAACAGAGTAGTTCCATTTGGTTTTGAAAAGGTATGACTTCGGATATTGTGAAATAGATAATAACCGGAAAAGATGTTTTTAGGCAAAAAAAAGTAGTCTTTCCCTTGTCGAGGGTAAATGACGTAATAAACCATCATACTTTAGTCAAACCCCAGTTTTACACTGTACTCTCTATTTTTTCATCATTTACCACTTTTTAGTTTACACATGTAATTTCACCCCTCTAACGTTTCGATGGAAAGCTAATGTGGCATTTCATTTTGTTATTTGCAAAATATAGCAGCTAGAAAATAATTACCAAGTACTAAAATGCCAGAGATACTTGACAATTGAAATATAATTTCTTAAAAAGAGAACATTAGAATTGTTTCTATCTGTTCCTTCATTTATTCCATTCATTCTTTTCCTTTTGTTTAAATCACCTAATCACTAAATCATCCCTTCCAGATTTATTCATAGCCCTCCCTCTAACCTCTTCAATCTCTCGTACAGATTACAAACTTTATTAGCCACCATAAGAGACTTCACCCAAAAACTTGTCAGCGACGCACATACCAACTGCATGCCTCGCTGTGTTTTATTCCTCTTCAATTTCTGGTCTCTTTTTTTGAAGACGAAACATGCATTACCTGTTATCAATTCACTCATGCAATGATTGGGTTGTACTTCTTTCTTCACCATTTTATTATATTCCCCTTCCTTGTCGGTATCGCAATTAAACAAACAACAAACAGTTTGTCTGGTTTCTAGTGGCTGGTGAGAATGAGAGGATTTATTTGGGGCTGGTTAGAGATGTTGGGGAGATTGGATGGGTCTTTGCACAGGCCCAATTGAAAGGACGTGAGCACTAGTTGTAGCCTTGGCCATTGTGAAATCGCTGGCAACCCTAGATCTTCAAGAATCTGTCAAATCCATATTTCACATTCTTAGGGCTTGTAACTGGTGAATGTTTTTTGCCCAAATCAATGGATCGACATAGATGGAGAGGACTATATATACACACATGTTGATTTCGGTCATGGTGCTGCTGCTGGTGGTGGCAGAAAAGAAGGGGGGAATGGTGTTGGGTAAGGAAGAGGTTTAAAAAGAAAAGGAAAAAACAAATATAACGAGAGGGAAATATTAAGTTCAATTAATTTAACTATGTTATTTGGAAAAGAATTAGTCTGATTTTTCAATTAAAAAACAACATGCCACATCAGCTTTCCATCCAATTTTTGAACGGAATTAGAGTAAGGGGTTAAATAACTTTTGTAAACTTAGAAGAGTGGTAAAACAATTAAAACAAAAGCAACGTGTTCAAAACCAGAGCTTGAGTAAAGTACAATGGTTCATCTTGTGTCTCCCCTTAGTCAAAGGGTCCCCTTAGTCAAAGAGTGGTAAAACAATTAAAACAAAAGCAACGTGTTCAAAACCAGAGCTTGAGTAAAGTACAATGGTTCATCTTGTGTCTCCCCTTAGTCAAAGGGTCCTCCCAAAACCTAATACCAGCAGTATTACCCATCATCTAAAGTCAAATACCACCCATCCAGTCGACGTAAAACTTACTACTAATCTAAAAACGCGAAAGAAAACCCAATTCAATGCAAGAACACCACGACCATTTAACCTCGAAAATTTTCTTAAAACTAGTGGTGGCAGTTTTTACCCACGCCCATATACCCACCGCCCACAAAATAATGGGTATGGGCACACTTAGATTTTAAACTAGGCACAAATGGGGCTGCCCATTTGAGACCACTAGTTTTGATGGGCATATATGGGCTTAAATGAGCGCCCACTTGCCCATTCATGCTCTCACCCATTCGCTGCAAGATAATGCCACGCTCAAGATTTTACATCAATAACATCATAGGTGCAGTGAAGATGGAGCTGCCCTGGTCAAATCGATCAATAGTCTTCTATATAGAGTAGCTAAGAAACAATACAAACCAAATTTTCCTTATGAAATGGTTTCTTTGGTTAATAAAATTAGAATGTATTTTTGTAAATATTTACAGTATTAGCCTCTCGCTTATGATGAAGTGAAATTCTTTTAATTTAAAAAGTAGTGATGGTGACCGCTGACCACAAATATGAATACTAAAATCACCAATATCTATAAAATAAGAATTTATTTTCTAGATATTTTTTGCATTTATAAATTATTATTTTGTTAGACTTCTTTGATACTTTTTTAATTTTTTTTTAAATTATAAAACACGTAACTTGTAGTACTTTAAAAGTACTATAAATTATACGTCAAATTTACATTTGACCCAGCGTCAGTGCTCACCCTCCATAACTACGTTGAGCAAAGACGGGTTAAATTGATATGCTATTGCTTTCAAAAATATCTTTCATATAGAATTATATTATTTTATTTATTTCCTAGATTTCACTCTTTCTTTTGCTTCTCTAATTAGTTGTAATTTTCAGTTTAATATGAACTTTACATCCTATTACAGAATCATATTCAGAAAATATAACCAAGACCTACATTTATTCCAGAGTAAGAAGAAATTATTTTTCTCCACTTTTTCCGTTGACGAGGGAAAAGAAAGAAGATCCAGAACAACCCAACTTCATTCCTTTACCTACAACTGGAACGCTTGTGTTGCAAAACTCCATTCATAAGAACAGAACATATATATATAATTGAGAAAAAAAATCCATAATAAGCTTTTCCCAGAATTGAGCTTAACCGCGACAGCTTTTAAGCATCCTCCACTACCATATTAGCCACTAGTTCAGTTTCAAGAATCTGAATGCCCCTCCCCCCTACAAATGCATTGTAGAAACAGAAATAGTATCCCCAAGAACTTTTCCTAGATCTTGTACACACCAGTTCACCAACCAATCTGTCAGAAATCACCTACCCCAACTGAAGGTTCCTTTCTAGGCACAAGTATGGTTTAAATCAAGGTAAAGTGTTCATTAATAAATGTTGTCACTGTGTAACAGCATCAAGAGTTCCAGCTGATATGTAATGGGAATCGCTAGCTTGGTAACTGTGAATTCTTAAACCCTATAACATCAAAGAATTTCAACCAATAATCACATTTTGACAATCTTTATGATTTATAACCGATTTGACAACACCTACCAGTTTGTAGTTTTCTTTTACTTGTATTCAATATTAACTATTCATTATCAAGCAATTGCAGAAGTTATGTTCTTTCCCCATCTTGGGTGGAGAGAATATATCATCACATGTTTAATATTACAAAACCTAATAGTTGTAGTTTTTTTATGAGTGATAATATATTGATTAACGCTAAATCAGGTGACGCATCCTATGTACACACGATGTATACAAACAAAAATACCATCCAAGAAATATACTATTCTCGAATTCTACAAAAGGAGTGATTCCCATCGGGATTCTTTCACCACACCAGAAAATAAGGTTTGTAACAGTGAATCCTTCAACCTGTCAATGCTATTTTCTAAATTATCAAATACCCTGCCATTTCGTTCCCTCCACACCAACCAGCACACGGCAAGCAGGGCAGCCTCCCAGAAAGCATTACTTGTCCTCCTCTTATACAGTGACCAGCTTCTCAATAACTCCTCCACTGATCATGCATCACCCAAGACACTCGGAACAAATTAAATAAGAAATCCCATAATTCTCTAGCGACCGGGAAGTGCAACAATAAATGACTAACATTCTCCTCAGTCCTCATCTCCCTTGCACATAAAGCACCGGTTCACATAAATTTTCCTTCTACGCCTTAAATTATCCCCTGTTAAAATGGCTTCTTTGGTAGCTTCCCACATGAAAAAACACACCCTGGCAGGAGCTTTAGATTTCCAAACTGTTTTCCATGGAAAGAGCCTACTAATATTCGTCAATTTCTCATAAAAAGATCTAATCGAGAAAGATCTGTTCCTCCCCCCTTCCCACAGAATTTTATCTTCCTTTGTCCCATTAATCTGCTGCGCATACAACAACGCCAAAAGACACTCGAGCGGATTCACTTCCCAATCTTGCAAATTTCTTTGAAATGAGAGATTCCATGTAACATGACCACTTTCTTTACTCATTACAGCCCTAACCCCCTCTTCCTTATTCACTGCTATATTAAACAATGAGGGAAAAGCTCTCCCCAACTCCTCGTTCCCACACCACTTATCAATCCTAAAACGGACAGATTCCCCCTATTTTAAAAAATAAAAATTGTTCAAATATACCACATTTGCTCCTGATACCTTTCCAAATGGCTGTCCCAAATGTCATCCGAACCTCCTCCAGAATCCACTTGATTACCAGCCCCATACTTGCCCACCACCACTTCCTTCTACAGGGCCTTGTCCTCATTCATATAATTCCAAAGCCATTTACCCTGTAGGGCCGAGTTGAAACTCTTGAGCCTTTTAATCCCTAGCCCCCCACGTTTAATATTAGAGCATACCAACCCCCACCTCTGATCTATTGTTTCTGGCGTCTGCCCACTTGAAAGCCTCGAATCAGCCCCTTCGCCACTGATGCATCCAGCATTCTGCTAAACGCTTCCAACATAAGCACTAACCAACGAGCAATTGCGAAATTACGTTATACTTTTGAGGGAAATAATGAACTAACACATGTTCTATGTTCAGCCATATTATTAATAATTGTATTTCACTTAATTTTATATCTCAAAAATATAAACATAAAACACAGAATACATTTACTAAACAAACTTTTCTCTGGGATGAGATGTCAATATCCCCTTGTGATAATGTAATTTATTGTTGAGTGACCTAGTGGACATCTGGCTCCTGAAAACTCAAAACCAACTTGAGCAGTTTTCCACCTTCCTTACATGGTTAGTGACAAACAAATTTGGGCTATGAGGCAAGAATATTGAGAAGGCCAAGAGGATAACTCAAGTATCCACCAGCCTGTTCCATTGGAGTATCCCCAGTCCTACCTGTTAGGACCTACTTAACATGGAGAGAGAGAGAGAGAGACTGATCTCTTGTACAACCAAGAATATAAAAAATCCATCCCTAACCTACAGGATCGAGAACTAAAAGCCAGGTTGTTTCGTGAAGAGAGCACGTGTGAAAGAGATGACAGCTCTAAATCATTTAGAAGCTCTTGGAGTAGAGTTTAGGTCCCATCTTTTTATAGAAAGAAGATTTCAAAGATAAAAGGAGTAAACAAAAGTGGATAAGAAATCCACCATTACAACCAAAATGGAAGGCATGACCGAAAGAAACCAAAACAAGGCATGACTACCAAACAAAATCAGCCTTCCGACTGTGGATCAACTCATGAAGCTATATAACCAATAAAAGGAATCTACAAAGACCCCTTACATGCCAACTCCAACTCTTCGTCATGAAACTAAGTGGATAAGAAATCCACTATTACAACCAAAATGCGAAGGCATGACCGAAAGAAACCAAAACAAGACCTGACCCCACCCCTCCTCCTAGCCCCTAGGTCACGGCTCACCATAGTTAACAAAGGACATAAGCATCTCTCTAACCCATCTACCTTTCTTACAAATGGCCACACCCACTTTTATAGACTCCCCCGCAGGCTCACCAACTCGACCCCCATCTCAGAGGCACAGGATCAGGATCCCTCGTAATCCCCTTCCCCAATGGCTCAATGGATATACCAAGAGCATTGTGTGAATCACAGCAATCACCCACAACTTCATACTCTAATTAACTATTGTAGGAGAAGAAGAAGGAATAATTTTTGGCACGCAGTCCCTCTCGGTATTTGGTGGACTATATGGAGGGAAAGGAATAGAAGGGTGTTTAAGGATGAGGAGAGGATGGTGGACAAGTTGAAGGATGAGGTGTTTCGCACGTTGTTCCTTTGGGGGGATGAGGATACTAGTACTTCCAATATTCACAACATTTCATGTATCGATTTTGTTAATAGTCTTTCTATAGATTAGTCCGATAGTGCATGCTTATAGTTGTTCAAGGACGCGTCCCCTGATTAGACGTTTTCGTATATAATACTTATCAAAATATATATATATGATTTCTTCGCCCCTAAAGGAGTTTCCAGGTTTGTTGATCCACCCCTTTTCCTTACCCAGTGTAGACCATAATCCAACGCATAGAAGGGCCTCCGAATTTCCAAAATTGTTCCCTTCTGACCCAACCTGCCATTTGGGATACACAGACTTGAGAGTTGGACCAATCGAAAGTGGTTCACTAAACCTCCTACAAGTTCTTTTTTTTCTTTTTTTGATAAGTGATCCTCCTACAAGTTCTTTTCAGCAGGGACAAATGATGGGGAACTGAAAGCAAAGAAGAGAATAAGTGTTGGCGCAAGGCTAGGCACACTAGTTTATTTCAGGAGTCATTTTATATAATTAATTATCAAATCGATGTATCTAAATTACGTCTTTATTTGAGTTAGTCTTTAATTAGAATTTTTTTTGATAGGTAAGTATGACCCCTTGTTGGTATGGGGGTTGGAACCAAGGACCTCAAGGTCTTTGCATGAGTGCCCTTGCCATCTCTCCCACCCCTTGGGTTCTCGATGTCCTCCGTAACTTCAGAGAATTCTATTTTGAGCATATCTCTTAACCTATAGAAAGGCCCTGTGTGCAATAGATTAGGTAGGCAGGATTATTTGGATATTGGAATTTTAATTTCACTTCTTAATCACCAAGGAAGCTTGGTTTTCTCTTTCCAAACCACAGGGAGATTGGTACAGCATCACATATGTAATAGCACATTCTTAACGATCATTCTGACATGAACTTTGATTAAACTCAACCAAGGTGAAGTTGTATTACATGTCTCTTGACCAAAATTCCAGATTCGATATCATGCAGTTAACTGTCATACCAATCATAGAGATGGTGAAGCTCTCATCACCATAAAAGCATGCAGATCACTGATCCAAGAGCATATTGTACTTTACAAACTCCCATTTTTGACCCTTTCGTTGCTTCTATAGATGAACCACCAGCCAGAAAAAGGCAAACCTTGTCTAGTTTTTGCTCTTTTAAATATACATATATGAATATGTGAGTGTGTACGCATGCGCATACACACTGAGAGATATACACATGCACAATAGTACAAAGCCCTTGAAGCTAACTAAACGGAAAGAAGGAATCTAATAAATTTTCCAACTTAAAGAGAACTCTTGAATCTAACTCATCTTTTTAACAAAGTAAGCAAGCTATAAAAGTTGACTCACCTGGTTTGAGCTTATTAGGTACAAATGAAAGCCAGTGAGTCCTCCAACAAACCAGAGCGCAATGAAACAATAGGCCATCAGTATCACTGATGCAGGAGATTCTTTCATCGCCCTCCAAACTGTGCTTTCGTAATCATTCATCAAAACCTTAATGTAGAAAGCTGACAGAGCAAACACGTAGATGCAAAGAACTGTTGCAGATGAAACAAATAAAAAGAAGTAGCGGTAATTGCGCTGCAAGAAAATCAAATAAAAAGGAACGTCAAAATAACAATTCAGAAACCAACTTTAGGGATAAAAGTCGCAGATAAAACAACACCTTGTATTAAAATTTTAGAAAAATAAAATAAAGAGGGGAGAAGTCAAAGCGCCTACCAGTCCAATACATTGTCCCACCCAAGGGCAATGGTGATCAAAACGCTCCACACAATTGTTGCAAATGGAGCAATGTGAGCAACGAGGAGGCCGATAAAGCATGCATGTATCGCAGTACTTCACTCTAACAGGAATTCCATTTACCATAACTTCTTTCGTTCGAGGAAACTGTAGGGTTGGTGTTTGTCTTCCCCCATTTTCTGCAGATGCTGAAGCCTCATAACGAAACTCTTCCTCTGGAGGATGTGAATTACGTGGAACAATACCTGGATCCCGGGCTGAAGTAAGAAGAAGAAGCACCAATACCTATTATAAAAAATTAAGTTATTATAATGAGCCAGGTCACAGAAAACTAATAAATAAAGATATTTATGTTTAAAACAATATCCAATTGTTTAACTGAAATGAATGACAAAACAAATACAATTATGAAAAGGAAACCTCAAAGGCAAACAAGAGAAAATCGCGATCAAGGATAAGTTCTAAAATCTAATTTTTGTTTGATAAATAATAAGTTCTAAAACCTATTTCCAAATCAAAGTAACCAGGCACCCATAAGTCGTTGCAGCTAGTTGAAGTTCAATTTCATCAGTATTGGAGTCTAGGAAGAAGACCACATACATACATTAAAAGAAGATCAGTAAAGACAGTTCTAAATAGATTCAATCCAGCCACACGAGACACCGGCAGATACTATAGAATATATTCTTAAAACATATGTATCAAATAGTTTGCAGCACCGGATCAAACAGACCCTTTTCGCTAATGTACAGACTACAGACATGCATTACAATAAGGAGTAAGGGCAGCCACAAGTTCTATATTGGACAGATTCAGGCACACAGCATAGCATCAGATGCTGTAAAAAGTATTCTTGGAACATCTATTCCAAAGTCTTTACAATCTGATAGCTGGAAGTTGTTTATTATAATATCCGATGTACACAAATTATGATCTGGCAAAATCAGACCAAACTATACACTTCACACAGAAGAATCTGGTGTACGTATAAAGAAATAAGGAGTTATAGAATTATGCCCCAGCAGAAGGGTAGAGTTGAATACTTGTGCAATTATCAGTGTGCCGAGCAAAAGAAAAATAGGGTCATGCGCGGTGCTAGTGAAAATAACAAGCATTGAGTCATCCTCTGCAGTAAGAAACAACAAGCAAATAATAAAGTGAAAATTACAAGAACCACGTAAGAGGATTAAGAGGACTGAGGACTGACATAGATGGTAAATACAACTGCTGCCACCACAATAGCATATCCTGCATTATATGACGAAAATTGATGACGAAGATGGCTTCCAACAAAGGTACAAAAGATAATAACCGGAACAATGATCAGCAATAAGGTGACAAGCAGAGACCTAGCATCTGGCCCAAAAATCAGTCTCCCGCCAAGAAAGAATTTCTGCAAAATATGAAGCTTATATTGTCAAATGCGGAAACAACCTGGAGCAACATAATAGTTTGAGGTAATAATAAAACAAAGAGCAAAACTATACTTTGGCAACAAATTTTGTGTTCTCTCACTGTAGTCACTCTCGTTTCTCTTTTGTTATTAACTTAACTGAAGTGGGACTTGAAAGGAATCTCGTACTACGAGTACGCAACAGGAAGAAGAATCGAAAGTGAAGAAATATGTTTTCTACCCCCCCCCCCACAAGTCCACAAGGGATCTACTAATCTGTGGACTACAAACACTTCCACTCTCGCAAGGATTCTGCATTGCCCTTAGGCCTCAAAGAGAATGCTTCTCTGGAAATAATGTGAGACTGAATAATAAGTAGGCCCATAGCACATGTGATCCATATGCATGTGCATAGATGAAAAGAGATATTAATCATATCAAAAGTAAGTAAAAAGAAAGCCAAAAAGAGAAATATAAACGCTGAGAAAGTGAGAAGTGGTAACTCTCACGTGAAATTCCACTTCTTCGAAAACTTGCATGATCGAGAGATAAAGGAGGTCCTTGCTCGTATTAGTATTATGTCCCAAGTTAACTTCTCTATGGAGCTGATTCTCAAGTTTGGGTTTTTGAAGGTTCGGGTAAACTTCCATACCCTACAAGTCACAACGGTGAAACATTCATGCACATAACTAATTCAGTTTTTCCCTTTTTCTCCGTCATGCCTTTGCAGATCAATTACTGTATCAGTTTCAGGTTTTTGCAACTAATAAGCACAACATCAACTTAGCAACTCATTCTAATGTTTTTAATTTATGATTAGTTTGGTATTATGCTATAAGACAATCTTTGGTAATTCTTCAGTTTTGACCTCATCTTCCAAACTTCCAAACCCCTTCACAAACATAAACAATGAATCTTAATTCTTCATAAACATGGAACACCTCTGTCAGTTGGTTATCTCCAATCTTTTTTTTTTTTATATAGGTAAGTGACCCCTTGTTGGTGTGGGGATTGGAACTAAGGACCTCAAGGTCAGTGCCCTTGCCATCTCTCTCACCCCTTTCAGTTGGTTATCTCCAATCTTTCCCGCTGAAAACACTCGCATCCATTTCCAAATTTCATGTCTTCAACCTTTACGAGCCAATATTCTCAATTTGTTGTGCTTTACATATGAATGTACTCCCACCATCCCAAAATGAGTGTCGTTCTTTTTTTAGAACAGATTTGATTAGATTAAAAGGAGTCCGTCAAAGTAACAAGCCCAAAAATCCAAGGTATTTGTAGATTAAAAGGAGTTCGTCACACAGAAAGATTTTTGACAGATTTCAAAATACCACCTCCTACAAGGTATTTGTAGATTCCTCTATATATCGGATTAAGCCATAGCCACGAAACCCAAAAATCCAACCACCGTGCTCATGGAATTGGTCAGCAGGAATTAGACATTCCATTCCCTCTGAATTCGCGAACCAAACGCCTGATGAATGTCAACCTCCTTGATTTTCATGAAGAAGTGAAATCGGACACTCATTTTAGGACGACGGAAGTATTATTTATGAACTACGCAATGACTTACATGTTAAGTATCTCAATACTACATAACATTGCATTTCTTCTTCACGAAAAAAGAAATGAAAAGGCCTAATCTATGTGCTTAAATCTTCATTTAGGAGAAAAGACGGCTAATCTGAATCTATGCCAACTGGAATCAAAGAGAAGGACTAAAAATCGCACACCATCCAACCCAAACCTGTTCACCATCAACAATACCCTCTACCTGTTCACACTTCCAATACATAGAATGTTGGAGGGTAAAATAGCAAATGATGCGATGGAGGGGAGTTGTGCAGATCATTCCCCAATCTGTTTGTTCTGGCTAGAGAAAAGGAGTGCTACATAAAATCTGTGCTTATTTCGGAGGAGGGAAGGTCTTCATGGAATCTTTCTTTTCGCAGAAACTTTCAAGACTGGGAAATTGAGACAGTCGCGAGATTATTCGAGTTATTATATGCTCAGAAAGTTGGCCTTCCAGCGGATAAAGTTTTATGGGTCGACGTCAAAAGTAAAGTGTTCTCAGTGAAGGGTATTACTCAAAACTGGACATCAGTGACAGAATTTTGTTCCCGTGGAAGTCGATATGGAAATCTGAGGTTCCAAGAAGAGTGGCCTTTTTGGCGTGGGAGGTAGCAAGACAACTCGAGGAAAAGAGGCCTTCTGTACACTAATCGGTGCTATCTCTGCAAGGGGGATGAAGAGAGTGTTAACCATTTGATGCTCCACTACCAGGTGGCGGGGACTCTTTGGCCTGCGCTTTTTGGTTTGTTTAACATATAGTGGGTGCTTCCAAACTCTACCAAGGATCTTTTTTGGAATTGGTCTTATTTTGGTAGGAGTAAGGGCAGGAATAGTCTATGGGATGTTGCCCCGTTAAGCGTATGCCGGACGATCTGGAAAGAAAGAAATCGAAGGGCGTTCGATAATGAAGAGGGATCTATGATTGCTTTGAGGAAATTGCTGCTCTCAAACATGCTTGAATGGAATGTAGGGGCAGACCATACTATGAACCACAGCGATAACACTAGTGCAGATATTGTGAATATTTTTCATATTGGCTAGTGGGTATATTTTTGTGTAGTGTATACTTCTATGTTAAGGACATGTCACCTGTTTTAACGCTCTTAATTTATATATACTTTCATTTTGTCAGAAAAAAAATAACATGTGTTCCTATACAAAGCCAAAATGTAAGTTACCTAGCAACTCTAAAGTTGGAAGAACACAACAGCACAATCTGCTTTCACTAGAGACAGTAAAACACAACAGCTAAAAGTCTTGAAGATAACATATGGAGCATCTAATCTATTATATGGCAAAAGAACCAGGGACTATGTGCCTTAAATCCCCTCCAAATAAGCTAAAGCCTACAATCCCCTTTCTAATTTTAGAAACTCAAAATCTCTAATAATTCATGATATGAGAAATGGCAACCAATTTTTCAGACTCTTCAATATTAGCTAGCAACCTTCCAAGCCCTAAAGTTTAGCTACTGCAAGAGTGCAAGTTAGAGAGAGCAATTTCTCTAGTTGCCTCAAAATTGAGGAGACAAGACAGCTAAATCAAATTCAACAACTGTAGAAACTGTTTAATAACCAACTACACTGGGGAGCACATTAAGAATCAACTACACTGCCTAATAAATCATTATGGGTCTAGCTAGGTTTCCCAATTAGAAAATTCATACATTAAGAATCATTTCCAATACATTGGGGAGCACTTCCAATGCATCTTCAACGTGACCTATTTCTGTTCATAGAAGCTTAACAAGTACCAAGACAAAGTCCAAATATTCTTAACCAAACTAAACTGGGAATTTACAAACTGTACCAGCAAAATTCAAAAATTCAAAAAGAAATTAATAAATTGAAATCAAGGAGCATCCAGTAATATAGAGGTAAAACCCAGGAAATATGAAAGCAGAGAGCAGATGGGTAGAGTCAAAGTTAAGAGAGGTAAGAAAATTTGGTAAAATCTTACATTGCTGCCTTTCCAGACTTCGTAAACACGCTTCGCCATAAAGAAAAACCCAACTCAAGGTGCGGTTTCTCTCTCTCTCTCTGTATATAATATATGGGAAAAGACTATGCGGGGAGAGAGTCGAAGATTTGGAACTTGTGGCTGCACATACCGGTCCCCAACACCCACCCACGAAATTAAGAAGAAGAATAAAAAGATAGTGGTGTAGTAATTAAAAGAAGGGAGACGAATCGATTAAGAAAAGGCCGATTTGACAGATGGGTTTGGTGAGAGTGAGGCCGGAGTAGAAATAAAATCAAATATTATTTGGGTGGTGTGGGTGTATGTATAAAGATTAAAGACTGAGCTGTTTCAAAATAGAATGTGGGACGATGAGAAAAGCGAGAAAAAAAGAAAGAAAGAAAGAAACCAGCGGGGGTCTCGTCGGTGGCGATCTGATGAGAGAGAAGAGTTAGTGGGCAGTTTTGAGGGGTTGGGGGCGTTGAGTGTTTGTGTGTGTGTGTGTGTGTTTGCCCTTCTTTTCTTCTTTAATTAAAGGGGGAAGGGGGCAAGGGGCTGGAGATGGGGAGGGGGGAGGGAGAGAATGTTTTGGGAAAAGGCTCTCCTCGTTTCTAACACAAAGAAGGATTTGATTTGATTGGAGTAATAATCCAAATATTCAAAAGTGTTTTATTAGTATTAGAGTACAACACTGCATAATCCTCTCTCTCAAACGTCAGGTTGATTTCAGCAACTGAAATGGCCTTGAGTTGAGTATGCAAGTAATGCCTTCCAATATTTCCATTCCTCCACGCACACTCACAAAATGTCTTTGGTTTATTGGCAAATACTCAGGTAAAAGGTCTTATACATATATATTAGTCTTTGTGCCCGTGTCTATGGCACGACGCAAATAGGGGAGGATGTCAGCAGTGGAGAAAAAAATTAAAACATTTATTTATAATTTTATTTATAAAAAAAATGCAGATGTGTTAGATTTTATTTATTTGTAATTTTTTAAGGAAAGCAGGCGATACCTTGTTAGATTTTGAGGAGGACAACCAGCTTTGCCCTTATACAATTAATAATCTTTCGTTAAAATATAAACTTTTTTTAACACGTACACCAAGGGTATTAATTTTTTTAACTTTTTTTTTAACTGAGTAACCTATTTTATTTAATGAAAAGTGTATTTTATATTTTATACATATTATTAAGAACATACAAAATCGGAAGAATTCCAAATTAGTAATTATACATATTATTACTTATTCTTATTTTTAAAAAATAAAATAAAAACAGTTTATCTTTTAGAGTGGTCTTAATAACATAAAAACAGTTTATCTTTTAGAGTGGTCTTAATGGTTATACATATTCTTAGTTAAACCAAAAAATTTCCAAAAAAGATAATACTCATTTTAAAACCCAAACCACCTAAAGAAAAACTCAATAAATTGTGTTTTAGACATTTTTAAAAAATGGTTAAACAAAAAATGATGAATCCACCCTTCTTAACAAAAAAAGAAGAATGTTTTATACACTCAATTTAAATTATTATTATCACTTCTATTGATTTAAATTGACTATTTTTCAATTTAAAATTTTAGTATTTTTCTTAATTTTGTAAATAATTATTTTTATTCTTAAATAATTATTCTTAAATAGGACAACAATACCGGTTGGAATTATACCGATTCAAAGAGAGGAGGTGGAGAGAACATGTGAGAAGGGGTGTGTAGGGGTTGCTCAACCGCCGTTCAACCGCCCTTCGCACATGTGAAATCTAGACGAAATTGGGACCGTAGGATCTTGGTAAATGAATTGATCTCGACCCCTCATTAGCATTTATCAATTGCACATGTACAATCCAAGTTGTATTATAATATAGATTTTAAAAAAAATAGATCTTCTTATTGGGTTGAGTTGTAAAAGAGTAAGGTTTTATTTTACGAATTAAGATATGTTACACCGTTTTAAAAGAGACTTACTCTCATATTCTTTTTTATTATTACTATTTCCTTATTCATTGTTTTCTATATGTCTCTTTATTTCGTTATTTTGCTCTTCAAGCATTTTTATTTTAAGAAAATACTTGAAAATGCACACTTAAACAAAATAATTGCATATTGAGATGCACCCTAATTTTCATTTTTATTTTTTGAGCGGTCAAAGTTAAATCAGACGAAAATGATATATATACTCACAAAATTCATTTGTACAAAAAAAGATTATAAAGTACGCATATAATTTAACATCTTAAAGTATTTGTTGTACACAATTTTATTATTTACCATCAAATACACTTACGCAGATTACCATTAACCCTGCCATAAACTCCATACGCTCCCCCCCCCCTAACAAATACCTTAAACCCCACAAATCATAAAAACACTTTACAACTTACAAGCTCCAACAATGAATTACTATACCTCAACAACACCCAATTAGCACAAATGCTAATGAAGGGCGTCAAAAAATGCTAAGGAAAAACCAAGGCAAAATTGTTGGACGGTCCCCTTTCGATTATTTTCAATCGCTACAGTATTTTATGTTTTTTTATTATCAACAAAAGGCACTTTCATAAATTTATTCCAATAATGCCCTCATGCCATCAACGTCAAGTTTGCTCGTCTTTCTCTTAGTCTTTCAAATTGTTTCATCAAGTAATATTCATTATTTACTTCTACAAGTGCCTAAATCTTCAACAAAATCTTCAAAACTCGATCATCACTTGTATCTTATTTGTTCGAAAATCGCAAAGGTAAATGATTTTTTCTAATCTGGTTGGAGGAAGAAGAAGAAGAAACCAATTTGAATCATGATGCATCGATTTGAAATCGTGGTACATCACTACGGATGGAAATAGACTAGTTTGAATCTTCAATAATTTCCATGCATCGCAATTTGGATTTGGAATCGTGCATCGAGATTCAAAATCATCCATCACAATTGAAAATCATCAATCGTGGTGCACATAATATTGCATCGTGATGCATAAACTGATGCTTATCGCATGCGTGTTCAGCTCATTCAGGGTATACTTGTCGTTTCGTACCAAAAGTGTCTTTTTCTATTAAAAAAACATGGTAAACTGGAGCGGTTGAATTTTTTTGAAAAGGGACTAGCTCGAATTTCACCCAAAAACCAAAGGGTCTTGGTCCTATTGAGCCTAAAACAAAGTCCATCCAATTGGCGGTTTTAGCTTGAAGTTAACCCATAAATAACCATTAAATTTTAAAGGAATGATTACAGTCTAGTACACTTTGAAAAGTTTCCAACCACTATAGTCTCCTTTTTTTTTTGGAAAAAGGCAGTTGGTAAAAAAATTCCTAGATTTCCCCCGTAATCGTTGTTTGTTTGTTTCTTCCTAAAATGTCTCTTCATATCATTCAGTTGCGTATTATTTCTTTGCGTAGCATTCTGTTTCTTTGATTTTAAATATCATTCAATAGATTGATCGTATTTTTCCATACGATCTCTCCCATACTTTATCTAACTTTTTGTTTCCATCCGTTGCAATGGAAAATCTAATTATGCTTTTGGTGAAATTCAGACGACATACCATTGTTAAGAAACTTTAAGAGGATTTTGGTTTAACTGATTGTTGCATTCAATACTAGGTAAATATTGTAATAACGTTGAATTCGAAGATTTAACTTTCAAATGCTATGCGGGATCTCGCCCTGGTTGTTGTATGTCGAATGAAGAAGATTTCAGAAACATGGTGTCGTTGGCCAATATTTTATCAGTTAACATAATATTTGTGGATGTTTTTTGAAAATCCCAGTGGTTTAAGGTACATATTGAATAGAGGAGTCGTAGTTGGAGATGTTATTTCAATGATCGCAAGCAATGCATCTATCGATTCAAATGATACACAAAATTTGACTCGCGATGTAAGAATTTTGCCTCCGATGCACCAAATCTTAACTGCTATCCATCAATGTGTAATCGCAATGTGAAAAATCCAGTCGTGACACATCATCATCTCAACAAAACAATTCTGCAAGTTTGGAAAGTGATGATGAAACCGAAAGTGTTCCATGTTATGACATGTCTTATTCAAGTTCGAAAGGATCTCTTATGTGTTGGTTAGGAATCTCTTACTACTGGTGCTGGGCAAACTTACTTTTTTTTGTGAATAAGCCATGGTACATTCAGTGTGGATTTTTCTATGGTATTCGCCGTAAGATGCTTTTGTAGAAGTGAAATTGACAAAAGTCAAAGCAATTTTTTTTGGAGTAATTGATTTATAGCGCACCATTATAATTTGTAAAGGCATAAAAATCATTTCAAATTAAAAGGGACTTTTTCTTGATGAATCGCGATGCTCAAAATGTGCATCACGATGCTCATATTTAGCATCACGATGCGTTGAGTTCCTAATGCTTAGCATATGTTTGATGGTGTCGCGATGCCCAAATTGTGTATCACAATGCCTTAATTTTCTGACTTCTAACGCGTCTTGGCTCATTAAGGGTACACTTGTCCTTTTGCCTCAAAAATTTCTTTTACCAGTTAAACAAAATATTGGGAATTTTACCGGATGGAAAATGTGTGGAGGAGACCGGCCCGCTCTTCACCCAAATTGAAAATCTTATCAAGTAGGTTCTCAAAATAAATGTAGATTATATGTGGAGTTTCAATCATAGTCCACTTACACTTGAAACACTCGATTGTTAGTGAGACATCTCGTCCTTTATAATGACTATATTATCATCATTTCAAGGGTTGAAACTTCTCCATTTATGGTCCACATGGTTGTAGTATCAATAATATTATATTTGTTCTCTAATTACCATTTTAAAAAAGTTTTATTAGTTGTATTCTTCTAGTCTACCAATCTATACATTATAAGAATAATTGCGGGTCGGTACCTTTTGAAAGATATTCAATCACTTAGGTACTTTTAAAAAAACCGCAAAACTCCATTATCGTTAAATTCTTCCTTAAATGCCCCTCCTCCTTCTACCATCCTTCCTTCTCTAAAACTCCATAGCCATTCCACACAACTTGTTGTTTGATAATTGCCAAACAGTTGTAGCTTCTAATCCAACAACAATGGCTGAACAACAACAATCAACTACTCTGACAACAAACAACAACACCGCGAAAATCTGCAACGAAATCATCTTCGACTAGTAGGATTGGATTTGAACTTTATAGAAAGCAAGCTTTCGAGAGGTAAGTCCAAGATCCAAGATCCAAGATTTGATCTTATAAATATAGACTATGCTGCTAGTTGTACTTCCATTCTTTTAGCATCATGACTTCCAGCTGTGTGAAATTTAATGAGTTTGATTATGACATTTGGATTGGTCTTACTTCCTAGAAGAACTATTGGAAATAAAGGTAGGAAATAACAAGTTTGGTCTTGAACAAATGTTTCTTGGCAACTTCTTTAGAATTTTGCAATCTTCTACATCAAGTAATGCAAGTCCCTTGACGAATCCAATCAATTTACAGACCTCAACCAAACTTACGACGTGGGCGTCGGATGTTTTGATGTGCCCATCAAATGTTTCAATGTGGGCGTCGTAGGTTTCGTTGCGGCATCATTGGTTTCGATTTGGGCATTGATAGTTTCGATTCTGGCATCGATGGTTTCGATTTGGGCATCGATGCTTTCGATTAGGGCATCGATGATTTCGATCGTGACATGGGATGAAAACTTCAGCGTTGATGAGCTCGAAGAAGTTGCATGTGATCGTGTAGGATTAATCATAGTAGGGAAGAGAATGGTACACCCACTAATGACATTATTAACTTGAGCAGGATCGATGCTCTTTACATTGAATTCATCTATCAGATACACGATAAGGTTCATCATCCATCCTCTCGCCATTAATGACAACTCCGCAATGGTTCATGTATAAATCATTTTTCGACACAAATTAACATGCTACACTCGTTAGAAAAAGTCCAAACAGCAATGATGGTTGTTTAGAGAGAGAAAGGCACAAAGATAAAGTTTCTTTGAGAAATGAAAATGAAAGTCCCAAAAGTTTTATTGAAAAGTTTTGTTAAAAATGGGTGAACTCTTTGTTTAAATGGGTGGAATTGATTTTGTATACCACGATGCACAAAATTAATTACCGATGCCTAAAATAAACTATCGATGCCCGATATTTGTATTGCAATGCCCAAATTTGGGCGAAGATTTTTGCTTTGCGATACCCAATTTTTTTTCATTGCAATGCGCAAATTTGTACAGTGGGTTTGTCTGCGTGCATTTTCTTCATTAAGGGTATTTTCGTCACTTTACCCACCAAAATGTACTTTACCGGTTAAATAATATTATATTGGATTGGAGAAGTTATAATTACATCACAGGGGATCGGCCCGGTTATCACCCTACATTATACACATTTGACTACAAAAGATTTATGTGTGTGCCTGGAACTCGATGCAGTGCAACGAGCATCTTGGTTTGACAAGCTCGTTTTGGATTTTATTTTATTTTATTTGAGTTTGGTGGGATAAGCGGGATGGACTTTTTTGAGAATTGAAGCCCAAATAAGCCATTTAAATGGAAGTGGCCTTAAGACACGTCTAAATATCACTTATCGTGAAGTCATCTACTGTAATAAGTGGTTAATCTAATTACCCAACTTTGACCATGTCTTTGTAATGTAAAATACTAGTATACGTGCCCGTGCTATGGGCACGATGAACGGGATAAACAAAACTCACAACTGACGGGGTAATTTAGTTCTATATAATTGTAGAGAGATAATTCAAACATAATTCATAACTAAGGGGTTCATTTGTAACTCACATACTTACGAATCAATCTGGACCGTCAGTTATGTTTAACACAATTCGATCAGGGCCACCAGTTAGAACCTGATTCGTTTTATAATATAGATTGGTTGTAACCTAATGATTAACATAATATACAAACTCCACTGCCCTTAATACATGTATAATATGTTATGCAATTTCACGCAAAATAACCGCTACTTGGATATTAGAGTGATTAACTGATATATTTGGTTTAAGAGTACTTGTGAATTTTGGTGTACATGGCTATTGCTACTATTGGGACTTTCATACACATTTGCAAAGTTCTCTATCCATCTCACAACTAGAAATGTTGAGTTGACTAATTCCTTAAATGAATATTTATCAGTGAATCTATATTATAAATGACATCAATGGCTAATCGGCGGCGCAGATCGAATTGTATCAAACACAACTGGTGGTTCAGATTGATTCGTAAATATGTGAGTTACATATAAACCCCTCAGTTATGAGTTTTATTTGAATTATCCCCCTCTACAACCAATAAGTATGTAATAACCCATTAGTTATGGTTTTTTGTTTGAATTATCCTCTCCACAACCAATTACAATTACAAGAATGCTTTCCTCTAACATCCTTCCATTTGAGTTGACGAGGTGGTTATCTATAATTTATCCAGAGCATCCATTGAGTTGATCACATACCAAAACCGTGTCTATAGCACGAACACATATACTAGGTTTAATCACATATAAACGCCTCAATTATGAGTTTTGTTTGAATTATACCCCTCCACAATTACAAACACCGTGCCTATGGCACGGACACAGATACTAGTTTATCTATATTTTACAACGCATACAAGCCTCGATGGCACACATGTTTTATATGTGTCTAGTTAGTATTTTATTTTGCTTATTTAATATTTAATTATATATTAATATTTGTATATTCTTTGTTTTTCTCTTTCTCGCTATGTATATTCTTTATCTTCTCTCCAGGGTATATGTTAAATGTTATTATTAATCTTAAGTGCTTTTATAATTATGTAAATAATGAGTAAGATTCATTAAGTTACCACCTATATGCAACTTCTTTTTTCCAATTATGGAGTTATTTAGCACAGCTATTACTATTTACAATATTTTTTAAATACCTAGCCCTTGGATCCGCCCATGCTCCTCGACATCCTTAATTTTTCTACATATCTTTACCTTGTACTAGTTATTGATCTCGTACTCCACACGGGTGCAATATAAATTAAAGGATCAACAATTACCTACTTATATTGATTTGAATGATTCATCGTACATTGATGAATCATGTATATAAAATATAAATTATGCTTAAAAAAGTAATAGATGTAAACAAATAAAACAAACTAATTCACATATAAAGTAGAAATCATGCTTTCGTTGTTGTGAGCGGCAGCGGCCAAAGCTCTATCTTTGAGGTTATGGCTCGGTTTTGATCATATTGGAGTTTTGTCCACAGAGAAAATATTGAAATAAATTTACGATATTATTTCATAGAAGTTATGATTAACATTATTTATAAATAGATATTGGTTATAAAAGTATTTAGATAATAGATTTTTTATGTTAATCACCAAAAGTCATTTATCTAAATATTTTTTAAACAAATATCAATTTTCAACAAATGTTTGTTACATCATTTTTATTGGTAATTATAACAGAGATGCATCTTAGTGAAAAATTAGTGTTTAGTGGAAAAAATTGTGCAACTTGATGCACAAATTTCTTTACATATTATTTGTTTGTTGGCAAAGGTAATTATGCAAATGTATTCTACTTATTGAGAGCATCGAAATGATGTATTTATTTGTCCAAATTGAGTTTTGGATGAATAAGATATCAATGCTTAAAGTATAATACTTGTTGAAAAATTAGTTTTTAGTGAAAGAAATTGTGCAACTTGAGACATGATTGTAGAAGTATTTTATCTAAAAACATTTAAAACCATTATCAATTTCTAACCAATGTGGGATATTGTAGACACCCCAATTTCGTACCTTACGATACAATGTCCTAAAATAACGATAATAATATAATTTTTAAATTGATAGGATTAATGGACGTTACTTTTCGTTAGTGTTTCAGGTAACAGAACTTAACGGGAGTTAACAAAAAACAACAAAGATAACAAGGGCTTAAACTGAAAAATTACAAAAGGATGTGCCGCTCCCTCTTCCCATTTCTCTCATCCATTAAAAATGTTGTCGTTTTTGAAAGGGTACGAGGCGGCTGTTCTCCAAAACCAGTTAGAGATAGAACGCCGCCGGTTGCCAGTCGCGTTTTTCTCCTATAAATAGAGCCCTCAGCCTCTCATTTCATAGATCCTGAACGAATCAACACACAACACACACTCCCACACACTCACTCAAATACACACAAACCGAAGGGCTCCTTCCCTCTGCCGACGAAGAAGAAAGCCTCCTCCCTTGCCCGAGCAAGTGAGCATTTCCTCCTCCTTGCCCCGAGCAAGCCATCTAAAGATCCGGTCCTTGCCTTGGCAAGCTGATCCAAAGACAAAAGATACCATTACGCTACCCAAAACAAGACGACAACAAGACAACACAACAATAAGACAAGACAACAATACGACATGATAAGATAAAAAAAAAAAAGGACTTCCTTTCTCAAAAGGATGAGAGAAGCACACCTAAAGACTTCGAACACCTAGTGGGCTAAAGCTAGGGGTGTAAACGAATCGAATCGAGTCAAATATTACAATATTCGATTCATATTCGTGAAATTATTCAAGTATTCGTATTCGTATTCGTGAAATTATTCAAATATTAAAATTGATTTGTATTCGATTCAAAATTAATATTCGAATTATTCTATTCGAATATTTGATTTGAAATTTTATTTCTGTTTTTTTTACAAAATCTATTTAACAATCAATTATTCGAGTATTCGATTCAAGTATTCGATTCGAGTATTCTAATTTTCAATATGAATTAATATGAATAAAACATCAGTTACATCAATTATCCATAACAAAAACCCATAACATTAAATATCCATAACAAACACCAATAACATCCATAAGATCAAATATCCATAACATCCACAATAATTATCAAATACATAAATAAATGTCAATTGTCAAATTTATCAAAAAAATACTGAATAAAAATTTGACTAGCATCTGCCATCCAACCATCATGTCTGCAATATGACATGAATCGGCTCGTCCTCCTCCTAAATAAAAATAAAAATCAATTAGATATTGATTTTATTGTCATAATCATGCAAATATGCAAATATTTCAAATTAATAAAAGAAAAAACCTCCTAGTTGAACTTTTGAAGTGGAAAAAAGTGTATTTACTATATAGTTTTTTGTTGTGTATTATGTATTGTAGGGTGCTTTTGACAACCTATGAATTAGCTTGATAGCAGCTAGACATGCAAGTAAATAATTTACAAAACATTTCAGAAGAGAATTTTATATGTTCGTTATGTATAACTCACATTACTGTCGTTGGTGGGAAGACCTTATCCAAAAGGGTATACATGGCATATAGCAGGTGATATACAGACTTCATTGCTACTAAAACTCTTGATTGTAATTTACTTCTATAGAGTTACCTCATTGGGTTAATCCATGCTGAGAACTTGCGGAATGAGAGCATACTCTACAACATATTCATCAAGATGATTCTTAAAAGAAAAACTCAAAAAGGAAGAAAAACACACAACGTTGCTCCAGTGATGGTTAACAAAATAACAGTCCCCATACTTAAAACAGTTTGAACAATGTTTCTGCAAGTTGAAGGATCTTATACCTACAATGCTCCTGCAAAAGAAACAGCAAGAAGCAGAGGAGCAGCATAGCCCGTTGTGTACAACAACAGTAAGCTACCCCCAATTATTGGATCCTATTAGAATAAAAATTTAGAATATTATGATAATATATTTGCAAAAGAAAATGAAGTTGGTAAATGTTACATGAAACATAAAGTAGAAAGAAGCTCCCACTTATACAAGTTACATTTCATTATAAAATGTAGAATTTTCGTTTTCATTATCGAACAAGATCTGGCAGTGTTGCATGCTGAAACCATTTTCCTAATCGACAAACATGTCGAGTTGTTCATAGAACAGATGCAGTTCAATACAACACATTAGAAAAGTATAAAGAGTTTCCTTCACCATCTGACTTTAATGAAGAAACTCATTGCTCAAGGAAAATGGCTAGGTCAATCAACAATATCAACTGCCCCATGCACTGAATAGCTATAGGGGGTTGCACTGTAAAACACATAAAGATATTCCATGGATTGTTGGTTGATACCGTCGTTTGATGTATCATATATTGCAATTCCAAATGACTAGGCAAGTAAAGTACCTTGGAACTTGGATGCTGCAATGTATTCGAGCAGGGTGGCCAACACAGGCATACTGCACGGGGATGCAACTAACGCAAATGTAAGACCAGCCAAATATGCTTGGACACCTTAAAAATTAAAAAGTTAACAAGTGAATGATACACCCATGCTTAGATTGTCAGCAAGTCAGAAGGATATATAACTCTGAGCAGACTATAATACTGGAAACGCTCATTACTTTAAGGAAAATTAGCAGCAACAACACGAGGGTAAAAGTTGTCGAAAAATGAGGGAAGTTGTAATTCTATTATCTGCAATATGCACAACAAATTCATCTAAGCCATTAAGGACTAACATGAAAGTACTCGAATCAATCAAAATCGAATTCATAGCTCAACTATTTCAAGGAAATTATATAGGTATGAAGCCTAAAAGCATACACACCTCTTTTCATGGAATGGTATTATACAGACAATCACACAAAGATATATTCATATCACTAAAATATATGCTACCAAAATTACTCATAGGTACAGGTCTTAGATAGCAAGGCTAAATTAAATGAATTTTAAGTTAAAAATTGGGAAAGATAAGAGATCAAAACCTTGTCACATATAACCAAACAAATGTATGGTTGCTAGGTTGAACCAAAACCCAACAACTAATCTCTCTAGTCAACTCAAGTTTTATATCAACTAGCAAAGATACAAACATCAACTCTGTGCAGCTAACATGTATAACGACAAAAAAATGCATCAACCTAGCTCAGGCTCAGAATCTCAGACCACTCCACCGTTATGTTTATTTGACCTTGGTCAATCTAGTACCACGTTAAAAATGCTATGCAGAAGACAACCATGCTAAATTGATTAATTCTATACACAAACATTTAAGCTATAATACAATAATCAATAAATGATATTGCATAAATATTAATAATTACCTTTAAAACTGTTGCACACCCTTGAGAAACACACAAAATCAGTCACTGGGGTTGATTTAATTTGGACATCAATGGCATCATACAACTTTAGGATAATGATTTACACATAAAAGAGTTTGAAGGGAAAATGATTTACCTAATTTTAGAAGAAGAAGTGAGGGCGGCGGTCGGGAAGGATCGAGGTCGAGGAGGTTGCCCGTTGTCGTCCCGTGCACCGCACTTGGGTTGGGGTCAGGGATCAGGAATGGATTCTCGTCTCTGGGTTTGAAATGTTAGGGTTTTTTTTTAACTTATATATATACATACATACATACATACATGTATGTATGTATGTATGTGTGTATGTGTGTGTGTATATATATATATATATATATATAATATTATTCAAAGACTATTCGCGAATACTCAAATCGAATACCACCAAGCTCATTTTCGTATTCGAATATTTATCGAATATTAAAAAAATTGAATTCGAATTCAAAATCGAATATTTCAAATACGAATACCGAATAGTGAATTATAATATTGAATCAAATAAAAAAGATTCGATTTCTTTACAACCCTAGCTAAAGCCTAGGTGTATATACCGAGTTTAGACATTCACGCTTTAAGAGGTAGGCACCCACCTACTAGCCTGTTCTCATTATTATAAATAAAATGTAGAATAATCGTATTATGCATGCATGTAAATAAATGTATATAAAATAATTGCTTTATATTATAAAATGTTGTTAGAGTATATTATAATATAAGATTATGTTTATATAAACACAAACATAGTCGTTATTATGCCCAAATGATATAAAAAGCAAAGCGTCATTATTTTCATCACACACACACACACACACACACATATATATATATACTTTTCTAGACTAAATATATTAAAAGGCATGTTATTTTAATAAAACCCTAAAACGAGACCGAAAGGGCGAGTTGGGTGCTTAATCTCTTCCCAACTCGTAACTTAGCCCTCGAACATACATTTTCTGGTAATATACGGTTTTTCTCTATTTAACCTTAAAATAAAGGTAGTGACTCTGTACACATACATTTTTAGAGTCCAAGACGAGGTCAACCGCATTCTCACGTGCCCAAGTTTCCAAACTGCTCGTTTTTCATCAACGAGGTTAGGGTGCGAAATGGGGTTCTCACAGTGACGGCTCTGTTGGGGACGTTATTTAAAAAAAAACAATAACAATAACAAAAGAGGGCTAGACTCAATTTTTTTTGGGGGGGGGGTTAAATTGATTTACATACTCGACGTGCTTTTATACATAGTATAGATTTTATTATTATTATTATTATTATTATTATTATTATTATTATTATTATTATTATTATTATTATTATTATTATTATTATTATAATAATAATAATTTATTATTATTATTATTATTATTATTGTTGTTGTTATTATTGTTATTATTATTATTATTATTGTTATTATTATTATTATTATTATTGTTATTATTATTATTATTATTATTATTATTATTATTGTTATTATTGTTATTATTGTTATTATTGTTATTATTGTTATTATTGTTATTATTGTTATTATTGTTATTATTGTTATTATTGTTATTATTGTTATTATTGTTATTATTGTTATTATTGTTATTATTGTTATTATTGTTATTATTGTTATTATTGTTATTATTGTTATTATTGTTATTATTGTTATTATTGTTATTATTGTGGCGACCGACCGAGATGGAACATGAGATGGCCAAACAATGCGAGACAAGAAAGGAAGAACATGTAAGGACTCAAAATA
>CM028378.1:145715070-145722570 GCA_013146195.2 Codonopsis lanceolata | reverse complement strand
ACGGAGACCTGCAAGGATGACCTGTGCATAAACACTGGTATACATATGGAAACACTCAATCTGCCAATGAGTGATTACCCATATAATATCCAAAGAATTGACATGAGAAAAATGCTCAACCAGTGCCTCTCAGTTCTGAAGACATGTTTATAAGTGCCTCGGGCCTCATAGCTAGTAGGATCATATCATACATGAATCAAAACCGGCGGGTGGACTCAGTTAAAATGTTCCTCAAGTCACATATGGATCAGAATGGGACTCCCAAAGGGAAATAGTCGCCGCCGCAATAAGCGTCAAGGCCCTCCAAAGTTGTGGCCAAAATAATTGGGATAATGTTTACTCGACGGCCCCTAGCCTGCAGTACTATATCAACAACTCGAACATCAAATACCCCTGCTTTCCCTGATATTTTGAAAAGAGAGTAGGAAAATAAGTTAAGTCAAGCAAGTCATCGTGAACGAGTCCATTGATCCCCTGCGGATCAAACTCAAACATTTCCCTAATAGCCATGAAAGGATTGCGAGTGGTAGAGGGAATAGCGATACTAACTCTCGTCCTGAGCGCTTGATCATCGCACAAAACTCTTCGTAAGTCGGATATATTTCATGCAGGGAAAAGTTAAACAAATGAGAATTTGTTGACCAAAAATGGGAAGTTGCTCAGAGCATTTCCCAATTTATATGCAAGACTCTCCATCCAAAGACACAACGGAAAGTGTGCGTTACATGAAAGTGTTGTCTCTCATGCCCATGTAAATGATTTATCCACTGATCCAATGTGGTCTCATACATTTCGATACGTGTGCCACAGAAACGAATGAAGCAGCCATATATGTGTGTGTGTGTGTGTGTGTGAAAATGTCACTACATTAGAAACAAAACATGAAAGTACATAAGAATAAACACAGCTTCCGACAGATGAAAAACAAACTGAGAAATTATGGAAGGATTGACTTACCTATTTTTTGCAATCACGCATTACGATGGTAACAGAGCCATGCATCGAATCTTGGCTATGGTCAAAGAGTATGATATCAAATGATGGGTTTATAGATTTTTACAGAATTATTGATACAATTGTGAAACAAATGGAAGCATGGCCGTCGTTTTAAAGAAATAAACTGAGAAATTGTCCAAAAACAGTGGAGAAGGCTTTGGAGCCACTCCCCACCATGGGAGCCGCGCCCCCTTGATGTCTCAAAGAAAGTTGCACCCCCTTCAAGAGTCGCGCCCCTTTACCCATTTTACTTCGATCCGTTTCTTTAGATCTTCTGTTCTCTGAACCGAAAGACAAGCTACGACAGGCTAGGCAACTAGCCCACTTATTCAGCTTCTCGATAATCCTCTCCCCCAGCAAAAACAAACTCCCATCTCACAATCACCCAAAACCCAAAAACAGCCTCCCACGAGTCTTTGTTTCTCCAAGTACTGTGTGCAGATAACAAAAATAATAGCAGCTTCTTCCAAAAACAATAATGTGTATTTTATGATTCATATCTACATGCATATAATTGTTTTGTCCAGTGTCGGCCAAAATGATTGCATTAATGACATTTGTTGTCTCCCCAAATAGCTGTGCACCGTCGACATTTAATTTTGTTGACGTAATTATGCATCTTCAACATTTAATTGTTTTGAGTAAAAATTATGCATCTCTGATATTTAATTCTTTTGACATGATTATGCACCTATAATATTTTATTCTTTTGAATTAATTGTGCATCACTGATTTTTAACTTGGTTATGCATTGCTAACATTTAATTATTTGGAATTAGTTATGCATCGTGAATGTTTAAAATCTTTTGAAATTAATTACGCATCGCTAAAGGCACTTAGGTTCTTTTAGATATAACGATGCATCGCAGATGGTTTTACAAATGCTAAAACATTTAAATTACATGTACATACAATAATTAATACAATAAATTGCATAAAATACACATAAAATACATAAGTGTGCATGTGTCGACACCCTCCTCTGCACTCCCACAACTCGCACCTGTAGACCAGGATTGCTAGTCCCAGCACCCATGACCCGAGGGCCTTTACGACCCGAATTCCTGTTGGATCATTATCGCCCCTCGCGACGCATTAACGCCAACTATATCGTTGCCAACACCAAAGCGCTGTTGTCTTTGCCTTACGATACCGACGAGATACACTGAAGAAACTCTTTAGTAGTTAGAGATATGATTGTGCATTCACCTAAGATCATAAGGAAAACACATATAATGATAATTTCATATATAAATAAAATATAAAACATGAAAAGAGACAATTCAAAATTAAAGCATTGTATATACCAAGCGCACACCCTCCAGGATCTGGTATGGAACGGGAATCTCTTCATTTGATAGAGCTTCCTCAACAAGTTGTCCGCCATAGACATGAGTCACGCTCGCAGGAACAGTACGCTGAGTATAGAAATCTAGCAGGTCTATAGCTGTAGAATGTGAAGGCCCGCCCACATTAGAAGCCCGTCTAGAGGGCATGGGATGCAAAATCCTCCTAACAAAGTCATTATATGACATGGATGGATAAGCATTGACATTAACAATATACCGTGCCATATGGCCATACTATACTCTCTGGGTAAGCATCCCTAGTGCAAGAGGTGAAGGTGTCATAGGTGGCGAAGTAAGAACGTGTGATGTCTATGCACTTGATCCCCAAATACATAGAATCACACATCACAGATCGCATCAAAATGTGACAGCGGTTAGCTTCCACATCTGCCTGATATACCCTAGTGAGCTTATTCCAAGGAAAGGAAGAGGTGGACTCCGAACGGACTCGAGCCAATAAAGTCCGAATAACACCTGCATCGAAAGAGATTTCCCGTTGATGGGGAACCCTATTTGAGTCAATATACCCTAATAGGTAAGGAGGAGCCTGAGGGAGCACATTGCGCCGAAAGGGCATTCGCCGAAAATAGAATAAAACCATACTTGCAAACAAGGGTTTTTCTTAGCAAATACTTAAGAAATACATGTACATAAAAATAAAAATAAAAAGATAGAAAAATGCAGTAAAGATATTTACCTCCCAAGCGATGGCAAAACCAGTCAGGTTAGTCGTCTCATTACGACAAGCATGATCCATACAGAAATATAACTCGGTCAGGTCAGCCTATCCCCAATCATACCTCGAGACCTGGTACAAGTCCCGAAGACAACCCATCAAAGATACACACAAAGCGCAAGGAGCGTTTGTAAATATAGTAGTGCCCAAAAAGAAGAACATAAATGATTGGGCAACTCGCCCACCGCCACATAGCTCGGCATCATTCACATGGCAAGCACTACTCCATAGCCAGTCTCTTACGCTAGGAGTGCGTATTTCATCGATACTCTTGTAAATAGGCTCAAAGCCCAATAAATCATGAACCTCGTTGCGACGAAACCTGAGATCCAGATCAGGTGTCAAACATATACCATGCCTAGTAGGAATACCAGTGATGGCGACAAAATCAGCCGGTGTCATAATCACTTCCCCCTAAGTAAAATGAAAAGTATGCGTGGTGTCCCACCAATACTCTTGCAATGCCTCATATATACTCAGAAAGGTAGGGAAATTACCCAACGCACCCAGAAACGGAGCAAACCTGGTTTGGTCCACCACATATCCTGCCCGAGGAGGAAGAGACCCATAAATCTCCCCCATCGCATCTGCGGCAACGTATACGCTGTGTGATTATTTCTAACCTCGAAAAGAAAATAAACACGTGAATTTATATTTATAATTACATAAGCATTTGTTACATAACACATATATCATTTTTTTTGTCTTCTGTCAACAAGTACATTTATCAACTATCGTACATCCTCCTTATCTGCCGAAATACTCTTTTATGATGATTATTTTATTATTATTCACATCTCATGTCATACATAAAATAATTGTCATTTTTTGTCAAAAACATCTTTTTTATCTTTATTTATTTATTTTTATCTACAAAATAACTATCATATATTCAAAAAAAAATATGTATCTTTTATTATTAAAGATATCTTTTTCCTTCAATATATATAAATATATATAATCATAAATAACAATTAATATATAAATGAATAAAATATTTTCACAAAATTGCTTTTGGGTCTTAAAAACCCATCTCTTACCATCCAACGGATAAATATATTACAAAATCATTTTTTTTCTATTACACGTAAATATTTATATTTGCTATTTTCCTATCATTCGGTCATTTTGGTCAAACGCGACAATACATCTTTTCTAACTTTAGACATGAATACTACACACATCTCGGGTCATCCTGAAAAATTTAAAATCATAAGTCTTATATCTTTATACATCCCTTTGCACAAATTATGATACCACATTTGGTAAGTTAACATTTTGACCCATCAAATGCATAGTCAAATTCAACAAATAACAAAGTCAAAATACACATAATCAATATTTTACCATAACAAAATACACATTCTCATGCCTATATCGCCTCGCTTCATCCTATATTATCTTCGCATACTAACATTGCGAAATATCCAAACACAAGATACAAACCATCCTACGAAATTGCAAAAAAATCAAAAGTCAAAGTATTTGGTTTTGCACAAAACTAAAGGAGAACTTACCTAGTAGTCAAATTTGAGACATGGGAGCATAGATCTCTGTGGATATCCTCTCAATCGCGAGAAAATGATAACGAACTTTGTTCCCTTTAAAGGATTTCATCTACATCACATTTTGAATTATCACACTCTACAACATCATCACATCTTTATCTCGCATCTTCATATTAGCTTTTTGAAGTAAAATCTCTCCAAATGATACATGCATCTCATATACCTTTTTGATATACATGCTATTTCAATATACATGATTTCTCAAGATACATGTTTTTCATAGACACGCCTTTTAATATACATATAGGTCTTTTTAATATACATGTCTTTCAATATACATATACTTTTTGCATGTCTTTTAAAATTGATCAAGCATTTTCAAATTCCACAAACATCTTGATTTGATAAAACATTTTAATTTGATAAAGCACTTTAAATTTGATAAAATATTTTCCTTTGATAAAACATTTTCAATAGATGAAGCACTTTCAATTCCACAACGCCTTTTAAATTTCATAAAACATTTTAAATTTCACATGACTTTAAATAAACATGTCTTTCAATTTACACGCCTTCCAATTTACAACAATCCTAAGAACCATGTCTTTCAATATACATGTCATTTCCATAAACATGTCATTTTAATATACAAAATCATAAAAACCATGTCTTTCAATATATACGCTTTTTCAATATGTCATTTCAATATACATGTCATTTCCATATACATGTCATTTCAATATGCATATATTTTCAATATACTGTCATTATTTTATACATGTTATTTCAATATACATGTCTTTTAATATGCATTAACGTTGTAATACAAAAAAAGAAAAAAGAGGAGGAGAGGAGGAGATTTCCACACGCCCGACTTGCATTAAAATATTTTAAAACTGAAAATATAAATACAAAAAAACTTTCCCCGCAATGCATGTTTCGAAATTGTGAGTCTATTTTCAACGACGCTTGCTTATAAGCGCAGTTGTTCACTTGCAAACTCCTGTTGAGGGGCCTGTAAACACCCCAATTTCGCACCTTACGATACAATGTCCTAAAATAACAATAATAATATAATTTATACATTGATTGGACTAATCGACGTTATTTTCGTTAGTGTTTCGTAACAAGCCTTAACGGAGTTAACGTAAAACAACAAAGATAACAAGGGCTTAAACCGCAAATTACAAAAGGTTGTGAAACCAAAGAGGGGCCACTCCCAAGGGTGGGAGTTGCTCTCCTCTTCCCATCTCTCCCATCCATTAAAAACATTGTTGTTTTTGAAAGGGCACGAGGCGGATGCTCTCGTCATTTGCCTACACCCGGCGCCATGCAAACCGCTTAGAGATCGAACTCCGGTTGCCGGGCCATGCTCCTATAAATAGAACCCTCATCCTCTCATTTCATAGATCATGAACGAATCAACACACAACACACACTCCCACACACTCACTGCATACACACAAACCGGAAGAGCACCCTCCTCCGTCGAAGAAGAAAGACTCCTCCCTTGCCCGAGCAAGCGAAAGCATTTCTCCTCCCGCCCCGAGCGAGCCATCCGAAGATCCAATCCTTGCCCCGACAAGTCGATCCAAAGACAATAAGATACCGTTACGCCGCCCAAAACAAGACGACAACAAGACAAGACAAGACAACAACAAGATAAGACAACAATATGACATGATAAGATAAAAAAGACTTCCTTTCTGAAGGATAAGGGAAGCACACCTAAAGGCTTCGAACACTATTGTATTAAATCCTAGGCGATATACCGGGTTCGACATTCACGCTTCAAGAGGTAGGCACCCACCTACTAGCCTCAAGCGTTATTATAAATAAAATGTAGAATAATCATATTATGCATGATGTAAATAAATGTATATAAAATAATTGCTTTATATTATAAAATGTTGTTAGATTATAATATATTAGAAAATAAGATTATGTTTATATAAACACAAACATAGTCGTTATTATGCCCAAATGACATAAAAAACAAAAAATTTATTTTCATCACACACACACACACACACATATATATAATATTTCTAGACTAACTATATTAAAAGACATGTTATTTTAATAAAACCCTAAAACGAGACCGAAAGGGCGAGTTGGGTGCTTAACCCTTTCTAACTCGTAACTTACCCCCGAACATACATTTGTGTAATATACGATTTTTCTATATTTAACTTTAAAATAGAGGTGACGACTTTGTACACATACATTTTTAGAGTCCACGACGAGGTCAACCGCATCTCACACGCCCAAGTTTCCAAACCACTGCTTTTTCATTAACGAGGTTAGGTGCGAAACGAGGTTCTCACATTGGCGACTGCTAGGACTTTTAAAAACAAAAACAATAAAAAAAAGAGGGCTAGACTCAAATTTTTGGGGGTAAAATTTATTTACATACTCGACATGCTTTTTATACATAGTCTAGATTTAATTATATATATATATATATATATATATATATATATATATATATATATATATATGTTGAAAATGTTATTTGCATTATAAATACATACATGCTTATTATTACTATTTGCTTTTGACAATTGATATTTGTAATTTATATTTTTGTTGGCGAATAGCCCTACATGTAAATATTATTTTATTCGTTGTCAATTTTATTTTGGGATTAGGACAAACATGTAATTAATAGAAACAAATAGTTTCCCCACTTTTCTTTCTATTTATTGATGAGATTGAATGGCTGATCGCTTCCGTCTCTTATGGGAATTACAAACTAATCGTGTGAGAAAATCCACAAAAACAAAAGACATACATTTTATCGGGTTTATACTATGTAAAAAGTTTCCAATTTTCCTAGCTAACACACGTGCACTCACGAGAGATATTCGAACCTACCATCTACACCAAAGCCAGCCTTACCCCATACATT
>CM028378.1:145651356-145714970 GCA_013146195.2 Codonopsis lanceolata | reverse complement strand
CAACGATGCGGTGCTTGGCATCAGAGTTTCTGGTCTGCTTTTTGAGCTACATAATCCTGTGAAATGCAACCTGATGCCAGTGCTTGGCATCAGAGTTTCTGGTCTGCTTTTTGTGCTCCATAATCCTGTGAAATGCAACCTGATGCCAGTGCTTGGCATCAGAGTTTCTGGTCTGCTTTTTGAGCTACATAATCCTGTGAAATGCAACCTGATGCCAGTGCTTGGCATCAGAGTTTGAGGCGGTCTTTTTGTGCTCCATAATCCCGAATGCAACGATGCCGATGCGCTAAGCTATCACGAGTTTCATGGTTCCGCTTTTGTGCTCCATAATCCTGTGAAATGCAACCTGATGCCATGGCTTGGCATCGAGTTTGAACCTGGTCAGCTTTTTGAGCTACATAATCCTCGTGAATGCAACCCGATGCCTGCTTGGCATCGAGTTTGGTCTGCTTTTGTGCTCCATAATCGTGAAATGCAACGATGCGATTAGCAGCATCGAGTTTGGTCGCTTTTGGAGCTGCGGTCATAATCTGTGAAATGCAACCTGATGCAGTTGCTTGGCATCGAGTTTCGGTCCGTTTTTGAGCTACATAATCCTGTGAAATGCAACCTGATGCCGTGCTTGGCATCGAGTTTACAGACTGGTCCTTTTTGTGCTACATAATCTGTGAATGCAACCGATGCCATGCTTGGCATCGAGTTTCGTGGTCTAGTTTTTGGAGCTACATAATCCCTGTGAAATGCAACCCGATGCCGTGCTTGGCATCGAGTTTCATACGCTTTTTGTGCTCCATTCTGTGAAATGCAACGTCGGTCTTGGCTCGAGTTTTGATCTGCTTTTGGAGCCATAATCCCTGTGAATGCAACCCGATGCGAGTGCTTGGCATCGAGTTTCTCTGACTAGCTTTTGTGCTACATAATCTGTGAAATGCAACCCGATGCCGCTGCTTGGCATCGAAGTTTTACTGTCCGCTTTTTGTGCTCCATAATCTGTGAATGCAACCTCGATGCCGCTGCTTGGCATCGAGTTTGGTCTAGCTTTTTGTGCTACATAATCTCGTGAATGCAACCCGATGCCGCTGCTGGCATCGTAGTTTCTCGTCCGCTTTTTGTGCTACATCTCGTAATCTGTGAAATGCAACCTCGATGCCGTGCTTGGCATCGAAGCTTGGTCCTAGTTTTTTGAGCTCCATAATCCTCGGTGAAATGCAACGATGCGATGCCGCTTGGCATCGAGTTTCGAAGTTTCGGGTCCGCTTTTGGTGCTACATAATCTGTGAAATGCAACCCGATGCCGTTGCTTGGCATCGTTTACAGCTGCTTTTGGGCTCCAATCTTGAAATGCAACGTCGATTGCGCATCGAGTTTTGGTACGCTTTTGTGCTCCATAATCCTCGTGAATGCAACTCGATGCCGTGCTTGGCATCGAGTTCTGAAGCTAGTTTTTGTGCTACATAATCCGTGAAATGCAACTTTGATGAGCTACGCTTGTGCTCCATAATCTCTTTGAAATGCAACCTCGATGCCGCTGCTTGGCATCGAGTTTATGGTCGAGTTTGGTCTTTTGTGCTCCATAATCCTGTGAAATACGCAACATAATCTGTGAAATGCTGCTGTTTGGCATCGAGTTTTAATAGCTAATCGCTTTTTCAAGTGTCTTGCATCGAGTTTTCACTGCACGCTTTTGGAGCTACATAATCACGTAATGCAACCTGATGCCGATGCTTGGCATCGAAGTTTCTCACGCTTTTGTGCTCCATAATCTGTGGAATGCGGTCTTTGCATCAGTTTCTGTACGCTTTTTGTGCTACATAATCATGTGATGCCTGATGCTTGGCATCGCAAGCCATAATCAATTTTTGCGGTCTTGGCTTCAATACGCTTTGGTCCTCCAAAATGCCGGATCGATTTTGTCTTCATTAATGGCATTTTTGTCATTTGTCAAGCAATTTGTAGTTACATGAAATGTCCAAAAAATTGATGGTTCTAGATGAAAACATGTTTTCAAAATTGTACCCACTTGAAATTCACCTTTTTTTTTATTCGTCTATTTATTAACGGGCCTGAATCAAATAAGTATCAAGCCCAGACCACAGAAACACATTTGCAGGCCCCAACCAGGCTCACATATTCGCAAAGGCAACCGTACCACAAATCCTACACATCTCGGATACAGTACTTTCTTTTCAATTTAGTTGAGCACAAACTGAGTTAAAAGTCAAGGAACCAAGCTCGACTCAAGTAGTTGACAAATCAAGTTACACACCAGCCAAACTCTAGCTTAAGTTCAATATCCTATAAATGTCAAATAGGGTAAATTACACCATTAGTCCCTAAATTTTGTAAAAATCCACTAGCGATCCTTGTACAAAGCAAATGCACGCCATTGACCAATAATCCCTAACATGATGCCGTTAGCCCAAGCAACGTTTATTGAAGGCAAACCTGTCTTGTCCACCTTCTCCTTCTTCCGCCTTCTTTAACCTCACACCCCCCTCCACACACCAACACCATATTTAGCCCCCACTAGCATTTTAATTAAATAAATTTCATTCAAATAAAACGAGAGAGATAGAGATTGAGATTATTGCAAATTAAGGAGACTGAGTGATCATGAAACTCCTTCAACCGCTACCAGCTGTTGCCGCCTCCGCCAGCGCTAATCGCAACCAAAGCTGGCCCTGTGACCTCTACCTTAAATCATGAGAATCTTAACCATCATGTGAAGTTAATCAATTGTAAACATTTTTGTCACTATAATATATATATTAAATATAAGGTAGTACTCAAATATTTGAGGTCCTAAAAATTGGGGGTCATGGCGGTAGCCCCTCCAGCCACCGCCCAGGGCCGGCCCTGATCACAACTGTCTCAGGTGATATTCTATTATAACCCTACCCCACCCACAGTTAGATCTCTCCTTAAGTGTATTGACCTCGAATTTTTGACTTGCCGAATACTCATCGACCAGTAAATCTTCTCCACTTTGTTGCCGGGATGCTGAATCACTAGTAATTTGATTTAAAATGCGTTGCATAAATAATTGAGGGCGTTTCGTTTTCAAGTGATTAATGAAAATTTATTAATTGAAAGAGACATTAAGTTTTACTACTGAATATATAGGTGAAGAAATTTGTTAGATTGAGATGAGTGTAACATTTGGCGCTGAAAATATTGATTTGAGTTGAGTTGTGGTTGACAACCTATTAAATTATTAAATTTGTTGGGGAGGTTGAAAAAGAGATAAAAATGGGGGAGGGACTTCTAGCAAATTTCAAATAGTAACATCTAACACTTAATTCTCCATTTGTCCGGTACGTGTAGAAGGGTTTGTGACACTTGTATGCACGAGACGAATAGTACTCCATCCGTTCGTAAATAATGATCTTTATTTTTGTTTTGTTTATTTTAAAGTAATTACTTTTCTTTCAAAACTTTTATTTAAAAAAATATTTTTAACACATTACTCTTTTATATTTTTTAATCTATTTTAATTATGATCACATGTTGATGAGTATTAAATGAACCACATATTACACAAATATTTATAATACAGTCAATTATTATTTTTTAAATAACGTACCGAAATAAAGAAGACGATTATTTAGAAATGAAGGGAGTAATATTAGCTGTGTTGTTCATTGAATCATCGGGCACGGTCCAAACCATTGTATATACATATACCCTATTCAACAGAGAATCAAATACCTAAACCAAAGTTTGGTTCAAGTCAATTTTGAGTAGAGCAAATCGAAACCTAAACTTTAAAATTAGGTAATATGTGTAGTCGTGGCAAGCATCATAGGTTTGTATACACTGAACATATATAATAAGGTTCACTGGTTTGGGTTATAGAATAGGTTTGGATTTGGTTAATTACTCAAAACCAACCAAACACCAAGCCCCACCTTCTACATACTACAAGGCATATTCCACTGACCACACCCGGCCATGAAAGTCTGTTCTATCCAAACCCAACTTATTTCTACCAGTTTCTTCTCTCTCCATTATTCATTGCATCTGAATGTACCAAATATTTCTTGATTTAGGTGTTTTTTTTCTTTTCTTCTTTCTTTATTTATTTATTTCTTCATCTATGAAAATCGCAAAATGGCCCCTTTCCTATTTCTACTTTATCAAATGGTTGTTAAGCGATTAGAGCAACTTCAAGTCTTCAATTTTTATTTCATCTATGAATTGACACTTTTATTTTAGGAGACTATTGTCTATTGGAGGATGAAAGCAACATGCTTATTATAAATTGGAACGATACTAATGGACGTAGGTCAACGATAGAACTCCGACTTTTAATTGTCGCACCTAATAAGTTGTTCCTATGCCTTATGCTGAAAGGCCTTTTAGAAAGATTTTGATTCTCTTAACTGATAGGTTGTGCCCAACCCTTATACTAAAGAGTAAGACGCATGTAAATTACGATCCGGATCCTAGTTCGTTACTCTCTTATGTTCACGATCTTTCCTAAGTTTTTTCTTATGCTAAAAGGTCTCCCGGATAGATTTTAATTATGACAAATCGTAAGCCATGCACACTCCTTAAGCTAGGAGGCCTTCTGGATTTTAATTCCAGTTTTAATTAGTAATGGAGTTCTTCTAGTTTAATTATATTATAAGTCCTTTAATTATTTTATTCCTAGAAGAATCAGGGTTTTATTTTCAATTTAATTACTAGCTTTAGTCCTAGTAGGTTAAGCATATACTTTTACCTAGAAGAATTAAGTTTCACAATCTTTTTAAACCTAGCTAGCTCGATAGAAGCTCTCCATTGCAGAAAAACTAAATTAGCGTTTAAATAAAAAAAAAAAACAAGTACTGTAGATTAGTTTATACAACTCAAATATTTCACCTTTTTTATTTTCCCTCAGCCATAAAAACCAAAAAGCAACTATGACATATTAAAATTTGAGTAGGTCTTTTTGAGATTGTTTGACGGATCACAATTCGTAAGACGGAGCCTCACTCTCTCACAAACCGACCACCACACGATGATCGGGGCAAAAAAAATCTATGTTATAGAAATACTCGTAAGACGATCATTCTTAAGTTTTTGTTTTAAAAGTTTTAGTGTACAAATTAGACGTGGTCCTAGATATTTCCAACCTATATTTTGTGATTTCAAATTTATTTATGGAGCACCCTCATTTTTTATCCCTTGGTAACAAATTTATTATCCAACATCCAAATAATAATAATAATTATTATTATTATTATTGTTATTATTATCTCACAGATTAAGAAAAAAACAATTGAGTTGACTATTAATATTGGTTTGGTGTGTGGTTTCTTTTAAAACTCATATGTATATGACCTATAAATAAAGTATGATGCAAAAATAAGAATAAATTGGTAAAAGTGTTATCTTGAAAACAAAAGTTTCAAACAAGAAAATTATTTTAAAACGAATAAAAAATGAAAGCATGATAATAATTTTGGGACATATAGTATTATTTTGACAATTACTAATTCTATTACTACTACAATTTTATAAAGGTACAAAAAGTTGAGTTTTTTGAATTTTTATTATGAAAATATTAAAATTAGATTTTATCAATAGAATAATTCTATTGTTGTTCTTTTCAACATGAATTTTTTAAAGAGACTTTTAAGATCATTTTTTAATAATAATAATAATATTGACATAAATTACTCACTTCATTGCTAAATTATTGTCCTATAAATTACATGTTTTATAGATTTAAAAAATACATATTAAATTTTAAAAAAACATCAAATTTAATTTGACTCAAAAAAACTAACTATGATAGTAATTTCAGAACGGATATATTATATTATTATTCTTATTATCATTATTATTATTATATACAATACGATCTTATCACCATTATCATCACTTAAAAGAAAATAAGATTTCATCCAAAATGAAGCTTTTATACTAAAGACGCTAGTAGTAACGTTAACTTTTGGACTCTTTTGTATTAAAAATATAACTTTGAGACTTTTTAAAAATAAAATTATTTTTGGAACTTTTTAAAAATACATTTTTTTGGTAGGACTTTTTAAGTATTTATTCCAAAAAAATATTCAATTCGTTCCAGGCAAAGAGTCAACTGTTTCATTTTATGATATTTTACTTCAAGAGTCGACTTTCAAAGATTAAAACATAAAAGTGTCATTTCATTGCTAAGAGCATGAACAACAATTCCACCAAATCAAATACAATCCATTAAAAACCAATAAATTAACAATAATGTTATGTTTACCACTATCTCTACAACTATTGTTACCACTAAGCCTTGGTGAAGACAAAATGTGTTTTAGTGAAAGATAACATTGCCCTTCATTAAGCTTAGTGGTAACAATAGTGGTAGAATTAGTGGTAAACCTAGCACTATTGATAAATTAATTCATTTGATACTCATTTCATTCAAAACCAAAAAATCCTTCCAATATTAATACAAACTCCAACACTTTTAAATACACCACCATCTTTATCTTGAAAATTGGTTTGGTGTCCAAATGAATCAAACCAAGTCTCTATTTATAGATAAAAATATATACCCTTTTTCTATAAAAAAATATAAAAATAAAAACATTTTTTGAATTGCTAAAATGCTAAAAATGGGATAGAAATAATAAAAGTGATTGTATGATTTGGTTTTGATTTGCATCATATATTGATACAAATCAAACTAAATCAAATAAGATTTGGATTATATTTTTTGATGATTTATTATTGTAAACTTGTAAGCCATGATTCCACTTTGATTTAGGTTTAAACAACCGTTAACCATAGTCTAATGAACTATTAAGAGTGTTATTTTTTTTAAAAAAATTAATTTTTAAACGAAGATCATTTGTCCGAAACGGAATAGTACCAAGCAACTATTTTAAACTGCTTGCCTAAAAATACTTAGAGCATGAACAACAAAGCTTCCCATTTGGGAAGCTTAAGCTCTATTTTTTTATTTTATTACAAAAATGTCATTAAGCTTTCCAATAAAAATACTCTTTTAACAATGCACAAACTCCAACGCTTTTATATTCTCCATCATCTTTATCTCTAATAATTTAATATTTTTATAGAAAAATGGCTAGAAATTTGAAAAATTCATAGAATTTTTTTTCTGATATCCAAATGAAACAAACCAAGTCTCTATTTGTAGGTAAAAATGTTTACATTAATACATGAAAAAAATATAAAAAAAATATTTTTTATGACTGAAAATTGATGAAAAAAGGAAATGGAGGAAAAATAAATAATGATGCATGTGGAAAGGAAGGAGGAAGAGGCAGTAGGTGGCAGGTTTTTGGTCTTTTTTGTTTGTTAAGCTCGGGAGCTTAAGAAGCTCCCAAATTACCTTTATGCTTAATTAAACAACATTAAGCTTCTTTATTATTTGGATGAATCTCTAAGAATATCTTAAGTATTATCCTTAACTCCTTTGTTGTTTGTGGTCTTATTGTGCGTAGTATTGTTTTCTTCTTGACCATATGGCAAAGGCAAATAGTGAAATGGGATCAGTCTTACCCTCTACCAACTGACAAGCGGGTCAGGTCCAGGTGACCGTCTTTTACCGAAATAGGTTGGTAAACCGTGAACGGAAGGATCCTATTCCTATTCCAAGGTCCATTACCTTCACTTTTACCGCTTGGCAAAATTGAAAGGTGTACCAAACCCACATGTCAGTCCGATATAGTGTGTTTTTATAAGAAATAAAATCACGTGTCCGAAAACATATTACGCCTAACAACTTTATTTTCCTATTGTATTAAACTTTACGAAATCTATATAATTATTAATATATTGCGGTTCCCGACGTGCACACGTAAACACTCGGGTCATTTACAGCAATAGATTATAGTTGATTCCTATTTAATATTCAATTTATTAAAAATAAATATAAAAATCTATTTGATACTTATAAACTATTCAAACAAAAAATTCCATACAACATATTGCCACAAACTCTAATAATCTTTTATACCCCACCATCTTTATCCCCAATAACTTAAAAATTTGAAAAAATTCATTTGGTGTCAAATGGAGTCAAACCAAGTCTATTTATAGATAAAAATGTGTACTTCTTAAAAATATTTATTTTATTTTTTTTGAATTGCAAAAAAGCCAAAAATATATAAAAAAACAAATATTAAAGGGCCCACTCATTTGAAGAGAGAGATAAAGAAACCGCCAAAGAAAAAAGAGGTGACTAATTTTTTCGGGAAAATGGGGCGTGTCTTGCCCAACGACTTGAGAGGGCAAGATCAAATTTGATTCACAATTAATCTTCTGTTATTTGACGAGATTTGGGGGAAATCCTTACTTGACCCTCCGTTAAACCCTCTCTCAGAGTTAAGACAATGACGTACAAAGGATATGGTGGTTGTAGTTAAGACCTCGAGCTCATTATTAAACATAATTCATATTTATGTCTTAATTGATGAGTAGTTTTCAGTAAGACCGTCTTACGTATCTTAGTTTATAAGACGGAACCTCACTCTTTCACAACTCAATCTAAGTAAAAAGGATCCGTTTTACAAAAATATTCGTAAAATCATCTTACATAAATATTTACCTTAATTTAATTCAATTTTATTCAACAAAATGAATTTGTTAATATAGGCTAAAGTAAAATATGAATGTACATGCAAGGTTATTTTTGGTCCAAAGTTCTGCACTCGATTTCCCGTACTAGCTCATCTTCGTCTCTTTATTTGGTCGTATCAAACCCATTGTTGTATAGTTATGATCAACTCTAATAATGTATATACTTTTCCCGTTTTAGATAAATAGTTTCCGTTTGAAAGTTATTTTTAAAAATGTTATTTTTAGTAGTTCATTACTAATAAAATGAAAAGTTTATGTCTTTATTTTTTAAAGTGAATTTTTCAAGTGTAACATCCCAAAATGAAATAATAAATTATTTTCCATAAACAGAGGAAGTAATAAATACTCCCTCCGTTAAATCTAAAAAGTCCCCATTTGAAAAAAAAAGTCTTATTATTAAAGATATATTAATCCCGTTAAAGTTAGTCATAATTACAAAAATAGTTAAGGACAAATAATGTACTTACAACACAAGTGAAGGGTAAAGATGAAATGTTATAGAAATTGTAAACATAATTTTAAAAGTAGACTCTTAGAGTGAAACATCTCAAAATAATATAGTGAACTTTTTTGCTTGGAAAGAAGGGAGTATCTACTTCAAGTTATAAGAATTTATTATTCTATTTGAGATGTCTCACTTTAAAAAATTATGCATACAATTTTTATAACATTTCATCTTTATCCCTACTTGTGTTATAAGCATATTGCTTGTGCTTAAATATTTTGTAATTATGACCAATTCCAGTGACATTGTTTTATCTCTTCATTATTAGACTTTTCAAACGTAAATTCTTCTGGTGAAACGAATAATGTATTCCTAATTATTACTCTTCAAATGTAACTACTTTGTGTGGAACAAAGAAAGAACTATTAAAGAATAATATTGTTATTAATTATTCTTGTTTATTTATAATTATTATCTTGTATAGTTATTTCTTTATTATGATTCCTTCCATGTATATGTTTCTTGTATCATACTCCAAGTGTAACCCTAATTGTCACTCTCCTTATAAATAGGTGATTCAATCAATCAATGAAAATGTTATATCATTATTCATAAACTTTATTAGTTTCTACATGGTATCAGAGTTTTGCTCTTAAACCCTCTTCTTCTTCTCTAGTGCCGCCCTAACCACTATTCGTCATGGCTAACAACAATCACTCCCTCACCATTAAAAACTCCCTTGATCCCATACAAACCTTCGACCTCATCAACATCACCAAACTCACCTCCACCAACTACATAGCTTGGAAACTCCAAGTTGAGGCCACTCTTATTGGCTATGATCTCTACAAGTTTGTAGACGGCTAACGCCCATGCTCGTCTCCCACCGTCCTAGCCAAGGATGATTCATCATCCACGAACGTTTTAACACCAAACTCGCACTACCAACCCTGGATCCGACAAGATAAACTTCTGTTTGGTGCTCTTGTCGGCTTCCTATCTGTTCCTTTGGTCCCTTTGATCCAACAGGTGCCATTACCTATGATGTTTGGCAAACCCTTGCTCACACCTATGCTCGCCCAACTCACGGTCACATCAAGCAGATCAAGGATTATCTCAAGCGAGCTTCCAAGTGCACACAGACGATCTCCGACTACATAACTACATACAGTCAATCAAATGGAGTGTTGATGAGCTCACTGCTCTTGGAAAACCTCTCGACCACGAGGATCTCATTGAGATTATCCTCGAGGGTTTGGATGATGACCACCGCTACATACTTGATGTGGTCGAAGGCCGAGACAATCCTATCTCATTCGATGAGCTTCATGAAAAACTCATCAACCGTGAGCTAATTCTTAAACAGGCACATGCCGTGTCCTCGCATCCTGCTGCCCCGAGGTCCAATAGCTTGTCTGCTCGACAACCATCCTCGCAAGCCCGATAAATGTCCTCGCAACCTCGGCCGCCTTCCTAGTCCTCGGCATCTTCTCCTCACCAATAATGACCATATTTGGGAAAGTGTCAAGGATGTCGCCAACAGGGACACACAGTCGCTCGCTGCCCCAACTTTCAATTAGTCGTCACCACATCTCTGCCTACTACTCCTAACTTGGCAAATGGATCGAAATGGCAACCACGACACACCTCGTAACCACGACATACGCAGGGACACCGAGCTGGCTGCTTGACAGTGGTGTTTCTCACCATGTCACTAGCGGCCTTGACAACCTATCTCTACACACCCCCTACACGGGCACAGACAACATGGTCATGGGTGATGGTACAGGGTTAACTATCTCCCAAACCGATTCCTCCTTGCTTTCTACACCATCACACACTTTTGCCTTGCATAATGTTCTTTTTGTACCTGACTAAAAAAAAACCTTCTTTCCATATATCAATTTTGCATCTCCAATAATACTTCTATTAAGTTCTTACCACATTCTTTTCATGTGAAGGATATACGGACATGGAGCATTCTGCTGACCGGACAATCTAATGATGGTGTGTATTAATGGCCGACCACAACTCCTTCTGCTCGCCCTTTGCTTGTGTCGGTTCTAAAGTCTCTCATCATGACTGGCATCACCTCCTTGGCCATCCATCTTAACCCATCCAGTGTCAGATTCTATCTAGTTTAAGTGTAACTTTAGACACTCCTCACATCAAACAAAAACATTGTAATGATTGTTTATGCAATGAAAGTCACAAGCTTCCTTTTCTGCAATCTACTATTGTGTCTTCCTCCCCACTACAAATTATTTATTCTGATGCCTGGACCTCCCTAATTCATTATGTTGATGGATTTAAATACTATGTTATTTTTTTCAATCACTACACCCATTATATATGGCTCTACCCGCTCAAAAGAAAATCTGAGGTTGCCACCGTCTTTCCCCGCTTCAAAGCCCTTGTCGAAAACTATTTCAAAACCATCATTGTCACTCTTTACTCGGATAATGGCGGTGAGTACATGGGTCTTGCCCGTAATACTGGCTTGGCCGCCTACTTGTCCGCTAATGACATCTCTCACCTCACCTCGCTACCTCACACTCCGGAACACAATGGGTTCTCAGAACGTCGCAATCGCCAAATTGTTGAGACCGGTCTTTTTTTTTTTTTTTTCTAAAGCTTCCCTTTAGCTGCCCTTCTGGTCGTTTGCCTTCCAAACAGCAACCTACCTCATAAACCGGCTACCAATACCCACTCTCCACCATATATCTCCCTACCAAAAACTGATGGGTTCTCCGCCCAACTACTCTAAACTCAGTGCCTTTGGTTGTCTTTGCTACCCTTGACTCCGCCTTTACTCTGCTCACAAACTCGCTGCTCGCTCCACTACCTGTGTCTTCCTCGGTTACTCACTCACTAAGAGTGCCTATCTCTGTTATGATCCGAGCACCACCAAGCTGTTCATTTCGCGTCATGGCCGTTTTTTCGAGTCTCTCTTTCCCATGTCCACATCGGCCACCCATCCTGCTCGCACGGATACCTACACTTTTGCCTTCTGGTTCCCTCCACATGAACTGTTCTCGGATTCATACACACCATTTGTTGCTCGCTCTGATAACTCTCCGTCCGTGGCTTCTAGCACTAATCAGAATGTGGTTGATCTCAGCTCACCCATACACCACCTACATTCACCGGCTACTATGACCGAGGATAGCACTGTGCCCGCTACATATCATGTGCCCGTTGCTCAACCATCCTCTGCAACCAGCTCCATGCCCGAGGACAACACTGTGCCTACTGCTCAGCCCTCCTCGACAATCAGTACCATGATTGAGGATAGCCCTATGCCTACCAGTCCTGTACCCGTTACATCTGTTCCCGTGCCCGCTGAAACTGTTCCTGTGCCAGTTGGCACCTCTTCCATGGTTACCCGCTCCAAGAACAATATCTTCAAACCTAAGGTCAAAATGAGTCTCTCGGCTCAACTAGCAGCGGACAGCGAACCAACATGTGTCACTCAAGCTCTCAAAGATGTCAAGTGGCGCCAGGCCATGTCTGAAGAGTATGATGCTTTAGCTTGTAATGGTACTTGGGATCTGGTTCCCTCGGCTGGTGCTCGCAATATTGTTGGTTGTAAATGGATCTTCCATATCAAACGACACGCTGATGGCACCATTGATCGCTACAAAGCTCGCCTTGTGGCCAAGGGGTTTCACAAGCGACCATGAGTTGATTATCACGAGACTTCAGTCCGGTGGTCAAATCGACCAATGTTCGTCTAGTTGTCTCAATGGGCGTATGTCGAGGATGGGATCTTCGGCAACTGGATGTCAACAATGCCTTTCTTCAAAGCAATCTGTCAAAGGAGGTATTCATGGCTCAACCACCTGGATTCATTGATAGGGACAACCCTCAGCATGTATGTCGACTTCACAAGGCGATCTATGGTCTCAAATAGGCTCCCTGAGCATGGTACAATGAACCACGACAGTTTCTCCTTGCCTTCGGCTTCACAAATTCCGTGACAGATACTTCGTTGTTCATACTTAATACAGGGGGCACCACCATCTATCTTCTTGTTTATGTGGATGACATCATCATCATTGGGAACCAGCCAATTGCAGTTCAGACCTTCATCCCCTTGCTCGCTAGTCGCTTTTCACTCACTTCACTATTTCTTTGGTGTTGAAATAGTAGGCGACCAAGTGGTCTTTTGTTTTCCCAGCCCGGATACATTGCTGATCTCCTTGCACGCACAGGCATGACCGATGCTCGCCCGATTGCTACGCCCCTCGCCACCTCGCCTACCTTGACACTTTAGACGGGCAATGCTCTCACGGATCCTACAGAGTTTCGAGCAATGGTTGGGAGTCTTTAGTATCTATCCCTTATTCACCCTGATGATGCCTTCGCCGTCAACAAACTCTCACAATTCATGTATAGGCCGACCACTGAGCACTGGAATGCGGTCAATCTTGTTCTTCGGTATCTCTGTGGTTTTATCAATGAGGGAATTCTTCTTCATCGGCAGTCTCCTCCAGTTTTCCACGCATTCACTAATGGTGACTGGGCGAGCAATAAAGATGACTACACATCCATCAGTGCCTATATTATCTATCGTGGCAGCAACCTGATCTTTTGGAGCTCCAAGAAACAACGCACTGTTGCTCGCTCCTCGACTGAAGTTGAATACCTGACAGTGGCTGCCACTGCTGCTGAAGTCTGGTGGATTGTGTCTCCCCTTGGCGAACTCGGTATAACCTCCTCGACTCAACCTGTTATTTATTGTGACAATGTGGGCACCACGAGTCTCTGCTCGAACCCAGTCTTCCATGCTCGCAGGAAGCATGTGGCCATGAACTTTCACTTCATCCAACAACAAGTTCAAGATGGGATTATGCGTGTTTGCCATATCTCCTCGTCCTACCAGTTGGCAGATGCACTGACCAAGCCCCTTGCTCGTCAACGGTTTCATCAATTACTTCACAAAATTGGTCTTTCCTCTCGAACATCCATTTTGTGGGGGCATATTAGAGAATAATATTGTTATTAGTTATTCTTGTTTATTTGTAATTATTACCTTGTATAATTCTTTCCTTATTATGATTCCTTCCATGTATATGTTTCTTGTACCCTACTCCAAGTGTAACATTAATTGTAACTCTCCCTATAAATAGGTGATTCAACCGATGGAAAGGCTATGCCATTATGCCATCTTTCCATTGATTGAATCATCTATTTATAGGGAGAGTTACAATTAGGGTTACACTTGGAGTAGGGTATAAGAAACCTATACATAGAAGGAATCGTAATAAAGAAATAATTATACAAGGTAATAATTACAAATAAAAAAGAATAATTAATAACAATATTATTCTCTAATAAGAACTTCATTATTTGTCATTTTTCAGCATAATTTTAGTTTTAACTACACATTTCTTTTTAACATTATGGAGTAATTTTTGTTTCTCTCTCTATGGGGGGAGGAGGGAGATAGAGGCAAGTTATGGAGTGATTTATATTTTTCTCTATTTTCTTTTTCTTTCTACTAGTTATAGAGCCCGTGCTTTGCACGAGTTTTTTTTTTTTGTAATAATACTACTATAATTTTTAAATGTGATATATATTTCTTCTTTTGGTAATAGTAGTAGTATAATTTTTAAACTTTTAGGCATTATGATTTAAATGTTGGAATATAAAACCAACATAATTTTCTAACAAATGTAGAATATATATATATATATATATATATATATATATATATATATATATATATATTATTGGTAATAATAGTGGAAGTCTTCTAACCAACATGCGATACATAATAATAATAGTAAGTCTTTTATTTTAACACTTTTGAAAGATACATCTATTATATTATTATTAATAATAATAGAAGTCTTTTATCTTAAAACTTTTGAAACCAACATTATTTTCTATCTAATATGTGATACATCTCTTCTATTGTTAGTAAAATAATTTTATCTACCAATTTTTAAAATAAAATAATTATTTGTAACCAATGAGGAATAAATCATTTTTATTGGTATGACTTTACTTAAGGACTTTTAAAGCTAACATCAACTTCTAACAAATGTGAACATATATCTTCTTTTGCTAGTTTAGTAAAAGTCATTTATCTAAATACTTTTTAAACCAACATCAATTTTTAACCAATATTTGTTACATCACTTTTATTGGTATTTATAGTAGAGAATTAGAGATCCATCTTACATTGGTTATAAATTAATGTTGATTTTAGAAATCATTAAAGTAATCACCTAATATTTGTTGAAAACTTAGTGTTTTTAGTGAAAGAAATTGTGCAACTTGAGACATGAGTTTCTTTACGTGTCATTTGTTTGTTGGCAAATGTAATTGTACAAATGCGTTCTATTCGGTGAGAGGATCAAAATGATATATTTATTTGTATAAATCGTGTTTTGGATGAATAAGATATCAAAACTTAAAGTATAGTGTTAGAAGTGGGTCATTAGATTAAAGTACTCACCTAATACCAATATAATAATATTATCCCATATTGGTTAAGAAATGATGTTGATAGTAAAAGTCTTTCTATATAAGATTTCCAATATTATTAACAATAAAGAGATTAATAGTAAATGATTAATACCACAATATCATATTAACTATTATTTTTAGTTAATAGCTAGAAAATGAAAAGTTTTAAGTCAAATGATGTGGAGACTTGAAGATTTAACAATATCAAAAGTTAGGTGATGTGATACCTCTTCTATTAATAATAACATAAAAATTCTTTTATCCAAAAACTTTTATAATCAATATATATTTCTAAATAACGATACATCTCTTTGTAACCAATGTAAGATATATTCTATAAACATTTTAAACGAATATCACTTTTCTAACCAATGTGAAATACATCTTTTCTATTGGTAATAAGTCTTTTATAAAAAGACTTTTAATACATAAATCACTCTCTAACGAATATGGAATACATATCATCATTTAGTAATAATAGTAGAAGTTTTTTATCTTAAAAATATCTTAAACCAACATCCCTTTCTATATAATGAGATACATTTTTTCTCTTCTCTTCTATTAATGATAAAAGTATAAAGTTTTTTTTTATCTAAAGACTTTTAAAATCAACATCACTTTTTAACCAATGTAAGATGTATATCTTTTATTGGCAATAATTGTAGAAGTCTTGTATCTAATCTAAAATAATTTAAAATCAAAATCATTTTCTAACCAATATGAGATATCCAACTTCTATTGGTAATAATAGTAGAAGTCTTGTATCAAAAGACTTTGAAAACCGACATCACTTTCTAACTAATATATGATATATCTTTTCTATTGATAATTAATAATATTATTTTTAAAACCAACATCAATTTCTAATTAATGTGGGATACATATTTTCTATTGTTATTAATAATAAAATATTTTGTAGCCAATGTGAGATACATCTATTGTAAGAGTGAAAGCCTTTAGTCTAAAGACTTTAAAATCCAACTTTTCTTTTTTTAAATAATGTGAAATACATCTCTTTTATTGGTAATAAGAGTAGAAGTCTTTTATATAAGACTTTTAAAACTAACATTTTTTCTAAACAATGTAAGATACATCTCTTCTATGGTGATAAGTAGAAGTCTTTTATCAAAAGAATTTTAAAACCAACATCAATTTATAATCAATATAAAATACATCTTTACTAATATTACCATTAGAAGAGATGTTTCTTATATTTGTTATAAATTAATGTTAGTTTTAAAAGTCATTAGAAGTCTTTTATCTTAAATTTTTTGAAACCAACATCATTTTCTAACGAATGTGAGATATATACATTTATTCTATTAATAATAATAGTAGAAATCTTTTATCTTAAAACTTTTGAAACCAACATTATTTTCTATCTAATATGAGATACATCTCTTCTATTGTTAGTAAAAAAATTTTATCTAAAAACTTTTAAACTATAATAATTCTTTGTAACCAATGAAGAATAAATCATTTTTATTGGTAAGATTTTGCTTAAAGACTTTTAAAGCCAACATCAACTTCTAATAATTATGAACATATATATTCTTTTGTTAGTTTAGTAAAAGTCATTTATCTAAATACATTTTAAACCAACATCAATTTTCATATAATGTTTGTTAAATCACTTTTATTGGTAATTATAATAGAGATGCATCTTACATTGGTTATAAATTAATGTTGAGTTTAGAGATCGTTAAAGTACTCACCTAATACTTGTTGAAAAATTAGTGTTTTTAATGGAAAAAAAATACAACTTGAAATATGAAATTCTTTACGTGTCATTTGTTTGTTAGCAAATATAATTATGCAAATGTGTTCTACTCGGTGAGAGTATCAAAATGATATATTTATTTGTCCAAATTGAGTTTTGGATGAATAAGATATCAATGTTTAAAGTATGATGTTAGAAGTGAGTTATTAGAGTAAAGTACTTACTCAATGCCAATCTAATAATATTATCTCACATTGGTTAAGAAATGATGTTGGTAGTAAAAGTCTTTCTATATAAGATTTCTACTATTATTAACAATAGAAGAGATTAATAGTAAATGATTAATATTACAATATGATATTAACTATTATTTTTAGCTGATGGTTAGAAAATGAAAAGTTTCAAGTCAAGTGATGTGGAGATTTGAGGATTCAACAATATCAAAAGTTGGGTGAAGTGGTACAATCATAGTGCTCCTCACCAATTATATATATATATATATAATACTCCGATAATTTTAAATTAAAAAATAATAATATTAATTCGTGTTAATTAAAATTATAATTGCTTTGGGCCTATTTAATTAATACTATAATTATTTTGAGTTAATTTTATGGAATAATTACAAGCCGGTACATCTTTTAAAACATGTTTTCAAATAAATCCAGCTATTTTTTAGACATATCTTTTAGATACAATTTTAAAGCAAAATTACGTCACGCCCTTTATTTCTTTGTATCGGGCCAAAGTTCGGACGTCTCTCCCCACTCGTGTTCATAGCTCCATTTCCCTTACGCTCTCTTGGGCGCATGCAACTCGTTTCAACTTTGTTTCCGCCACCAGGATTCTCTCTCCGTGCCATGGATTCGTAGCTTGGTTTCTCTCCTTCTCGGCATCGAGAGGATTTGAGCATTACCTCTCGCGATCGAGTGAGGAAGTTGATTGATGGTGTTTCGTGTTGCGGGGTTGGGAAATGGACTGAAATTAAGAAGTTCTTGTTCTCATCATCTGCTCATCGCACCGCTGTAGATGCGAAGGTACAAATCATGATCTCATCATGCCAATAGATTTCACCCAAAATGTTTCATCATGAACATTTTACAGACAAATGGCGAAATCTTTTAAAAGCGGCAAGGCGTGCGGTAAAACGAGCAAGAGAGAGGTAGGTTCTTCGATCCCCCTCCCATTCTTTATATGTAGATTGCGATTTGTTTTTACATATTTTTCAATGTGAGCTTGTATATTAGGTCTACTTGTTTGATCGTTTCACATGACGCCGAAACTGCTTTTGTGTTAGTTGTAAATAATGTTGACAAACTTCAAGCTCCCCGAGGATTTAAACTCAATATGCGGACGGACATATTGGGCCATCATTCGAACTAATCAAATTTAACGATATCGTTTCTCTCATGGAAATTTGTTACATCTTTCACGTGTGATAGAAAAAATTTAATGTGGTTATTTTAGAATTACGTTTTTTTATATCGGACACTCAACTCTAAGCAATGACAAGATGAAAGAATCCTACCTATTTGTCATTATTTTTAATTTTCATTTGTATGGACTTTATATTTGTTCAATTGGATGGTTAGTATCTAATGAATCAATTCAAGATATCTCAATCTTGAGATAGAATGCAATTTTCTAGTTTGGTCCCTTGACAATAGCGTAATTCTTGAGATTCTCAAATAGTCGAAGCCCTCCAATTTCCATGGATATTATATGATATGCATGATAAAGTTTAATGACAGTAAGCTTATAATTTACATAAGAACCCTGCAAGAGGGAGTGAGGGAGGGAGGTGAAGGTATGGATGGGGAGATGCATATATTGTTTGATAGCATTGTGAAGATCTCGGCTTTAATAATGTTATTTCAAATCCATTAATAGGCGATGATGTTTGTTCTCATCTTGTTAGAGCTCACATCTACACATTGAATTACTGTGTCTAGTTTATTAGTTATAATGCATGTTCAGTCTATTTTGGTAGATGTTAGTGCTTCAATCCTTTTCTGCTCTGATGATGCCTATGTCTAGTTTAAGTTTTATTGGTCTGGCAGTTTCTCCGTTAGTTTCCGTTAAGCAATAGTAGAGAGCACCTAACGGGAACTTTAACGGAGCATAACTTTCACGTCCGGATGAATTACGGGACCCACAACATATCAAATCGAAGCTCTCGACGAGCTCTACAAGATTCACCGGGTTTACCCTGTGAACTATTCATTTTTAGCCCAAAAAACGCTGTTTAAGTACTGTTATGGGCCTTTGAAGTTTTCGAGCTTTTTCGTCTTTTTTGTTTAAGACTTTTCCTTTTAGGGTTTGGATTGTTATGGCATATAAATACCCTATTAAACATTATTTGGGTAGTTTTTAATAAAATTTGAGTTTTTTTTGCTTTTTGCTTGAACCCTAAGCCGTCTTAGGCTTGTTCTAAGGAATTTCTCGTTGAAAGAGTTTCTATTTGATTGTTTTTCAAAATCTTGTCAAATCCATCGATGCCGAGGCTTGGCATCAGAGTTTTTGGATTAATTTGGTGCGCATAATCTTGTCAAATGCATCCTGATGCCAGGGCTTGGCATCAGAGTTTCTGGATTGATTTTTGTCTTCCAAACTCAAGTCAAATGCATCCTGATGCCAACAGTTGGCATCAGAGTTTCTGGATTGATTTTCTGTCAAATGCATCCTGATGCCAGCACTTGGCATCAGAGTTTCTAGATTGATTTGGTCCTCCAAAATACTATCAAATGTATCCTGATGCCAGCACTTGGCATCAGAGTTTTTGGATTGATTTTTGTCTTCCAAAATCAAGTCAAATGCATCCTGATGCCAGGGCTTGGCATCAGAGGTTCTTGATTAATTTGGTCCTCCAAAATACTATCAAATGTATCCTGATGCCAGCACTTGGCATCAGAGTTTCTGGATTGATTTTGGTCATGCATAATCTTTGTCAAATGCATCGATGCCGAGGCTTGGCATCGAGTTTCTGATTGATTTTTATCATCAAATGCATCGATGCCGTGATTGGCATCGAGTTTCGATTGATTTGGTCTGCATAATCTTGTCAAATGCATCCCGATGCCGCACTTGGCATCGAGTTTTGATTAATTTGGTCTGCATAATATGTCAAATGCATCCCGATGCCGGGCTTGACATCGAGTTTTCGGATTGATTTTTCCAAATGCATCCCGATGCGGTGATTGGCATCGAGTTTCGATTGATTTGGTCTGCATAATCTTTGTCAAATGCATCCCGATGCCACTTGGCATCGAGTTTCGGATTAATTTGGTCTCGCATAATCTTGTCAAATGCATCCTGATGCCAGGGCTTGGCATCAAAGTTTCTGGATTAATTTGGTCCTCCAAAATACTATCAAATGCATCCTGATGCCAGAACTTGGCATCAGAGTTTCTGTATTGATTTTGGTCCTCCAAAATACTTTCAAATGCATCCTGATGCCAGCACTTGGCATCAGATTTTCTGGATTGATTTTCTGTCAAATGCATCCTGATGCCAGGGCTTGGCATCAGAGTTTCTGGATTGATTTTCCGTCAAATGCATCCCGATGCCGGGCTTGGCATCGAGTTTCGATTGATTTTGGTCCGCATTAATCTTTGTCAAATGCATCCTGATGCCAGAACTTGGCATCAGAGTTTCTGGATTGATTTGGTACTCCAAAATACTATCAAATGCATCCTGATGCCATCACTTGGCATCAGAGTTTCTTGATTGATTTGATCCTCCAAAATACTATCAAATGTATCCTGATGCCAGCACTTGGCATCAGAGTTTCTGGATTGATTTTCTGTCAAATGCATCCTGATGCCAGGACTTGGCATCAGAGTTTCTGGATTGATTTTGGTCCTGCATTAATGCTGTCAAATGCATCCTGATGCCAGCACTTGGCATCAGAGTTTCTGGATTGATTTGGTACTCCAAAATACTATCAAATGCATCCTGATGCCATCACTTGGCATCAGAGTTTCTGGTTTGATTTGGTCCTGCATAATGCCGGATCAGTTTTGTCTTCATTAATGGCATTTTTGTCATTTGACAAGCAATTTGTAGTTAAATGAAATGTCCAAAAAATTGATGGTTCTATATGAAAACATGTTTTCAAAATTGTACCCACTTGAAATTCTCCCTAATTTTATTGTTTTGGACCTATTTAGTAACCAATTGAATTGGGTTGGGCTTGACCCACTTTTGACTAAGATTTTAATACTAATTCCCCATTAATATTACTTAATTAATCTCGACCTAGTTAACTTTAGAATTTTGGTTTAGGGTTATAAAATCTGGTAGGGTTTTATATAAATAGGTTGAGAGGAAAAAAAAGAGAATAATTGAGAAAGAAAGATAAAAGAGAGTGAAACGACTCGGCATCTCGAGAGAAGAGGAGCTGGAGGGTGGCAGCACAAGGAAGGCTTCCATCTGGTAGGCCATTCAATTTCCCTTTCTTAGATTGATAATGACATAGTACTTTTTACACAAATAAGATGTGTATATTATATAATATATGTATAGATATTATATGGATATCAGTAGGTAGATACATATATATGTATACTATAATGAATGCTACACTAACATAATATTTACAGAAAAAAAAAAGGTGAATGGATTAATGTTAGATTTACAGAATGTTTTTTTTTGTTAGTAGGTAGATTGGGAATATGAGAGAGAAATAAATTATTGTATAACTATATTGATCGATACATTGTTACGATAATGTTAGTTTTAGATGAACGAGCGTGAGACGATTGTACGCATGACATGAATTATTTTGCTAAGAATTTCGAGGTAATGGATTATACCTCATTTAGGTCTTTTTTATTATTCGTTCCATACTGTTAGGCTTCCGCTATTTCTTTGATAAATGTCTTTCTTTTGAAACGTGTGCCGATTTTGTATCGGTACTTGATTTTGAACTCCGTCGATTACGTTCATTTGCTTACTCATAATTATGCTCCTTGTTAAATCTCACATACTTATCAAGTTTCATGTGAGATATCATTTGTTTGATACATGAATTGATTATTGATTATGCTTGTGTTTGAGAAAATTATTTATTATTATTTTTAAAAATTTCTACCTTGATCACTAAGTCAAACAACCTAGTCACGGTTAATGTGACCTTTTGATTTACCTAGTCACGGGTAAATGCGACCTTTAGATTTACCTAGTCATTGGTTAATGTGACCTTTCGATTTACCTAGTCACGGGTTAATGTGACCTTTCGAAATTCTTTAACCACTAGATATATGGTTAGTTATCCGGATATACCCTTTAGAAACCTTTACCCTTATGGGTCTTTAGAATCTTTCGGAATATTGTTCGAACAGGTCTTTGACCGCATATGTGATCTGGTATTCTGTGAGTCGTCCGTTGTCTCCAGCTGGTATGAGACGGTTGGTGATAATTGGATTACTCGAGTCGTCTTTTGCATTTATTATCTTTCGTTTGGAATCCTAAATATTTATCTGTGAGTCGTCCGTTGTTGCCAATTGGTATGAGACGGTTGGTGACAATTGGAATACTCGAGTCGTTTGTTGTATCTTTATCCTTCACTTGGAATCCTGAAAATATATTTGAAATTTGAATATTTAAACTTTGCCTATTTGACTTTCACATTATAGATATTTGAACTTTCGATTATGATTCATTGGTTTATTTTGGTCAACTCCTCCTTAGTAACCGGAGGGGTTGTATATGAATTTGCTGAGAATTGTTCGCTCACTCTTCCTTATTCTTTCTCTTCCAGGTGACATTTAGCTTGGTTAGGTGGATTGTTTCGAGTTGATGAATGAAAATGTTCAAAGAAGTTTTAGACATTTATAATTCATTCGTATTTTGAAAATTTTATTAATTTTAATTAGCTTTATATTGGATTTCGTTTCAGACATTTGGTGGTTGTATTTTAATTACATATGAGGGATATTAATGTTGATTAATTATTAGTGTTGAGATTTATTATGGTTTTAAATATTGATTGTTAGTGACGTGGCCAAATTGTGGATCCAAATTATCAGAGCCGAGTTTGAGACGTTACAATATATATATATATATATATATATATATATATATATATATATATATATAGGAAATCTTACCCATCTTAACTTCTTTTTTTTAGAAAAAAAACTTACTAATTACTTACATGGGTTATTTTTCATTTTGCATTCCATTGTTTGTATATTTTTATTTGTGTTCATTTTATTAATAATGTTTTTTTTACTCTTTCTTTATTATTATTTATATATTTTGGAAAGAATAAAAAAACTTATAATAAGTCAAATAAGCAATTGAAATGAATAAACATATAATAAAAATTCAGACAAATTAAATTATTAATAATTTATACTCCCTCATAAATGAATAAACAATTAACCTAATATCTAAAATGCTCTCATAAATAGTTTAAAAAGTAAATTAAATATATGTATTTTAATTTTTTAGTTTGACCCCTTAACTTTTAATATTTCAAATTAAAAATATTTAACATTAGTAAGGGCATTTTGGTCATTTCAAATATTTTCGTCCATCTAACTAACGAAAATGACCACCAGTGACCTTATTGGTTTGATTGGTTGAGTATAGTCACTAAATTGAAAAAAATATATAGTACAGTGAACTTGATGAAAGAAATGTAAAAGTAGGGTGATCAAATTGCTATTTAAGCCTATAGCTGTCAAAATCAAGCCCGGCCCATAGGCCCGGTCCAGCCCACCCGACTTTTCAAGGGCCTGGGCCTCAATTTAGCAGGTCCGAAAAAACTCGGGCCGCTTTGGCCCGAGCTTAAAAAGCCCGAAAAGCCCGGCCTGGCCCGGTCATAAAGTTAAACACTTAAACTTAATTACAAAATAAAAAACTAAAACATAAATCTTAAAAGAAAAAAACTATCAGACATTCATTTAGACCACTTTTTTTTCCTTTTTTTTTCTTTTGGTTAGATAAATTTATGACACAATATGATTTATTTCCAAATCATTATTCTTTTTTTGGTTGAAACTCATATTCTAAATTGATGGAAATGACACTTACAAAGAAGAAATGAAGTTGATCTTTCAAGTTCTAATCTAGTTTAGTATGATTGTAGTTAGTAATTTTATCGAAACTGATCTATTTAATTGAGTATCTCTATATGATATTAGCTAATAAAAAGCCTCAATAGTATAAACTTGATAAAAAAAAAAATTAAAATGCTAGATTGTGTCGGGCGAATAAAAAAAATTAACATTTGCTAGTTAGTATGGTTTTGCAAACTAGAACCCGAAAAACTTTGTCTATCCTTAGAAAACACATAATAAAAAATTGGGGACAATATGATGAACTTCAATTTGGTTATACATTTTTTGAAAAAAATATCCTTCAAGTAGCACATGTATTTTTTCTTTGGTCTATAACATTATTGTTTTTCTAGTTTCTGTTTCGTTCAATTGTTGAAATTACTACCTTTATTTATATTTGATTTGGTTGCACTTTTGCTTTGTAATTGTGTAAGTTAGACTAGTAAGTATGTGTATGTTTGAACTTTTGATGTGTTATATAACATTTATTAGCTAATTTGTGAGTTTTATTTAATAAAAAAAATATTTATTTTTTTGGCCCATAGGCCCGAAATGCGCATGGGCTGAGCTTGAGTTCTATGAGGCCCGACACTATTTCGGCCCCCGGCCCAGCGAGGCCCGTGGACTTGGTCGAGCCGACAAATTCTATTTAAGCCACATAAAAATATTAATAATGAAAGTTACATAAAAATATTAATAATGAAAGTTATATAAAAACATTATAATATTAAAAGTAGAGTTACATTAAACAACGAGCACTAAAATTCATACCCTTTCTTCCTCAACTGCATATTTACTTGCTCACATCCGTGTTGATACATGGCAAACTGTGCCAGACTCATGTGAGAGATATTTTGAGTAAGAAAAGCAATGTCTTTAATGAGTTTTTCGTACTCCTTTCTTTCTTCTCTAGATCGTTTAGCTTCCGTTTCAATTTTTTTAAATTCAAATTCTTTACTTTTCCTTTCAAATTCTCGGTTTTTTTAAATTTCCGAGTGTTTATCTAACGACAACGTCATCCCAGAAGAAAGCTTATGCAACCCATCTACATCCGAAAATGTTTCGATTTTTCCTTTAGCTTTAGCATTTCTCTTTGTCGCCTTTTGTCCAATCATACAAGTACTTAAATTAATTTCTTCCACATCTTCAACATTTACACTAGTCTTAGAATGACCACCCTCGGAGTCAGACGTCTTAGACTTTTTATTGGTGTGAAATATATTTGCTTGTAGAGAAAATGATACAGAAGAGTTTTTTAACACATCCCAAACATGATAAAAAAGAAAGTGCTGACCTTTTTCTTGATGATTTTGCTCCCTTTCATTTTTTTTATTAGAATATCATTACTCAAACTGTTGTGTTTAGCACTGAGAAGCCTATTGTAGATTTCCTTATTTGACTTGACACATATATAAAAATTACTTCCCCAGTTTTAGGCAAAAAGTTTACCATAATAGTTTGTGATGTTTTACATAAACAATCTTACAAATTTTTTTGTCTACAATCTCCTTAACATTTTAACTTTATCCTCCACATTGATATTAACACATACTCCCCCACGTTCCACTCAAAGAGTCCCCATTTGAAATCTAATTTTTAAGGAAATATATTAATGTCATTAGAGTTAGTCATAATTATAAAAATAGTGAAGCACAAACAATGTGCTTATAACACAAGTAGATGATAAAGATAAAATGTTACAGAAATTATAAGCATAATTTTTTAAAGTTGACTTTTAAAGTGAACCATCACAAAATAATATAGTGAAGTATTTACCTGGAACAAGGGAGTATATATTAATAATGCTCAATCATTATTGTATATGACCAACTCCAATACTAGTTATATATTCCATAATAATTTGTATTCTCCATCTGTTTTCAAATTATCGCCTTCCTTTCTTTTTTTGTCTGTTCTAAAATAAATACCATTAAAAAAAAATCCTTTTAGGAAAATAGTTTACCACTTTACTCTTACTTTTTCTACCTCTTTTAATTATGACTACGTATTCAAGGGTATTAAAGAAAACCACACATTTCAGTATTTCACCAATATTTATAAGATTTAATTAATTTTTCGGTCCCTCGACTTTACAAAAATCATTTATTTGTTTCCTATACTAAAAAATTAATTCGTTTGATCCTACATGTTGACATTTACCATCAGATTCCCCCTTACCCGGTTACCGTTAATATTTCCATCTAAGTTTGTTTGAAAATGTCCAAACTACCCAGCAAAACGTGAAAACAAAACCGAAAGAGGAAAAGATCCCTAATCAACAAATAAAAATAATCCATATCAAAGGTAGACAGTTCTTCCTACCTTTTACACCTACTATTTCATCCATATCAAAGGTTGATGGGGGCACAACCACGAGGTATAGGGGGCATAATCACGAGGTGGAGGTGATGGCTGCTACGAGACCAAAGTTGATGAAGATAGTGACCCTTTGCTTCAGATTTATAAAGAAGGGGTCAAAATTAATTTCTTATTCGACCAATTACTTACCACAACCCTCCAGAGGTTATATAGAATGGGTCAAAATTGAAGAGAGTGGGCAGCGCCAGAGCTTGCTAAAGATGGAGATTGCAATTTCAAGCCTTAAGATTGAGGATCCAGTACGTGCACGAGGCGGTGGCGGTCATCGAGAAAGAGGATCAGTTTGAATAACAACAAGTTCCAGGGATTTGGCCCTTGAGCTAATTGGCGCATTACCGGTTCCATATTGGAAGCACTACCATTGTCGTTAATGAATCTGTTATTGCTATTGGATCTGTGTATCTTTTCTCGTCTAATCATTTTTTATCGATTTGGGGGATTGAGGGATGGAGAGGGATGAGATGTTGGCGGGGAAGGAGGGGAAGGAGAAGGGAGCAGGAAGAGATGGGGGAGATGGGGGAGGGGAACGATTTGTAGAATTTACTTGAAGCCATAGTCAATGGACGTTTCGCTTCAACCAGTTTCAGTGAGAATATGCACAACATACTTCTTTTAAAAATATTCTCTTCACCTTCCTTGTTCTTATCCTATCTTGCTTTGTGGGGCAGACAATTCTAACAATTTTTTTATCTACTGATGTAGAATTTGTTTTCAATCATAATTGCAAAAAAATATTCATCATTCAGAAAAAAATGATTTTGTTTGTTTTCATTGGATTCTTGGAAGGATAGAGTAAAAAACGAGGGAACTGGCATGTTGCCTGGTTAATCGAGTCATTCCATTCTCAACGATCTCCACCTTGGCGAGTATTCACCCAACTCCTTAGAAGACAAAGAATACGAACCCGAAACCACCTAGAGCACCTGTAGAACTGGACCTCTCACATCTCTAACAGCTAGTGATGTGCAACAAATCCAAGCAATGCTTGAATTTGTCAGTTACAATTGGCTTCGTCAATATGTCTGTAGTATTATCTGTGGTGTGAATCTTCTCGAGCAGAATATCCCCATTATCAATCAACTCACGAATCTTGTGAAATCTCACATCGATGTGTTTCGTCCTTGAGTGATAAATCTGATTCTTCGCTAAGTAGATTGCACTTTGACTGTCACAAAATCACAATGCAACAGAACTCTACCTTGCTGAACACCCAACTCCTTGACTAAGCCCCTAAGCCATAAGGCTTCCTTTGCAGTTTCAACGGCTGCCATGTATTTCGCGTCGATCGTAGGTAATGCAATAATGGCCTGTAGCATAGCTCTCCAACATATAGGTCCACTTGCTAGGGTAAACTAGGGGTGTAAATCAAAACCACCGAACCACGGAACCGAACCAAACCAAACCAGTCGGTTTGGTTCGGTTTTGGTCGAAGACGGTTCGGTTTCGGTTTCAAGAATTGGAAAACCACGCGGTTCGGTTATCGGTTTTTGGTCTCGAACCAAACCAAACCACCCTATATATTTTTATTTATTTATTATATAATATATATTATATTACATTTATTAACTATTTTGAACCTTTGATTTATTCATAATATATATATATATATATATATATATATATATATATATATATATATATAGACGGATACTAAACCAAAACAAAATCTTGATTGTTGGAGAATTATTATTTCTTCCATTGATTGTGTTTATTTTAGAATTTGTATTGTTTTGTTTATGATAATTTGTTGTTAGTAGATTATTTCCTAATTTTGATGTTAATTCCAAATTAAATTCTTTTTTTATTGTTATTTTTAATGTTGGTTAATTTCATTAAAAATAATTTATATAAACCACAAAACCGAACCAAACCAAACCAAACCGAGTGGTTCGGTTCGGTTCGGTTCGAGATTTTTGAAACCACTAGGAGGCGGTACGGTTTGTGGTTTTGGCATAAACCAAACCAAACCGAACCACTTACACCCATAGGGTAAACACATAACCTGTGGTAGATCTGCTACGATCATTATCAGCTGCATAATCTGAATCAACATACCCTACGACTGAAAGCCCCACACTCTGCTTCTCAAACATAATACCATAGTCCACAGTGCCCTTCAAATATCTGAAAATCCATTTGACTGCCTCACAATGTTGTCTGCCTGGATTAGCCATATACTTGCTTACCACACTGGTCTAGTACATACCTTGGCATACATGAGACATCCCACTGTGCTTGCATAGGGAACCTTTGACAGGTGTTGAGTTTCTTCAATTGTAGTTGGGGAATCTGAGGTAGATAAACTGAAGTGATTCGCTAACGATGTTGACACTGGTTTTGCATCTCCCATGTTAAACCTCTCTAACACCTTTTCAACATAGCCGACTTGAGACAACCACAATCTTCTAGATTTTCTGTCTCAACGAATCTTCATACCAAGAATCTTCTTGGCAGCCCCCAAATCCTTCATATCAAATTCCTTACTTAACAAGGTCTTTAATTTCTTGACCTCATTAACACTTCTACTAGCAATAAGCATATCATCCACATATATTAACAGAAAAATAATAGAGCCATCATCAAGACTTCTCACATACACGCAGCAATCATACTCACACCTCTTATAGCCAATACTAACCATATAAGTGTCAAACCTAGTGTACCACTGTCGCGGAGACTGCTTTAGCGCATAAAGTGACTTCTTCAGTATACAAACTAAATGCTCATGTTCAGGATGACAGAACCCATGTGGTTGCTCCATGAAGATCTGTTCTTCTAACTTACTGTGTAGAAAAGTAGTCTTTACATCCATCTACTCCAACACCATATCATAGTGTGCTATAAGACCCAACACAATTCTGATCGAAGTGTGTCTCACAACAGGCGAAAAAATCTCATTATAATCTATCCCTTGTTACTGCGAGTACCCCTTTGCCACTAACCGTGCCTTGAACTTTTCCCCCTCTTTTTCTAATACTGCTTCCTTTCGCTTGAATACCCATTTACAACCAATTGCTCGCTTCCCCTTGGGAAGTTTCACCAACTCCCATGTGTTATTCTTGTGAAGTGATTCCATCTCTTCTGCCATAGCAGTCACCCACTTATCTTTTTCTTGACTTTTTATTGCCTCCTTGATAAGTATTTGGATCTTTATCACTAAGAACAAGAGCATATGAAACCAAATCTTCAAACCCATACATGACTGGTGGTCTGATTGTTCTCTTGGGTCTTCCACTTGAAGGATTTTCTTCTTCAACTCCTTTAGTAGTTACCTCGGGATCAGGAAGAGTGCGATGCAAATTCACCTCCGGTAGCTCCACCTCAATAACATACTCATTACCCCTATCGTTTTTGGCACCTGTTTCTCCTTTTCTTCATTAGTACACTTTAACATAGCTTTCTCATCGAAAACCACATCCCTGTTGATCACCACCTTGCTTGACTTGGGATCCCAAAGTCTATAACCCTTTACCCCTTTCGCAAAACCGAGAAAGATACACTGTTTGGACTTTGGATCAAGCTTTGATCTTTCTTCACTAGGTATATGCACATATGATGGACACCCAAACACCCGAATATCGGAGTAGTCTACCTCAGAACCCGTCCATACCTCTTCTGGAACCTTGCAATCTAGTGACGCCCTTGGTGATCTGTTTATTAAGAAACAAGCCATACTCACTGCATCTGCCCAAAAACATTTTGCTAATCCTACATTCAATCGTAGACACCGAGCCCTTTCCGCAATAGATCAGTTTAACCTTTCAGCCACACCATTTTGCTGTGGTGTCCTGTGTATTGTATAGTGCCTTTTGATTCCATGCTCCGCGCAAAACTTCTTGAACCCCTTATACGTGTACTCTGTACCATTGTCACTTCTCAAACATTTAACCTTTTTGCCCATTTGGTTTTCCACTTTAGCCTTCCATAATTTGAACTTCTCAAAAGTCTCATTCTTGTGCTTCATGAAGTAAACCCAAACCTTCTTCGAAAAGTCATCAATAAATGTCACGAAGTACAAATGTCCATACCTTGATGCTGTTCTCACTGGCCTCAAACATCAGTATGAATGTAGTCAAGGATTCCATCTGTTGTGTGTTTAGCCGTCTTGAATTGCACTTTGTTTTGCTTTCCAAGAACACAGTACTTACAAAAATCAAGTTTGCAAGTTTTAACACCCTTTAACAAATTCCTCTTATGAAGCTCCTTCATACCTCTTTCTCCCATGTGACCTAATCTCATGTGCTAAAGAGTAGTAGCCCTATCTACTTCAGGTTCCGACTCTATAGAACTAGCTCCACCTACAACAGTGCTACCGAGCAATCTATAGATATTTTTGGATCCCCTCTCACCCTTCATCACCACCAATGCACCCTTACAAACCCTCATCATACCGTCTTTAGATCCATAACTACATCCATTACAGTCTAAAAGTACCCAACGAGATCATATTTTTAGAAACTTCCAGTACATGTCTAACATCACACAACGTTCGTACCACACCATCAAACATTTTAATTCTAATAGTCCCTATGCCAGCAATTTTACAAGATGCACCATTACCCATAGTAACTATTCCAGAATTAACTGACCTGTAGGTGTCAAACCAATCACGATTGGACGTTACATGAAATGAACATGCTGAATCCAGAATCCATAAATCTGCAGGGCGGTCTACTATTGATGAAATTGAGAGCATATCACAATCTTCATCTGAACCATCCATAACCACATTAACTAACTTCGACGAACTAACACCATTATTGCCCTTCTCCGGACAATCCCGCCTCTTATGCCCCTTCTTCCCACACTTGTAGCAATTTCCCTTATACTTCTTCCTTGACTGCGACTGGGAATTCTGATAATTCTTTGAGTTGTCTCTGGATTGTGTCCTCCCACGATCCTTGTTCTCCTTCACATACAGCCCTTCTCCTAGCGGTTCATCAACTACTATTTTCTTTCGTTGATGAAAAACTAAGAGAGCCTCTGTAACAAGTCCCAACTCAAGAGTATCTTTCCCCCACGTCAACGTAGTTACAAGATTTTCATATGTTGTGGAAGACGACAACGAGTTTAGCAGCATCAACACTTTGTCTTCTTCTTCAAACGTCACCTCTACTCGTAGCAAATCATTGATGATTTGCGTAAACGTGTTTATGTGAGCGTTGTGATCATCCCTTTCTAGCATCTTAAGCCCATATAACCTTTGCTTGAGATGTAGTTTATTTGACAAGGATTTTGATATATATTTAGCCTCTAAAATTTCCCATACCTGTATAGCCGACTCTTCATCAATTACAGGATACACCAATTCGTCCACAAGGCACGAACGAATTGTTGAGATAGCCCTCCATTGGAGTTCCTTCCAATCATCCTCCTTTACATCTTCAGGTCTAGTTTTGTTCCGAAGAACCTTCCCTAAACCAGCCTGCACCAAGGCATCTTTAACCCTTCTCTGCCACAAAGCAAAATTCCTCGTTCCATCGAACTTTGAACTTCTTGTTTGGAAGAAGAGAAACCTGATCCTAAAGCAGACATGTTGACCTATGCTATGATACCAGTTATTGTGCACAGCGGAAGACTAGCAAACAAATTAACAGAGTATAATAGGATCAATCACAAAGAAGAGAGAGAGATTGAGGCCAACGGATTATTGAAATTTTATTAGAGACTCTCTTAAAACCGTTCTAGGGACACAACTATTTATATGCGTACAATAGAAATCCTAAAACCCTTAAAAGGTTAAAAACGGACTAAGCAGCAAAACAGCAAAAACGAGGCTGAGTGGTCGCTCAGCCCAAACGCTAGGCGACCACGCAAAATCCAGTAACTCACTTCGAAGGTTTCTTTACCGAGCGATCGCCCAACCAAAACCCTGAGTGATTGCCCAGACCCAAATGTTGCTATGCCCTTGTCTGAATCATGAATAGTCCGTACCACGGGGGTCTACGCCCCTTGCACCCCCCTTTGAGGTCCAATCAAGTCCTATTACCTGCCATGGGAATTGGCATGTTGCATGGTTAGTTGAGCCATCTCATTCTCAACAATAAGCACGTGGAGGACATGAACCAGGAAAGAGGTTACCCGAGCAAGATAACCCGGTGTAAACATTCTACATACATTCCGAGCAGGAATCTGACTACCGATCTGATCGAGCAGGGAGTAAGGCTGCTCGAATAAACCAGATATACATTCCAAGCTTAACTATCCGATAACCCTCGAACCTGAGTTTTAAGCCGTGACTCCGTCAGTTATGCGGTCAACCCGTATTTATGGCCATAAAAGCCTATAATCTCTTCATAGTAATGACTCAGCCCGGATTTCACTCCCAAAAGGACTATATATACCTTACAATGCTTTATTTCAAAGGTACGCTTACTCTTACATATCGAAACTCTGACATTTTGCTTTCTACAAGCTTAATAATTACTCTCACGCCTGAGGAATTTCGCGAGGCTCTGCCTTGCATTCTTTCTAAGGTGTTCTTTTTTTGACAAGTTTCTACAAGATCACACCTTTATATAAGCTCAAATATTCTACAAACCGCAAGGAACGACCTAAAAACCAAATTATGTACTATCAAATAATTTTTAACTTATTTAACAAATATACTTATAAATTATTTTTATCAAATATAACAAACAAATTATTATTAAATCAGTTATAAATTATCCAACCAACAACCAAAGTTAACGACTATCAATAAGAAGCTACCAAGTAAATAACGAAAGTACTCCGGTACTTACAATAATTAAAACGTGAGTAAGTATTCTGAAAGGGCCCACAAGTGCAATATGCGGTTAGCTAAAAAATGAGTGAACCAGAGTCACGTGGTCTTGCACGTTGGTTGTTGATGTAAGCAAAGGGGAGGACGAAATGGATAGAGATGGGAAAAAGGACATTCCCCTGGTGAGAAAGTGACAATCAAATCTTAATCTGAGACGTAAAACCAAAAGATGATGGAGATTGAGAACCATTTTTTGTTTTCGATAAGGTTCTGGTAATATCTAAATATCTCCTCCCACTTTTTACACTAATTTATTTTTCAATTGAATTCAATCTTAAATCATTAATCCACTGTTTTGGATTTACTCCAAAAAGCATTACTATTACATTTTCTACGCCTATCCTCAATTTTGATTCATCACTTAATAAATTATGTTTACTATATCTTGAGCTTAGTACTTCATTAATTTTTTTAAATTTTTTTAGGGTTCATTTGGATACATCGGTTTTAAATTTTATAAACATTCAAATTCCATAATTTAAGTAATGTGAAATTTGTTTTCAAAATTATAATAATTTCATGGTTTAGATAATATAGAATTCAATCGTGATTCTATATTATACTTTAAATAATATTACAATATTTTTAAAAATATTTAGTCTAATCTAATGGTAGTGGTGATTAGTGATTTTAAATAACAAAGATTCAAACTTTACTAATAATAAATATTAAAACTTTTTTATATTCTTTTTTAAAAAATAGCATATAATGGTGGTGGTTAAAGATGACGGTGGATGCGGAGTTGGAGGCAGAGAGGTGGCGTAGGGGATTGTGGTGGTTGGGGGTGACGACCATCGGAGGTGGCCGGAGGTGGCGGGCGGTTGGAGTTGGTGATCGGTGGTGGTCAGAAAAGGTGGTTGTTGGCGGCGGGGGTCGGTGGTGGTGGTCGGAAAGTTGTGGTGTGGTGGTGGCGTTAAGAAGGGTGAGTTATTGTGTCAATAGAGTAAAAATGGAACAAAATTTTGAATTCTATTATTATGTTTTAGTACATAATTAGTTTTATAAAATTGAGACATTTGTATTTGTAATTTCAATTCCAATTCAAAATTTTAATATGTACCTAAATAATATAATTGGTTTTAGAGGCTCTAATTTCAATTCTAAGTTATTGAATTGGTATAGTTAAACACATCCTTAAGTTTAATTTATTTCTCAATCTTACTTTATTCGTACTCGGTTTCATACCATTCAAATATTTGGTTCACATTACTTTTACAAGTGCTACATATCATTATTATTTTTATACTTTTACCAACTGACATGTGGTTAAATAGTTCTGATGGTTGTTCCTCAAAATCTATTTATACAACTTTTTTATTTTAATTTTTTCAAAAAAATTAATTAATTTGTATATTGTTTTATAAATAAATTAATTCGTTTAAAATTTAATGAATATATTGTAATTTTAGAAGAGTACATTTTTAGAAGAGAGAATGAAAAAAGATAGGAAATTGGATGAATATTTATAGATAGGAGATTGAAAAAAAAATTGTGTTTCTCAACTGTCAAAAGGAAGAAAAAGAGAGAAAGAAATAACACAACGGTTAAAAAAAAAAAACGTACACTTCAAAACCATTTTTTCGGCCTCAGTGGTCATTTAAAAAAAAAACATTTCAAACCAACAAAGTGGCCGTCCTATGAGACCCGTGTTTGCCACCCCTCTTCACGCGTTTTGTGGGTGCGTGAGACGCAAGCGCCTTATTCAATGGGCGGTGCGTCTCACTCTTTTGCTGTGTGGTTGCGTCTCTCTTGGATGAAAAATTTTTAATTTTTCTCAAACTGGGAATTGCTCCAATATTATTTTTTGGTAAGAATCTCCATTGGAGATGCTTTTAGAAGACGAGTTTGATTCTTATAGTCGTATCCTTTTTCATATTTTATGATAGGTGGAAAAGTAAATATGGATCGCCTTCTTTTGTGCTGATTTCACCTCCAAAATTATATGATAACAGATGTAATTAGGTAATTATAATTTTAGGTATTAGTTAATTTAACGTGGTACCTAACCTACAGTATAATGTTTAATGACTAGTATTAACACGCATGAATTTGGATGATACGGAGTAAATTACGCTACGACAGCCTCATGGTCATGACATTCAGCCAATTAAAAATGGCCTCATATTTTCTTCCTTTGACGGTTTTTAGTTTCTCAAGTCCAAGTTAACTCACAAGTCACAACCATAATCACTTCCATATGTAGTGGGGTGGGATGAAGACTATCCGTTTCAACACTATGCAGTATTTAAAAGTTTAATTTTTTAAAGCTTGTAATGATTTATGTGAATCTGTCTTCCTTTCCTATTATGGCACAGACCAGATTTGGTACCAGTTTCTCTCTTCTGCTTCATACAGTGGTTGATTGCATCCCAAGTATACACACTTGAGATAGTATTCTATTATGTTCAAGCTCAACTTTTATATTACAATTAAAAAGTAATACCCAAAATGACAATTATTTAGAAATGGAGCGCCCAGTGAGAATGAAACATGGCTTTTGAAATTTTGCCCAAATATATATATATATATACTCCCACCGTTTTGGGCAAAGAGTCAATTATTTCATTTTAACATATTTCATTTAAAGAATCCACTTTAAAAAATTATGACAAAAAATGTCATTTTATTACTAATGAACTACTAAAAATATCATTTTATTTAAAAATTTGACTTTCAAACGAAAACTTTTTACATAAAACAGAGGGACTGTATGATTGTCTTACGATACAATATGTATTTAAAATCTTTAGTGTCACTCCTGAATATATATATATATATATATATATATATATATATATATATATATATATATATATATATATATATATATATATAGTTGGTGAGGAGCAATATAGTTGTGCCACCTTATTATCTTTAGATAAATTTTCATTGTAAAGCATTCATGTGGAAGCTTTAAAAACTTTTGGTTTTCTAGTCATTAGCTAATAATAATATATGATAATAATCAATATGATAAGGGGTATTAGTATTAGTATATATAACTTTTTCTAATGTCAATAATAGAAGACTTATATTTAAAAACTTTTACAACTAACATTACTTCTAACCAATGTAAGATAAAACTCTTCAAAGTGAGACATTACTTCTAATTACTTACTTTTAACACCATACTTTAAGTCTTGCTATTTTATTAATCCAAAACTTGATTTGGACAAATTAATGAATATATCATTTCGATGTTCTTGCCGAGTAGAACACATTTGCACAATTACTTTTGTCAACAAACAAATGACACATAAAGAAATTCGTGCATCAAGTTGCACAATTTCTTTTATTAAAAACACTAATTTTTTAATAATTATTATATTTTAAGTCTTGATATTTTATTCATCCAAAACTTGATTTGGACAAATAAATATATCATTTTGATGCTCTTACCGAGTAGAACACATTTGCGCAATTACCTTCGCTAACAAACAAATGACACATAAAAAAATTCGTGCCTCAAGTTGCACAATTTCTTTCACTATATAAAAACACTATTTTTTAACAAGTATTATATTTTAAGTATTGATATCAAATTATCCAAAACTCGATTTGGAAAAATAAATATATCATTTTGATGCTCTCACAGAGTAGAACACATTTGCGCAATTACCTTCGCCAACAAACAAATGACACATAAAGAAATTTGTGCCTCAAGTTGCACAATTTCTTTCACTAAAAAAACCAATTTTTCAACAATTACTAGAAGAGATGTATCCCACACTGGTTAGAAATTGATGTTGGTTTTAAAAATACTATTATTAAGTACCAATAGAAGAAATATATCATACATTGATTGGAAAGTGATGTTAATTTTCAAAGTCATTTGATAAAAGACTTCTATCATTATTACCAATAGAAGATGTATATCTCACATTGGTTAGAAAATGATGTTGAGTTTAAATTATTTTATATTATTACCAATAAAAGAGATGTATAACACATTGTTTAAAAGAAAATGTTTGATTTTAAAGTCTTTAGACTAAAGACTTTCACTTTTATAAGAGATGTATCTCACATTGATTACAAAATATTATACTATTATTATCAATAGAAGAGATGTATCCCTCATTGGTTAGAAATTGATGTTTGTATTAGAAATGCTATTATTAATTACTAATTGAAATGGTGTATCATACATTAGTTAGAAAGTGATGTTGGTTTTCAAAGTTTTTTGATAAAATACTTATACCATTATTCTAATAGAAGATGTATATCTCACATTGGTTAAAAATGATGTTGATTTTTAATTATTTTAGATTATATAAAAGACTTACTATTATTAGCAATAGAAGATATATATCACACATTTGTTATAAATTGATGTTGATTTTAAATTACTATTATTACCAATAAAAGAGATAAATATTACATTGGTTAAAAAGTGATGTTGATTTTAAAAGTTTTTAGATAAAAGACTTTTACTTTTATCATTAATAAAAGAGAAGAGAAGAGATGTATCCCATTATATAGAAAGAAATGTCGGTTTTAAATTATTTTAAGATAAAAAACTTCTACTACTATTACCAAATGATGAGATGTATTACACATTGTTTAGAGAGTGATGTAGTTATTAAAAGACTTTTTATAAAAAAACATAATACCAATAAACAAAATATGTATTTCACATTGGTTAGGAAATTGATATTGATTTAAAATGTTTTTAGATAATGTACATCGCATTGGTTACAAAGAGATCCACATTATTTAGAAACATATATTGGTTATAAAATTCACAGATAAAAGAATTTTTATATTATTATTAATACAAGAGATGTATCACACATTGTTTACAAAGAGATGTTGGTTTCAAAATTATTTAGATAAAATACTACTACTATTATTATTTTTATGTTATAACCAATAAAATAGATGTATTTCACATTGTTTAGAAAGAGATGTTGATTTCAAAAGTTTTTAGATAAAAGAGTATTATTATTACTATAGAAGAATGTATCTCACATTTGTTAGAAATTAATGTTGGTTTTAAAAATACTATTATTACTAATAGAAAAAATGTATACCACATGGTTAGAAAGAGATGTTTGTTTTAAAAGTCTTTAGATAAAAGTTTTAAACTTTTATTGCCAATAGAAATAGAAAAGGAGTATCATACATTGTTAGAATATAAAAAAAAATTGTATCTTACATTGTTTAGAAAAAAATATTAGTTTTAAAAGTCTTATAGTAAATTTTTTTACTCGTATTACCAATCAAAGATATGTATCTCACATTATTTAAAAATAAATGTTGCTTTAAAAAGTCTTTAGATTAAAGATTTTTTGTTACAAATAGAATAGATGCATGTATCTCACATTAGTTATAAAGTATTCTACTATTATTATCAATAGAAGAGATGTATCATACATTGGTTATAAATTAATGTTGATTTAAAAAAAACTATTATTACCAGAATAGATGTATCATACATTTGGTAGAGGGTAATGTTTGTTTTTAAAGTTTTTAGATATAAGACTTCTATTATTATTATTATTATTATTAATAGAGTATGTATATCTCACATTGGTTAGAAAGTGATGTTGATTTTAATTTTAGATAAAAGACTTTTACTATTATTACTAATAGAAATTAAAGAGATATCCCCTATTTGTTAAAAAATGATGTTGGTTTTAAAAGTTTTTAGATAAAAGAATTTTACTTTTATCATCAATATAATAAAAAAGATGTACCCCACATTATTTAGGAAAAGATGTTGGTTATAAAATTTTTAAAATAAAAAACTTCTACTATTATTACCAAATGATGATATGTATTACATATTGCTTAGAGAGTGATACTGATTTTAAAAGTTTACAATTATTAGCTATAGAAAAAAAATATTTCACATTGGTTATAAAAATGATATTAGTTTAAAAAGTTTTTAGATGATGTATTTCACATTGGTTACAAAAAAATATATCTCACATTATTTAGAAATGAGTATTGGTTATAAATGTCATTAGATAAAGACATCTTTTGTTATTACCAAAAGAAAATATGTATCCACATTGTTTATAAATGGATGTTGGTTAAAAAGTCTTTTATCTACTATTATTATTACTAATAGAAAATATGTATATCACATGGTTAGAATGCTGTGTTGGTTTTAAAAGTCTTTAGATAAAAGATTTAAAATATAAAATAAGTATCTCACATTATTTAAAAATGAATTATGATTTTAAAAGTTTTTAGCAAAATGACTTCTAATATTATTATCAAGTTAGATGTTAATTTTAAAAGTCTTTAGATAAAAAATAATAATATTATTATTAATACAAAATATGTATCTCACGTTAGCTAGAAACTTATATTAATTTTAAAAGTATTTAGGTAAAAAAATATTTAATATTAGTAACAATAGAAAAAAAATATTATAATTATAAAAGAGATTAATAATCTAATTATAATATCTAAATGTTATATTATTAATATATATATATATATTATATTGTACTCGTACGAAGCAGATGCTAAATAACTAATCTATAATACAATAGTGCTCATTCTCGCACGCTTACAATTGACAAAAGATAAAGAGCGGTTGAGATCGATTCATTTACCGAGATCTTACGGTCATTATCACTCCACGAGTTCACTTTTGTGAACGGTGGTTGAACAACTACCCCCTCTCTCTCTCCAACTCCCCCCACTATTTTTGATTGGTGACCGCTAATCCTTCCTCCACCAAACACACCTCTCTCTTCTTTTCGATATTTTAATTAATTAATCAATTTTATGCAAAAAAAATTCGTAAGTTTTGTAATTTGAATTTTTTTTTTTTAACTGTTATCATAATTAACTTAATCAATTTATTTTTTAAACTGAATCTCAATTTAATTTATGTCTAAGTTTTGAATATTTCTATTTTAATTTTTTTCTTTTTAATTGTTATCGTAATTAACTTAATCAATTTAATTCTTTTCCGACCCGCAATTTCGTATACAAATAATTTAAAAAAAATCGTAAGTTTTGTAATTTGAAATATTTGTTTTTTTTCTTTTTATCTGCTTCATTTATTGATAAATTCACAAACTGGTGTCGTACCATTGGTACGAGTTTCAAAATCTATAATACAATATAGCTCATAGCAGTGTTCTAAAACTCTCCACCTAGCTCCGCCTAGTCGCTAGTCCCCTCTCTATCGCCGCGACTTTCTTAGTCGCCGCCTAATCGACCACTCGCCGACCTTAATTTATTTTTGTAGTTTTGATTTTGTGGTATGGCCAGGAGAAGGAAGAGGCGCGAGAAGGAAGGGGAAGTGGTAATGGTGAGGCAGAGAGGAAGGTAATGGAGGGCGAACTAGAGTAATATATTTTTTGTTTTTAGTAATAAACTTGACTTGTTTATTACTTTGGGGTTGTTGAGAATTGAGATTAATGGTAGGTTTGTATATTTTTGTTCATTTTACAAATATAGACAAGTGTTTGATAAAATGACAAACATAAAAAAAATTAAATTTGTATTCAATGTGTTTGATCTTTGATGTAAATTATCAAAAAATGGTAATTATGTCTTAATTCTAGGCCCCGCCCCGACACGCCCGACTAGCCCCTAGCGCGCCTAGTGTGCCGCCTAACGATTTTTAGAACCTTGGCTCATAGTCACATTTAGGGGCTGAGATTGATTCATTTACTGAGATCTTATGGTCATTATCACTCCCTGAGTTCACATGTGTGAACGGCGGTTGAGCAACTATCTCATATCTCTCCAACTCCCCCCACTATTCACGGGTGGTGGCCGCTAATCCTCCCTCCATCAAACACACGTCCCTTTTCTTTTTGATATTTTAATTAATTAATTAATTTTATGCAAAAAAATTCGCAAGTTTTGTAATTTGAAATATTTAATTTTTTCTTTTTAACTATTATCATAATTAACTTAGACAAACTATAAATAAATATTAATTTATTTATTTATTAATAAATTCACAAACTAACATCGTATCATCGGTACAAACAAAAGTACTAGTATGAGTTTAAATTTAAGCAAGCCTCTAGAAGACGCATGTATTTTGCCTTTGGATATTCTGAATTAATTAAGGATCTCACCGGAGAAAGAGCGAGAGAGAGGGGATATTTTGAAGTTTCGTACTAAAACGTACCGATAAGAATGCCAACGGTACAACGTATATCTATATGGAGGTGGGGCACATTATCAACCTTTTATTTATGAAGACCAGATCTCCTCAACGCTCAAGCCCCACTAATAGAATAAATACATAAAACTAATAGTAGCTGCAAGCCTCCAAGACAGAATTAAAAGATCTTTTGTTCACGTTTTCTCTATAAACAAACAGTCGTAGTGTTCGTTTTGTCCTTTCCCTCTCTCTCTCTCTCTTTTTTATTTTTCCCTGACAACATCAATATACTTTAATCTAATCGTTTTCAAATAATTATCATTCTTTTATTTTTTATCCGTTTTAAAATAATTATTTTTTAATAATTTTTAAAAAAATACTTTTATTATATTATTTTTATTTTTTTACCTAATTTAATTATTATTATAATTAAATATACAAAGATATTAAAGAAAAATATACATTATATCAATATTTATAATACATCAAATTATTATTTTTAAACAATGTATCAAATCAAAAAGTACAATAATTTAGAAACTGGAGGGAGTTCTTTTTATGATTTTTTTTTCCAGCAGTAATTGGTATTATACTTACAAAATAGTTTATTATTCCATTTTGAAATATTTCATTTAAATAGTTCATATTAAAAAATTAAGACAAATAACTGTTATTTTATTATTAATAAAATATAATTTTTTTTTATAAAAAAATTAACTTTCAAATAGGGATTTTCGACAAAAGACATAGAGAACACTTGTACAAATAAAACAAAGATTTTGTTTACGAAGTTATGTTCAAATACAGAAGGCACTAACACTGTACATCTATGATCACATTACTATATCTATACGGAGTAGTATTTTTTTATTTTATTTTTGAAGTGTGACAATTTAGTTCTCTTTGCAGATTTGGCAATTAAGTTGATTTTGTGATATGTGGATGAAGTCAATTCTTGATGTTACATGGAACGATTAGATTTGACTAGACTTGAACATGTTGGCTCCTAACAACCCATAAGCTTACGTAAACCTAATGTGTTTTAACCTAATTTTAAGTATTCATAATATCTCTCATCACTGACTCACGACAATCAATAACTTTTATATTAAATCACAAAACAAAAATATTATTCAAACCAAATATATAACCACCTAAGTCTTCCTATTATATATATATATATATATATATATATATATATATATATATATATATATATATATATATATATATATGCACAAATTAATCTTTCTTATAGTAAACACTATTTTCGTTTTATACACAAGTTCAACCTAATTAATGGAATTAAAATATAAATAATCTTAATGCATGCGTGCAAACTTTCATTATAATTATTGAAAACTAATCACAACAACCAATCAAAGGTTTTTAATTAATGCATAAACAAACTGGTGAAAGTTGACCCTCTCTATATATATTCTATAATATGGAAATTGAAGCTAATGGTCAGAACATTAGTAATAACAACTCCCTTTACTATTCTATTTTAAAATACTTTACTTAATTTTAAAAAAATATTTTTATAATTTATCAATTTTATAAACATCTTAAAGGTTTAAACTAAAATATATGTAGATATAACAAATGCCTTGAATACTAATATAATATTTTGTTATTAAAATTTTCAAACGCAGTGTCCAATCAAACTTTTGCAGTATTTGACCAAAAGTCATATAATACGAAAAATAAAAATTATACTCTTTTCGTTTTTAAATTATCATCCACCTTTTATTTTTAATCCGTTTTTAAATAATTATTCTATTTTAAAACTTTCCCTTTTAAGAAAATTCTTTTACTATTTTACTATTAATTTTTTTACTTACTTTAATTATAGTTATATACTTAAGGACATTAAAGAAAAATATATATTTTATCAATATTCATAATACAATCAATTATTTTTTCTTAAACGATATATTAAATTAAAATAAACATTATTTTGAAAACGGGAGAGCACATACCCAGGGCTGGCCCTGGGGGGGAGGGGCTACCGTCATGGGCCCCCAATTTTTTAGGGCCCCAATTGTTCAGGTACTACCTTATATTTATTATATATATTAAAGTGTCAAAAATATTAATAATTGAATCTTTTAACCTGTTGGTTAAGGTGCTCATGATTTAAGTTAATGGTTTTAGGTTCAAATCGTGAGTTGTTACATGTTTTAATCTGTTACTTTTTTTAGTCTGTAAACTGTATATATGTTATAATGTGTTAATAATTGTAATCAAAAATAGATGATTCAATGGTTAACATACTTGGTAGATTTTGAGAGATCTTGGATTCAATTTTTGTTATAAGTTTTTTTTTCTAATACTTTTAAAATTTAAATGATTTTATTTTTATAAAGGGTCTTCCATTCTTTTTTGACCATGAGCCTCACGAAACTCAGGACCGACCCTGCATATACCATAGATATTAGTTCTAGACTTCTAGGTTCCAGCCATCTTGGCAGCATTTTATAGATGCGCACACATTGCCTCATACACTTAATATCAACAAACAACTGATGACAAGACAAAAACAGTAGTAAAAATAAAAATAAAATATCCATATAAAACAAGACCTAGGTGGCTAGGTAGTGTTATTAGCACTAGATTTGAGAAGTCCCTATACAAAATATAAAACCTGAAAAAATCTAGCTCCAATTAATCATCATAATAAGGCCACCAAACAAGATCCTAGACCCAATGATAAAAAATACAACAAATTACAATGTTTTTGTGATATATTTTTTTAAATATTAAAAGGTAAACTATAAAATTTAAATTGAAACAATAGATTTAACTTTAAAAATCAAAACAAGACACTAATTTTGAAATAACGAATGAGTTTCTTTTGGTTACTCTGAGTTGCGCAAAATATCAAATTATTAAAAAAAAAAAAACAGAGGCGGACAAGCTCATGTTTTTTACGAACTCGGTTCGATAGTTCAGATAAAATAGTACGAACGGGACAAAAATCTAAACCAGCTACCTTTCCTTGTTGTAATGTATCCTCGAAATCTATAACAACAATCTGTTTCGTTTCTTTACACACATTGATAATAACAAAATAAAAATGCCAAACCCTCCATGGAGCTGCAGAGTACATCAAAATTATAACCAAGAACAAGAAAAAGAAATTAAAGTATTGGACTTTCTTCAGGGGTGTAAAAAAAATATGAAATTGAGATTTAAGTTTAAGGCGAAGAGGGAGGAAATTGACCAGAGCCCGGCCACGGCGGCGGCGGATAACCTGATGGGTCATCCTGGTTTTGATTTCCCGGTTGCCGAAAATTTAAATAACCAGATTGTTGGTTCGGGAAAAGCAGGGGATATGAAGGCAATGCTGAAGTATTATCTGAAGAAGTAGCGAGTCTCGATGAAGAAGAAGAGGCCAACGTTTGCGAATGTGGAGAAGCCATTGAGGAGGAATAAAACATTTGGTCTAGCAAATTTGTCGGTTCTTGTTGTTGTAAATTGAAATCAGAATTACTTTGAAGCAACTGCGAGTAATCCCAATAATCTCTTGCATTAAAATCGGTCGGTTGAAACGAAGGTTGAGGTTGGACGAAAGACTGTGGGCGGGAGAATATTGGAGTTGCAGATGGGAAACGAATTAAGGGAGGAGTCGATATGTTGGCCAACGGAGTTGAAGGTCGAGCTTGTTGAGGAGGTGGTAGCAAACTGACATTTTCAGGGAAGTTGAGTTTGGCTCGGTTGCCTCTAAACCTCAAGGCAGCTTCGTCGTAAGCTCTAGCAGCGCCTTCAGCTGTGTCGAATGTTCCTAGCCAAACTCTAGCCGCTTTATGTGGATCTCTTATTTCTGCAGCCCATTTTCCCCATGGTCTCTGTCTCACACCTCTGTATCTTCTTCTTCTCTCCCCTGTTTCTTCGTATTGCGTTGTTTCCGTTGCCGGATTTTCTTGGGTGGTTGTGGTGGCTGGAATGGATCGTGGGGTGGCGGAAGTTGGTGTCTCAGCTTCTTCTTTCACTGTGGATAAACATATGAAAAAATAGATATTACATACATGGAATAACACAATATATAGCATAAAATAGGTATTTATAAACCAAAATTTGAATTCGACGAAAACATAGTTTAAAGATTTTTTTTTACAAGCTAGCATATGTGTGTGTGTGTGTGTGTGTGTTAAATAAACAAAGTCAGAAACTCGTCGAGGGAGTTAGATTGTTGAAATACGTGTAAGCTGACTCGTACCAACCAGAAGAAAAGAAATATACAAAAATAAGAAGAAGAAGAAGTTATTCTGATTATTCGAACACTTGGATTTATTTTCTGATGATATTAACTTAACAAAGTTTTATCGCTAGCTAAAAGCTATGCAATCCTAGTCATTTAGGAGATACAGGTGGAGTTATAATAAAACAAGGTAATTTGGAATTTAGATGTTTGAATAATTCCATGAAATTGAGAAGAAATTAAATCAAATGAAACTAATTACCAGCTATGGTGGGAGACGACTGATCCCCAAAGCCTGTAAGACTGTAAGCCCTTTGATAGTGTTCAGGAATTTGATTAACACTTTCTTCTTGATCACGTCCCCTTTTCTGTCCGGCCATGGAGCCGGAGCTAGAAGAAGAATAAGCAGAAGAAGGAGAATTCGCTGAATAAATCCCGGGAAAGGACGACGTAACAGCACCGCTAAAATCGTGCCTATAATTACCTAACTCTGGAGATCCCTGGCCGGAGACAACATGCGTCAAAGCAGTGACCATGGCTGACATCTCTCTCGAGCGACTGTACCCCGAATAAATCGGTGGTTGTGTTGGGATGGCTTGTTGAGGTGGCAATATTCTTTGATCGGTGGTTGTCGTAGTGGTGGTGGTGGCATCATCTGCCGCCGCCCGAAATTTGACATAGTCACCGATATCTGATGGGTCCGCCACCTTTAACAAGCACATGAAAGTATCCAGCTCAACCTGGAGGGAGGGAGGGAGATGTTATAAAACTAAGAAGGACCCAGGTGGTAAATTTACGAAATAGGAAGACCTCTTTTGAAGGTTGCTTTCAAGGAAGGCTTATATAGGAGAGATTTAGAATGAGGATTGTACTTTAGCTAGCCGCCAACGCTACAGTGGATGCTGTAGTAACGCACGATTGCCACCTTTGTGAATTTGTTTAGATACGAGAATAGTAGCTATAGATAGCTAGCGATCGGGTTCAATTAATCGGAGGTCGATCTCTTTAATATTGTTATTAAAAGGGGAGAAAGTATTACAAGAGATGTATACGAGAATAGTTGCTATAGATAGCTAGCGATCGGGTTCAATTAATCGGAGGTCGATCTCTTTTATATTGTTATTAAAAGGGGGAGAAAGTATTACAAGAGATGTATAGTTAAGTAGAGGCCGAATCTGGGCTTATATGTTCACACCTTCGGGTTGACTGGTTATGTCTATGTTGTCTGTCTCTGTGTGTGTCCATCGGCTCTTCACGGTCACCAAAAGAAGGTCGGTTTTAGTGTGTGAGAGAGAAATGAGGAGATCATGTTTGAATTGTGTTGTTGCTCTTTACCTTAATTTATTGTTTTTTATACCGACATGACTCATGTCTCATGCGGGGTTATGTTAGTAACTTGGGCTTTTACGAAACTTACTCATTGTATTTGTGGATAAGCCAGAATTTAGAAATGGGCTTTCTCAAGTGGTAACTTGGCCTTCAAGCTGGTTCATTTATCTCAAAAATTTGTTTGAAAAATCTCTTGGACAAGTGGGTGTTAGTGTCCATGTGATTGAATCCTTATCGATTAAGTTTAGGTAGTGGCTACTATATCCTAAAACTCATTTATTACATCATATTTTCTATATTAATTATTATACCTTGTGTGTGTATATTACAGAAAATAGGGTGTAGTTCGCCCCATCCTTAAGTTTAAGGATGATAATTTCAAATTAAACTGTAGGTGTGTGAAATATATTGAATTACACTTGGTAAATATTAATTAGTTTTATTAGATGTAAGTGTAATTTTATCTCTACATATACTTATGTTTATCAAATTAACCTAGTTATATGTATTAGTATATAAACCCTAAACATTTCATTCATGAAGATTAAGGCTTTTGAGTTTGGAAGAGTGATATATAATTGACTTGAAGGTTTGGAGTTTATCTTGAGATGCGCCCGGTCCAAAGCCGCTCACGAGCAAAGCACGGACGAACACCACGTGCCAGTCACGAGCTTAATCAACGTGAGACCTACCAGCCTAGCGGGTAGAGTTAGTAAGGTAGCGAGCAGAGAACAAGACAATTATCGTCCAAACCTGGCCGAGCACAGACCTTACTTGCCCGACCAGGGGGTCATGCCCGGGAATCACACTTTTCATCATCAGACTTGCACCACATCGCCAAACAGAATCATGTTCGCCCGAGTAAGTATCTAGCAAGGGAATTTCAGAGACTTACTCTCCAAAACTGGTCAAAGGTTTCCTTATCCGAGCAAAGCACTTGCCTTTATCTACTCCGACATTTTCCCGACCAAAAGAGTTTAGATATTTAATCTTATCGAAATCTCATTAACTAAAAAATAGGATTTCTTACCAATAATATGTTGGTAGCAAACAAAGAATTGAATGATGAATCGAATAGTTATGCATCCATTCCATCCAGGGAGCTTATGTTTCATAAATTTGGGAAAGAGAAAGACCCTAACATTGTTCAACTCATGACCTACACCACACCAGAATTTCCAAGTTTTTACTTTTTATAGCTGACTTGTGCAAAGAGTAATTTATTATGGACGAAACACATACTCAGGCCACCTAATTAGTTTTTAAGACGTTGCAGTTAAATACCAAACTCAAAAATTATGCAATAGTTGGAATTTGTAGATATTTAACAAAAATTCTAATTGTTGTCAAAATAAAATAAAATTGGGCATATAGATTGATGTCTAGATTGTGATGAGCGAAGTAAAAGGGCATATTTGCATAATTTCATATTATGTCCATCCCAATTGAGGTGGTATTATAATTCATTAATTACTACTATATAATTTTGGTTAGTTTTAATACATTTTTTTTTGGATATTTTTATATATTTTTACTTATCAAATATTGATTGAAATTACTTCAGATTGAATTTGGCTTCATCATGGAAGGAGTGCAGATTAATTAATTGTTCAAAAAAAAAAAAAGGTTCGTTGAATGAACTTGGAAAGGTCTCTTTTACTTAAATGTTGCGATATACTCCCTTCGTTCCGGACAAATAGTCAACTATTTTATTTTGAGATGTTTTACTTAAAAAATCATTTTAAAAAATGAAGGTATAAAAATATCATTTTATTATGGTTTAATTAATTATTTGGTCATTTGAGTTGTCCAGAATTTTTTGTTTGGTCCTAACATTAAAAAAAATAGTTTAGTCCTACATGTTGCATTTTGTTGTTAGATTCCCCCTTCTCCCCGTTAGGGTTATATTTGCCGTCAAGTTTTTCTGAAAATGACCAAACACTTTTCTCCCTTAACATAAGTGCCCTTACCTTTGTGGGATTGATCAAATACAACCATTTGACCCGGTGGCTAAACATTTATAGCCTTTGACTAGCCAAAGAAGGGATGTGACGAAACAACCCCTGGTACATGCCTTGGTCGACCTTGGTCGTCAAGTGGTCGACTAGTCGACCATGAATAAATTTTGAGCAATAATATTTTTTAATTACATATACACTGGTTTATTAGATAAACCTCTTGACGACCACTGGCTGAGAAAAAAATACGTATACAACACGAGTGAAAGTGAAAATACACTTAGTTTATTTCATTGTGGTATAACAGAGCCTTGTCTATCTAGACCCTCTCATTGACGACCATTGATAAACCATTTGATTTCGATTAAAAGCTCAGGAGCTCTCAATTATTCAAAACCCTAACTTGTTGGTGATCATCAATTCACAACCAGGTAAATCTCACATCGCTTTTTCGCTTAGGGTTTTAGTGTTGTAGTTACGGTCGATCATTTTTGACGACCCTAACTTTTAAAACATTTAAAATGACCATGACGACTTGAAATAAACATGAATACTTGTTTATATTGAATTGTATTGCTATGTTCATGTTCTTATTTTTGTTTATCACTTTGCCATGTAGTTGGTCTATTAAGGCAAAAATGATTTTATTTTCTCTTTAATGCATCTGGTTTATCAATAAACCATGTTAGTAAACCATATGTAATTTCATATGATCAATTGAAATAAACATGAACACTTGTCCAAAATTGATTTTTTTTTTGCTATATTCAGGTTTATGATTCTGTTTATCAGTTTGCCATGTAGTTGGTTTGTTAAGACAATTTTTTTTTTTATTTTCTCTTGAATGCATCTGGTTCATCAATAAACCATGTACTTGGGTTTTTGTTTAAGGTTAGAAAACCATGTGTTTTATAACCTGATATATGAAGTAAACCTTGTTTTAATAGTCGTATATTATAGTTCTTTTTTTTAATGTTTAATTTATATTTCTATTACAGATGACATATATTGTTTCACGGGATGATTGGTACAAATGCAAGGTTACTATAAGATGCAATTTGTTAATATTAGATGAGGTATATAAAGCATTAGATCGTGCACACAAAACCATATTCAGGAAATCAGCTTTTGGTAAATTGTATAGGATGAGAAAAAATATTAATAGGAGCAATGTGCTGATTCATGTTTTGGCACTTTTTAGGATTGAGTCACCTAGAGACAATAAAAATGAAATATGGTTCTATATAGGTGGAAAAAAGTTAGATTTTCTTTATCAGACTACACCTTAATCACATGTTTAAAACCTGGATTATTGGAAGATTATGCCCCTGAAATCCCTGCAACCAAGGAACTAGTAGAGAAATATATTCCTGGACTAAGAGGAAAAACAGTGAAGCCTGAGCAGTTAAGGCAAATATTTAGAGAGGTAATTGACATGGATGATGATACGAGAACGGATGACCCCAAGATCTCCTAGAAAGGTTTTACGATGAATGACTCCGCGACCCAACGCCTTCGAGATGACGCGAACCTTGGAATTGTGAATGACGCCACAATTGGGATGACTCTCCAACTGATAAGTCGAATTCAATTATAAACAACGAATCCACGAAGTTTATAATCCGAGCTTCCAATCCAGGACACTCAAATAAGAACACAATTTTCTAACCAGAAAATCAACTCACTTTTATTAATCAAAATTCTCTCTCAAAACAATGTTTAAGAATGCCTTTTTATAGGCTTACAAAATAAATCATAATTCTTGTAGGACAAGATAACTAAATAAAAGGAAACTCTTAAAGCCTAAACTTTAGGAACAAGAAACCTAAATAAAAGGAAACACTAAATAAAAATACCCAAACAGTAAAACATGAAAATAAAACAAAACGGAAGCTTTCTGGAGACCTTGCGGTTGCAAGGCTGTAGACCCCTTGCGGCCGCAAGCTTCACAGCTTCTCCGAATTTGCTGACTTGCCACTTTGACCCCCTGAAGTATCCAAACAGTTTTCCCAGCTTCAAAACTTGCCTACAAGTTGCCAAACTTAACAAATAGATCCCCCAAATCTTAGAAACACTTTTATGGCTTGTCAATATCATATCAGATGATAAGCTGAAGATTGGTCTTGCACTTGTTTGGGAGTATGTGTTGAGGGGTGCATCACCTAATACTGGTATTGAAATGGGTGTTTTGAGTATAGTTGAGAACTTGGATTTGTTCAATAAATATCCATGGAGAAGAAAGTCCTATACCCACATGCTCAATTCAGTGATGAAGATGGCTAGTTCTGGTGCTAAGACTTCTGTATGCAACGACTTTTCGTTGGCATTACAGGTAACCATTTATAGCTGATTTTTATATTAAATGGTTAGATGATTTTTTCAATTTGATATGCTTCTAATATGTAACATTTTAAAAATGCAGGTTTGGGTATTTGAGTTGTTCCAGGGTTTTCCTGGATTTAAAAAACAATATGGGCTATCAAAAATCAACAATGAAGTGCCCAAAATACCTAGAATGTGCGATTGGAAGTCATGCCAAAATCCAAGCTATGAGGAAATCATGGAGATATTGGATAACCCAAGGGTAAATGTAGAGTTTGATTAATAAAGTTGTTGTGTTATTTAGTTATTTTATAAATAGTAGAGTGCCCAATATAGTTTATTTATTAATGAAGTTAGTATTTTGCTCAATTGACAGGATGAAGTGCTTGTTCCACTGATCCCCACCGAAGCCAAAAAACAAAAGCGCTATGTTGTTGAGTATGAGTGTTTGTTTGGCGCTGATTGGAGCACATCCTTCCATGTTGAGGCTGACATGTTGAAGATGAAAGCCGTCGGTCCCCACCATGCATCCCCTCCCGACAACATCCCTCTCCCTCTCCCATTGTGACTAGCACTAGCACTAGCAACACCAGCACTCCTCATATCAACGCAATTTTTGATTTATTGCATAAGATGGACCAGAAGATTGACCATATGGACCAAAAGATTGACCATCTTAGGATTGAAGTGGTAAAGTATTTAACCTTTTGGTTTTGAGTAATTTGTTGACATATTAATTAGTTTATACTTACCTAAACTTGCTTACCTACTTGAATTGACAGGATGATCTAAAAACAAGTTTAGGTCTTGCTCGAGAACAAGTATCACCCCCAGCTTGACATGGACTCCTACCTGTTACTCTTCTCCTACTTTTCCAAGTTTTGCTGCCTTTTCCAGAATCCCAAATGCCAATCCCACCATGTCTACTACTCCCCCTACCACCACTCTCATCTCCACTTCTACTGCACCTACCACCACCACTCCCACCATCTCTACTACTTCCCATACGACCACTCCCATCTCCACTACTATTGCCCCTACCACCACCACCACTCCCACCATCTCTACTACTCCCCCTACCACCACTCCCATCTCCACTACTCTCCCTACAACCACCACTCCCATCATCTCCACTACTCTCCCTACAACAACCACTCCCATCATCTTTACTACTCCTCCTACCACCACTTTCATCTCCACTACTCTACCTACCACCACCACTCCCACCATATCTACTACTCCCCCTACCACCACTTTCATCTCCACTACTCTCCCTACCACCACCACTCTCACCATCTCTACTATTCCCCCTACCACCAATCCCATCATCTCCACTACTATTGCGATGAAGAGTGAAAGTGTCTTCCAAAGGAAGACCAGAAAAAGAAGTGAAAAAGTGAAAGGGGTGTTGGAAGATTTGGAAGATATTTTGGAAGAAGTATCTGCATTTGAAGCATGTAAAGATGCTGAGGATAAGCAGGGAAAAATAGAATAGGTTAAGGGTAGGAAAAGGAAATGTCTTCTTGGTATTGAGACTGACAATATTTTGGAATCGAACAAAAAGAGGGGGAGAAAAGCATCTGCACAAATCTCTTCTCCTTACATCACGCCTGCGCCGAAACCTGATCCTAAACTTGTTTAACCTAATCATTCAGTTGTATACTTTGGTATTGGTAGAGACTATGTTCTGTTGTTGTAATTGATACTTGAAATTTGGAACAAAGTATGTTATGTTGTAATTGCAAACACAATTCTTTCTTATTATGTTGGTTTATTCAACTGGTTTATGTTGGTTTTTGTTTATGTGTGTGGTTTGACAGGTTTTTTTTGATAAACCATGTTGATATAAACTGGTTTATCAACTGGTTTATTGATAAACCATTGATAAACGAAGTAGGTTTTGTGTTATAATTTGGTTTGAAGTGTCAAAAATGGTTTTTCTTTTGAAAATGCACATGGTTTATCAACTGGTTTATTGATAAACCATTTATAAACCATATTCACATATTGGTTTATAAAACTGGTTTAAGAAACTGGTTTATTGAACTGGTTTATCAACTTTTTTATTGATAAATCACTGATAAACCAGATAGGCTTTATGTTATAATTTGGGTTGAAGTGTCAAAAATGGGTTTTCCTTTGAAAATGCACCTAGTTTATCAGCTGGTTTATTGATAAACCATTGATAAACCATGTTCACAGAATGGTTTATGAAACTGGTTTAAGAAACTGATTTATTGAACTGATTTATCAACTGGTTTATTGATAAACCATTGATAAACCAGGTAGGTTTTATGTTATAATTTGGTTTGAAGTGTCAAAAATGGTTTTTCCTTTGAAAATGCACATGGTTTATCAGCTGGTTTATTGATAAACCATGTTCACAGATTGGTTTATGAAACTGGTTTATCAACTGGTTTATTAATAAACCATTGATAAACCAGGTAGGTTTTATGTTATAATTTGGTTTGAAGTGTAAAAAATGGTTTTTCCTTTGAAAATGCACATGATTTATCAGTTGGTTTATTGATAAACCATGTTCACAGATTTGTTTATGAAACTGGTTTAAGAAACTGGTTTATTGAACTGGTTTATCAACTAGTTTATTGATAAACCAGGTAGGTTTTATGTTATAATTTGGTTTAAGTGTCAAAAATGGTTTTTCCTTTGAAAATACACATGGTTTATCAGCTGGTTTATTGATAAACCATGTTCACAGATTGGTTTATGAAACTGGTTTATGAAAATGGTTTATTGACCTGGTTTATCAACTGGTTTATTGATAAACCATTGATAAACCTGGTAGGTTTTATGTTATAATTTGGTTTGAAGTGTCAAAAATGGTTTTTCCTTTGAAAATGCACATGGTTTATCAACTGGTTTATTGATAAACCATTGATAAACACAGAAAAATTGTTCCTGCAGCATGTGTTAGTAGAATAGTATATGAGTTAAACTTGTTACATTTAAAATTTAAGTACACCAAATGTAATGAGTTTGATGGATAGATAGAGTTGCTAGTGTGTCTCAAAAACACTTCAATCTTGTGCAGTATTTTCATCAGAAGATTCTTCATTTGCAACTTCAGCAGCTTGTTATGTAGCTCTTCCTAGGTGTTTAGTTGCAAAGCCTAATCTCTGTTTTAGGCCTGAGATTTTCTCTTTGTAACCTGCAGCCTTTGCTTCAGCTTTTTCAACTCTTGCCTTTTGCTTTAGTTCTGCTTCTTTGAGTGCTAAGGCTTCTGCTTTTAACTCAGCTCTTTGTTTCTCTTCCTCCTCCTTGAATGTTTAAAGTCCAGTAGACTCACCTGTAGCATATGCAGCTTGAACTGCAACAGATATGGAGTCTTGTATGGAGGGTAGAAGAGCTTGAATCTGTATCTGAAAACCTTGAACCTGTTGGTTCATCTGCTGTTGTACTTCCTGAATTTGTTGATTCAACTGCTGGTTCATGTCCTTGAGATCTTCTTTGATGTGCAGCTGAGTAATTCTTACAATATCTAGTGCTTCATAGTAAGTAGCACCTTCAGGAAAGAGATTACCATGAGCAAAGCATGGGTGAAGTGAAGTAGGAGAAGGAGTAGCTTGGTGGTGGAGCAGCTGTTGAAGTTGTAGGAGCAGCGATCTATGTAGGTGAGGAAAAGGGGGTGTCATCAGGGAATACTGTTTTCTTCCCAGTAGGCTGAAGAATAGCTAGTTTAACAGTAGCTTTATATATCTTCCTTAGCCTATAAGCATGAATATGGGTTGAAAAGGCTGGACAGTTTATGTAGCTGCTTTTGATGTAGTCTTTGGAGGCACAAATTCTTCTGAGGATGAACTGTCTTTAGTAGATGTAGATGAAGAAGATGAAGTTGAATCAGTAGAAGTGGTTTCATCAGCTGCTTCTTGACTTTCCCAACTGGGAGTAGATGGAGTCATGGGGATTTTGATTTTTTTCAGGTCAAGATCAGATGGAGATGGTGACTTGGTATGATCTGCTGTTGGAAAAATCATGGAGATGGGTTGAGCTCTAACGGGTGAAGGAGAAGCATGTGGAGATGGGGTTTTATGTGGTTCAGGAGATGGCTGGGTAGAGGTAGAAGCTCCTGCTACCTTTGTGGATCTGTTTTCTAAGAGAGACAGATACTTAGCAGTAGCCATATCTGTTGATGTGTGAATGTACTCCATGGATTGATCATGAATCAATTTAAGCATGTTTGGATTGATGTTAGGCATACTTCCATATACTTGATCCAGTAGATCATCTTCAGTGACTTCTCTTCCTACTAAATAAGGATCATCTGCTGTTGGCATTGGTAGCTTGTAAGCAACATTGAAGATATCCCATACTTTCCTCACCAGCTCATCCTGCACAAATCTGTCTTGGGCATGGTAGAAGACATTCCATTGAAGAGGCATATGGTCAAAATATTTACCATAATTTAAATGAATGACCTCTTTTGAGTTCATTTCTTCAGAAGGTTTGTGGTATGGGACATGTTGCTTCGCTTTCTGTTGTCATCCACATATTTGAAGAGAGGAACATTTGGTTTTGCTTCCTTATTTTCTTCATGAAAGGAGAGAAGGGCTTGAATGAAGTATGGAAGGTGATCAATTGGAAATACCCAATTTTCAGGTATGGGAGTAGGATTTATAAGGTAGGGAGAGTGTTTGGGATGATAGGTTGGATTAAAGATAGGAGGGAAGTAAGGCTTCTGCTGTTTCCTAGATCCGTACAAGCGGCAGTGTGGATTGAAGGTTGGAAGGTTCAGCGTTTGGGGGAAAAGGAATAACGGTTTCAGGGTTCAGATCAGCAGATGCTCTTTTCTTCTTCCTTGAGTAACTTCTGCCAACATGACTGGAAGAAGCACCAACAACAGGTGCGGATGCTGTAGCTTCTACAGTTGCATTTGATTCCTCTTCAATCTCTTCCTCCTCCCTTATAACAAGGTGCCTTTATTTCTTCCTTTCTTCTCTTGCAGAAGCAGGTGGAACATACTTGCTGGACTTTGTAGCCCAAGTTAGATCAGTACAACCAAACTTTCTTCCTGTCCAATCATAAACCACTTCACCAACAGCAACACTCTGTATCACAGCTTTATTTTTTCTAAGAAAATGGGTGATGATGAGGTGATGAGTCAACCTGGGTTTGTTGGGATGCTTCATGTGCTTTGTGATGTTGTCAAATACAAACTCCACCGTAACAGCCCAGCTTGATGTCTTCACCAATTACAATTGCAGACATCAGCTTCAATTGGACTTCAGTGATTTTATCCTTTGCCCCAGATTTGATAATCAAGCACTTGTCCAGAACAGCAGCTAAGGCATAGTGCAGAGGCATGAACATGTTCTTCTTCCTGTTAGCAGCTACAGCAGGTTCAGGAATACTTCCTAACATGATAGCCCATCCACTTGAAACGTTTTTCTTTGTAATTTCTTTATGGAGGCACATGCTGTTTTGAGCTTTGGAAAAGCAGCAAGAATGGTTTGGGCATCAAACACAATACTGGTGCCATTAATGTTTCCAGTAAGAGAGTGGGGAATGTTTTGGGTAGGATTCATCTGCTGGAAGAAGAGTTCAGTGAGGGTTTGACTGTAATCGTTGGTGTTGAAGGTCAGAAGAGGAAGAACACCAGAATTGTCGAGAAGGGTGACTACGTCGCTTCCAAGACCATCTCTATTGAGAACAGCAACATCAAGAAGACAACCAAATTCTGTTTTGTCCGCCATTGTACATGTGCTGTGCTGTGTGAGCAGAAATTAGGGTTTTAGCGAAGAGGATGAAGTGCAGGTGAAGGAAGAGAGAAACTTTTGGAGGTTTAAGCTTTTTGAAAATTGTCAAGTTTTCAAATAAGATAGTGTACATTTAATGTTTTGGCTATTCAACCGCCATTTGTCTATTCAACTTCCATTTGGCGAAACGGTATAATGAACTACGATGGACCATTATAACATGAAAACACGCTACACCTATTGGCGAAACAGTATAATGAATTACGATGGACCATTATAACATGAAAACACGCTACACCTATTGGCGAAACGGTATAATGAGCTACGATGGACCATTATAACATGAAAACACGCTACACCTATTGGCGAAACGGTATAATGAGCTACGATGGACCATTATAACATGAGAACACACTACACATTTTGCGAAACGGTATAATGAACTACGATGGACCATTATAACATGAAAACACGCTACACCTATTGGCGAAACGGTATAATGAACTACGATGGACCATTATAACATGAAAACACGCTACACCTATTGGCGAAACGGTATAATGAGCTACGATGGACCATTATAACATGAAAACACGCTACACCTATTCGCGAAATGGTATAATTTAACTTAACTTAACTTAACTTAACTCAACTGAACGTAACGTAACGTAACTTAACTTAACTTAATTTAACTCAACTGAACGTAACGTAACGTAACTTAACTTAACTTAACTCAACTGAACGTAACGTAACTTAACTTAACTTAACTCAACTCAATTGAATGTAACGTAAATGTAACGTTACTTAACTTAACTTAACTTAACTTAACTTAACTTAACTTAACTTAACTTAACTTAACGTAACTGACGTAACGTAACGTAACTTAACTTAACTTAACTCAATTGAACGTAACGTAACGTAACTTAACTTAGCGTAACGTAACTTAACTTAACTTAACTTAACTCAACTGAATGTAACGCTTAACGCGAACGCTTAACTTAACTTAACTTAACTTAACTTAACGTAACTTAACTTAACTTAACTTAACTTAACTTAACTTAACTTAACGTAATGTAACTTAACTTAACTTAACTTAACTTAATTTAACTTAACTTAACTCAATTGAACGTAACGTTACTTAACTTAACTTAACTTAACTTAATTTAACTTAACTTAACTCAACTGAACGTAACGTAACGTAACGCTTAACTTAACTCAATGAACGTAACGTACATTACTTTAACTTAACATAACTTAACTTAACGTAACGTAACATAACTTAACTTAACTTAATTTAACTTAACTTAACTCAACTAAACGTAACGTAACGTAACGTAACTTAACTTAACTAAGCTTAACTTAACTTAACTCAATTAAACGTAACGTAACATAACATAACATAACTTAACTTAACTTAACTTAACTCAACTTAACTCAACTGAACGTAACGTAACATAACTTAACTTAACTCAATGTAACGTAACGTAACGCAACGTAACGTAACTTAACTTAACCACGATTACACCTATAGCATCTGCACCTGCAGCTGGTGCTTCTTCCAGTCATGTTGGCAAAAGTTACTCAAGGAAAGAGAAAAGAGCAGCTGCTAATCTCAATGGAATGCAATCAAAACAAGTCACCAGCTTCTAAATGCTAATGAACCAGCAGTAGAATCAACAAATTCAGAGAAACAAAGAGCTGATAAACTAGTTGAGTAAATAAGTTTCATAAACCAGTTAACTGTCAATAACCTAGGTGCATTTTCAAGCCAAAACCATTTTTTACTTAGGAAACCAAATTACAACATAAATATACGGTTTGCAAACCAGTTGAAATAAATATGATATTACACATTAATAACACTGAAGCTAAACTTAAATTAAATATAAATTACTCTGAACATAGAAATCTGAAAATTCTTAAATTAAAAATTAATAACAATCTGAAATCTAAACTTAAATGGTCCATGAAATCAGAAAACTGAAAATGTTTTTAAACATTTGATTGTCTATTAGAAGTAGGTTGTCTATCAGAAGTAAGTGTTTGATTTCTACATGAAATTCAATTGTGCCCTACTTCTCCACATTTATTGCATCTTTGTCTTTTGCGAAACTCTCCGATCGATGGAATTCTCGATGTTCGCGACGCCCAAATGTGGTCGAATTCGTGGCAAGACATCATTGCCTTAATTGCATCTGGCATGTCCCATTCCTCTTCATTAGGTGCTGGGAAGATGTTACATGAATATGCCATTCTCCAAGACGATGTTGTATAGAATGATGAGCACAATGGGTACACTGAAAAACGTCTCTTGATGCAAACTGCAACTGCGTGCTCGCATGGTACATGGTTCAATTGAAACCTTTGGCAAGTGCAAGTATGTTTATCAAAATCCACTGTGGAATGCTTATTACCACCCCTCACCACATACATGGACTGATTGATGGCTTCAATAACCGTATACTTCTTGGCCATCTCTCTGGTTTTGGCTAGTTTTACTTCCATTACCGGGGTTAAAACAGTTGGAGACCATGAAGCTGACTCGCACCTCTCACAAAACCATTTCTGCAACATTTTTCCAATACTTTGAAACAAGGAAAGTATAGGAGTCTTTCGAGCTTCCTTGAACACTGAGTTGAGAGACTCCACATTGTTTGAAGTCATGATATTGTAACGGTTTCCTTTGCAATGTGACCTTGCCCAAGTTTCAAATTTTGTCTCACTAAGATATTTCCAACCATTCTTATCGGTTTTTGAATTTGAGACATATGCGTGTTGAACTCTTCTATGGTATAAGCCTCGCCTCTCATAAAAAGGGACATCGTGTCGCTTACGGGTTACAACCCTTAAGTTTCCCTTTATATGATAGATACAATGAGCATGATGTGCACTCTGATAAACATTTTGGACTGCAGTAATAAGACTCCTATGTCTGTCAGAAATGATCACAAGTGATTCATTATCACCTGTTATATCTTTCAACTTCATAAAAAACCAAGTCCATGATGCATCATTTTCAGAATCGACAATACCCTATGCAAGAGGATATATCTGCATATTACCATCTTGACAAGTTGCAATAATCAACGCATTCTATATCTTGCGCTTAAAAATGTTCCATCCACAATCACAACTAGACGCATTGCAGCGTGGAATATGAGAATGCAAGCCCCATACGCCAAGAAGAAGTACTTGAATCTGTGTTCATTATCAAGCTCTAAAGAGTAGATTGTTGATGGATTGACAATTGCAATTGCAAGTTGTGGGCATATGCACTAGCTTTTGTAACTATCCTCACCTGAACCCCGAGTTGTGTTAAGGCATCTTCTCTAGACCTCCTCGCTTTTGGTAGTTTAGTGAAACCCCCAATGTTCTAGACACTTCCGCAATGATTTCCTCCTCTCGGTTGTAACACGTTGTCTCGGTCCTCCAACCTTGGTGAAATGTGTTTCCCAATCATACGTGTTGTCGCTTGCCTATGATCACCATGCACATATTTTGGGGCAACAATGTTGGGGTGTATATTTTGAATCTCAAAATAATCACTTTTGAGTACTTTGTTGCAAACAAACGCCATTTGCAATTATCATCAACACAAACTAAAGTGTACATGTCTTGTTGGATTTTTTGTTTTGAACTCAAACTTATGGTTCAATGCAAGCAAGTGCACAACATCCCGAAGCTCCTTCTTGTTATTGAATACTTGTCCAACATTCAAATCAATCTCTTCCAGTATCACTGCTGTACTTGCAACCGAAGAAGTCCCTAAATTATCGTGAACCGATTGTCTTGATCTCGTTGGCTTCATCTCGTTGTCTTGATTGAACCCATCAAACATCTGCCTCGTGGTGTAGCAAAATCATTAGGGTTATTGGATAAAGGTTCATCTCTCGTTGTCTTCATCTATGTTCTCTTGATCGAACCCATCAAACTGCCTCGACGGTGTGGCAAATTCAAGAGGGTTATTGGGAAAAAAATCTTCATGTTCCATTTCTTCCTCTTCTCCATTGTTTTCATCTTCTCTATTATTTTCCTCTTCTCCATTAGTTTCCATGTCAAAACCAGTTTCATTATTTTCTCCTCGGTTCGAGTCCAAATTTTCCATGATCAAACGGGTAACAAAAAGTGGAGATTGAACCCCTAGTTTGTTAAGGTTCAAGTACCATTCAAAATCTTCATCTTTAGTAATTAAGACGGAAATTTTAAAGCATTTGTCGTTGCCGAGTAAGAAATCTTATCTCTATGTCATCAACTTGGCAAATGGTTTTACTTTACCATATAACTCTTCACATGTACTTTCATTATCGATACCAACTCCTTGGATTCCGCTTTGTCAATAAATTTCCATTTCCATGAGCATCCGACGATGTCGTCTTCAACAAAATGTCCAAAATAAATAACCGAGGGCCAAAAATCTGAAGTCATATCTGCAATATTGAACATAATAAATAAGTACATTCATATACTCAATGTATTCCAATGTTAAAGGAATAAATTGCCTTAACAAACCATGTGCATTTAATAAACCAGTTGATAAACCACGCACTGCTTAAGATCGCAGACAATGACATGGTTTATCTATGGTTTATTAATAAACCAGTTGATAATAAACCATAACCGCTTGATAAACCGTTTGCAAACTTTAACATACACTCAGTTTATCTATGGTTTATCAATAAACCAGTTAAAAACCTGTTTGGTAAAGTTAAAACACATGGTTTATCTATGGTTTATCAATAAACCAGTTTGCAAACCAAGGTGCAAACTGTTTGGTAATAACAAACACTCACGGTTTATCTATGGTTTATCAATAAACCAGCTTGATAAACCAAGGTGCAAATTGGTAACTTTTTATAAACCACGTTTAACATTAATGACATGGTTTATCTATGGTTTATTAATAAACCATTAATAAACCATAATAAACCAAAGTAAGATACTCACTTGGTTTATCTATGGTTTATCAATCATAAACCGCTTGCAAACCAAGGTGCAAACTTGTTGTTTGGTAACCAAAGGTCGGCTAACAAACAACTATCTATGGTTTATCAATAAACCCACCGCAAACTGTAATTTTTTTATAAACCACGCACGCTTAAGGCGATAACAGACAATGACATGGTTTATCTATGGTTTATTAATAAACCAAGAGATACACTAGTTGATAAACCAAACCTCGTTTGGTAAAGTTAATGACACTCACTGTTTATCTATGGTTTATCAATAAACCAGTTGATAAACCAGTTTGCAAACCAAGGTGCAAAGTTTGGTAACCTTTTTCAGTTAACAGACACTCATCTGGTTTATCTATGGTTTATCAATAAACCAGTTGATAAACCAAGGTGCAAACCTGCTGTTTGGTAACTTTTTTATAAACCACAGACCAGTTAAGACTGATAACAGACAATGACATGGTTTATCTATGGTTTATTAATAAACCGTAAGATACACCAGCTTGATAAACCGGATGCAAACATTTATTTGGTAACTGTTAGTTAACATACACTCACCTGGTTTATCTATGGTTTATCAATAAACCAATTGATAAACCAATGTGCAAACCAGCTTCAAACCCGCTTTGGTAACCTTTTTATAAACCACCACTTAACATTGTTAATGACAATGACATGGTTTATCTATGGTTTATTAATAAATCGCTTAGTTGATAAACTAGTAGATACACCAGCTTGATAAACCAAGGCTTTGCAAACTCTGTTTGGTAACCTTTATAAACTATGATTTAACACAACACTCATGGTTTATCTATGGTTTATCAATAAACCAGCTTGATAAACCAGCTTTGCAAACTAATTAGCAATGATTTATTAATCAAAAATGATTTTGGGAAAGCAAAAACATCAGGATTGATAAACCAAGTTATGTGCCAATGTATAAGGTACCAAATTTAAAATGCACATGATTGTCGAATGGACAAACATTTTGAGAAAGACCAGATTTTGGGCCATGGTTGAATTTGTAAAACTAAAATGGATTCAAATGAATGTTTATGGAAACGAACACGAATACTAAGCACACAATTGATGGCCTTGCTTCGATTTGGAAGAGAACTTTTTTGAACTCCACCCACACGACGAGGGAGGGAGTATTCGACGGGGGGGACGAACCCGAATTCTGGCAAGTTAGCACACGCTTGATGGACTTCGAATTTGAGAGAGAACACACTCGATTTCGAATGTTAAGACTTTGAGTAACGATCTAACGAACTTTGTCGAACTCTCGCTACTACCGAGGAGGAGTATTTCGACTGAGGATCATTCGTATACTTCTAAGATACGTATACAAGGTACAAACCAAGACAAAAAAAAGATAAATAAAGGGTAGTTTAGACATTTCACGCTTAAAGTGGCCATATAAGTATTTTTTTTTTTGTTAAAAATGACCAAGTCTTGTTTGACTTGGTCGTTTTTGTAAATGCCCCTTACTTTTATTGAGCTTTTCATGTATAATGTTTTGTTTTTACATACATAAACTTGGTTCTTTCCCGTAAACGTGAAGTTGGATAGAACAAGAGCTTCAAGAACATAT
>CM028378.1:145555639-145651256 GCA_013146195.2 Codonopsis lanceolata | reverse complement strand
GTCTCGCGTGCCTTGACTCCGGCGGCTATAGTACAGACTGACTGGAGGTCAATGCACGTCCCGGGAATATACAGTTTTGGGTCCAGGGCAATGATGACGTCATGAGCAGCGGGAAAGGTAGGATATCCCGGAAGGTTGACATCCAAGCTTGGTGGAATGTCAGTTTCTGGGTCTAGCTTCTTCCGGCTGTCACGCTTTGATTTTGATGTTTTTGCCTGAAAGAAATGCACAAAAAGGGATAAGTGTACCATTAGTCCCTGAACTTTGGCCAAGCACATCATTAGTCCCCAAACTTTCAAAAGTTTCACCACTGACCTAAGTAGACCTTTTTTGCTCATCGGAGGTCCCTAGCCCTAACGCCGTTTGTGTTTTTCCGTTAAGTGAGCATGTGTCTCTCACGTGCAATTGATAAGGACTAAAATGAATTTTTAGAAGAAGGAGGACTCGTTCAGTGTTGGAAAAAAAGCGAAAAGAAAAATAAAGAACAATCCCTCCACCCCCTCCGTAAGTCGATCTCCTTAAGGCGAACTTCTTCTTCCCAGATCCCCCAACCTCCGGCCACCGTCCTCCGGTTTTTCCCTCCTCGCTTGACATTGTTTGTCTGACGCCAATGAGTCACGTTGACTCGCCTCCGACTACCGTCCGCCTCTCCTCCTCTTCCTTTTACTTCTCTCCCTCCTCGTTCTACCGTCGACTCCACCATGTCCCATCACCTCGAGTTCAAAAGGGGATCCGCCTTTGACAAAGTGTTCGACTCATGGAAAATGTCCACCTTAGTCCCGCATCCGACCGCAGTCCGACCTCCTTCCACATCGCTATTACTGCTCGAGCAAATCACTTAAGCTTCCACCGCTTTCGATCCTCGATCTAGATCAAGATCCGATCCAATGGAAGGACTCTTCTTCCATCTATCCGGCGATGATTCAACTAAATTTGGCCTCCAAACACGCAGTTCCCTCTCGTATCGGTTCCATTTCGCTTCCGCTTCCGATGACGAAGTCCATTTAACGCCACGATCGCCGATAAACAACTTCTTCAAGCGGATTTCTAATACTCGAAACGCCTCATCTTTCCTAATTTCACCACCTTTATCATCATTTTTAGAAAGATGGCGATTAAAAACAGAAAACTGGGACCGCCGAAACAAATTCATCAACCGTAATAGCCTTCATCACCACGTGATATCGAGAACTCAAAATCATCATCCTCTTAAAGGCTTCCCAAAGAGCGCTGCTCTCACAAATTCATCGCCGACTGGCGGCGATAGCCGCTATTTCATTAGCGTGAGTAGTCAAGTAAAAGTTCGGGCAAACAATTACATCAAGCCACGTTTTCCTTGTCGCATTTCTCGAATATCGAAACCTAAACTCTTTCGTTATTTTTTATTTTCGCTATGAAGTTGTTGGTGAGAGAGAGAGATGAAGGTTGAACTTGAAATATATTCCTTCACCCGAATTAGAGAACAAGAGTATCAAAATTAGAAATGAGTTGTTTCCACCCGAATTCCTTTCACTTTCTTCCATCCTCCCTCTTTCTTCCTCACTAAATCCACCACTAATTAACCCACCACCGCCACCACCCAGTTCTCCACTGCCGCTTCCGCCACCACCACTCTCGCGAGCTTGATGAGCTGCAACGGCACCATCGCCGGAATTGCCCAGTAGGCCAGGAAGAAGAGATAACATATAACTGATTAGGGAAAAAAATTAGAAATGAAAAAAGAATTTTTTTTAATGATGTTATACTTTGCCCCATACTTTGATGATGTTACACATAACTCCCTTATTTTGTGCATGTGAGAGACACATGCTCACTTAACGGAAAAACACAAACGGCGTTAGAGCTAAGGACCTCCGATGAGCAAAAAAGGCCTTCTTAGGTCAGTGGTGAAACTTTTGAAAGTTTGGGGACTAATGATGTGCTTGGCCAAAGTTCAGGGACTAATGGTACACTTATCCCAATAAAAAATTAGGGCTTTTCACCTCAAGAGCTAAACAAGCAGCGATTTCAAGTTTTTCTGAGATATATTGAAAATTTTCAGAATGAAAACTTGAAACCCTAGAATGTTTAGTTTAATCAATCCATAGAAATGTATAACAGAAGTTTTTCAAGAGAGTAAACATTAAAAGCATATAAACGACTGTTAGTTTCTAGGTTTTTAAGAACAACAATGGCGAATACTGTAAGAAACTCGAAAGTGACCGTTTGTATTCCAAAACAATTTAGGTTATAAAATGAAATGTGAAACAGTAAACAATAAATTTCAAGTAGTAGAGAAGATCGTACCATTGATGTTGATGAGAAGAAGAAACAAGAAGATTTTTGGAATGAAGAAAGCAGTTACACAGATAGAGAGAGTTTGAATAGAGAGAGAAATATTTTAGACAAAGGGGTTTCGTAAAGTTTTGGAAAAGGCGGTTCAAGGTCTATTTAAAGAAAAATTTTGCGCAAAAGCGGGAACTTAAGATATTTTCTAAGTACCAAATTTTATCCTTGACCCCCTTTATTGCTTTAGAAACCTCTTTAATAAAAATAGACTAAGTAAAGATACTAACCTTTAAGTCTTCCGCTCAAGGGAAACTTACGTCTTTCGGTAAGTCTAAAACTAAGTCTACATGTATGAAAGAAAAGTAATAAAACTTTGAAATTAAGCAGTAGGATCAATCATACCAAGATTTCTCCTTAAATAAGCAAACCTGGTGGCATCCAGTGGCTTTGTGAGAATGTCAGCCAATTGATGCTCAGTTGGAACATATTCCAGACTGATGTTACCTTTCTCCACATGATCTTTGAGGAAGTGATAACGGATATCAATGTGCTTTGTCTTCGAGTGCATCACTGGATTTTTGGAGACTGAAATTGCTGATGTGTTGTCACACATAATTGGACAATTTGCAGTCTTGATGTTGTAGTCCACTAGTTGTTGCTTCATCCATAGGAGTTGAGAGCAACAGCTGCTGGCAGCAATGTATTCTGCCTCTGTGGTTGAGTTTGCAACTGAACCTTGTTTCTTGCAAGACCATGAGACAAGTCTATTTCCAAGGAATTGACAAGTCCCACTGGTGCTTCTTCTGCTCACTTTGCAGGCTGCATAATCTGCATCTGAGTATCCAACTAAATCGAAATTGTTGTGTTTGGAATACCAGATGCCTAGATTTGTTGTTGTTGAAACATATCGGATGATACGTTTGGCAGCAAGCAAATGTGATTCCTTTGGATCTGCCTGAAATCTTGCACAAACACAAACAGCAAACATAATGTCAGGTCTACTGGCAGTAAGGTAAAGAAGTGAACCTATGATTCCTCGGTACTTGGTCATGTTCTCTTGCTTTCCCTTTTCATCTTTATCAAGATGGCAGTCGGTAGACATTGGAGTCTCAAATCCTTTAGCTGAATCAAGACCAAATTTCTTGATTAGTTCCTTTGCATATTTGGTTTGGCTGATGAAGATTCCATCGGAAGTCTGTTGAATCTGCAGTCCTAGAAAGTAGGTAAGTTCACCCATCATGCTCATCTCGAACTTGCTTTTCATCAGCTTCTCGAATCTCTTGCACAGGCTTAGGTTAGTTGATCCAAAGATGATATCGTCCACATAGATTTGTACCAGAAGAGAATGACCTTTGTGCTTGAGGATGAATAAGGTAGTGTCTATCCTTCCTCTCACGAATCCTTGTTCTATTAAGAACTTGGATAGAGTTTCATACCAAGCTTTGGGAGCTTGCTTTAGGCCATAGAGAGCTTTCTTGAGTCGGTAGACATGATCCAGTTTGTCTTGAATAACAAATCCTGGAGGTTGTTCCACGTATACGGTTTCTTGAAGATCACCATTCAGAAAGGCACTCTTTACATCCATCTGATACACTTTGAAGTCCATGAACGAGGCATAGGCTAGAAAGAGTCTGATTGCCTCTAATCTAGCAACAGGAGCAAATGTTTCATCGAAGTCAATTCCTTCTTCCTGTCGGTAGCCTTGAGCAACCAGTCTAGCTTTGTTTCTGGTGACATTTCCATCTTCATCTCTTTTGTTTCTGAATACCCATTTGGTGTCAATAACTGGATGATTAGTCGGCCTTTGAACTAAGCTCCACACCTTCCATCTTTCAAACTGGTTCAGCTCTTCTTGCATAGCTTCGATCCAGTTATGATCTTCGATAGCTTCATCAATCTTCTTTGGTTAGAGTTTAGATACGAATGCATATGCAAACATAGTCTCTTCTCGAACTTTATTCCTCGTACGAACTCCTGTGTTGAGATCACCAATGATTTGAGAAATAGGATGATCTCTTGTTTCAATAATGGTTGGAGGAAGATCACTTCTGGTGGGTTCTTTCCTTAAGAATTCCGGAGTAGGTTGAGAGGGAGATTCACCAAAATCTGGTTCAAAAGAGATAGGATCTTCAAAACCTTCATTTTCTGGTGAACAAGAAGGATGATCTGCAAAGGTGTTTGGGGTAAAACAGAAGAGATGGGTTCGGGTCAACGAAGAGTTGAACCGGCATCGGCAGAGTTCAAGTCCTTGGTGAAGGGTTAGCGATACTGGAAGGGTCTGTAGTTGTCGTTTTCTGATGAGGAGTAGAAGTAGATGTTGTATTTGTACCTGTCTCATCATTATCAGAATCATTAGCAACATTCGGAGCCTTTCTAGGCTCTAACAAGTCATATTCATCAAAAGAAACATGCACAGATTCTAAAATTTTCAAATGAGTTTTACTGAAAATGCGAAATGCTTTTGAATGTTTGGAATACCCCAGAAAAATTCCTTCGTCTGATTTTGCATCAAATTTTCTTCTATATTCTCTTCCATTATGAAGAATAAAACATTTACAGCCGAAGATTTTAAGAAATCCTATATTGGGGCTTTTTTCCTCTCCATATTTCATATGGAGTTTTGTTATGAAACTTGTTTACTGTGGATCATTTTGGGTAAAACATGCGAGTCGACGGCTTCTCCCGTAGTACTTTGGAAGTTTAGCTTCGCCAAAGATTGTTCTTGCTGCTTCAATCATTGTTCTCGTTCTTCCGTTCAGCTACACCATTTTGTTGAGGAGTACCGGCAGCAGAGAAGTTGTGGCCGATCCCATGGTCATCACAGTATCTTTCTACACCATTGTTCTTGAATTCAGTGCCATTGTCTGATCTTATGTCACTAATGTCTTCAAGCTTTTGAGTTTGAAGTCTTCTAAAAAGAGCGGTGACTAGATCATACGTCTCATCTTTTGATGTCATTGTTTCAATCCAGGTGAACCTAGAGTAGTCGTCAACTACTACAAGTGTATACTTGTCTCCAGAAATACTGACTATAGTGATTGGTCCAAAGAGATCCATATGCAGAAGTTGAAGAGGTCTGTTTGTTGACAAGACAGACTTTCTTTTGAAGGAAGACTTGGAAAGTTTTCCTAGTTGGCAAGCTTTACAACTTCTGTCATGGTCGGCAGACACCGTAGGTAAACCTTTGACAAGCCCTTCTTTGGAGAGCTTGGAGAGGTGCTTGAAGTTGAAGTGACTGAGACGCTTGTGCCATAGCCAACTGTTGTCACGAACGTTGTTAGCTACTAGGCAAAGGCTTGAGAATCTCCCTAGAAGATTTAACTCCATGACATAGACGTTTCCTTGTCTATTGCCGGTCAGTATTGTAGAGCAGGATTCACTGTCTTTGATGAGGCACTGGTTGGAGTTTAATTGGCATAGTAATCCTTTGTCGCAGAATTGGGATATACTCAACAGATTGTGCTTTAATCCACTCACTAGAGAGACTTTGTTGATAGAGAGACTTCCTCTAGTGATTGAGCCATATCCAATTGTCTTTCCTCTTGCATTGTCTCCGAAAATAACAGTTGGTCCTTTGGCTTCAGCTATATCTGTAAGTAGACTTCTGTTTCCTGTCATGTGTCTTGAGCAGCCACTGTCCAGGTACCAGATGTCTTTGTTCTCTGATTCTATAGCCATGAAGCATTCCTCACTGAAGCGATCGTATGCTTGTCTCAAGGTTTCCTTTGGATCCTTTTTGAAGGAGTCAAACTGCTGGATGTATGTGTACTTTCTGTTATCTCTTGTGTCTTGGTCTCCTTCCAAGTATTCCACAAGAGCTTCCCACATCTCTTTTGCAGTTGTACATTGAATCACTTGCTGGTATGTGTTTGTGTCTAGAGAGCTAGTAATTATATTAATTGCCTTACTGTCAAGCTCTACCAGTTTTCTGTCGTCCTCTGTCCATTATGATTTTTCTTTGGGAACTTCTGCAGGATTCCCAGCGATGGAGGCTAGAAGGTTGGCCTTCATTGGTACATGTTGTCCTGTAGTAACGCACTTCCATAACATGTTGTCAATAGAGTTCATAAAACGCATTACCTTATCCTTCCATACATCGAAATGGCCTTCGTCCAATATTGGGACGTGGTTCGCATTAGATGTAGGCATCATGTAGAGTGTTTGTGCCATTGGATAGAATCTCTCAAGAGTTTAATCTCGGAAAAACTTGTTTTCAAAGAGTATAGCTCTGATACCAATTGTGGGTCCCAACGGGCACAATAATAAGCTAGAAGGGGGGGGGTGGTTGAATAACTTATTATACACTTAAAAACTTTTAAGTAAGTTCTTTGAAAGGTACTCTCAATCTATTGAAAAGATTGAAGTAGCGGAAGTCTTTCAATAAGGCTGAATCAAGTCTGCCGATAAGGACTACCGGTAGACCTTAACAGTTTACTTAAATATGCTGTAAAGGGTAATGATAACTGAAGTTATAAACAAATCAAAGAGCAGACAAAAGAGTAGACAAACAGTAAAGGAATAAACACAAGTATTTTGGGATGGTTCACACTATAAAGAGTGCTACGTCCACCACCAAGGCAGTCAACCTTGGATTTAAATAGTGCATTATGTTTTCCACTAGATCTATTACAAAGAATATTCCCAATGGATCGTGTACAAAATATTGACTTGTGTTTGGGGGTTAAAGGAATTAAATATCTGTGAAAACAAGATATTTAATTCGTGCAGAAGTATGGTTATTGAATGAATAACAACAAGAAGTAAAACAATAAATGTTGATGCACGACTTCTTGTTGTTGACGAGGACTTCTGGATCTGTTGAGGATCTCTTGAATGCACTGAGTAGTAAGACTTAAAGTTGTAGAGTTTCAGAGCAATTCTTCAAGTGTTCGATTGATCTCTCCCTTCTTCTTTAGTCTTTAATGGCAGTATTTATAGTAGGTGCACTCAAAAGATCCGTTGGAGAAGACGAAGACTTACTGACTCTATTAGGTTGAATGCATTAAATGCATGGGGTCATCAATCGTGAATTTCGCCTTCACGATATAAAGCGAGGGAATGATTACGAGATCTTCTCGAAGTTGGGCAATCTTGATGTCGATCGAGAGTTGTTGCGGCATGTAGGTGACACCGCTTTCCTCGCTTTCACTGTTCAGCCGTGAAAATCTTCCCCGCTTTTCGGAAAGCTGCTTTCGGCGGGTTTGAGGTGTCAGGGAATGTCTCAATTTAAATTCAAACATGGATAAAGATAAATTTAAATTGATCCATTAATCTTTGCTGGACAGGACACGTCAAGATTTGACCAGGTGTACACAAGGTCTGTCGTTTGTAAGGCTTGAGCGAGTCTTCCGGTGAAGCTTGGAAGAGGTCTTCCGCTGAACCTGTAAAGTCCTATAAAAACTATACTTGGCAAAGTTCTATACACAGTTGTCACGCTAATCGATATGCAGCCCGATTAGCCACTGAAGTATAAAACTAGTGTAATGTATGAACATATATAAATCTAATACAAATAAGAATCAACAAACCAAGAACAATGGAAAATCGTTGCGACAGCCAAGAAAGAAAGAGAACGGCAGAGTAGAAACAATTTCGGCAGCCGTGCACGAGCTAGGAGAAACGAGCATAGTCAGGTAAGCCTTTGATCATGAATTGTAATAAATAAAATAAGAAACAAAAAAAAAGGTGTTAACTGATAATGGGTTCTCAAATCTCAATATATTTGTTGATCATATTTTTATATATGGGTGTTTGGACTTTTGTGGAGGGGGGGTTGTGATAGTTTTGTTTGTGGGGCTGTAAAAGAGAGAAAAGAAGTGATAAATCAAAGAGAGAGAAGGAGTGATTAATGAGTTTATATTATGTACATGTGCATGTTTGTGTGTGTGTGTGTGTGTTCAAGTGTGTGTTCGAATGTGTGCTGGTAAGTATTTATTGATTTATATTTAAGTAATACTAGTACTTTTGTCCGTGTCGATGACACGGCGCTAGTTTGAGAATTTATCAATAAATAAAGTGGAAATGAATTAATATTTACTTATAATTTATATAGGGGTAGGATATATGTACACTACACAACAAAAAAGAGAGAAAAACTCAAATACGTAACAAAATAAAACATTTTACTATGATATTTATTTCATAAGAAAATCAATAAATAAATATTTTAATTTTAACTATTGTAAAAATACGAAAAGAAAATTTTATTGAACGAAAACTCAGTCTTCTTCTTCTGGGGGTTCTTACTTAACAACAATGGAAACCAAATTAATAACTTTGTCAAATTTTCCATGAGATGCAATAGCTTTGTCCATTATAAATAAATCTAAGCCAGACATAAATTAAACTGAGATTCAATTGATTACGATAGCAATCAATTAAGAAACTACAATTAAATATTTGTAAAACCGTAAAGGTCAGTTTATTATTAATGAAATACTAAAAGTATTATTTTCTTAAAAAATTGACTTTCAAACGGGGCCTCTTTACCCGAAACGAAGGGATTAATTAAAAATTTGTATACGAAATTGTGGGCCGAACAAAAAAACGCTGGACAAAAATTAAATTGATTAAGTTAATTACGATAACAGTTAAAAAGAAAAATAAATAAATATATCAAATTACAAAATTTATGATTTTTTTTAATTTTTTAAAATTTGTATACGAAATTGCGGGACAAAAAAATTAAATTGATTAAGTTAATTACGATAACAATAAATGTAAAACAATAACGGTAAATGAAGCAGATAATGTGGAAATTAATTAACTGTAAAACAATAACGGTAAAACTGTAAAACCATAAAACAATAACTCTAAAACTGTAAAATCGTAAAATAATAACTGTAAAACAGTTATAGATACAAACGGTTACAGATCTGTGAAATTAAATCCTGGTCAGTGATTGTGTTTGATAAAAACAAATCCTGACCGGTAAATAGCTTTTTGTAAGATTAAATCCTAGCCGGTAATTGTGTTTGGTAAAAATAAATCCTAGCCGGTAAATAGCTTTTTTAACTGTCTGATCTGTTTTATATAATAGATAGTACTGTTAGTCTATTAAGTTGGGGTTTAGATGAATTGAAGGTTATAATGTTCTTTTAAAATGAGTATTTTACAGTCCCAGACAAATTTGTGTGTGTGTGTGTGTATATATATAATAAAGAAAGAAAAAAAATAGTAATATGTTAACACATTTGGTAAGTTACCTGTTGGGAGTTTTAATTAAAGAATTTTAAGAATACTTTTACGATATAATTAATTATTGAGGATTAAGATTTGGTATTAACTTAGAAATTTAATTTGTAGAATAATGTTAGTAGTGACTTGTTACGTTGTAATTTTAGAATTGGACAAGCATGCTTAGGACGATCGACTGTGTTGTGAAATCATCTACGCTAAGCATTTCAAGGTAAGAGATTATACATCGTTTAGGTATTTTCAATTATTTTGTTCCAAATTGTTAGGCTTCCGCTACTTTCTTGATATTTCCGTCTTTCACAACGTGCACCGACTTCTTGTCGGTAATTGATTTTGAACTCCGTCGAATTTCGTTCATTCCTACTCATGATTATCTTTCTTCGTTAAATCTCACATACTTGTTAAAGTCTCATGTAAGATACCATTTTTGATACATGAATTGATTATTGATTATGTTTGGGTTTGAGAAAATTATTTATTTTCTTAAAAAATTCCTACCTTGATCACTAAGTCAAACAACCTAGTCATGGGTTAATGTGATATTTCGATTTACCTAGTCACGAGTTAATGTGACCTTTAGATTTACCTAGTCACGGGTTAATGTAATCTTTCGATTTACCTAGTCACGGGTTAATGTGACCTTTCGAACCTTTTAACCACTGGACAAATGGTTAGTTATCCGTATATACCCTTTAGAAACCTTTACCCTTATGGGTCTTTAGAATTTTTTTTCGGAACATTGTTCAAACAGGTCTTTGACCATTTATGTGATCTTGGTATCTATGAGTCGTCTGTTGTCTCCCGCTGGTATGAGACGGTTGGTGACAATTGGATTACTCGAGTCATTTGTTGTATCTTTATCCTTCACTTGGTATCCTAAAATTATATCTGAAATTTGAATATTTGAACTTTGACTATTTGACTTTTGCATTACAGATATTTGAACTTTCAATTCTGATTCATTGATTTACTTCGGTCAACTCCTCCTTAATAACCGGATGGGTTGTATATGAACTTGCTGAGCATTGTTCGCTCACCATTTCTTATTCTTTATTTTCCAAGTGATCACATTTAGCTTGGCTAGATAAATTATTTCGAGTAGATGAATGAAGATGGTCAAAGAAGTTTTAGACATTTATAATTCACTCGTACTTTGAAAGTTTTATTAATTACAATTAGTTTTATATTGGATTTCGTTTTAGACATTTGGTAGTTGTATTTTAGCTACATTTGAGAGATATTAATGTTGATTAATTATTAGTGTTGTGGTTTATTATGGTTTTAAGTATTTGATTGTTGGTGACGTGGCCAAATTGTGAGTCCAAATGGTCGGACCCGAGTTTGGGGCGTTACACAATTGTTAAATCAAAGTAGGAAACTCTTTGTCTAACGAAGAACTAATCCCTAATTTTTCTCCTTACGAATTTTAGTTTTTCACCAAACCCTAAATTCTTTTGTGTGTTGATCTTCTTTGACCATCAAAAGGCTCCCTATTTAAAGGGATGAGAAAATGACGCCTAACCTAGTCATAGTCTAACTATGATTATGTTTTTGTATCATTAGTTTATTTTATTTGAGCCTATTAATCAAATTAATGACTCAAATAAATTTCAGTCCAATTCATTCTAAGTGTGTGACACAATATGTTGACAATAATTAATTACTAGATCTTCGTGCCCATGCCTATGGTACGGTGCCAGTATATCTGATTTCGTCAATTGAAACGACAACGACTAAATAGAAGGTGTGATTTTAAAAAATGTTACAGTTACGGGGTACATTACTTTAAGTGGTAGTTAAAGGGCGCTATTCAAACTCGACCCATAGTTAAAGGGGTTATTTGTAAGGAGTTATATGTAACTGACATATGAACGTTTGATTTTGCGACGAAATGTAAGATTGATGTTTTATAAGGGGTAATTGTTCTGAACATTAATCTCAGGGTGTGACTGCTCATAATATTAATTGTAGGGGTGACTTTGTAACAAAGTAAGAGAAAATAGAGAGTTAAAAGTAGATAACTACTCTCACACATGTGGATGTGAGAGTGAATCCCAACTGTTAAATTTTTTAAGATAATTTAATCTCAATCTTTAAATAGTTTTAGTCAATTGTACATGTGCGAGAATGAACACTGTTGTAATATAGATTATATCAAATATATAATTAATTATAAACATTAAGCGTCATCTAGTAATACACCATTGCTACCCAAGTAATTAATATGAATAATCAGTGATTACAAATAATTGACTGTGATCAAAATAATTATTTTCCTTTTATCCAAATATTTGATTAAACACACGACATGGAACGTGTCATCTTTGTTATAGTTTAATCTAGGTTTTTTGATATCCGAATAGACTTATATAGTAAACAAATAAACTCAATATCTCATATTGATTTATCTGAGGACGGTCATGCATTTACTTAAGTCTCACTCATCAAGAAACCCATAAATATTATACTCCTGTTATGTAGGAAAGACAAATTATATTTATATCGTTCGTATCCCTCAACATGATTTGTGGCATATCTAGCATCCAATTTTATAATCACCTTTTTACAGAATGACGTTCATCGGTATCAAAATATACAACTCCTTATCTAGAGTATATAATGACTTAAAGTCAAAGGATAACAAACACATTTGTCACTATGAGAATCTCTTATGACACTCCCGTAACGATCCATGTAGCATTCTCATGCGGGTTAATCCAGTACGTCGTTACACCTAACACACACATATGTGTAGACTGATATAAACTATATGAGTCTCAACACGTATTAATCTCCGTGTATTATTATTACCCTTATTAATAATAATACTCGACCAAGGATATTTAATAATAATATATTTATTATATGTGCTTTATAATACATTATTATGACTAAATAAACAATACATAATAAATAAATAAATGTCTCAATAAATAAGGATGCATGAATAAATAGATTTGTCTTTATGGTATCAATCAACAACTTTCTCAACACCAAATCATGTAGGTTTACGTGCTTGATTTGCACCAATACTTGTATGGTAATTTGTTCTTTTACACCTCATTCTCGTTAGTCTTTATCACCTTTCCATTTTATCAATCCAATTACTTAACCACTTGAATAGACATGTTTTACTCTTATCAAATTGTAAAATACGTTTGGATTATTGTTTTCAAGTACGATCCCAATTAATATTTAATTTTTTTTCAAACGAGAAAACTAATTAACCCTTACCTTTACGAATTTAAAGTGTGTCTTGTATATTTTTATATTAACATTATTTACATTTCTATAGAAGATTCTTGTCAAGTACTCATAAAATGTCAATTTCACGAGCCTACGAGTCTTCACTTATATATATGAAACAAAACTATACGACCTAACTCCAACAAAATGACCATAAAATGGTTGGCTATTTAGGCACTTTAATATGGCCAAATGTTTTGGTGGAAATGCAATTACTGGTTTTGTGAACATAGTAGCAAATTAGTTCCAATGCGTGAATTTTGGAAATATTCTATACCTTTCAACTCTATAAAAAAAATTTAACGAGAAAGAAATGCAAATGTGATCTAAGATCCACTGGGGGAGTGAGATTTGAACCTTTTCTTTTCTTACATGTAGACTGATCTTATGTAATTATCCAGGATTGTACACAATAGTTGCGCTCAAAATTCCCCAATAATATAACGAGTTTGTAACATTCTTGTTATTGTGCAATTTTCCTATGTATCAATCACCAAATGAAATCATGGAAACACAAGAATTTGTGCGCCTACTATTTAAAAACTTGCCAAGGTTTAGGTCGTTGAAGATACCGTGATGGTAATCGACCAAACTCATCCTTCAAAAAAGAAAAAAAAAAAGAACAACCGAAGTTTATTGATGCAGCATGCTCTTTTTCCTTTTACGAATATCTACTGCATTGATTCAAAATTTTAAGTAAGATATTGTTAGACAACAATATTTTTGTAATCGTAATCTTCTATTTTAGGATAGCATCAGTTATTGACTTTCCTAGTTTCTAGCCTTAAACTAAGCTTGTACAGCATGTATATTAACCATCTTGAGCAATGAGAATAATGACGGATTAATCTCTAATATGGTATCAGATTTCTAAGGTTTTCCTTCTTCTTCTTCCTGGGAACCCCATCTCTGTTCTTCACGCAGCCCTGCTCCCTTCTTGTCCCACCTTGTTTCTTCTACACCATGTCAGACAACAAATAACAGTTCCACCCCGCCCTCTCGATTACCAACGTGAAATCCGTCATCCCAACCACGTTGGATAACGAAACTGGCCAATATCATTCATGGGCTACTACTTTCACGTTTCAACTCCGTGTCTACAACCTCCTTGATCACATCTTTCCTCCTACTGAGGAAGCAGCAAAGGCTGCATACGAGAAGGAGAAAGCTGCTGACCCAGCTCTTTGGAAACGTCTTGACGCCGCCATACTGCAATGAATTTATGCCACCATATCCCCCGACCTCCTCCATGCCATATTGTTCAAGGATGACTCGGCCCAGGCCGCATGGAACCGCCTTGAAACTCTATTCCGTGACAATAAAGGATCTCGTGCTACTTAGCTTGAAGAGGAATTGGCTGCCGTGAATTTTGAGAATTTCTCCATCATCGATGCTTATTGCAACCATGTTAAGTCATTGGCCGATAGACTAGCTGACGTGGATGCTCCGGTGACAAATAATCGCCTTATTCTCAAACTTACTGGAGGACTGCCAGATTCGCACTTCGGCGTGGTCGACTACATTTAGAACCAAGACCCACTACCCCCGTTCGAAAATTGTCGATCTCGTCTCAAGCTTCGAGAACGTACCATCAAAACCGCTGCGGCTAAAGAAAGTGGTGGTGGTGCTGCCCTTGTCACCACTACAAATGGGTCACATTATAATCCTCCCATCGATGGCCACAATAACTCTCATGGTCAAAACAACAACAAAGACAAAAATAGGAGGAAGAATAATAGAGGCGGTAATGGTCAAAACAACCGCTCTCGCAATAAAAATGGCGGCTTCGATGGTGGTGGCTCCTCTTCCGGCACAGGCAACGACAGCTACAACCTCCAGCAGTGATGGCAGCCGCCTCCTGGCCTCAACCCATAGGCAGTGTGGCAGCAGCCTTAGCGCGCCCCTTGGAAAGTTCCTCCTTGTCCTTACCCATCAAGTTATGGGCAGCCTAGACCCAATTTTGCTAAACAGGCTCCTGGAGTGCTTGGCCCAAGACCACAACAGGCATATGCAGCTTCTTATGCCCCCTCCACTGTAGGCTATACCCCAACGGACATCGAGGCAGCCATGCACACTATGACTCTCTCTCAACCGGATGGAAACTACTACATGGACACAAGTACGACATCTCATATGACGACGGATCAAGGTATATTTTCTTCCTATTTTAATTCGAGCAATATTAATCATCACATTGTTGTTGGCAATGGAAATGTGATTCCAATTGTCGGTCATGGGAACACTACCATACCATCCCCCACCGTCCATTAACCTTGAACAACATGTTACATGCTCCTAAACTCATCAAAAACCTTATTTCAGTTCGAAAATTTTCCACTGATAATTCTGTTTCCGTTGAGTTTGATCCATTTGGGTTTTCTGTGAATGATCTACAGACGGGGACCAAAATCATGAGATGTGACAGCACTGGTGATCTTTATCCTATCTTCTCCACAAATCGAGCCATTTCTACTCAATCTCCTTCAGCTCTCACTGATTTGTCAACCCAGTTGTGGCATAGTCGCCTAGGGCATCTGGGAGATAATATTTTGCATCATCTTAGTAATAATTAGTTTATTGCTTGTAATAAGGCTCGTAAACACTCTTGTTTCTCTTGTCCTCTTGGCAAACGTACCAAGTTGCCTTTTTGTGACTCTTTGTCTTTTATTGTTTTGCTTTTTGAAATAATTCATTGTGATTTGTGGACTTCCCATATTGCAAGTTCACTTGGTTCTCGGGACTTGCGCCCGCGCCCCGCGCGCCCTTGGATAGGGGTGCGCGTACGTGCGGATGCGGGACACCACTGCTCTCATTCCACCCTCCTTTATTTAGGGGAAGACGAAATTAAAAGTGGGAGAGGAGTGCTGTCTAAGATAGCGCGTTGGAATACGCCTCGGTAACTTTCAGTGAATTTTTGGTCCAATATGGGAGCTTTGGGTTTTCTACATCAAGTTATCCCTTGTTTAGGGGATACCAGGATGTAGGAATACATCACCCTTTCATTCTCATTCTCTCTTTTTTAGGAAAAAATGGAAAAGTGCAAGAAATGATGTTGCGAGGCCCCACTATGGATTTTATGAGATAACCTTATGGCCTATTTCGGATCTCTATGGGTGCTTTGGGTTTCCTGCATCAAGTTATCCCTTGTTTAGGGGATACCAGGATATATGAATGCATAAACCCTTTCATTCACATTTTCCCTTTTTTAGGGAAAAACGGAAAAGTGCAAGAAAGGAGTGTTGCGACGCCCCACTGGATCCAAAATGTTTTATAGAGTCGTCATCTTTATTTTAAGGTAGAAATAAAGCAAAACCAAAAAAAGAAAAACCAGAGATTGCAAAAACAGGTTCAGAGGCTAAGTTACGAGTTGGGAAGGTACTAGGCACCCAACTCGCCCTTTCGGTCTCAAAAGCGGTTTTTGGCTAAAGTATGCTTTTTGTTATATTTATTTAGCAAATAAATAAAGCATTAACTACCTACAAATACATACATATTCACATTATTTACTGACTTGCAACTGTCTCCTTCCAATAATTTACAAATACATTTAAAAATATTTTGCCATAATAACGGCTCTTTTAAATGCTATTTTCTAAAATAATCCGGGCAGCACAACGACTTATATTTTTTACATTGGACCGGATGGAAAATAACTTTTTAGTAAATAAACCCTTAAAGGCTTACCTTTAAAAGCGTTGGTATGTTCGCCGTCCGCCGAGGAGCTTCGGTTCTTTGTGGTGTGGGCAGTAGCTTGCAAGAGTTGCCTTTGAGACCCGTAAAACGGGCGGAGCAATTGCTTGCCTTTTGACACTTGCTTGCTTGCTGCTGGTGGAATTTGGGCAGAACAAGGGCTTATTTCTAGCTAATTTGGCCTTTTTACTCGGGCAGAGCAACGTCTTATTTTTTGTGGTTTTGGCCTATTTACTCGGGCAAAGTAACAGCTTATTTTTGGTGGTTTTGACCTATTTACTCGGGCAGAGTAACGAATTATTTTGTGGTTTTTGGGCCGGGGAAATAGGGTGGACACCTAACTAAAGGGTTAGGGATCACTTTAACCGGTTGGTTTTTGGTTTGGCGGAGTTTTGGCAAGGTTTAGAGGCTTTATAAAAGGACCACTCCCTATCTCACTTCACTCTCTATTTTTCTCAGCGTTAGGACAACGCAGAGAAATTTTATCGGCGTTTTCTCTCTTGGTTTCTTTCGGGCTTCTAAAAGTGAGCCCCAAGCTCTATATTTATAGCCTGGGAAAGGAACTCATCGGGGATTAAAAATCCTCTCTTGGCGCTTAAATCCCTTGTACCCTGTCCATCAAAAGTTGCATAATGCGTTAACTGGGGAGGAACTGTAGCTACACTGTAGCTCCCTGGGCACCACCACATGCTCCTCTTGACGCCGCGCCTAGGCCCCTTTTAGGCCGCGCCAAACTACTGTTCCAGCTTATGATTTTGACGCTTTAGCCCCTGCATTTTACTCCTTTACGCATCCTGCTTTGCCTTTTGCATTTTTTAACTCCTGTAACTTGACATTTGTTAAGTTTAAACAGTTCTTGATATCACATGACAGAGTTACATATCAGGGGTACGAAATTGGGGTGTCTACACTTGGGCATCGTTATTATGTTTTGTTTCTTGATGATTTTAGTAAATTCTTGTGGACTTACCCCATTGCTACAAAGTCGCAGGTCTTTCCATATTTTAAAGCTTTCCATGCTCTCACTAAAACACAATTTGAACGACCCATCAAGAACTTCCAATGTGATAATGGCACATACTTTTGTCAATGGCCCATTTACACAATTCTGTGTCGATAATGGCATCCAATTCCGTCTTTTTTGCCCTTACACATCTCCTCAAAATGGCAAAGCCGAAAGACACATTTAATCCATTAGTAATATCATGCGCACAATTCTTGCTCATGCTTCTATCCCGGGATCGTTTTGGCATCATGCCCTTGCCATGGCCACCTAACTTCTCAATATTCTCCCAACCAAAGTCTTAGGAAGCCTTTCCCCTACTCAAGTTCTTTATCAAAAGGATCCTACCTATTCTCATTTGAGAGTCTTTGGTTGCCTTTGTTTTCCCCCCTTTCCTTCCTCCACCATAAACAAATTGCAAGAACGATCCACTCCTTGTGCATTCTTAGGCTACCCTCCTAATCATCGTGGATATAAGTGTTATGATATGTCTAGTGGAAAAATATTCATTTGTCGTCATGTGCGTTTCATTGAAAATGAGTTTCTCCAAAATTCATACCCCCACCACTCATGAATATGAATTTCTTGAAAATGAGTTTACCTCTCCAAAATTCTTTATACCCCAACTCATGAATATCACAACATTTTCTTTATCAAATCCAACTCACGACACATTTTGATCCATCATTCCCCATCTCCTCCAGCCGTCTCCCGCCCAATCAAAGACCCCTACCGAGCTCGCCCCTTTCCTTCCTCAAATTGGGTTAGTTGGCCCCTCTCCTTCCCCAGTTGTGCCTGAGTCCTCTACACGTCCCAGCAGCCCCAATAGCATCACGGGCCACCCTCTCTCATAGGCCCAAACTTCCCCATAGCCCAAAAATCAGCCTTCCTCCTCCTGCCAGCATCACCCACTCACCGAATCAGGCCCCAGTCCACAAATTGAGCCCCAAAATTCACCTCCAACCGGACCTAGCTCTACTAAAACCGTGTCTCATCGTATGACGAACAGTAGTCTTAATGGAATTTTCAAACCTAACCGTAAATACTCTACCAATTTAAGCACCGCGACCACTACCACTGTCTCACCCATCCCAAAAAATCCGGTTAGTGCTTTACATGACTTAAATTGGAAACATGCAATGTTAGATGAATATAATGCTCTAATTAAAAATGGGACATGGAAATTAGTACCTAGACCTCCCAATGTGAATGTCATTCGGTCTATGTGGATTTTTCGTCATAAAAGAAAGTCTAATGGTGAATTTGAGCGGCATAAAGCCCGACTTGTAGGTGATGGCATGTCTCAAAAGCAAGGTGTGGATTGTGATGAAACCTTCAGTCCAGTGGTTAAGCCTGCTACTATTCGAGCTGTCCTGAGCATTGCCTTATCATATTCTTGGCCCATTCATCAACTTGATGTCTAGAATGCCTTTTTACATGGTCATCTCCATGAGACCGTGTATATGCATCAACCATTGGGATTCAAAAATCCCAAATATCCTGGTCATTTTTGTTTGTTACAGAAATCTCTCTATGGCTTGAAACAGGCTCCCCGAGCCTGGTACCAGCGTTTTGCAGACTATGTCTCCTCCATTGGATTTTCTCACATTACTTCTGATCATTCCCTGTTCATTTACAGGAATGGTTCTGATCTTGCATACATTCTGCTCTATGTTGATGATATTATTCTCAAAGCCTCCTCAGATAATCTTCGTAGGTCTATCATGGCTCTTTTGGCCTCGGAGTTTGCTATGAAGGATCTTGGTCCATTAAGTTATTTTTTGGGGATTGGTGTCACCAGACGTGAGAATGGCCTATTTCTTTCACAGAAACGATATGCCGAGGAGATACTTGAATGGGCAGGCATGTCCAATTGCAACACATGCCCTACATCGATTGATACTAAGTCTAAACTTAGTGCCATTACAAATGCTCTTTATGATGATCCCATAAAGTACAGACAACTTGCAAGTGCATTACAGTATCTCATGTTCACTCGCCCTGATATCTCTTATGCTGAGCAACAAGTCTGCCTTCATATGCATGATCCTCGAAATGCCCACATGCATGCCCTTAAGCGCATCTTGCGCTACATTCAGGGTACTCTTATGTTCGGCCTACATCTCTATAAGTCTACCATTGGCAAGTTGGTCTCTTATACAGATGCAGACTGGGGATGGTGTCCTGACACTCGTCAATCTACTTCAGGTTATTGTATATTTCTTGGTGATAACCTCATTTCATGGTCCTCAAAACATCAACCGACTCTTTGTAAGTCTAGTGCTGAGGCCGAGTACAGGGGTGTCGCTAATGTTGTTTCAGAGACCTGCTAGATCAGAAACTTACTTCTTGAGCTTCATTGTCATATCCGACAAGCTACACTCGTCTATTGTGATAATGTTAGTGCAATATATTTATCCAGTAATCTAGTACAACACCAGCGCATCAAACATATAGAAATGGATATTCACTTCGTCCGTGAAAAAGTTGCGCGTGGCGAAGTACGTGTCCTACATGTCCCGTCTCAATACTAGATTGCATATATTTTCACCAAATGTCTTCCGCGCATTTTATTTGATGACTTTCGGGACAGTCTAAGCGTTCGCTTACCTCCTGCTTCGACTGCGGGGGTGTGTTAGTCAACAATATTTTTGTAATCGTAATCTTCTATTTTAGGATAGCATAGATTGCGATGTAATCAATTATTGACTTTCCTAGTTTCTAGCCTTAAACTAAGCTTGTACAACATGTATATTAACCATCTTGAGCAATGATAATAATGATAGATTAATCTCTAATAGATATATGACAAACTACATCACTTTCACCAAAATAGTTTACGTGTGAAAAATCTAATTATTAAGGGATCCATAAATATCAATAGAGTTTGTCATAAATTACAAAGATAGTTGAGTTTATTCGAAATGCTTATATTACAAGTGGAAGGTAAAGTTAAAAAAATCATTGAGATTGTAAACATAAGTTTTTAAAATTAGACTCCTTAAATAAACATCTTAAAATATATCAATGGATTATTTGGCTAGACAAGGAGAATATTTGTTCTTCCACTTCAAGTTGACATCTCTTCCTTTCCATCTCCATTAATGTGCGGTAAAGTGCCCGGAGGTCAAATGACTTCCCAATGACCTGATTAGAGTCAAGGATGATTTTCTTTGTGCATGATCACAAAGTAGAAGGGTCGTTTGGTCATTTAACTACATTTAACAATGGACAAATTTGTAATTGGTGTCTCTGGGAACAATAACAATAATATTGTTCATGTAGTCAAAGTAGTCAAATGTAACACCAACTAACAAAAACTAACGAAGGTGTGTTAGCGAAGCAAGGATGAGCCATGGGAGGCTGGCCGAAGGTGGTTGACCGTTGCCACCACATTTACTATGGTAACTAACTAACGCCCTAACCATAATATATAATTACAAGAGAGTAGATCTCCTATGACATTGTTTTATGTATCCTATCCTGATTCACTAATACATGCTGGGTAAGGAAGATCCGTTCTACTGAAAATACCAGTAAGACGGTGTTTCATAAGTTTTTGCCACTAGAAGATGTAGTTCTCGTGTGATAATCTATAAAATGAAGCCTCGGTTTCTCACAATTCAGTCAAATAACACATAATTGATTGGATCAAAATAATCTATCTATATTACAATATAACTTGGATTGCACATGTGCAATTGATAAATGCTAATGAGGGGTTAGGATTGATTTTTTAACCAAATTCGTACGGCCTAGATTAATTAATTTTTGTAAATGTGTGAAAGGCGGTTACTGTTCTGTTCGCTATTTCTAATTTTTCCGCCAACACCAACTCCTTCCGATTTCTCAAATTTTCTCAAACTGTCAAGCTCCGTTCGGCACTTCGGCTATCTCTCTTTGTAAGATATCTCTATTCTTCTGCTTTCTTTTCTTTCTCTTTTCTTTTGCCCAGCACAACTTTGAAATGGGTGTCTGCAACAAAAATCGAAGGAAGGGAAATTATAAAATTGCCATGCCAGCAGCCATCAGCCTAATTAACTGAAAAACTGATGCGAGAGATCAAACCCATATGAAAAAATAAGATCACACACATACACACACACCTGCTCCAGCTTTTCCATCTCTCTCTCTCTGAAATTTTCCATCTCGCTCCGTGAAAGATGGGGAGCTTGGAGAAGGGAGAGTGTGGAAGAGGCGGAGGAAGGTGTTGGTGGTGGTGTTGGAGAAGAGAGCGTGTGGAGAGGGCGGTGGTGAGTTGGAATCGGCGGTGAATTGTTGAGTTGGAATCCCCCGATGATGACGACAATGAATCCCCCGAATTTCTCTCTTCTTTCCTCTCTTTCCCGCCTCCGATGATGACGACAACGACAACGAATCCCCCGAATTTCTCTCTTCTTCTCTCTTTGAAAAAATGGTCTATTGGATTTTGATATGAATCCTTTTACTTAGAGAGAGAGAGAAAAGACATAGCTTTATTTGTGTCACTAAGCTCCTGGGTTAACAAATTTGGAGTATAATGATTTATAGTACAATTTAGATACTCAATTATACACACACATACACCCCAGCTATGCCCGTGAAGGTTTAAAGTTAATTTTGATTTTTTTTAAAATCATAAGAGGGCATAGACAATGAAACACTTTGCCACTTGGTTATTTGTTTCGGGGTTGAATTACTGAAGCAATTTATTACATACTCTTAATCTCTTTTTTTTGTCACACTTTGTTTACTTTATTACGATATTTAATTGATAAATTTTGTAATTTTGAAGCAGTTTATTATGAATTTCGTAATTTAATTTTGAACTTAGTAATTTTATGTTTTAAAGATCACTTTTTTGTACTTCCTTTATTTTGGTGCTATTGCAAAAATATCCTGCAACCTTCTTTCTGTACAAAAGCTTTAGAAAATTTACTCTGTACCCCACATGCTTCACATAGTAAATCAAAAGTGAAATTTATTATTATTATTATTATTATTATTATTATTATTATTATTATTATTATTATTATTATTATTATTATTATTATTATTATTATCCTATGAAAGTGCCAGTTTCTACTTCTCTTTATTTATTTCTTTTCTTTGTCCTTTTTAAAAAAAACTCAAATAGTGAAATTTTCTAAACGTGATGCTCTTTTCTTGCTCTCCTTCTTTTTCTTAAAAGAAAATTGTGCTCTTTTTTGTTTATTTTTTATTCGTTCCAAAAAAATTGTCCAGTTTCTAAAATTTCTGTTTTAAAAATTTATTTTACCAAATTATTCTTATTTTTTCTTCATATTTTAACTATGACCACATGCACGATGCACAAGGTTTACCTTCAATTCAAAGTTATAAGTTTTTATTTGTTGTTAGTATTTCCTTTTCGAGGTCAGGTTCCTCCGTCCTCCCTCCTATAAGGGCAAGGCTGGTTGTCCCCCTCAAGTTTGTAATATTATTTCTATTAATAAAATATAACATGATACCGTCCCTGTTTTCCTTAAAAAAAATACCAAAGTAACTTTAAATTTTTATTCCACTGTGGATAATCATATTGTTTTAATTGGTTACCAAGATATGTTAATTTTAAATTATTTATTATATTGATTTATTTAAATACTAACACCGTCATATACTGACATCGTCCCATACTGGCGTCGTGCCATAGGCACGGGCACAGAATCTAGTTTTATATAATCTATATTATAAATCAGTTAGATAATTGACTAGAGCTATTCAGTGGTTGAGATTAAATTATCATAAAAAATTTAATGGTTGAGATTCACTCTCACATTCACATGTGTGAGTAGTTATCCATTTTTAACTTCCTATTTTTTATTTTCCTATTACAAGTCATCCCTACAATTAATTTTATCAGTAGTCACCTTTTTTCTTCCTTCGACGTTTATCTTCACATTACAAAGTCACACCTTACGATTAATCTTCTGAATAGTCACACCTTATAAAACATCAATCCCTCAACTATAACTTGAAATAATATACCACTCCATTATAATGTTTTTTTAAATCATACCTTTTATTTAGACACTATCATTTCAATTGACGAAATCAAATATACTGATACCGTGCCATAAACAAGATTATAAAAATCCGATTATTACTCATAAATAAAATAGTTAGGTGTCGTTTGGTAGCCATGATTAAGCCATATAGGATTAATAAGGCGAATTATCTGATGTTTGGTACATAATAGGTGCTCGAGACTAATAGTACGAATTATCCGGATAAAGTCATTATTTCCTTACTATTAATACTAAAGGGGAGGTTGATATTATTAACGCCTTCACTAAAAAAAATTGGGATTAACATTTATAATCTCAAAACTTCCCTCGATATATAAATAATAATTAATAACGAGGATACTAATAATATTGAGATTAATAATATTGCTTATCCTTGTTCGAGTACCAAACAAGCCCTTGTTACTAAGTTTCCCCCCGAAGGAATTGTGACCAAAACCCCACTCATAGTTGTCCAGTCACTCAAGATAAACCGGGTCCCACCTGCTCACACGAAAGCAAAGATGGATTTAGGGCGAAATTAGTAGTCGTATACAGATCCCCCGTTCTCTTACGTCATCCTTCTTTTTCGATTAAGAGGCGTACACACACATATTTCAGCTCCGCTGTCCTTCACCGGCGACAACTATCGTCTTCCCTCTTACTCTTTTCCCGAGTCCTTCTTTACCTTCACCGGCGAGAACTCTTCCGGTATATCTTCTGTCTTAGGGATTTATGAATTACTGTTTACTAAGTTATAAATCTAGGTTTTTTAAAAGTAAAGCTCAAATTAATCCAGTAAGTAATTTATGTCTTCCCTGGATATTTATGTTATTCATCGTACTTGTTTCTCGCGATAGAATTTGTGGTTGTGTCGAGTAATTTGATGGGGCTACCCGTGATGACGTTTTCAATGATTTCATTTGCAAACATTATGTTTTATTCCTAATGTTTTGACTGCTACTTTTGATGAGTTTTAATACTTTTAATTGCTTATTATCTTACTTGCCACCATTGCTGACATTAATTGCTTTTCATGCTGTCTTTATCTGCTATCAAAGTTTTCAACTTTTTTGGGGATTTTCTTCAGGATAACTTCTTAAAATGACTGAGCCTTCCAAAGTTATTCACGTTCGCAATGTGGGCCACGAAATATCTGAGGTTTGCTATTTCAACTATCACCCCAATGGTCCATGTACATGTGGTTTATGAGATGTGTCGAGTATTTCTTACTGTAAAGACGGCACTTTTTTGTTCTAACGACTAATGAGCTACGTGTAATGTACTCTTGTTCATGAAAGAGTTTTTTTGGTTATGTTTTTGGTGATACAAAGCCCTTATATAGAAATTGAGAGAATAACTAATATACATCTGTTTCTATATGTAATTTCTCAATATTAAGTATTTCCACTTCATAGAGCCAACCAAGATAAGAAGCATCGTTTGGGAGTTTTCCATACTTGGAGTTGAGTGAAATATGCCATCATTAGAAGAGGGTCAAAACAGTGATGTTAACTATACAATTCCTTGAAGGGTGCCCCTCAGTTAGTGTACTTCTTCTGAATCACCCACCTCAAAGCAACTCAGCCATTTGGGCCGACTATGTAACTCCTTTTTGGCTAGACTTTACTCATACCTATTAATTATTATGGTCCTTGTAAATATCGGTCTTTGCCTATTTTGATATGATATCCCAATTGAGGCACTTATGAATCTACATTGCATTTGTTTGAACATGCTGTGTGCATGAACTTACAGGCCATGAAAACTGTAGGGAAATTTCTTCTACCTTCCCATAGCTGGAGAATAGGGATTTATGAAGTTATGCACTCATATAGACTGTAGTTATATGTGTAATTGTTTATCTCTATTTGATAAAAAAAGAACTTTTTTGAAGAAATAATGCACTGGCTTGGAATACAAGTTACAACAAGAAGTAGTTAAAAGAGAAAATAATAGCATTGTGAAAAAAATAGCAATGGTGGAATACACCTAAAATACCACAAAAATGCCAGATACTCTACCGAAGCTTTCTATCTATGTGACCCCCAAGACCTATCCAACCAGAAACTCTATTGAGGTAGGACAATTTTGCACTTTATCCTGCCAAAGAGCACACATAATGTAACCTAGGTTGTTAGTTAATTAAGAAAAATATGAATGCCCAACATCATGCTGCATATAAAAACACAAACTTATGGAGAAAAGGGTCTGTTGTTCTTATGTTTTGGAAAGAAATCACCAGTATTGGGTCAACTATGCACGTTAAGTCAAATGTCTGTTTGGAACTTTGACTTTTATTGCTCTTGGAAGGAAGTAAGTTGTGTGGGCTATTATTTGTGATCTACTAGTGAAGATGCCAGTAGAGTATAAACTTTGGGATTATCTATTGCACAAGGCAGATGGATGGATGAAAGTAAAGAACCAAGACGAAAATAAGTTGCCTCTGATTCTCTATCATTGAGATTATAAGAATAAGAAATGTGACCCTGTTCACCCAAGTCGTGAAAGATGGAACCCTAAAGAGACAATATCTGAAGAGCCAGAGGATGGACACCATCTATCTTTCCATCCTTCTAATACTGAATCATTTGTACCATCTCCAACAACTAGATGCAAACAAGGCAGCTAGAACAAAATAAAACCAGGGTGAGTACATAAATGTTCATGGGCTTTTCTAGGTAACCAATCCCTACTATCATCCCAATCATTCCTACTAGTCCCAAATTATCTTCAAATCATCTGGTGTCAAACACGAGTTTCTGCAAAAGCTACTTTGTTACAGAGGAGGTACCTGCAACCAATTGTTACATAAAATTTTATCGTATTCCACCATCTTATGCTCCTCTACTGTCCTCTAGGGAATATTTTTCTTATGATTTCAGATCTTCTGCATGATGATCAGAATTGTGCTTATAAACCTTAATTGGTACTGATTGTGATTATCTACCTGAAAGAAAAGGAAACTCAGTAAACAAGGATTTCAGTTGGAGGTGGCATGAGGTGTGCACTATACAGACTCTTAGATATATTCACACTTCTTTATTGGGTCTGTGCATTTGTGGTGACTTATAACTAGAGTGAAAATAAACCTGTTTAACAAACATCTCGTTAAGTCATATTTGCACACTTGTCATCGTGCAACGATGTTGCTGCTACTCCCTCTTTATGGCAGGCTGATGGTGCTGCACTCCTTGTCCTACTTCAGAAGCATGTGGAAGTCAATGAGTTTAGGATGCTGCCTTCCTACAATACCCTTAACAATCCATTATCGGGAGATGGCATCCTATTTGTTACAGTTAGTTTGGATCTATGAATAACAAGATACTAGGGTATTTTCTCGGACATTGTCGGCTGTCTACTGAGATTCAGTGTTTGCTCTACTGGTTAGAGCCCTCACTCCCCCTTGTTGTTGGTCCTAGGGTTGAATCTCGTTGGGGGGTTTGGTTAGATTTAGGGAATCAAAAAAAAGTAAGGAAAATTATCTTAGGAAGTAAGGGATAAAGGTCACATTTGTAATCCTTTTCAGTTAAGGTATCATTTTACCTCAGGAGAAGTTGATCTAGGAAGAACTCGTGTACTTCTTGCTGAAGTACGTGTTATTGCAACTATTGCTGAAGTTGATCTAGGAAGCAACTATTGCTGAAGTACGTGTCCCAATATCCCAAGCCATGGTAAGTTATTGCAACTTGGCTAGAGTACCCTGGCTGTACTTCTTTTTGAAAAAGCTATGAACTGTATCGAAACTTAGTAATTTTTTTTTATAAGATCGAAACTTAGTAATTCATGGGGAAGAACATAAATATGGAGTGGAAAAAAGAGCATAGTTGTCAAAGGTGCTTGCCTTTCTTGCCTCATGCAAGAGGCGCCATCAGGCAAGGGTCCAGCGCCCTAATAGGAGAAGTCGAGTCGATGTGGTGGAGTTGGCGAGAGGCGTACGCCTTTTGCACCTTTGGAGAGGCGAGAGGCGTAGAAAAGTCTGTTGAAGGCGTACATTAAAAAAACCCTTTTTTTGTTTTATTTTGTCAAACGAAGAGTTTAGGGGTTATATAAATAGAGAAAACCCTATGTCGACTTCAGACATTATACGAGCACAAATGAAGACTTACAAACCCTAAAACCTTCCGACAGCATGCACATCTTCATTGATTCAACTCGGGCTAGGGTTTCGACTTGGAAGGCAGTTCGCACCATCTCAATCTCTTGCTCTTTTCTGCGGTTACTGAGGTAGGTCTCCAAATTCGATTCTCTCACTCGTCTCACACAGTTTGACTTGGAAGGCAGTTAAACTTTCAAGTTTTTCTATCTCTTATTTTTTATATAGAACTACTTTTTTTTCCTTTCATTACTATGTGTAGTTAATTAGTTATCTTCCTTTTTTTTTTCCTGATAACTCACGGACACAGTATTTCAAATGATTTTTTTAAAATTAATAAATCTATTTCTATTATTTGAACTATTTTGAACTGAATAGTTAATTAGTTATCTTCCTTTTTTTTACTTGTTGCTGTTTGTTTAATTTTCTGTTTTTTTTTCTTTATTTTTATTCTTTGATAACTATTTATTTTCTTGATTGAAGTTTTAGTTAAGTTCATCTAATGCATTTGAATTTCAACTATGAATGATAAAATTTGTGCTATTAATATTATGTTAGAATTTAGTTTCAAGCATAATGCTCACTTATAACATGTTTTGTTGAGATTTGTAAAGTTATATATATATATATATTTTTTTTCCTTCTTAATATTGTTTTCGTGAGCGCCTTTTGGGCGCCTTGCCTCTCGCCTCATTAATGGACCTCTTAGCCGCCTCTTGCCTTTGACAACTATGCAATAGAGTGAAAAAAACTCTAAAAAGTATATATGCTTTTCAAATGCCTGCAGATGCCGATATATACATATTTTGTAGTATAATAATTCTTCTGTCTTCACTTTTTAAAACTCCCATGATGTGCTCGGCTTTGGTTCTATTGCTTGCTTGTTTTGACATGGTTAGAGCATACTGGCAGACTCATGTTTGTAGGCATTGACTTCCGATATTTGTGTTGGTTTTTTTTTATAGGTAAGTGTGACCCCTTGTTGGTGTGGGGATTGGAACCAAGGACCTCAAGGACTATGCATGAGTGCCCTTGCCATCTCTTTTACTATTTTTTTGAGATTCAATTTATGTATCAATGAAAATACTTGATATATTTGCCTCAAATAAAGCTTCAACACCCTACCTCACCTTAGAAGTGGTGGGCAGTACCAAGTACCAACCAAGCTAGAGCTTTTGATGACTTTATCGAGTTTACCCACTTATTATATGTCCCTATTTGTGATCCCATCTTCGATTCGTGATAGATTAGAAAAAAATGGAAAGAGAGTTCGGTGAAGCGGAAGAGCGCAAATATCATCTTGTTAGGTGGGATAAGGTTTGCTCCATTTACAGAAGAGTGGTTTAGGTATTAAAAGGTTGCAGAATTTCAATTTGACTCTTTTAGGCAAATGGCTATGGAGATTTCTGGATGAAAGAAATGATCTATGGAAGAATGTGGTGATTAGTAAATACGGCGAAGGAGATCACTTTTGGTTTCCAAACCCATCGATATTCCCTGTGGAGTGGGGGTATGGAAAGGAATATGTAGATGCTGGGAATCCTTCGCGAAGAATATTTCTTACGAGATTGGGGACGGTTCTTCTATCAAATTTTGGACAGATAAACAGTGTGGAGAAGCAGAATTGTGGAGATGTTTCCCTGATCTTTTCACTCTGGCAAGGGATAAGGACTGTTTGATTAGTTCAGCCCTTCAAATGAATGAGGGCATAGCTGTGTGGAATCCGATTTTTAGAAGGAGTTTTCAAGATTGGGGGATGGAATCTTTCATGAGCTTCTTTGGAAAAATTCATGGTGTGCAAGTAGGGAGAAGCGGAGTGGATAAAGTCAGGCGGGCTGGATGAAGAAATGGGATATTTTCTGTCAAGTCATTTTATAAGGTTCTGCATCATAGTAATCGCAGTCATTTTCCATGGAAGTCGATTTGGAAAACCAGAGTTGCCTTCTTTGCTTGGGAGGTGTGTAATGAGGCAATTCTTACGGGCGACAATCTGCGAAGAAGGAACAAGATTTTTGTAAACAGATATTATATGTGCAAATCCAGTGTTAATCATTTGTTGATTCACTGCCAGTGGCTAGGCATCTTTGGGATTTGATTATGGGAATGTTAACGATTGCGTGGGTGATACCTAGCTCATTTAAAGATGTGCTGCTGAGTTGGTCTATCTATAAGAGGAAAAGGAGGAATTTTTTTTGGGAAACAATTCCTTTAGCTGTTGTGTGGACTATTTGTGGGGGGGGGGAGAGAAATAAAAGGGCGTTTGAGAATGAGGAAAGTTCTATGCTTAAGCTGGAAGACACCATATTTCACACTTTATTTCTTCTTTGGTGTTCTGAGTCATTGGAGAGTATTCTGACTAATTATTCTTTTGTAGAATTTGTTAATAGTCTTACTTTTGATTAATATGTGTACTCCTAGTGTACAAAGGATGCGTTACCTGCTTTGATGCTTTGTTTTATATCATACTTATCAAAAAAAAAAAATGACTTTTCTTGAGGTGTTTTTGTTAAATATGCTTGGAGAAAGAACATTGTTTCTCAATTTTTTTTTTTGCATTCTTGCTTGCATCCAAATTTCTTTTCTCTTTTGCTATTTTTTGGGATTAATTCACTGTTATGGTGCCGTAGTTGGTTAATATCTGTAAAATCTTGAACTTAAGTCTAATACAGGCAAGTTGTACAGTTGCATCATTAGAAAATGCTAGAGGGTCAGACTCATATTTATGAATGTAGATATAAAGAATGTGATTGATGTAAAAGAATGCAAAATGCACAACTAGAGCATTTATATGAAATGAAGGTCAATGAAATAAAATCACTGTCCTAACCATCTTCCTATTTGTCCCGTCATAGCTCTTTTTCTTCTTATTATTATCTTAAACCAGTGCAGTTAGCTGTTTTTAGTTTGCATTAAACACCACCAAGACAGTAAGATCAACATCAACCTAGATACCATGTTTACATTCCTGATGAAACTTACTTGTTTTCTTCGATGGTAATGAAAGAAATAACTAGCAGATCATTGAATCATTTTCACTGGGGTATGTTGTGTTTCCAGAATGATTTACTTCAGCTATTTCAGCCATTTGGAGTCATCACGAAACTTGTGATGCTTCGTGCAAAAAATCAGGTGCTTACCTTTTGCCATATTATGGTGGAAACACTACTTGTTCACAATTAGATATTGCCTACTGAAATTTGAATTTCTTGGTTTGTCTTCTGCATCGCAGGCCCTTCTCCAGATGCAAGATGTTACTTCCGCTGTCAATGCATTGCAATTCTATACAAATGTTCAGCCAAGCATAAGGTATCTAATGATGTGATACCTGTTTTTGGTGTTGTATTATGGGGAAATCTGACTTGAATATCTATTTGTGCCTTTAGGGGGAGGAATGTTTATGTTCAATTTTCATCACATCAAGAACTGACTACAATGGAGCAGAATACCCAAGGGAGAGGAGATGAGGTTAGTATTACAATGTTGCTGATGTTTGAAATCGGTAGTTCTGATATTAGTTCATGGGAGTAGCAACCTTTGTTTTCTTTAAATGCCTTTGAATTAGTGATGCATTTGTATTGTCTGTGCATATAGCTCTAGTAAAGCATGAGTAGGAGAATGGGTGCAACTGTGGCGGGCTATAAAAACAAAAGCAGGAATTGAAGGAAAAAAAGTGAAATGTTTGAAGATTGTCACATCTCCTTGTATGCGTATTTTCATGATATCACTCTTGAGATCATGTGCTTTATTGGGAGATTTCAAAGTGCAGAGCATTGACGATGCTCTTGATTTTATGTCAAATAACATCATTCTTGAAATTCCACCCGTCCTAAGTTGGCCTTTATATTTTCTCTCAAAAAATCTTGCCACATTTTAAAAGTCAAGACTTTTTTTAAAAAATAAATAAGATGTATTATAAACAAAAACGACAAATCAGGTTTCGCGTCCTACTCAAAAGATTGTACAATAAAAAAACTTTCCATAAACTCTACAAAAGAATTGCCCATGGACCCTCCTGTATCTGTGCACCAAAAAAACAGCAACTGAAGAATCACATTCTTCAAAACAGACACAGGTCTCTCCTCATCTTCGAAGTCAAAGACTCTTATAATTCATTAACTTGCCTACTTTAATGGAGTATTTTAGGACAAATCACAAAAAAAGACAAACCTAAGAGGGCCATTTCGGAAATTGATTAGTGAATTTCAAATTGTCGAAAGAAAGTTTTACTTAATTCCTGTATATATGTCAAAACTGGCTTGTTTTAAAGCCTCAGTGAGTACTGTATCTAACAATTGCTTGTGTTCCTAAGGATATTACTTTTGCTCATTGCTCGAAGAGGAAGGAAGTCGATCTTGACTGCAAATGCTTAGGTTCTTACAAAAAGATTTGCTTTAGCGTCCACATGTGTATTTGTTACTATGGAATATGCGTAGCAGCTATCCAAGTCTTTCTCTTTCATAAAGCTAGTCACCATTTGCGGCGTTTAGTTGTTATATGTTCCATACGACCTGTGCTGCTGTACATGCTAGAGTTGAAAGAAAGACTCCCACCTTTTTCTTTCCTAAAAGGAATTGAATTTCTTTCGGTTAGGAAGAAGTTCCTTAAAGCCTCAGCCTTCGTTAGAGCATCCCAGGCGTTTCGATAGGCTAAGCTCCTTTTCAAGGGAATATTGATTAGCAGTAATGTTTAAATCAGTTAATTTTTATGTGGACCCTGTTATTGAGACAATCGAAAGGCTCTTTCCTTGTTCTGGGATATAATTTCAGTAAATTACTACAAGACTTTTAACATAAACATTGATACTACAATTGTTTCAGGGTTATGTAATAAGTATGTGACGAGACTAATTATAACTTGAAATATACAGGCTATTATTAGGAATTATTAGATCATTTTGGAAAATTGTATTTGGCATTTTGGTGCAAACTATGAGCCATTTCCATGTTCATAGACATTGAAGATGCCAAATTTGATCGGTAGTGCATTATAATGTGGTACCTACTTTCAGCTTCTTAAGAGTCTTGAAAGGTGATTGGGTTATTTCCAATGATTAAAGTTCAGAGAATATAGTAGTGTCATGTTGTTTCTTCGATGCCTTTTATCCAACCAATTTGTCCTTCAGTCCTGTGATCCCAAGCATATTGAATTCTGTATTGTCCATTACTGTGTTATGTTAAGTGTTTAGAGTTTCTGCGTAATGGCCAGATTATAATATAGAGAGGAGCTGCGAGAATCTTAAATAGCAAATCATCCAGCTTCTGTATTTTTGGTGCCACAATGTGGTCTCGCAGGGGCAAAGCCCATTTGTAGAGCTTGTGGATAATAGTTTTGTAGGATTGTAGGAATTCCTTCTCCTACCTTTGTAAATAGGATGCGTCACCTCTTTTGGCGCCCTTTCTTTTTATATACTCTTTACTTATAAAAAAAATGGCTAGATTATAATATTGTACTGTTTGAGGTTTTGAAGGTGTTGTGCACAAGGAAAATCATCTCTCGCAAGTTATATATATATATATATGACTACTTCCTGGATGTTGTAATAGTTTCGAAACACTTGTCTTTTGTTTCCCTGGTATTTTTGCTGATTCATGTTCACAACTATTTCACAGGAGTGATCAATAGGTCACATGTTTTGATCAATAAATTTGGCTCACTTTCATTTAAATTCATACTGCTTATCCCTCTTTCTCAAATTATTATATATTGTGCTTTCTCTGTGGTATGACATGCGTGACATTTAAATCTTGAATTCTATATTCTATATCCTTTCTCCTTTTCTCTATCTGTTCTTCTCTATTCATTCTCTTCTCTTCTCTCTCTTCTGTCTCTATGCTGGTCTGCTGTTGGACACCCTCGGGATACAAAGCCTAATCGAATTCTCTTAGTTACAATTCATCACATGCTATACCCTATAACCGTGGAAGTGCTGCATCAAGTGTTTTCTCCTCATGGATTTGTGGAGAAGGTCGTCACTTTTCAGAAGTCAGCTGGTCAGCTTCTTCAAGTTTTCTTCTTCTCTCTATCTTTTCTCTATTTCTTAATTTGAACTGCCATTTTGATACATGGAAAGAAAGGGTTTGGCATTGGTTATGAACAAAAAGATTCCTTCATTCTCCTGACTAGTATGTTTGCTGGTTTTAATTTATTATGAGCCTTGTAGGTGTGAATAATTCATGTTCCGTATTTGCAACTTACGGATTGTTCTGTGAGAATAATTTCAAAATCTAAAATTTAAAAGATGTATGAACACCATCAGAAATTTTCCCATAAACCTTTTTTTTTGCTGCTTCATATACTCGATACGTGAAAATTTTGTAGGTTTTCAGGCTCTTATCCAGTATCAATTGCGTCAAAGTGCGGTTTCAGCTAGAAATTCCCTTCAGGTATGTACTTTGCTGTGTATACCGGGAAGGGTTTCTACTTATTTGGTTTCTCTTCGTTTGGAGAAGTTTGACAGTTGGCAACTCCTTTATAGGGGCGTAACATATATGATGGTTGCTGTCAGTTGGACATTCAGTTTTCAAAGTATGTTTTTAGCTTTCTCACATCTGTGAGTGCCAGCATTTCTGTTTTCCCATTTCTTTGTTGTGTCAGTGGGTAATTACATTTGATTTTTTACCAGCCTTGATGAATTACAAGTGAACTTCAACAATGAACGGTCAAGGTGAGTTAATAGCTTCAGTAATTGTTAATACGAGTTAAGCGTGCGCTCTTTGACTAAATTCATCTATTTGGCATTAACAATGCTGTTGTATATGCTTTCTATAATTAGGGATTTCACAAACCCATCCTTGCCTTCTGAACAAAAGGGCAGACCCGCTCAAGTATGTCCAGTTCTTCTTTCTTGTATCTCGCATAATAATGTGAATCTCGTCCATTCTGACTGATAACAAGTTCAACTTCCTCCTCTCTTTTTGCCAGCCAGGATATGGAGATGCAGGAGGTATGTATGCTCTACAAGCTCCTGGAGTCAGACCAGGTGGTTAATTTGGCAGTTGCATAATTATCTATTGCTTCTGTTTGAGGTATTTCTAGATCGTTTCTGACCTTTGTGATGTTCCTTTTTTGTTATTGTTTTTTCAGTTGGATTTCCACAGGTGGGTGTTTTTCTGGTTAAAGATCTTTCTATTCAAAGCTCCAATTTTTTTCTGGTTGCCGCTGTGAGGAAAGTTTAGATGCCTTCTGGCTGACCTTCTACCTCATAACTCATCCTGACTATCATTTAGGTCGTAGTTTTTAAGGGTGCTATGATAGCTCCTTTAGTTCCAACTATTTTCTGGTTAATAATCCTGGTTCTCAGCCTTCTTTGAATTTCATTCATCATTAATAAGGATTGTTCAGGTGTGCCCTATTCAACTCATCATTTAGTATGTGGCACGGGAAGAGGGTTCGGTTTGGGTGTTGGCAGGGGAGGTGGGGGGATGTTTTTCTGTACTTGTGAGATTATTGTGTTCGATAATTCTGGTTGTCAGCCCTCTTCTTGATTGCATTTGTCATTAATAAGGATTTTGCAGGAGTGCAGGGTGTTTTAACGAGTTATTTAGTATGGTGTCAGAGGAACGAGGTTCTTTTTTTCAGGGTGGGTGCCGAGGGGGGGATGTTTTGCAGTTGTGTGATTGTTGTGCATTTTGGGTAGGGAGGCGTTGATGTAGGAATATGTGTAAACCATGACCAATGGGATCCTTAGTGCATACACATCACAAAACAACACACTTGGATATGTAAGCAAGGAAGAAATCATCAATCCAGGCAGGCTTGGAAAATGTTTTTGGCCATTTGTCTCTGTTTCAATCATTTCGCGATGTTCCACCTGTTTCCTTAATCTTTGAATTGAAACAATTTTGATAAAAAAGAGGCAAAGTGTAAGCTTTTAAATGCATGTTTTTGGAGATGATAGCAGGTGTCTGCCACTGAATTTTCTTGTCTGCCTTTCCCAATTATAGATGAATAATGCTGCTGCAATTGCTGCTGCCTTTGGAGGAGGCTTGCCTCCTGGAATAAGTGGGACAAATGATCGGTGTACTGTTCTTGCATCTAATTTGAATCCTGATGTAAGCTCTCTCTCTCTCTCTCTCTCTTCCCCCTTGTAAATGCAACTACACCATCACATTTGAGCCACACATTCTCGCATACTTGGGAGTCCTGTTTTTACTTTATATTTGGGTTCTTTGTAATCTGGAAGTGAAGCCCGTTCCTTTCTAGTTTTCATGGTTGTCACTTTGTTTCATCTCAGAGAATAGATGAAGATAAGCTCTTCAACCTATTTTCCCTGTATGGGAACATTGTAAGAATCAAACTTCTCCGCAACAAACCGGATCACGCTTTAGTCCAGATGGGTGATGGCTTTCAGGCCGAGTTGGCGGTACACTTTTTGAAGGTATCATTCTTCCAAAATGTTCTACTTTTAGTCTATGGTTTGTCATTGAGACTCTTCAATGTAGTTTAGCTCTAACAAGTGTTGGGGAGTATGCGAGGCTGAAACAGTTGTCTTGGCTGAAACAGTTCACTGCTTCTGAATGTGGTATCTGTATGATTGGTACTGAGATGTTCTTAATTGCTCAGGGATTATCATTGGCTACCATGTCGTTGCTGCGATCTTTTTTCTTTTTACCAGCTGATATAGGTGCCCTCTGCCGAGAGATGATTTTTTTTTTCTCCCCACTCATGATTGGACTGAAACCAAGTTGAACAAGAAACAAAACATCATAGAAAATAAAGTTGCGGATAAATATTTCCTATGCCATAGTTTGTAGTTGGATACTTCTGATATGGCTTTGTTAGAATAAGTTTCCTTTATTTGTCAATTAGTTGGGCCATTAAATTCTAATTCTAATTGTATGAGGAAATTGGCTCGCCAACACATAGGTTGACGGTCATTGATTGTTAGTTTATTTTGCATAACATGTCTGATGGCTATTACATTTTAGATGGCAACCAGTCGATTGCAAAGAACATTTTCAGAAATTGTAGTATAGTAGGCCCAACTACATGATGGGCTTTATAACTTAAAACGTTTTGACTTGGTTTGACACTCTTTCTATTATATGGGATCAAATGTGAAGACCACTTTATTCAGAAATGCAGCATGTTTTGTTCAAGTGTTGATAGAAGATGCTTACTGATAGTTATTGGGCCATTTTACTTGTTGGATCATATTTAAATCTACTACTCCACTCTACTCAACAAATTGTTCTACTTTTCTTTTTTGTTGTTCCATTCAAAGGCAAAGAGTCTCCTTTCAAGAAGTAAGAGTCTCCTGTTTAGTGCTGGATTTTTTTAATAGGCTTAAATATGGGTGTAGGGAGCTACGCTGTTTGGGAAACGTCTGGAGGTGAATTTTTCAAAGCATCCAAACATAACAACAGGTGCTGAGACGCACGAGTATTCAAACTCAAATCTCAACCGTTTTAACCGTAATGCTGCGAAAAATTACCGCTACTGCTGCTCACCAACCAAAATGATCCACTTGTCCACCCTTCCCCAGGAGGTGACCGAGGATGAGATTGTTTCCCACCTGGAGGAACATGGCACCATTGTCAATACAAAGCTCTTTGAGATGAATGGAAAGAAACAGGCCCTTATCCTGTTTGAGACAGAGGAGCAAGCTACAGAAGCTCTTGTCTGCAAGCATGCAAGCACCCTTGGTGATTCAATGATTCGAATTTCATTTTCTCAGTTGCAGACAATATGAAGGTTCCTATGTTTCAGCCACGAGGGATACTGAACGATAAGGATATTCCTGTTCTTGTGATTTACTCTTTTTAACCATGTGTGTTACTTTTGTGTCTTGAGTTCATTAACGTTTATAATGGTAGTATAATATTATTTACTTTTGTCCGGCTAATGTTTTTCCAGTTTTCCTTCTCATTCTTTGCTTGTATCAGTAGTACGTTTTCATTAGCATCAGATGAGGATGATTTAGGCATATGCAGGTTTTGCCGAATAGCATGTTTCTTCGTGTCCAGAAACGTGATACTGTTCTTCGTTGTACATTTTTAAAATATTTTTTTGACTCTCTCTCTCTCCCCCCCTCTCTCAAGTGTTCAAGTTTTATGCTTTTATGCACCTGAAACCTTTGTGCTCATTGGGTATCGAAGAGTGATCAAGCCATTTCACTGTGACTTTCATTCTGTATTTATCTGTTTGATTAAGAAAAAATAGGGGTTAAACTTATGAACGTAGCTAATCAAACAATTAGGCTGGTGATGGGCAGATGCATAATTCACTGGAGCAAAAATCATCTGGATGCATCGTACAGATATACACTTGATTTGCGGAATGTGGTTTGATATACTCCATTCGTTCTGAGCAAAGCATCTATTATTTTATTTTGGGATGTTTTAGTTTAAAGAAAATTAAATGTAAAAGTGTCGTTTTATAATTAATGAGCTATTACAAGTGATATTTTTTTTAAAAGTTGCTTTTAAAGGGGATTCTTTTGCCTAAAACGAAAAAAAGTATTAGGCCTTGTTAATACATTGGTCAATAGAATAACATATTACCTGTATGCAAATGTTTGTAATCTTAAATTTTTGATACAATGATAAATCAAATGAAAGTTAATAACATATCTGAAAACAAGTTTAAAAAAAAACACAATTAGAATGTATGATAACAATTAACAAAGATCAATTGAGGTATGGATTTATTTCAAGCAACAATTCATTTGTGTAAAAGAGAATTTCAAGAATCATTTGGGAACGTGAATGAAGTGGTATGCCTCAAACAAGGAACAAAAGAAAACAGGGGATTTCACTTTCACTTTGACCTTGTAATGCAAAGATGAAAAGATTCATTAGTGCAAGTGACTCTCATTACAAGGCTACGATGACAACAAGTTCTCGCATCAATTTCACTTTCAAATTCCAAACGGAAGGAACCCTCCCCTCCGCCCTTCATGGACGTCTGTACAATTCGGATACCACCACAAACATTCACACTCATCAAACATTCCCCCCTTTTTCGCCAAACCCACAAACCATTTTCTCTCTCCAAACCCAAAACTCTTTCCACTACCACTCGCAATTCCCACAACTCGTTCAAAGTGGAGAGCAGAGGCAAGGGAAGCAATGATGGCGTCGTATTTGACGAGGCCGCCTACGAGGCGCAGCGGCTGAGCCTCGATGCCAAGGCTCGGGAATCCATGGCTGAAGCCTCCCAGAGCGAGATTAAAGATGATGATGACCCGAAAGCTTGGAAATGGGTGATCCGGAAGAGGGTTTGGGATTTAATGGAGGCCCAAAATATAGCCCAGTTTCCAAGGCCCGTTCACCACCGTATACCCAATTTCGTTGGTGCTTCTAATGCTGCTATTAAAGTGAGTAATTTGGTTTTTAATTTTCTGGTTTAGTGTTTGTTTGGGTGGAAATTTTTTTATTTAATTTTTCTATGGGAAAATGTGGTTGACAGTTAAGTGAGTTGGATGTGTTTCTTGAAGCTAAATGTGTGAAGGTGAATCCTGATACGCCTCAAAAGCAAGTCAGGTTTCAAACTCTTACCGGTCAGTTCTCTACTTAATGTGTTTAATTATGATTGATATGCTTTTTCTGTGTCATGATTATGATAATTGCTAAAATATTTTAATTGATAGAGACTGTAAACTCATAATCACAGATGCATTCTAAAAGTTAGCATTGCAGAATTATATAATGCATATGGACTCCCAAATCCGGACAGTTAACTAGCTGAGATCCCCTGGATCCCATATTCTGATGTTTTAGGAAAATTGTGTTGGAAATTGGTTTCAAAATTAGTGTTTGACCAAGTTTCTAACTAGGTTTCATTTGTTAAAAATGGAAATTAATTGCAATTATGAAATCTACATTTCAAGTAGATTAATTTAATGTATTTATTATCTTAAAACCAATTTCGGGTAAATAAGATATTAATGCTCATAGTGTGCAATTTTGGGTATATGGGAAGCCATATCCCACATTGGTAAAATAAAGAGCTTTAAACCACTTTATTAATAGGTTCACTTGAAGGAGCTTTCATGAAGTACAACCTAGTGGTGTCATATGTACTAGCCTTTGGCTAACACAAGCTACTAGCCGCGCACGTCGCAAAGTACGCATAGGTCGCTTTAGAGGCGACTTTGTCAAGCTCACAAAGCTTGGTCTCGATCAGGCCCTGGCCTTACAGGGCAGTTGGACTTCGAAAGGGTGCATGGATTCGGCTATAAACTGGTTCGTTGAACCTGGTTGCAGCCCACTAGACCTAGGGTTGCATGCCCAAAGGACACCACAACTCTTCAGGTTATATAAATAGCCGCCTGGTTTGACAATTCATTATACCAGAATCCGAAATCATAATATACTGTTAGAATAGTTCATATTGCCGAGAAACCGTGAAGCACAAGTACGGGGCAATTTCGTCTTGCAGAGATCGTGTCCAACACGAGTCTCGACTTCAAAGTTGCTGTTTAATTAATATTATAAATTAAATTTCTCTTCATCTCCTTTTCTATTTAAAACATTGTCCTTTGCTATTCCGAGGAAACTGCACCAAATAAACTACAAATTGTTCGTAACAATTGATCTACAGAGGAACATGGTTGAGAATATACGCAAGATATGGCGGAAGAAATGTACTACCTGACAAAGCATAAATGCATCAAAGAAATAAACTTAAACTAATGAACTATACATGAATTTGTGTTGAATTGGTTTTAGATCGATGGTACATTTCCTAGAAACCATTAGAAGTGATTACCTGGGATTTTACCAAATTGTGTGAATTATGCTATTAATTTGAAGAAAATGAGCCTTAACTATTGGCTGAATTTGAGAATTGCTATTGTTGATCTAAGTAGTCATGTCCTCACTATAATCATTTGTTGGTCAAGGGCCAGAGCCCATATCACATTGGACTGTCGTGGCAGATTCCGTTCAGTATCTGAGATTTTGTTTCACCTTATTATTGAAACCTGAAAGATCTGTGCAGGTGGGAAGAAGCTACTAACTCCTCAGCCTCGTCTAAGGACTGGGTTTTTCTCAGTGCTTGAATTAAGTATGCTAACTCCTAGTACCATTTATGAGGCATGCACTTCTGTTGGTGTTGCCAAATATGGAAGGCCAATCGGATTGGATGCAAAGATTAAGGTGGATCTAATTGTCATTGGCTCAGTTGCTGTTGACCCAAAGACTGGTGCTCGACTTGGCAAGGGTGAGGTATAGAAATTTGAAAAGAAATGCGGTGAGAGACTGCTGTTGTTATGAAACTATAAATCGGTTTGGTTTGATTTCCCTAGACCATGCATTGTCATAGTTATATGACAATTTAATTGAAATGTAGGAGTAGGCTCATGCAGCTCAATGCAATGGGATTACCATATTTGCGTTTTGCTCCTGCTAAAGATTCTCCTGAAGAAAGAATAAATAAGTTTGAAGAAAATTGAGTTTTTCTCAGTATAGGGCCCGATGCAAGTTAGTCTGTTGGACTGACCTTGGTTTTACTTCGAGATTGTTTAATATTGTCATGAACTAGGAGTAATTTGTGAGCAAGTGAGATAATTGTAGTAAATTTTGGATCAAAACATAAGATAATTATTTGAGTAGGAAACATGTGATAATATGGTGATTATTCAAAAACTAAGAACTAAAGTTGAATTATGCCAACATTATGTGTTGAATATGAAAATTCGTCCTATTTAGGCTTTTGATGTCACATGCAATTTTTTTTTTGATAAGTAAAGAGTATATAAAAAAAAAGCGGGTGCCAAAAGAGGTCAAAGATAGCAATAAGTATCTTCTTCATAATCTGAACTGGTTATTATGATAATAGCTGTAAAGTGCGGTGGTATTGGTGTTAATTTTATTTATTTTTGTGGTTGAAGATAACTTTAATTAAGATGATGTTCTTGAATGCATAACAACCGCTAATCTATAATTTGGGAAAAACACTTGCAAGTGAGCTTAATCGAAATATGTTTCCTCCAAGAAATGTTTATATGCTTCAATGCCCATACAGTAGTTTCTGCAGTCACCAGAGTGTTTTGCGAACCCTAAAAACTCTTCTTTAAAACTTCTTGCATAAATTATCTGATAAATTTTCCCAACAAGTTATATGGAGATGCCATTGTATTATTACTTCATAAAGTTCACCTTTTTGCAGTGTTTGACAAGCATATTAGCGGTGATAGATATGTGGAAGTCCTTTGAACAGTTTAGATGCTGCAACTTTTGAATTCCTACTTGTCCGTATACTTGTCTGGGATGATAGGTTCTTGAAATTTACTCATTTCTTGCTTACATGAAAAGCTATGGTGCAGGGATTCGCAGAACTTGAATATGGAATGTTACGATACATGGGAGCTATTGATGACTCAACACCAATTGTCACATCTGGTAAAGTCTCTTCTATAAGTTCTATTCCAATCCTGCGTCTCTTGTCTACATTCGGTTCTAGGTAGCTCCATGAACCATACCATTTCACCAAAGATTTGTTTATTCTAAAGGTCATGCTTGTCCTTATCAAAAAAAAAAAAAAAAAAGGTCATGCTTGTCCAACATTTTCATGCTGCGTTGAGAGGACAACAGCTATATACTAAATTGGCTATTTTGAGGTGTTTCCCATCTCAAGTATTCAACTATCTAAAGAAACTAGTTTCATGCCATGTACCTTAATTCAACTTCTCTTTAGGGTTGTAATTTCATTGCACTAGTTTAATAGTTATGGATGTAGTTCTTGGTGTGGTACATGTAGGATCAAATATGAACGGCATTGATTTTAGTAGTTTGAGAGAGTAATCTAATGAAGTCGGGCTGAATGTTTTACCTCTTGGACATCACACTTTTTGTTTGAAGGAGGTTAATGTTAGTTCGTGAAATGCTTACGGCATCTCATCATTATTGGACCGATTGCTTAAAGTTGCAGCTCTGAATTGCTCTTGCAGTGCATGACCAACAATTGGTAGGTGATATTCCTATTGAGAAGCTCTTAGTCCACGATGTGCCTGTTGATATTATATGCACTCCCACACAGATCATTTTTACCAACACATCAATCCCTAAACCTCAAGGTTTGTTGGAATCTGTATTTATTTGTTTCCTTATTTAGCTTGCTACTGTTAGCACGGTTATCGTATTCTACGGGGCTGATTATTTACCTATATCATCAAAACTGATTCAGGGCAATAAGAGTCCATTATCCTTACATATGGGATTTGAACTGAGATCATCTTCATAAATGTTGGAGTGTAGGTATTTACTGGGACAAACTATCTACTGAGAAATTAAGGCAGATTCGAATACTTAGAGAGTTGAAGAGTAGAATAGAAAGAGAAACTGGTCAGAAGCTTCCCACTGGCCCATCAGAGAAACTGCCGCCTACAGCTCAACGGAGGCGCTAGTTTCACCCATTCTTTCTTGACAAAGAATGAAATGGAAAGGAAGATTAGGAATTTCATTTGTATTAGCTGTATAAGTATATTTGTTGTATTACTTTCAGTTGTCTTAATTATTTTAAAATTATCTACAATGCCATTCTTCAATGAGGATAGTTCTTTTAAATTTGCTGGTCTTCTTTGTACGATAAGAAAAGGGTCCTATGTGCTCAATACTTCAAGCCCATATGGAGAGGCCGAGTAAGACAAAGGCAGAAGCAACATTTGGTTTGAACTTAAGAGGCAATGCATAGCTTTCTTTCATGTCAATGTACAGGACCCTTTTTTGTCAACTCATCTTGTTCATAGTTGCTTGGCCGGTGAATGTTTGCGGACGAGTCTTTTTGTGTAGTGACGTGTGGTGTAGCTGAGGGTGGTATTAGTGGCACGCTGTTAAGAGTAATGTTTGGCTAGTGGGTTGTGGGCTTGCTTGCTACATTATGCCTTGGTGAGCGCTAATAGCCTTAGTTGGGCCTTTAGCTGGGTTAGGATGGGTCTATCTATGTTTTTCTCTTTCTTGCGTTCGTTGAAAAATATCTTGTTTTTCTATTTTTTGAATTTGGTTTTATGTATTTCAATGTGATGCTAGTAGGGTAAGGAGTATCGGGTAACAATTTGTACTATCGTATCGTGTTTGTGTTTCATTATCATGTTTTCATGTTATCTATCTTATTTAATCATAAATATAACAATAAATATTATTTTGAATATATTAATAATTTTGTGTCTTTCATATCATGTTTCGTGTCATATCGTGCTGGTCTTATCATGCTGGTTCGTATTATCGTGTCGTGTCTGGCACCCCTAAGTATTAGTTCACCAACTCGAGAAAGTTGGTGTGGAAAAATGAGGCAACAAACAAAAAACATTCATTCGTGTTCACCCAGTTCCTCAAATTTCTTTCTCATTGTCAGATTAAGAATGGTTAAAGATTGTCTCACTTTAACCTTTTCTAATTATCAAAACCTGCCGCTATCTTCCTGCTTCAGATTGAGCTCTGTGCGCATCGGCCTCACATTTCTTCTGACATTGACAATTAATTTCCTCAAACCTCCGTGTTATTGCCATTCACCTAACCTCTCCCTCATTTTCCTTCCGCAAAGTAACTGGCAGATGCATGTTTTGACGGTGCTGAATGATATTGCTTCATAACATATCAACGATGCCTTTGACTTTGTCCTCTTGCTATTCATCTATGACTCAGTATGCCAGTTAACCCGCATGTCATTTCATAGGGTTCTTCTCTGACACACCCTTGGTTCAGAACTCTCTCTCTCTCAAAGTTAAAATAGAGATATTTATATCACGGAAGGTACTAAAAAGTCTAGAAGATCTAGACAACATATTCCAGCATTTCCGTTTTTTTACAAAGTACCATGCCATACAGGGGTATTGTCGCTAACGAGAAACCTATTCCACCATCATTAATGATACATATCACTCTCCTTTTGATTCCCATAAAAGAATCTAGGAAAAAGTAGATACTACAGTGTCCCTATAGTAATCACCAGTAATACAATGCTTTGAGGATGACATTCCATCTACTTCATTCTGTTTAGTTGAACCCTATCGTTCTGGCGTGGAATCCTTTCTACTGGAGAAATAACTTGTGGCATCGACATTCCAACTGAAACAATAATCTCTGAAATACAGAAGGAAAAAAATGAGCAAATAAGACCCATGATAAGAAGTACGTCGAGCAAGGCACACAACAGTCTCCCAGTTACAGAACATTTTGTACTTTTGCATTTCTGGGGGTCATACGCATCATCGAGTGAAAGGTACATTCTGCAACCATGGTTATAGGTGTAAACAAGTAAAGTCAAGTATCGATTTGCTCAAGTCCTCTCATTATTCAAACATGATCGAAATAAAATTGAATTCAGCTCATTTCACCAAGCTGATCTCCGTTGAAGCCGGAGTAATTTGACTTATAATTAAGCCGATTTCGTGTATATTGATAAGTTTGGATTCTCATCAGCTTATTGGGTGAATCAAGCCGATCTCAAAGGGAAAAATAAAATTATATAAAGAATTAGAAGTAGTAGAAGAAGAAGAGAGCTCAATCATGTCTGAGTTTGGCTTGTTTAGCTATCAAGTCGAGCTCTCCCCGAGGAAGCTCAAGCTGAATCTCGGGTAGCTTGACCTTATTATAGAGCATCGAAATTGGCACATCTCCTTCAAATTGTATATGATAATAAACTTCTTCCGTGTTGACAAGTTCAAATGTCATGGTGTAACAGCAGCTTAATCATAATCAACCGAAGAGATGTGAGCAAGAAAACCAACCTATGCCTTCTCGTATGGACAAATTTGGTCTTATGATCTCCTCAGAGTTGACCAGAAACACATCCCCTATGTACAAATGATTTGTTGGGACATACACACTGCATAACTCTTCATCTCCATCATCTCTCTGAAATTGACCAATTTATAATCAGATCAAGAGAAGCACAAACATATTTTTCACCTTAAGACGTATCTTTTACTGTAAAACAATTCAAGACATTCTGTGATCTGCTTGATGGGGCCTGCTACAATAGCTCCATTTACACCAACAGAAAGTTGTTTAAGAGAAGGTGTATGTAGCAATGAAATTCTATGTCACTACTCCCTCCACCCCAACAATATCAAGCTCTATTCTCTCCCCTTCGCAAGCTTAATTTTATTTATGTTTTGAATATTACTGTAGTAGGGGTTATGCCACGTCACTTCAGGTGATTGCCACGTAATTACCTAGTTTTCCCCAAACTAAGACCTACTGTACGAGAACATACTAGGCTCCGGGAAATAGCCTAAAGGGGGCCGAGGTTGAGTGCTTTTAGCCTAAGGGTAATGATGCCTAGACCTCTACAGCCGCACCCCGGCTCTATTAATAGTCTCCACAGGTAAACTGGTCAAAGGTTAAGACTCTCCGTCAGGATGACATCTTGCCTGACCCCATGAGAATCGAGTTGGCCCTAGAGCCCCGATCTCCGAATATTAGGGTTCCAAGGAACTAACTCTACGCCTAAGGTAAGGGCAACAACTTACCGCTAGCGCTTACATCCGTCAAGGATGACCTGACTTAGGGCACTACCGGTTGATTTACTCTAAGTGCAACGGCAGGTCTAGGGTCCATGAACCCTCAAAAGACCGAGCTGGTTTTTGGGAACTCGGGGTTATTGGTTTGGTGACTAAAGTCAAGAGAAAGTCTCACCCGTTGTACGTGTGCGATACCACGCACATGCTACGCGTGCGACCTGATCACTAAGAGAGAAAGAGCTGATTGCGGTCCCCACTTATAGCCATAGGACACTTGTCTTTTGATCATTGCATGATCAATAAGACGGACACCTAGTAGGGAATATTCCCAGTGTCATCCTACATTCACTATAAATAGAGGTGAAAACCTCATTTTCAAGGATCAATAATCATTTGATAGAATTCACTTGATTGAGAACTTAGTGAGTACTAGAGAGAGAACTCTCTGGCATTAGCCTTTGCCCTCTTTCTCTTTGTTTGATGAGTCTTGGCTTCCACCCCGATCCTTTACTCTTTGAGGTTCTTTGATAAGCAACGTGTCACGCCTAAACTCTTTACCTCAGCACACATCACACCCTCCGGGACACCCACATTCTACAATTACTATCGATTTTGTTTATTTAATTATGAAATAAAATCATAAAGCTAGTGCTAAGCTTGAAAACATGGATGCCTGATTATTGATTCAACTAAGGTGTGAAACCTATAACAAGGTTGTGTGATCATATTTTCTTGTTCTTAATGCATTGAAAGATTGGTCATCTTTTCATAGATTAAATTCATGTGAGAGGCGATTTCATGTGTATGACCTAGGAAATTACACCGTGGATAAATTCATGATAAAAATATATGGCTTGATACATGCAATAGTCACAGATGTTATCATCCGAAGCTAGAGGATTTCACAAACCCTAATGTTTTGTTTTCTACCTAAATCTACATAGAGATATAGTAAGTAGGTAGATTACAATAGAATCAATATTGCAGAAAGAGTTTATTTAATTATGAAATAAAATCATAAAGCTGGGGCTAAGCTTAGCGAAAACATGGATGCATGATTATTGATTCAACTAAGGTGTGAAACCTATGACAAGGTTGTGTGATCATATTTTCTTGTTCTTAATGCATTGAAAGATTGGTCATCTTTTCATATATTAAATTCATGTGATTGAGACTTAGAGGTGATTTCATGTGTATGACCTAGGAAATTACACCGTGGATGAATTCATGATAGAAATATATGGCTTGATACATGCAATAGTCACAGATGTTATCATCCGAAGCTAGTGGATTTCACAAACCCTAATGTTTTGTTTTCTACCTAAACCTACATAGAGATATAGTAAGTTGGTAGATTACAATAGAATCAATATTGCAGAAAGAATATTGATTAATTCCAGAAATCCCTTCGTCACACAAGAGTAATAGGTTGACATTGTTGATGGATTGTTACATGGAAGTTAATTGGTGAACCTGGCCTTAGCATTTTTTCTCTTATTGATATCTCCAAATTCTGTGAAATTTCTCACCAATTTATTTTATTGTCAATTTAATTCCAACAATCAATCATTCAAACAATTGATTATCTAAATAAAGTGAAGAATAACGTTGTTTTGATATTCGTTAACACAGCTCCTTGGGTACGATAATCCGTAATACTTGCACATTATTACTTGAGGCTAGAACACTTGCTACTAGTTGGTTTAGGCCACATCATCCGCCCATGAGACTAAACCACGTTGGGGTCCGTGAGATGCCTCCTATTCCGCAGAACTGGGAGAAGCTCGGAAACCACTATGGAGGACTTGAACCCTAGACCTTAAGGTTGTATTTTACTTGAGGCTTGATGCTCAAGCCACTGATCTATACATTCTTGCGAAGTAAGAATATATTTGAAATGACAGTGGAAATTAATAGTTTACATTTAGAAATGTGACTCTTTATTTGGGACAAACCAAAATAGATAGTAATACCAGTGGCGAATTCATCTGATTTATTTAACTGAGAAACCCATGTTTTAAAAAAAATTGCGCATGGGTTTTCTGATTATGTCTCCGCAGGGGCCGTATGTACTTAATTTTTTTTTTTGATAAGTAAATAATATATTAAATATCAAGCATCAAAAGAGGTGATGCGTCCTTTGTACACTAGCCGTATACCAACCAAAAGATTAATCAAAAGCTGTACTATATACATGATCTACAAAAGCTATGATCTAGGAAGAGAGTGATCATCCACGGAACTCCAAAACTGAATAGTACGAATCAGCAAATTCTTCAGCTCCGGGACTGACATTTCCACGTTGTCGAAAGCCCTATGATTCCTTTCCTTCCATAGAATCCAACACACCCCCAAAAGAGCTGTCCCCCATAAACTATTCCTCTTCTTCAAATAACCCCTATTCCAACCTCTGACATGGTCTATGATCGAACTTGGCATGACCCAAGACATATTAAACATACTCAGCACATGATACCAAAGCTCTAAAGCCACATGGCAGTGAAGAAGTAAATGATTTACACTCTCCGCGCCAGCCTTACACATATAGCATCTATTAACAAAAACCATGTTACGTTTCCTTAAATTGTCCCCGGTTAGGATAGCTTCATGAGTCGCTTCCCACATGAAAAACGCCACTCTCTTAGGGGCTTTGGTTCTCCATACTGCTCTCCACGGAAAAGAAGTTATGCCACCATTGAGCAGCTTCAAATAATACGAACTAACTGAGAAAAGAGAGTCCCCTGAGCCTTTCCAAACCACCTTGTCCGTCGGCCTATCTGTTTTCTGCTCTTGAAGCATCCTTAAAAGCTGCACAACTGACTCTAACTCCCAATCATGAAAATTCCTTCTGAACAAAGGATTCGAGATAGGCTTACCCTCCACCCAAGATAATCTAGAACTCACTTTACAATCCTTATCCGTGGAAAGCTCAAAAGATTTGAAACGCCTCCCTCAAGCGAATATCCCCACACCATCTATCCTCCCAAAACCTCACCGAGGCCCCATTACCAATCTCAAAAGCAATGAATCTTGCAAAAGAATTCCACCCCTTCCTTATGCCTCGCATAAGGCGAATTAACCTCGTTAGGAAACCAACGGTGATCCCCCTCCCCATACTTGCAAACCACCACTTCCCTCCACAAAGCCTCCTTATCAATGAGATATCGCCACAGCCATTTCCCAACAAGCCTCGTTAAATAATTTGATTTTTCGATATTGACCCCCTCACGAACCCTCGAACACACCTTATCCCAATTCACTAAGTGAAACTTATGCACGTCGATTGACCCTCCCACAAAAATCTCTTTCCAACTTTTCTAATCTCTAATTGTGGCAAGAATCACAAAGAGATAAGAAATAGGTTGGTAAATTAGCAAAGTGTTCTTGATCAAAACTAATCTCCCCCTGGAAAGAAGTTTTATCTCTTCTCGAACCGCTCTGGATTCCATAAACTGCAAATAGGAAGTCCAAGATAGGAAGTAGGAAGAACGGACTTACAACCAAAGAATGCGGCTAGATCTGACATTCTCCACCCCTCCAACAGAATAATTTCACTCTTAGAAATGTTGATACTTGAAAAAATAATAGAACTAAACGGAGATTTGCCTTACTGAAAAACTAATGTATCATCTGCAAGAGAAGATGGGAAATCGACACCTCCTCTCCCCTCTCCTTTAAAGCCACTTATAAGTTGCCGCCTCTCTAACATCCTACTAAGAGCCTCCATTACCACAATAAACAAGAATGGTGACAAAGGATCTCCTTGAGCCTCTCGAACTAGGGAAAAACAGAAGGTTCTCCATTCACCGAGAAGCGAACAGTAGAAATACAAAATCGGACCCATTGAATCCACTTGAGACCAAAACCCATTCTTTCCAACATGTATATATTAAGAAATCCCATACTTAATTAATACTAAGTGATTAGCAATTTTTCACCGGTAATTTATTTATACTTCTTTATGCTAATAAACAATAGTTCACATATCCATAATAATAAAATATTATTTTCTTTATTTATTCTTAGTTGATAAAGTAATAATATTTAATTAAATCAACTTTTATTTACGTTTACCGAGCATGCAAGGAAGAAACTATATAAAAATTTTGACTTAAATTTTTTTAGGAAGGGACAACAGTACATTTTTTTTCCAAAAATAACCAAATTCAATAACTCGTACATCACATTAGTAGTATAAATTTAAAAGGGTGCAGGGGCCATGGCCCCTAGTACCCATAGTGTGGCTCCACCACTGAGTAAGACCCGTATGGGATGGAGGGAGTAAATCTAATAGCTCAGTTCTTTCAATAGCATATTATTTCTGTGGATTTTGCAAACATTTTCTTCCATAATAATGCACTCTTAAATTTGATTCCCTTGCCAATCAGCAGTTTACAGCTTTTCTTGTCCCTAAGAAGATGATGTGAGAGACATACGAAGAGAAGGTGGACAAGGAATCAACCAAGAAAAAAGTAAAAACGGAAATGAGAGGAGTAGAAAGATGATGGAAACCCAAAAGAGAAACTCAAAAGAGCAAAGCTCTCCAATCTCTGTTTTCATCTAAATGTCTTGCATGAAAGGCTCTGAGCGTTGCCCTAAATAAGGAACTCATGCAACCAACCCACTCTCCGAACAAAGGCAGAGGAAGAGACTGAGCACTGAAGATTCTCGCATTACACTCATCTTAAAGGCACCAAAGAACATAAAAACAAGCCGCAGTGCACAAATTGATTACTATATGACCATTTGTAAATATAAAGCAGTGACTTAAACATCATTTTTAGATGGCAAGAGAGTTCAGAATGAACTTCTCAACATAAGATACGTGAAACATAATCTAACAAAGGCCTTGTAAGTACCTGAAGAACGACAGACGACGTGATAAAGCCAATAGCATATTCTCCAAGACGAGGATGTCGGATGATAGCAACCTCCTTAAAAGCAGTGGTGTTTTGGTCTGTAGCCAAAAGAAGGGAATTATTACTAATGGAGTTAGCAAGAAAGAAATAGGACACAAAAGGCAACAAAAACCACAAGTTTTTATAATGACCTGATATCATATTTCACATTGTGACATTCTGGACATACATTTTCATTATATAACTAATTCATGTTAGCGCTGGGGCAAGGTCAATATCCATTAGATAACAGTCCAAAAAGGATCAAGAATTTGGACCTATCACAAATCAAGTGATATGAATTCTTCCAAGAAACCCTGAATAACAACGGACACATAAGACTTCCACCGTCCTCAAATGAATGTCACTTTCTAGTTTGCCCTTACTCCTTAGGTACGGTTCATTTCTTGACTCTCTTAGAATTCATGAATCAACCATAAATGACATTCAGAGAAGAAAATAGCAGTTATAAGATCACTTGGCACTAGTTCAAGGTTAGCTAAGCAATTTATGAAATAAGTACAATGCCCGTACAACTAAGCTAGAGACCACAACTCTGTTTTCATCAAGAACTAAATCATGTAACAAACATCTTACAAGCATACCATATGAGAAGAATGGGCAAGTATCTTTAGATTAAACGTGCAAAGATGGCAAGGGCACTCAAGGAAAAGACGTTGAGGTCCTTGGTTCCAATCTCCATAACAAGGGGCTATACTTACCTATCAAAAAAAAAAAAAAAAAAGAACAAACAAGGAAAGGGAATTCAGAGAATTCTAAAGGAAGTTGCATTAAGCATCCAAAAATTATGCTCAAAACTAAGTTGGATCATGCAAAGTTAGCAAGACCAATATGAATGAATGTTGGACCTTTATCTTTGTCTAATTATTGTTTTATTTAATTAAAAAAATTCTTTAAAAAATTGACCAGAGAAAATGGAAAAGTAAAAAAAAGGATAAAACCTCAAACCCTGTCGTGTGCGGGGCATAGATGATGCCACATAAAGAAGAAAAGATGTTTAATGCAAGCATAAGATGTCATATGGTTTAACCAGGTATGCACCCCATGAGAGGGAGTTCAATTTGAGATATTTTTAGTTTAATAGGGTAGAATAGTGTTGTCAAATTAATCTACTTTTTCTTAGAATTAGATATAATGTCCAAAAGAATTTCATATACGCAGGGAATGTATCAAAGGTATGAAAAATGCTTGTGGTCAATGATGCCTATTTTGAATTCAAAGTGTTCTCTGAGATTTGTATGCTTTCCTTAATTGTCAAAGAGTCAAAGGTTCCACTTTATGATCTTCATTCTTGGTGTTTACCCTAAAGTTCAGTAATTTACATCTTTGTTTCTAACTGCTCTCCCAATATTTTGCTTTATATGATCTTTCTATCCACAATATAGTAAAGACTCTAGAAGGTGATTGATAGAGAGCATTTAGGTGATCTCGAAGCATCTTTGTCCTCAAGGAGTTCCAGACCATGCATGTATGTAATTCAAGCTATTGCTGGCAGAAAATTTATTTTTGCAGTCGCAATTGGCTTGGATGCCATTTGTCTGGAAGTTATTCATTCAGTCACTCGGCATCAAAAAATCGGATCTTACAGTTGTTGGTTTGATATCCTTTCATTGTTCTCATGTTTGCAGTGAGGGAATAATTGGTACATATGCATTTATCAGTGGCCAAAACCTTTCCTTTGAATAGGTTTTGAAAGGAGGTATACCAGCATAGTGGAATGCCTCCCCCAAGCAGACGTCACTTAAGACTTTTCTCTGTCTGGTCTGCTACATTTGTTTTTGCATTGTATCCATTGTGTCAAAAGCAAATTGATTGCCATTATCAACAAAGAGGGTGTTTAGAAACCGAAAAATTATTAATTTCCAGGAAATAGCTATTGATAGCAAGTTTACGGTCTAAAACCAATAAGTAAAAGAACCCCAACTATAACCATCCTTTAAGAGAAAGTGTTGCAGAAAAGTTTGACGTTCAACTAGAATGGTGAAATATTGATGTCTTAGACCAGCTGTACTTGCCATTGTGATAGTTTTGTGCTATTCTGCTAACGATACAACTCATCTCAACTCAACTCAGCCTTTTTGTCAATCACTTTGGGTCCGCTACATGAATCCTTTTCCACCATTCAATTCAGTCCAAAGCAAGGTCATCACACACACCACACTCATTCATATCTTTCTTTATTACGGATGTCTGCGTTAATTTAGGTCGTCCCCTTCCCCTATGTCTAGTCTATGAAAAAAAAACAGGGAAATTACCTGGAGAAATAGCAGCACTAATTTGTTTCGATGCTGAGTATATGTGCTTTACGAAGGGCATTCGCTTAATAAACCATTCCCCTACCCAGAAGACAGTTGCACCCATCCATGATGAAGCAAATATTCCAACAAAGAATATAAAGATTAACGATGTAAGGAATCCAAGACCTGCACGAGCAATAAGAAAAAATCTGAATAAGACGATGAAAAATATTTTAATACTGAAGATTTGAAGTAAACACTAACAAAAGATCATTCTTAATCATTTATCCAAGCACAAAGGAAATCAGGATGGAGAAAAGAATGCATGAAAGTCGTGTTACAAAAGCACCACATTTCTGATGCAGTAACCACGGAATAGTTGGAGCTGAAGGAAACAGATAAAAATTGACATCTTAAACCTAGAACTGACTTCTGTACAGCATTATAAGAGAACTCCTATATTCAAAAAACCATAACCGATGCAATAGCCACAAAACACATATTTGAAACAGGTATGAAACTCGTCGACTTTCCATAAAGTGAACAGCTACTTTCTAGTCAGCGAGGGCTGTTACAAGCGCACTTATATACTACTGTGATTTAGCAGTTACAAATCTTCATAATGCAGATCAGTAGTCCTTGGAATAGAAACCAAACCCACACTTAATTGGAGCTATACTACTCAAATCAGGTCGCATAACATAAGCCCAAGGAACTTGGATATTGGCAGCTAGAGAGTGCATGCACAGGAAAAGGAGCAAACTAACTTTTCATAATGTGGTTAGAAACTTTTCTATGGTAATACTTTGGCAACTGTGTTTTTGAAGCACAGAGAAAAGGATTTTGTTGGACATAGTAAATGCACCTCCTGCATCCCCATTCAAATTATCATGTCTTCCAAAATCGGATAGATTAAAAGTCAAAAGCTCCAGCAGCATTTTGAAGTCTAACCTATTAGAGAGGAGACAACAATGTAAATCAAGATTCTCAATATCAAAACACCAGCCTTTGAAGCTCTTCTCATCCTTTTTATTCAATGTATTGATAAGACGTAATGTTTCCTCTTTCTAATTTGAGTTGAGAGTTGCACTATACATGTCATTATGGTAGATCCAGATGTAGACATAAGTGCAAAAAATCTAGTCAGAGTTAAAATGTGTTAGAAGTATTAAGGGTCTATTTGGTTTAAGATATATGTTTGGGGGTCTTGATGTATAATGTATTTTCAGTAACATGTATATATGACTTGCCTAACTGATATTAGGTTACGGCTTCTCTCAATTCTCTTCTACTTTCTTCTTTCTCTTTACATTCAACATGGTATCAAAGCAGCAGGAATACTTATAATCTCATGTGTTGATTGTTCTCCACAAATCCTTCCCTTTTTTTTTCTTTTTTTAGTTTTTTGTTCGACCCAGAATGGCTGTCGACGGTTTGCACAGTCAGCCCTGCCGTTGCGTTTGCCGGAGGGGGTGCGACATCTTTTGAAGGATACAGCATAGGAGGTTGGTGTCGCCCAGTCTAGGTGACCACGTCTGTCCAGTTAGGGGAAACGCCTCATGTGCCAGCGCGTCGCCGGAATTTTTTCGGACCATTACATACCTGGTTGCCTGAGCCTGTAGTTCTCTGGTCCAAGGTTGGTTTTCAGACTTACCAAGTTTTTGGTGGGTTTTTAGGCTCGGTCAGTCCACTGTACTAGTCTGTTTGTTTGCTGGTTGGTTTTTCAATGTTGACATCGGGGAATACAGAGACTAAGGAGTCTAAAATCATGGTTTCTGAGGTTTTCTCCACTAGTACAAAGACTACGGACAAGTAATTAACGGGAAAGAATTGTTTAATGTGGCGGTGGTGTTGAAATTAATTTAAAAGGGTAAAATAAGGAAGATCATCTCACCACAGTTAACTCTACTATGTTGCTTGGGTTCATGCCGATGCTGATTTGTATTGGAAGGCTGGAAGTTCATGAATTCCATGGATGATGAGACGGCTGAATTGGTAGCTCATACTTCCATTGTTCGTGATTTGTGGGAATATTTAGCTGTGATGTATGGGGGCAAGGACAACATGAATCGGATGTATGACTTATCATGTGCTATGTTTCGCCAGGATCAAAAAGGTTGTAGTGTTACCCAGTATTTTGCGGACTACAAGAAATTGGCGACCGAATGGAGTTCTTTGATTCCTTTGAGTACAGATGTTAATACTATGCAGACAACGAGAGCACCTGATTATTCTTGGATTTTTAGTTGGTTTGAGATCCGAGTTCAGCTCGCTCACAAATCTAATCGGGCACAAGTGTTGGCTCTGTTTAGGATGTGTTCTCTCGTGTGCTTCGGGCCTTTCTAGAGTCTGTTCAGTTGGCCTTTCGCAATTGTGAGTAGAGGAGGTCGTGATGGTGGTTGTGGTGGAGGAAGGGAGAGTAGAGAGGTTCGTAGTTGTTATCACTGTGTGGGGATACGAATCATGTGATTAGTAATTGTTGGAAGACATGGTAAACCGTCCGGTGATCGACCATGTTGCCTCTAACAATGTCCCCCCCCACCCAAACCGTCTCAACCTAGTGAGGGTAAGGTCATACGGGGACTGATGATGAATTTGCGCGGATACCAGGCTTCTTCGTCTTCTTCCTCCTCTAATTGTAAATGAGTTATTGACTCTGGTTCTTGGCAACAAAGGTATTTTTTCTTCACTCATTCCATCTTCGACATTACCAAGTTTTACCGTAGCCAATAGGTCTATTGCTTCTGTTACGGGGCGGGGTGATATTTGTCTCACGCCCTCTCTTTCATTAACACTTACCCGTGAGATGTCTCATTTTTTCCCGCACATTGTATCTTTCAGGATCGTGTGACGAAAAGGATTATTGGTAGAGGGCAGGAGTCTGGGGACTTTATTTCTTTGAAGCTCCATCTACACCAATTGCGTGTGTTCGAGTGCCTCTTTGTCCCCGTTTCAAATTCACTGTCGTTTGGGTCATCCGTCTATGTCGAGTCTCAAGAAATTATGTCCATATTTTTCATCTCTACCAATTTTTGGATGTGACGCTTGTCAGTTTGCGAAACATCATCGCATTTCATATATTTTTAGGGTTAATAAATTGACGCATGCCCCATTTGATGTAGTCCATTTGGACATTTGGGGACCTAGTCATATTGTCTCGAAGTTAGGTTATAGGTATTTTGTTACTTTTGTGGATGATCATTCTCGTGTTACTTGGATTTATTTAATGAGACATCATTCTGAGTTATTTGATATTTTGTGTGTTCTATGCTGAAATTAAAACTCAATTTGGTGTGCCTGTCAAACATCTTCGCAGTGATAATGCACAAGAATATTTCTCCACTACTTACTCCAAATTTATGATAGCTCATGGCATGCTCAAATGGTGTTGTTGAGAGAAAAAATGGTCACCTCCTCGAGGTTGCAAATTCCATTTTATTTCAGATGCATGTTCCTAAATCTTTTTGGGTAGATGCTGTGTTAACTGCTTGTCATCTTATCAACCGTATGCCATCTTCCGTTCTTTCTGGAGCGATTCCTCATCGAGTTTTGTTTCCTTCGAAGTCTCTATTCTCGGTGTCTCCTAGGATATTCGGGTGCATAGCCTTTGTATCATCGTCCTAATGTCACCAAGTCAGAAAGGACATCGATGCATGTTTTACTTTTCATGAGTCTATGTCCTTTTATCCTACATCAGATATTCCGCCTGTTGAGTCCGTTCCCGATGATGATTTTCTACTCTATCGGGTTGTGGAGTCTGCATCTTTCCCTACCCACGATATACCCAGTCCTCCTATTGAACAGGTTTACACCCGACGCAAGTGCTCTCAAGGGAATATGCCTCCTACTCCTGCTCTTGAGCCAGTCCTACCACCGTCGCTCGCTCCCGCTCCCGTAGAGGTATCTTCTGATTTTGATATTTATGTTGCCCTTAGAAAAGGTAAACGTAGTTGTACGTTACATCCTATTTCTAACTTTGTTAGTTATGATGGTTTATCTCCCGATCTTTTTGCATTTGTTAGTGTCCTTGAGTCTCATTCTATTCCTAAGTCGCAGTGGGCTCATCCTGGATCCTGGCTGGAAGGCAGCTATGGACGAGGAAACGAATGCCCTTATACACAATCAAACTTGGGATTTGGTTTCATTGCCATCAGGTAAACATGCTATTGGGTGCAAGTGGGTCTATGCTGTTAAGGACAATCCGATTGGTTCTTTGACTTGCCTTGTTGCAAAGGGGTATGCTCAGACATATGGGGTTGCTTATACTGACACTTTTTCTCCAAGCTTGCCTCTGTACATCTTCTCATTGGCCTCTTTATCAACTCGATGTCAAAAATGTATTTCTTCATGGTGATTTACACGAAGAGGTTTACAACTTTACATAGAGCAACCTCCAGGGTTTGTTGCTCAGGGGGGAGTCTGGGTTGGTTTGCAGATTAAAGCGGTCATTATACGGGTTAAAACGATCTCCGCGTGCGTGGTTTGAGAGATTTAGTGAGGTAGTGCTCGAGTTTGGGCTTATGAGATGTGAGATCACACAAGATTCTATCTACAAAGATGGTGAAGGAATCATTTTATTAGTTGTCTATGTGGATGATATTGTCATCACGGGAAGTAATAGTGTAGGTATTAGTGCATTAAAAGGGTTCCTTCAAGAAAAGTTTTAAACGAAGGATCTCGGTAATTTGAGATACTTTCTAGGGATTGAGGTTTCTCGGTGCAAGCAAGGCATCTTATTGTCCCAGAGAAAGTATGTGTATGACTTTTTGAGTGAGGCAGGCATGTTGGGAGCGAAGCCTCTGAGACTCCTATGGATCCGAATACGAAACTTACAGCTGAAGGGGGTGAAAGCTTTGCTGAACAGAGAAGTATCGAGGCTTGTTGGGAAATTGAACTATCTTGCTGTGACCAGACCAGATATTACATTTGTAGTTAGGGTCGTAAGTCGGTTTATGTCCTCTCCGCGGAGTACATATTGGGAGGCTGGTGTTAAGATTCTTCGGTATCTTAAGAGAGCTTCAGGGCTAGGCATACTATATCGAGATCATGGACATATGAGAGTTGAAGGGTTTGCTGATGCGGATTGGGTCGGATCCCAAATAAGAGATCTACTTCTGGATATTGCGTGTTCGTTGGGGGTAACTTGGTTTCTTGGAAAACTAAGAAACAATCTGTTGTGTCGAGATCAAGTGCTGAATCAAAACACAGGACTATGGTTCATGCTACATGCGAGTTAGTGTGGATTTGTAAGTTACTTGGTGAGATCGGTATCGGGAATCCAATGCCTAGGTGTGATAACCAAGCCGCTATTCATATTGCATCTAAACTTGTGTTTCATGAGCGAACAAAGCATATTGAGCTTGATTGTCACTTTGTTCCTGAGAAACTTCAAGAGAAGATAATTTCCACAAGTTTTGTTCCGACTGGGATCAACTAGCAGATATTTTCACGAAGTCCATAAATGGCACAAGAATAAGATATATCTATAACAAGCTGGGCATGCATATTCAGGGGGCTTGAGGGGGAGTGTTAGAAGTATTAAGGGTCTATTTGGTTTAAGATATATATTAGGGGGTCTTGATGTATAATGTATTTTCAGTAACATATATATATGACTTGCCTAACTTAGGTTACAGGCTTCTCTCAATTTTCTTCTACTTTCTTCTTTCTCTTTACATTCAACAAAATGTAAGTTTGTGGTAGTCAAATCTATGGTTGTGTCGTGCTTACAGCGCCAGTAGTTAGAAGTGAGACTATGACACATTATGTGGCAATGATTAGAGAGAGAGTAGTTTGCTCCTGTTGAATTGTTTTTGTTCTAGTAGTGTTGACGAGAGTGGAAGATGATGGTGATGGCAGTATGTAGAGAGCTGACCATCGTTGTTGATAGGGTAATAGATCAACTTGTCAGCCTCCATCAGTTCAATTAAGTGGAAGAGAGACAAGATTTAGTGGATAAGAGATGAAAGAGATGTGTTAAAATGGGGGCAAGGTAGATCATGACAGTAATGGTCATTTTATATTAAGCTACCAATATTACCCAGCCTTTTGTGGTCATGTTCAGGGTCTGTGGTTTATTCTATTAATTATTGTTACATGAGTGAAAAGTTGCAAGCTAGACAAATGAGTGCTTCCAGGTTTTGTGGATAGCAGTTGAACCCAACATACCAAACCCACACAGGTGCATTCCCAAAGAAATTAAGTTATAAATCTGTAATCCTGTAACCGACCATCAAGATTAAATATGGTTTGATAACTCACCAAATATTTCGATGCCGAGCCTCTCATAAATGGGACTGAAGAAACCATCAAAAAACTGAACGAACCACCATGTGACAAAAAATGTAACAGCCACAGGAAAGAGAACAACACTGCAATTTTTCAAATCAAGGCAAGTTACCAAATGAATGAAAAAGAAAACCTCTAGGCGTTTGTTGCTAAGACTATTACCATCCAGTCATGAACTTCTTTGAAACCCAGCTTTGGAGAACGGCATAACAGGCCTGAACCAATTCTAGCGTCAAAGCCAAATCACACAATAGAAATAATATTGAATACTTCGTTTACGAGCAGCAAACAAAAAGCAACCAAACAAATTTGCATCTAGGAATTGTTAATGTGCACAAATAAAGGAGCCCATACATCAAGTGTTTGTGTTTACACATGAATGGCTATTGGTTCCATGCAGGTAGGCATATAGAGAAGGAGGGCACCAAAAATTTTCATGGAACTACAACGACATGAAATACAATCAAAAGAAAACAATCTTGATTCTAAAAAGGGGGAAAAAGATGGCATCAGCATTACACCCCTAGATGAAGTTCGTATTTACTAGAACCAATGATTAGCAAGTTTTTGCCCGTATGACCGTCAAATGCTTATAATCACATGCGAAATAGCAACTTTACTTCCCCATGTACTGGACCCCAGCCCTCGCTCAAAGGCATGAGAGCCATATTAAGATACACTAAGAAAATAAAAGTTTTGTTTGCCTAATACGTGCCCTGACGGCACTTATTAAATACCTACTTATAGAAAGTTTTGCCTTGACAATCACCAATAACATTGGAACTTGTGAATTGATGAAGTAAATGAAAAATAATTTGGTAACTGAATTTTTATTTTTTTTGAGAAGTAATAATTTAGTAACTGAAATTAACAAAGCTACATAACAACTGCTTTATACTAGTTTAATTTTGGTGAGAGAATACAGAATCGATAGGATAACCTAACCAGATAAGAAGAATCCTAATGGCCAACTAAGTTTAAAACCCCCTATTATTCAACCAGATAGGCAAGTGTGACCCCTTGGTAGTATGGGGATTGGAACCAAGGACCTCAAGGTCTTTCCCTGAGTGCCCTTGCCATCTCTCCCACCCCTTATTGGAAAGCATTTTTGAACAAGAAGTAAAAGGTGGAGCAGTATCTCGAAAAGTCAAAGGTTATAGAGCTCCTTGGCTTCAGAATGGCCTGATTTGCATACAAACCTAGCATTTCGTTCGTGCTTAACAAATACAAACGGAAATCTCACTGCAGGGTTCGCACTCTCGTGCTTTGCATAGGTTTTCTTTGACAATGAAGGAAAACCAAATGTGTGTGATGAGTAAATCATTTCAAGTACATGCAAAACTCTCTCCTTTGCACTTAAAAAATAACAGGAATGATAGAATATAGGAACGGTATATGATTGTGCTACGACAACTCAACTCAACTCAGCCCCAATCATTTGGGGTCGGCTACATGAATCTTTTTCCTCCATTCGTTTCGGTCCAAAGCAACGTCATCACACACACCACACACCACACTCCATATATTTCATTATTATGGATGTCCACATTAGGTTAGGTCCCCCCATCCCTATTTCTAGTTTGGTTGATGTTAATACACTCGCATTTCCTAATGGATGCACTAATAGGTCTACGTTGTATGTGTCCAAACCATCTTGGGCGATAATTCTCTCATTTTATCTGTTATTGGGGCAACTTTTATTGTTTCACGAATTTGTTCATTACAAATCTTATATTTCCTAGTTTTACCACATATCCATCTTAGCATTTGCATTTTAACTACGCTTGTGTTATTAATATATTTGTTCTTTACATGTAAATCATACCCTATACAGGCAATGAAAAAACCTAGCATCCTTCCGCATTCTAAATTGTAGGTTCATCATGGTATGCTACATCTACATGCTTTAAGTCCCTAGTAGTCCTATCCACTAAAATCCTTTTCCCATGCGCCCTGAAACTTATTTGAAAGTGTACCTCAATCAGTTCACCATGTATCTTCAACATCGGTCATAGAGCTGCAATGTTACATCCAGAACGTCCCCTTCCATAAGTCCTCATCTAATTTCCCAATCGTATGCTTGTTTTTGTTTGATCCCTTACCTTGTCCACCACTTCTAACTACTAGATTATATAACTCACTTTACATCCCGCATCACTTAAAACTATTTTTAAAATTACTAGTTCTTGAGTATATTATATGCTAAAAATTTATACTACCTTTCATTATTTAATAAGTAGCTCTAGAGAGAGAGAGATTTCAAGTCAAAATCACCACCAATTTTGATTTTTCATTGTGAAATTCATCAAGTTCTACAAAAGCCAAAATTTGCTAATGGTCTAGATTCCATAACCCTTTTCCTGTCCCCAAATCCCATTCCGTCCATTCACAGAAATAAATTTCCCTTCCCTAGTGACTAGTGAGTATTTAAAATAGTTTAGTTAATTTGTTACGCTAAGTTTATACTTCGTCCATCCCAAAAAATAGTCACTCTTTCCTTTTTGGTTTGTCCCAAAAATAATAATACCATTTTTTTAAATGATAAATTTATAGTGTAATTTTTTTAGGCACAAGCATGTAAAGCAAAATCCTTAAAAAGTTTGACTAGTCAACGGAGACGATTTTTTGGGATGGAGAGAGTATATTGGATCACAGTTTTCCAAAGTCTGGTTTAGTACTATTAGTTGGTTTGTTTACATGTCCTGGATATCTCATAGCAGTATTAGTGAATGGGGATGAAGCTGGTTTGGACAGGGATGGGTAAGGGGTTGTCTTATAAACATGGATCATAGGTGCTTCAAGGAAGGATATTCCCCAAGGGCTGTGGATGGGGAAGTTGAAGCCCGTTCACCAAACTCCATTGAAATACCTACTCGACTTCATACGGATACTTTTTTCCCCTATAAACACTCCAAAATCTAAACTAAGATTGAAATTTTGAATCAGCATATGGAGAAGCCAACAATAATGTAGTTAAAATCAATTTCTCACCAGAAACAATTGTTTTTCCTATCTTCATTTCTATCAGATATTAATAAGTGTGACGATGATAGTCTTCATGACTGCTTACATGACTGTAGTAACACAACCTGTGGTTATACTTGATTAAGGTGATCAAACTGAAAACAATCTACTGTAAAAAAAACAACCAACAATTGCAATTAGATAAGGATATTATGTTACAGATTATTATCCAAGCAAGCTCAGCGCAAGCAATTGATCACATTCAATCTCAAACAGCCTGCTTTTGGAAAATTAACAAATCTCTAGCAGAGGTTAGGTTTCTTTTTTTAACTTGCAGACATTAACTTTAATTTTCTGCAAAAGCAAACTGACCAGCTATCTGTCTGTTGCAATTGCAATATGATAAGGTTTTTAATGATTGTTTGCCTTGTCACCTTAAAAAATTTGAGGAGCACCATGTCAAAGGTGTCGAAAGACATCAAATATGTATTCTATTTTCCTTTTTTCAGCACCTCAGAATTTCTACGAAAAATTCAAGGATCTCAATGGTAATGCTGCTGATCACAGCAATAGATTTATCAGGATTCCGACATACGAAAATATCCTATAATCCACTAACTTGTTCCTAATTACAAATTTTGAAAAAAAAACAGATACATCTAACTTCAGATCTTAAGAGTACGACAATCATTTACACAATATGCAAATCCAATGGGTATACTCTATGAGAAAACGCACACGCGTATGTGTATGTATAGAGAAAGAACGGAAGGGGACCTTGCGTGTGGAGGAATTGGGAGAATTTGGAGGAGACTTCGCAGTATCTTCGGGATCTTCGACAAGTTCACCCTGACCCGGCGTATTTGACGTTGACTCTTTATCTTCGGCCATTAAGCTGGTTCAGTGTTAACGGAGAGATAGAACGCGGAGAGAGAAATTCGACGGGAGAAACGAGAATTGTTCGGCGCAATAATCGTCGGAGTCTCCCGGAACAGTATAGTTTGACTAGACTGCAACTGAATAGAGGAGGGAGAAGGGAATCGATATGGTTTGCTTTGAGCAAAGTGAAAATTTAAGGGTTACTGTGCATTTAGCCCCTTCAGCAAAGGACCTTTTGTTATTTTCGCCCACAATCTATCTGTCAATTAATTATAACTAAATCAGAAGCGGCTACTGTCACGTGGTAATTTTTTTGTGAAATGTAAAAAATTTAAAAAAAAATTATGTAATACCACGTGTCACCCTCTTATAAATTATAGTTTTTTTAATTTTACTCATAAAAGTTTTATCACATTTGATTTTGTAATTAGTTTAGGATAAATTTTATACGGTTAGTTATGATAAGTTTGATATTATCACAATTGATTTCAAATATTGGTAAAATGTGATAAAGTTTGGAGCTTGATTCCACTAATCGGATTATTGTGATATTATCCCATTATTGTGTATCAAGAAGACGAAGCACCATCCGCTACAAATATATCCCTTCGTTTTGTATCAAATCTCAAATGCTCAACTCCTCCTCTGAATCAGGTCACAGATCTTCACTATGCTCAATCAAATAATTTCATTTTTTCTAATTTGTTTTTCTTATTCTCATTTGGCATGGAATTGATTTTTGACATTTGTGCTTATGTTATGTTGACCGACAATGGCGATTTCGATAGCATAATTGTTGTTTACTTTGTGTTTATCATTGTTTCAGTTTAAAATAAATATCATAAGCTTGGGATTGAGAGTTGACGGACATTGGCGATCTCTATTACGTCTTAATTTAAGTTTAGGATTGTTTCAGATCAAAATAAGTATAAGCTTAAGGTCTTTGCAGTTTTTAGATAGATGCAGCTTTTGTTTCTTCCATGACATTAGGTTAAAGCAGTTATCACTTACATTAAGGTTTGACTATAAATGTGATTAAGATTTTCAGTTTTTGGTCCCTTCTCCATACTCATCTCTCTGTAATACATGAAAATTTAAATTTGATCTTGTGAAAAGTACAACTTACTTGCCAGCTATCGTGATAGAACTGTATGTTCATGCGACTTGCTTGCATTACGATTTCTCGAAGAAATCTTGTCTTAGCCATTTTCTCAAGGCACATACGCTCACCTTACGTCGATACAACAACGTATCTGCACACTTGGATATGGTCCATAATTTATTAATATTCTATTTAATGTTTTTGAGTAATAACTTTTTTATGCATCGGGGAATATTTTATAGATAAAATATAAAGAGATACATCAAATATAAGAGAAAAAGAGAGGAATACATTAGAGTGAAAGATGGCCAAAAAGTTGAAGAGGATGGGGTTTCGAGGACCATGAGTCTCATCCTTTCGTAGAAAATCCTCTCTTCAAAAGGTAAAGCTTGCTTCCTAGAAAAGTTTAAAACCAAACTAAAACAACATTTATTATAGAATCTGAAGTGACGTTAAGAGAGCTCCACCAATCTATTTAAACGGTATATTTTACATAATTATCAACATAATTGATGTGGCATGGGGCATTTCATCTTCACTAATTATAGTTCATGGTCCAAAATCTGTCATATTTGTAAACCTTCCAATAAATATTTGATGCAGATCTTATTCCTTTTCAAGAGGCATTACTGTTGATTTGACCTCAAAATCGATACAACTAGATGCTTTGTTTTATAAATTATAATACTTGTAGGAGCCATAGTATTACGAAAGTTGTCATGCCTACATAGGGCTCTATTGGTCCACTTGTCCTTTACTTATTCTTCTTATTTAATCTACTTTATTGAAGCATTAATAATAAAGGAACATCCTCAGATTCGGTAATGTTGATCATACCACTGGACTCTCTCTTTGTCTATCTTAAGCTTGAGATATTATGTATGCAAGTGCTTTTTCATGGATGCCAACCAATTCCACTAATCAGGATAGTTTTTCCAACAATGGAAGAAGGCAGGGCCGTCTACATTCTGTGTTTCCAACTTCAACTGCGCAGGTTTTCTCTGTGAAGGATCTCTTTGAATTTATATGCTCGGGCCCCCTTATCGACAAAATGGGTCTAACCTCAGAGTCTGTAGTCGACTCCATAAACAAGTGGCTAGAGTATGGAATTCGTCTCTGTAAATTGTTTCAGCTCAATGAACTCTTCCTGACAACACCTCAGAAAAACTAGAATCTATCACTATTATATACCAGTCTTCTTATGGCGTGAACAGAAAATTTCTCATTTTTTTCAAATATCTCTTAATTAAACTAGATTTTATCCTATATAATTTATACAAGTTTAATTTGACTAAAACTCATCTATTTCCATCTATTAATTATAACAAAAACAGAAGCCACTAATGCCACGTGGCGGCTTTCTGTGAAATGTAAAAAAATATTTTAAAAAATTATGTGATGCCACGTGTCACCCTCTTATAAATTGTAGTTTTTTTTATTTTACTCATAAAAGTTTTATCACATTTGATTTTGCAATTAGTTTAGGATAAATTTTATACCGTTAGTTATGATAAGTTTGATATTATCACAATTGATTTCAAAGTTTTAGAGATAAAAAGTTAGTTTTTATCACATTTGATATTATCACAATTGTTGCAGATATATTTTATCAAATTTGAAATGGTAAAAGTTTTTTACTTTAATTAAATGTTCAATGTTGCTGCCACGTGTCATTTTTTAAATGATAAAAAGTTTTTTCTTTTTTCAAAATCGATTAGTTGAAGATAAAAATTCTAATTCTAATTAGATATGATAAAATTCCTAAAACTAATTTGATAAGATAAAACAGATTTATGATATAGTTTTACGAGAAAATTTATGATAGAGATTTAGGATTTTGATTTTTTTTTCAAATATCACTTAATTAAACTAGATTTTATCCTATATAATTTATACAAGTTTCATTTGACTAAAACTCTTCTATTTCCATCTTTTTTTATTTTCATAATTTTTAATTTGTACAAATTATCCACGGGATAATTCTATATTATGTGTTATTCTACTAATCTATATTTATTAATTATTAATTACTAATATATTAATTATCTATCAACTATTATTAAAATAGAAGTCGTTGTTGCCACATAACGACTTTTTGTTGTACGCTTAAAGTTTTAAAAGAATTATACGCTTCCACGTGTCACCTTCTATACAAGTTTATAATTTTTTTTCCTATCAAAAATTAAAAATGGATAAATTTTAAAACCGATGCCTCCTTTATATATGGTAAAAGTTTTTTTGTTTTTTTACCATTTTTTATTGCCAAAATCGGTTAATACCGGATATATTTTATAACATTTGATTTAAACACGTTTCACTTTATTAGAACTCCAATTTTACGGTAATTTTTTTTGAGGATATATTTTATCAATTCTCATAGATTTTAATCTTTCAATTACGTGACTATATGATCAATTTTGAATATTTACCTAATTTTTTGTTTTTTTTCTTCAAATTATTCTAATTAAAAAAACTAATTATTTATTACAAATTTAGAAAATCATCTTATTATAAACAAGTTTTGCAAATAAAACAAAAATTATTAAAACCATGCATATGGTACTAAATATATCTATATAATTCTTCTTCTTTTTTCATGGTAAAAGTTTTTTATTTGCGGATATATTTTATCACATTTGATTTTAACGTGTTTCATCAATTCTCATGGTAAAAGTTTTTTTATTTACCATTTTTTGTTTACAAAATCAGTTTTTACCCGATAGATTTTATCACATTTGATTTAGACAAGTTTGATTTGATTAGGACTCCTCAATTCTCATGATAGAAGTTTTTTAATTTTTATTATTTTACCAAAACTTGGTCAATTTAAAATAGATTTTATCCAATTTGATTAAACGTTTTCCACCAACACCACAAACAACCACTACGAAATAGCTTGCAAATTAAATCTACAAAATTTGCATGGATTTTCGGTTTGATGATTTAGTGTGATCTCACTTTTTTTTGATTTATTAATTATGTGGACATCTTGCTGTTGTTGGTTTATTCAAATAGCTTACAAATTCTATCTACAAAATTAAGTTTCATAAACAATACTAAGTCAACCATGCATCGCATGGGTAATAACCTAGTTAACTATAACTAAAATAGAAGTCATGCTGCCACGTGGCGGCTTTTTGTTAAGTGCTTAATTTTTTTAAGGAATTTGGTGCTGCCACGTGTTACTCTCTATAAATTGTAAAAAAAAAATTCTTTTTTTTCCTCCAAAAATTGATTAGTTTACGATATAAATAAGAAGTTACTGCTTACGGTTAGTTTAGGGTAATTTTTATCAAATAGATTTTATCACATTATCAAATATGTAAGTATAAATTTTATCACATTTATAGTTATCAACTAGATTTTATCACATTATCAAGTAGGTTAAGATAAATTTTATCACATTTGTAGTTATCAATTAGATTTTATCACATTATCAAGTAGTTAACCCTTTTTCTCTCTCTTCTTTTTTTATACATACTATTTTCTAAAATTTTACTCTATAATTTAGAATATTTTTTTCTGCCAAAATCGATTAGTTAGGATAATTTTGCTTATAGATTTTATCAAGTATGATAAAATATCTTTATGTGATTCTTATTCATTTTATTAATAATGAAATTTTAACAAACAATTTTTTTTCAAATTCAAATTTATTTATCCATTCTAAATAATCTCTTTCAAATTCAAATTATATTTATCTTCTCTAAACAACATATGTTCTTATATCTTTAAATAATCTATATTATAAAACAACTTGAAAAATACTTGTGCAATTGAGTTGGAACCATATTTATTGTTTTACTTTGAATTTTATTGTCGTAATTTCTTCCCGAATTCACATGTGCCAAAGGTGGTTACTCCTCAACCCTGCCATTGTTGTTCCTACGAATTCATTCTCCCTCTCAACTTATTTCTGGAGTCAGTTTCCCCCAATTACTCAAACCCTAACTTCTATCTCCTCTCACCCTAACATCAATCCAGAATACAGATAGGTCCCTCACATCTGAAAGGCTTATAGAAATAAAGGTGTTTAACTAAGAGAGACTGATAGCTTACGTGAAAAAAAAAAAAAAAAATTCACCAGGCAAGAATGTAACTTCTTCTTTTTCCTCGGCAGTGGTGGCGGCGGCATTTCTGATTATCGAGATCAAAAATTGGGTGAATCCAATTTCCAACCTACAAGCTCATTTTTATGACTCTAGATACATGTATATTTTGTAAATTTCTTGATTGGGCAGCGAGCGAAAGAGGTAATCTCTTGATTTCTTTCTCTCTCTACATCAAAAGCTGATTTTCTTTTTCTTCATAGAAGCTTCAGGTGGAAGGTAATCTTTTCGATTTTGTTTGTTCTTCAATTAGATTTCTTTCTTTCTTTGCCCTTTACCGATTATCTTTTGATTGATTATTATTATTTTTCGTTATTACAGTGTCCCTCACCAACTTCTTTAATCAACCCACCCGAGAGAGTTATCACCACCACTCTCTTCCCATTATTGTTTTAATTGATTACATGTGGGTGTTGTCGTGTCTTCTGTGGTAATTCCAGTGTCTCCCAAGCCCGGTAATTTATCATTTCAACCTTTTCATTCTGTGTAATTAGAAATATATTTGTTAATCTGCTTATGTGTGAATTGCGAATTTTAGGGTTTGGGTAATATATGTAGATGACTGAATTCAATTCAATTATCATATTTGTTATCTCTTAGATGTGTTCCATTGTTGTTACGACATGTTTTTGTGTTGCAAGGTTGATTGGCTCCATTTAAATATGGTATAATTAATTGATTGGTATTAGTATATTAGCTGCCATGATTTGGAATCTAATGTTGTCAAATGCAACTTAAGGTTAGGATATTGGTACTTAGTATATGCACAGAAAGTGTTTGAGATATTTCTGCTTTGGATTTTCAAACAAATCATTTGGTTTCAGTTTAGATAGGTTATGCGACACTATGAGATTTGTGTTGAGTTTATTGAAGAATATTTAAATTCCTTAAGGCATGGAGCTCTATTTGGGGATTTATAGTTCAAATACATTTTAATTTCAGTTGTTGTGTGCAAGCTGTTTTCTGGTGAGTTTCTTCATTCCTAGGTTTCTTGACATAACGAGAAAGGTTAGATGTCAACATCTTTAATCGCAATGAGCAAGGCGAAACCAAAATTGGCATGGAAACACTTTTATCTCATAGTGAAACATGTCTAATTGAGGATTTGGTTGCTCCTTACACCATCACACTTTTTATGAATGTCTCGGAGGATAATTATTGTAATGAATGCAACTTGGGTTGTAAGAAGAGTCGAAGAAAATTGATGGAACTGTCTAGCATCAGTGACTTCGTGAGCCTAGATCCTTGCTCACAAAAAGCCATTCAATGTTCAATTGCATGTTTTGCACTTGATGAATTGCATGTTTTGGTTAATTGCCATAATGATTGGCTTAATTCGTATATAGTATAGTTATCTTATGAATTTAATAAGAGCTATATGTGGAGCATTTTATTTGAAATGTTTCATATGGGGGTTGGACTTATAGTATATATATGCTACTACTTTAAAAAATAATAAAAAAATGCTACTATTTGTAGAACTATATGGGAAAAACGAAAAAAATGAGAAGTAAAAGTATAATGGAGCAAGTCCTAATCTTTTATTTTGATAAGTAAAAAGCAAGTCTTGATCTTTACCTTGGAATAGATTTCCTTTTCATCCTTCTATCCCAGATCAATCTATTTGTTTTATCAAAGGCCTCATAGTTGTTACCTATTGCTTACTCATGCCTATAAAATCTTTTTCTATGTAATTTGACAATAAAAAAACATTTTGAAATGTATCCTCCCTTTTTTGTTTCAATATTGAATTTGAATTTTTTCCATTTCAAACTGATTAGAGGTTGGTTTTTAATTATTGAACTATCATGTATTTATTTACATGATCTAAATATGATCATGTTAAGTATGAACATATTCAAAGGCAACATGTCGGTTTTTTATTATAACACATCTTCTTTTATGCAATTTTTTTATTCCATATTCATGCAAGTATTTGACCTTGGATGTCACTCATGTGCTCTAACCTTTGGCAGAAAATTGATAAAACTTTTATATAATTGAATTTTAGTTTCAGTTTGTATCATTCACTCATTATAGTCCATTGATAATTACTTTTGACTGTTTTAAGGTTTTCTTAAAACCTTTTTGTTTTGCTCTTCTTTGGTGTAGTCTGCTTGCATAGTTACATCATAGTTTTGCAATTTACGGTTTATAGTTTGTGATAATCTATTGTCATATCTCTAACTCAATTTAGTTTCAAATTCAAGTTTTGTTCTTCACTTATATAAATAAATGAATCTGGATTGAACTGAACAACAATGTTTCAATAAAGATAATGAAGCCTTTTATAGTTCTTTTACTTATTTTTTCCTTTTTAAATCCATGTGCAGCAACAAGTTGCATCATATGGACTGACCTTCAACTTCAAGAAAAAAAAAAGAATTATGTCAGTTCTTTTAAAAGACGGGCATCCCTCTATGTATGCTAAATTCATGAGACAAAAAGAAAAGCAACACCTAAGGGGGGACTGGACTTACGACGACATCCATTGCCCATTGGTGCCTCTGATATCTAGAATAATATGTTTGGCATGCATGTTAATATATGAGGTCTTTGTGCCTGTGTCGATGTCACATATTAATGCCGATGTCGATGTCACATATTAATGTATGCTCGACGGTTGGTTACTTTGAATGGATATATCATCAAGGATTTCATTTTTTTTTTGGTATATTTCGTTTGCATAATATTTTGGTCATAATGAAATCTTCCACAAGATCATATAAAGAGAAAAACAAAAGATGTTTCTAATGTTTCTTTTTTATTTTTTTTTCTTATATCGATGTTATTTTTTTATTAAAAGAATATAATATTCAAGAATTCTATATTTTAACCAAGTTAATTGACATTTACAATATTATACTCCCTCCGTTCCTTTCAAAGAGTCCTCATTTAAAAAGTCTAATTATTAAGGGATACATTAATGTCATTAAAGTTAGTCATAATTACAAAAATAGTTAAGTACAAATAATATGGTTACAACACAAGTGGAGGGTAAATATAAAATGTTATAGAAATTGTAAGCACAATTTTTTAAAGTTAATTGTTAGAGTGAAACATCTCAAAATAGTATAGTGGACTCTTTGTCTGGAACGGAAGAAGTATCTCTTCGTTCATTTTTAGTAAGTTTTATGACTAGAAACATAACAAAGATTAATGTAATATTATGTTATATGTAAAAATCATGTGGTCAGGTCTCTTAATTCTTTTGTATCTCAAACTTTTGATAAATAAAGTTGTTAACAAATCTTTAAACATTAGTTACAAATTTGAATAATAACATACGATCATAATTAAGAAATCTAATTATTTTTAGGAATTATAAAAAAAATTCAATCTCCTACTATTTTAATTTTTATTTATTTTAAATTTAAGATAAAAGGTATTCAGTTGCTAGCTATTTTTTCTGTAAAATGCTAATAGTTGTAAATAATTTATGTACTTCCACACATGTCATCTTCCTGTAAAATAGTAAAAGTTTTTTACTAGAATAAACGCTAAGTTGGATTACAAGTTTTTTTTTTCGTTGCCACATGTCACTTACTTGAAATGCTAAAAGGTTTTTACTAAGATTAAATACTAAGTTTATGTGTATAAAAGTTTTTTACTAGGAAAATAGATTCAATTAATTACTGCGGTTTCCTTTAAATTGTATTATCAAATGAAATTTTATCAAAACAATATCTTTATACAACAATTATCAAATATAATTCGCAGTTGTAGTCTTTGACTGAAAAAAAAACTTATTCAACATTACCGACAAGACCATTGGCGTTATTGATTTGAATATAGACCTAACTTTTTTATTTCCCTTTTTTTTCCCGATGATCAACCTAGGCATATCTATCATAACTACAAGTATTTTTTTTATAATCTCAAATTAAGTAGTTCCTCAAATCTTCTCTTTTTTTTTTTTAAATTTTAACTATGATTATTTCAATGTTTAATATTTGCGATTATAAGCTTAAATGTGATACTATGTCTAAAAAAATATTTTGTTTAGTTTTTCAAAAATATCCATAGGTCTGAAGCCCCAAAACTAATCCCAAGTGAAGTAAGACTACAATTTTCCAACCAACTTTTAACCCAACTACATTACTAACTTTTGTTTTATCTTAATTTTAAAGTTATTTATATAAGCGACGATATTAAAAATTTACTCTATAATTTATAAAATGTATGGCCGTGATTATAAGTACAAGTTTACTAACTAAAAAAAATATTATTTGTACTTGCTTCGTTTTTAAATAATTGTCCTCATTTCCATATTTGTCTGTTCTAAAGTACTTTTACCACTTTATCTTCACTTTTTTTACATACTTTAGTTATGACCACATATTCAAGGGCATTAAAAGAAACAACACATTACACCAATATATATATATATATATATATATATATATATATATAATATCGCCAATTATTTTTTCTTAAACAGTGTGTCAGGTTAAAGATGACAATTATTTGAAAACAAAGGGTATGCTATATATTTTCACAATAACATAAGATATAAGGAGTAGGAGTAGCACCGTAAAACTCTCAAGTTATAACATTGTTATTTTTGCTTAATCATAACAAAACTTATTTGTTATTAATTTGAAAATCTTCAAGTTTTAACAAATTATCTACAAAAGAGAAAATCATAAATTGAAAATCCATGATCTTAGTCTTACAGAGAAAAATTGATCGACCACTATGAAAACAAAAGTGTTAGAACAATAGTTCATCACTCTGTAGTGTATTATTATTACTTTATTAGTACATCTATTTTTGAATTTTTAGGTACATTTATTTGAAAACACAATGCTCATTTCAACAAATCTTCTAATAGATTTCAATCTCATTTATGCATTCAATTTAATATACATATAAAAATAAGTTTCAGAAACAACGCTAAGTCAACCCGTGCATCGCACGGGTAATAACCTAATGTTCAACAAAATGACAAATAAGACGACAACGCATGATACATATCCCGAGTCCAACTAACACCCAAAAGAAAAGAGGGTGAGGGTTTGGTGTTGGTACGCCACTACTTGAGTTCGTACATGTTCGATTGAATTAATCTTGAAATTTAATACCAAAAAAAAAATAAAAATGCCAAGAATATATATTCAAAATGTTTAATTAGACATAATTATCGACTATATTTATCCACAAAGCCATTAGAAAAATATAAGAGAAATTGTGGGCTGGTCCACTTTTTAAAATTTTTAATCGCTCAAGTTTTATGTTTTTTTTTTCAACCGAAAAAGGATACTTTTTGGGGGCAAAAAGACTCTGATATCCTTAATGAGGATGAGACGCGCTAGGAAAATGCATAATGGTGCATCGATTTTTGTACCGCGATTAATCAATTTAAATGAAATCAATTTTAATTACAAAATACAATTTTTGCACCGCGATACATAAAATTTAATTACCTTATCCAAATTACATTGCGGTATCAACTTTTATGTACTTCGATGAATTAATTTTGAACCGTGGTACCAACTTTTATTTACCGCCATAAATTATTTTTTGAACTGCGATACATAGAATATTATCTAAACCATTTTTGCACCACGATACAAAATGATAATGAATCAGACCATGTCCTCCACATTCTTCTTCCATCTCCTACGTCATAAGCCTTCTTTTTTCCTTCTCATCCTCCTCCGCCTTTGTCCCTCTGAAAAATCCTTCAACCAAATTCATTACAGTTTCGTTTTTAATGAATTAAAAATTCGTTTACCTTTCGGGGGCACTGCCCCCGCGACCTGAGGTCGATCCCCATTTCGTTGTTCAACAATAGTTATTCTCGAATCCAATATGTTTATCGGAGTTGTTGAAGAAGACGATGACATTTTCGAACAATATTTCGAAAAATAACCTTTTGAGGTTGAAAAAAGAAACGGGTACTAGAGGGATTACAAACTTTGAAAAATGGACCAATCAAAATTTACCTCAAAAATATAGAGTATAAGCATAGCCTAAGGGTAAAGCTGGCAATGGGCTGGGCTAGCCCGGCCCAAATCTAGTGGTTCAATCTAATTTTTGGGTTGGTACCAGTCCGCCCGAAATTCATTGGGTCTATCAAAATACTTGTGTGGTTCGATCTGTGTTAGGCCCATGGGCCACTGAGTTTTTCGGTTCAAAATAAAATCAACCATAAAATTATAAAATTTACAATTCATAAATCCAAAAACATGTGATGAAAAGTTCAAATGTATGTAGCACCCGAAAAAATACGATAATTCAATAAAAGAAACACGTGTCATCAATAAAATCATGTTTGTACCTTGTAAGTTTCTTAACCAAAAGATTAGAAAAGGTCAATGCAGCGACACTCAATCCTGTAACACCAATTTATAGTTGATAACTTGAGATACAACTTCTTAATGGAAAAAAAAGGCACTAGTTGTCTAGCAATAAGATTCAAGCTTCACTCATCAAGATTAACAACATTAGAAGTTTACATGGACATTTGTTGATAATGTGTGCGAGGCTGTGAGTGCCTTGACTGTGCGATACGTTGTCGCCGATATGGTAAACGAGGAGCGAAGTCTACATCTCTGCAATATGCCGAATGATTTACAATTTTACATTTTACCAATTAGTCAATTAGCTCGTAACTGCTCAGCTGTTCTTATTGTATTTGTATAAAGTATACTAAAAATAAAATGTGTTTTTTGTAATTTGACTGGGTTGGGCTGGTCCGAAAAAGTCAGATTTTTTTTATCAAAGCCCAAAGATTCCATGGGCTTGTTGGTCTGGGCCAAAAAGGCCTGACGTTTTTTGGATCGAAATAATATTGGATGGGCTGAATTGACTCATGGGGCTGAACTTTTTTTGTCGACTCTACCTATAGGGGTGAACACTAAGCTATTGTGTGGTCATACCATGTTACTGTTAGTGATAGTGCCCTTAAAGCAATTTTGAATTGTTTTTTGGATTATTTATAAAAGCGACATTTATTTATGAACTTTTGTGCTTATTGTATGCATTTTATTAAACATCATAGAAAATCTTTAGTTTATTTGTTGTAACCATAATCTTAGTATATGAGTATTATATACAAGAGGATTAAGATTGTGGATAATAAACTTAAAATTAAGTCCATGATGATATTGATCAAAGTATTAGATCTTTAATTAAAACATCACTAATGCGGCCCAAAAACATTTTGAATGTGACCGTCTTATCCGGACCATCGATGTAGAGACATCTAAGTGGGGGCATTTATATATGATTTGATCATATAGAACTTGGACCGATTTTATTTGTAATTTTTCTATAAACTTTGTTATAGAAATGGAAAATCAAATTAAATCTCTAGATGATCATATATAGATGGATCTTAATCCTGATTGGTTATAAACTCCCATTTATTTCGGGGTGTTTCTTGATTTGCTCGTCTAAGTTTGTCTTTTGATGATATTCCCAGCACTTGCATTTTAGATTCACATTTGAATTAAATGGCTGGGAATAAGAATTCACAGATATGGAATCCATTCCTTCTTACGAGAAGTAGAAAGACGGTTCTCTCATTTGTTAATTCTGGAACTGAGTGGTTTGAGATCTCTAATTTATAATCTAATTATAAATTAATCATTCACTAGTGAATTAATGATAAATAATGAAAAGATGTAATTTATAATCTAATTATAAATTAATCATTCACTAGTGAATTAATGATAAATAATGAAAAGATGTAATTGAAGAGGTTAACGAATATTACCTAGCTTCAATTACGAATATTACCTAGCTTCAATTAATTTATTCTATATTTATAAGAGTGCAATTCCGAATTTATAGTGGAGTAATATCGGAGTTAATAAGTCGAATAAATTCATTGAAGAGTTTAATTATTTATTCAATTTATTTGAGCTTATAATTATAGGTACATGGTCCCCGATTTGTCTTCCATATTTAAACATATTAGAATTAATATGCATGTTCCTAAAGGCTTATGTAAATTGTTTTCCAGTTAATATATAAATATCAATCGATTCCGATAATATCGGGTAACATACAATTTCAATTATATTGAAAATTAAATAATTATGAGATATTTATGATAATTAATAATTATATTGGATAATTATTAAGAAATATAAAGCTATTAGAATAGTTGGGATTCAGTTCGATATTGATGAAGCTACCAAAACAAATACCACAACTGACTTGGGGAAGGAAACAATAACCGGAAGAAAGAAAAAAAAAAGGTTTCCCATTTTGCCTTAGTCACATCATGGCAGCTCAATGGGGGATAGTTTTGGTGCACATGAAAGTCTTCACCAAAACACTATTTCAATTGAGGACTCTCACGTCACTCACCTATACGAACAATAAAATGAGTCTGCCGCCTATTTTAGTATTTTTCATTCCCCGGTTTTCCTTCAAAGAGTGACCTGTGAGTTGGTGGTTCAATTTGCTAGGCTCGTTTATTACTTGTCCAAAATAAATTATGAATCGAATAATATTATTTGAGTGTCTATATACTAATGTTAATTGGAATGAATGAATCGAAAGATTGTGGTGTCTATGAGATTTCAAGATTCGAAAGTTACGATCGAAGTTAAAAGAAATCGTCATAAGAGGTATTCTTTTTTTCCTTCCATTGATCAAATAAATTTAATACGCATAATTTTGATGTTCTTATATTGTTTTATAGATTTTTGAAATCCATCGCTTCTGTTCGATTTGATCGAAAAGACGGATCTTATTCGACCTGTATTCGATATGATACCCGAATAATTTCTTTTTTACTATGTTATTGTTGCACTCAATACCATTCTTTGAACGCAACTAGAAATGACATTCAAACAACTTTGTTTATTGGGTGAAGTTGTTAAGGAAAACCTTTTTTTTAACAACAAAGTGAAATATTGATAATATTTCTTGAGCACATTAAGAACTTCCTTAAACTAAAATTCAAACTTTCTTATTCGTTGGTCCTACCATCTTTCCCTTTCTTTTTCTTAGAGCGAGAATAACTGTGGCTCATTCGTGAATCTTCCCCAAATCAAGCTAGACAACGAAAATTTTAAAAAAATCAAATCCAAATCTTATTTGATTTGGTTTGATTTGTATCAATTTATGATACAAATCAAAACCAAATCATAAACCAACTAACTATGAAAACACCCGCGTTTCAGCAAGAAAATAATCAAAACGACATCATTTTGAGTCGAAAAAAATATCAATGGCTGACACATTCACTGACAACTCTTGTCCCATGCCCTTTCCATGTGTCGCCATCTTACTGGATAGCATTTTATTTTCCTCAATTTCCTTTCTTGACCAATTTTGAGCCAAAAAAATTATTCATTTTTAATTATTTTTTTAAAATTAAAGTACACATTTTTACTTGCAAATAGAGATTTGGTTTGTTTAATTTGGATATCTGAAAAAAAAAATTCTATGATTTTTTAAAGTTTTTAGCCATTTTTTTGAAAAAAATATATTAAATTAATGGAGATAAATATGGTGAGGTATATAAAAGTAGTGGATTATATGCCACTGTTGGAAGGCTTTTTTGGTTTTAAATCAAATGAGTTATTTTATTGAGTTTTAATGGGTTGTGTTTGATTTAATATTTGATTTGAGTGTATTTGATATAACCGTTGTCCATGCTCTTACTTTCTTATCAATCGTTTACCACACCGTCCGCACTGCCACCTAAGTTAAACAAATTCGTTAAACGAGTTTGACATGACACTATTACTATTAGGCTATGATTTGGCGGGAAGTTTCGTAACTCAAAAAATCAAACCCAAGGTGTTTTTCTTCTTCTTCCTACTCATGCACTATACTTTTCCAGAACACAACCCCTTGTTGATGATTTAAGTGGAATCATTGGCCATTTTGTGTAATCACAGCTTTTTATTTCAAAGATGGGTGAGCTCGGGAATACTATATTGTGGATCCGGGGGGTTGCGGAGTGCACATCCACACAAGTGTCTATGGGTTTGCGGGTGTAAATAATTAAGTATTTTGTTTCCTTTCGATTTATCGTTTCGTAATGAATAACCCTGGCGGGGGTCTTGCTGTTACCTGTTTTGTTATTTGAAATTCGACTGTGACAGTTTTCCTAGCGGTTATTTTTGTGATTGCTCAAAAAGAGAACCATTAAAAGGAAACGTGATTATCTGCAAGGGACGTATATATACTCCAATATAGTTCCATCATCTTCGATTTTTTTTCTTCAGAATATATAAAATACTCCAGAAGTAGTCTCTTGCTTCAGTGTCATAAGATAAGGGCAATTGTAGTCTTATCCCACAAGAATATCCGTGCAACCTTCGGCATGAAATAAGGGTCGAATAATTCTTGCAAGGAAAGTGTATCGGTACATGATTCTACATCATATCCAAGTTTTGCAATAATTATTCTGAACTGTTTTACAATGTCGAATGTGAAAGAAATGACTACGAATTTCGAAAATTGGAGAAGTTTGAAGGGGTTGATTTTCATCGATGACAGAAAAAGATGTATTTCCTGTTGACAACTTTGAAGGTGGCATATGTGTTAAGCACTCCTATGCCGGAGGTGATGGAATGGGCTGTGGAAGACCTCCGGAAAAGGAGCAAATGGGAGAATGATGACTACATGTGTAGAAGTTGCATTCTTAACGGTATGTCTGATTCCTATTTGATATTTACCAAAATGTTGAGTCTGCCAAGGAACTATGGAATTCTCTGGAGTCTAAGTATATGGATGAAGATGCCTCTAGTAAGAAATTCTTAGTTGGAAACGTTATGAATTTTAAGATGGTAGATTCTAGACTGGTTATGGAACAATACAATGGATTGCTTCATATTTTTGGTCAGTTTGTTCAACATAAGATGGGAATGGATGAGTCTATTTCAGTGTCCAGCATTATAGATAAATTGCCCCCATCTTGGAATAACTGCAAACATATGCTTAAGCATAAAAGGGAAGAGTTGACTCTGGTTCAACTCGATAGCCATTTGCGCATAAAGGAATCTCTAAGGGCGCAGGAGGGCGACAAGTCCAAAGGTAAAGAGGCTATAGATTCGACTTCCATCAATATGGTGGAAGCCGCTGAGGGTTATGTTAAGAACAAAGGCAAGGGCCAGAAACGAACCTTAAACAACACTAGCAATGATACCGTCATGAAACCTAAGGGTCCATGTTGGATTTGCGGTAAAAGGGGACATTTCAAGGCTGATTTTCGGGTGAAGAAGAACAAGAAATGAGCATAAAAGAAGAGTTCTGGGCAGGGGTCTAAGGACCAAGGTCCACCTAAACATCAAGGTCAGAATATAATTTGTGGAATTAATTCTGATGTGAATTATGTACCACTTATTTTTGAGGCATTTTATGTGTAGGATGATGATGTTACATGGTGGATGGACTCGGGAGCAACAAGACATGTTTGCAAGGATCGTAGTTGGTTTGAGAAGTACGAACCAGTGAATGATGGATCCTTACTCTTTATGGGCAATGGTCAAAAACTGCCATTGTTGGACAAGGAACTGTTGTATTGCACTTTAGTTATGGCAAAAGTGTTTGTTTAAAAATGTACTACATGTACCTTGTATTCGTAAAAACGTAGTTTCTGGTAGTTTACTTTCTAGGGATGGTTTTAAGCAAGTTTATGAGTCGGACAAATTTATTTTAAACAAGTGTGGTGTGTTTATAGGATTCGGATATTTATGTAATGGTATGTTTATATTAAACATTAAGCATGATGTTGTAAACAATATTATGGCATGTTCTGATATTGATACTTCAGTTTTATGAAATGCTCGTTTAGGTCATGTTCATTATAAACGCATGTTGTTAATGTCGAAGAATGAGCTTATTCCATCTTTTAACATGAGTATGAATAAGTGTAATACTTGTATGTTGACTAAGATTGTTAGACAACCATTTCGTAGTGTTGAAAGATCTTTTTCAATTCTAGAACTTATTCATAATGACCTTTGTGATTTATATTCCACACCATCTTTGGGTAATAAGAAGTATGTGGTAACATTTATAGATGATGGTACTCATTTTTGCTATGTGTTTTTACTCCACACTAAAGATGAGGCAATGGACAAATTTATTATCTATAAAAATGAGGTTGAACTTCAATTGTCTTCTAAGATTAAAAAGATGTGTATCGATAGATGTGGTAAATATTATGATCCATCCTACTTCGGGTCTTGTGGTATTATACATGAGGTCACAACTCCTTATACGCCACAACAAAATGGCATAGCGGAGAGGAAGAATCGTACTCTTAAAGAGATGATTAAGTCCATTTATCTTACTCGGGTTTGAGTGAGGGTTTTTGGGGAGAAGCCATGTTAATGACTTGTTATTTACTAAATAGAATTACAAACAAACGGAATCCTATTACCCCTTATGAGCTTTGGCATAAAAAGAAACCAAACTTGGGTTATCTACGAGTTTGGGGTTATTTGGCGGTCATGAGACTATCCGCAACCAAGATTAAAACATTGGGTGAAAGAAGCATTGATTGTATTTTCATTGGGTATGCTATGCATTCCAAGGCTTATAGGTTCTATGTCATAGAGCCTAATGATTCAGTAGCAGTTCACACTGTTATCGAGTCAAGGAATGTTATCTTTGATGAAACTAGGTTTACTTCCATACCTAGGCCAAAGGATATGACTCCCACTACTGTTGGAATAGAAATTAATAAGAATGTTACATCTCAAGATAAACCACTAGAGCTCCGTAGGAGCAAAAGGGCTAGCAAACCAAAGTCTTTTGGACCCAACTTCCAAATCTATTTGGTGGAAGGGACAAGAGATGAGGTAGGATTCCAATACTCATATTGTCATAATATTTATGAGGATCCAAGAACTTACAAAGAAGCTATGGAGTCTCAAGATGTTTCATTTTGGAAAGAAGCCATTAATGATGAGATGGATTCCATTATGGGTAATGACACGTAGATCCTTACGGATCTTCCACGTGGTTGTAAACCTTTAGGTTGCAAATGGATCTTCAAAAGGAAGATGAGAGTCGATGGTACAGTCGACAAGTATAAAGCCCGATTGGTTATCCAAGGCTTTAGGCAAACAAAGGATGGACGCAGTTTGAAAGGTTTGTTTCTTTTGAGGTCGGCAATGGTTCGAAAGTTATTTTGGAAAGACAAGTGGTGTGGGGAGGTTGAACTTTGGAGAGTCTATCCTGATTTGTACAATCTGGCTGTGGACAAAAATTGCTATGTTATTTTGGTGCTGCAAATTGACCGTGGTAGAGTGGTTTGGAACCCCTTGTTTCGTAGGGATCTTTAAGACTGGGAGATGGAGATTTGTGGTAATTTTTTCACTTCGCTTTATTCACATCAGATTGACGAGAGCAGAGCCGGAATGATAAGGCGAGGTGGGCTACGTCGATTAGCAAAAAATTTACTGTCAAATCTTATTTTCTTGCTATGCTGGGCAATGATGGGTATACCTTTCCATGGAAAGGAATATGGAGAAGTATTGCTCCCAGTCGTGTCGCTTTTTTTGTTTGGGAAGCTTGCCATGAGGCGATTCTTACGGGAGAAAACATTTGCAAAAAGGGGATGGTTTATGTGAACTGGTGCTACATGTGCAAAGGCAACGATGAGAGAGTTAATCACTTGTTACTGCATTGTCTGGTGGCTCATTCTTTATGATACATGTGCAAAGGGGGATGCTTCTGAGTTGGTTGCGGTCCAATCGCAGGAGGAGCAGTATTCTTTGGGGTGCTATTCCGACGGGTGTTTGGTAGACCATTTGGAAAGAGAGGATAGAAGAATCTTCGATAATATGGAGGTTTTACTGGATCAATTGCGAGATTGTCTTTTGCGTACATTGTTTTTGTGGTGTTATGCGACAGATTAATCTCTCGGTCATTCTTTTGTGGATTTTGTGAATAGTTTTAGTATTGAGTAGTTGTATACTCCTAGTGTACAATGGACGCGTCACCTGTTTTGACACTCATATTTATACATATTATTACCTATAGAAAAATATTTATTTATTTTATCTATAAAACAATATTCTAAATATGTCAAAAACTTATGTGAAAACATGAAAAATTGTGTCCTATATTTGCAAAATCTTTTTTTATATGTAACTTATATCTAATTATTGTTTGGAATCTTTTTTTGTAAAACCGTCTACTAAATGTGACCAATCCAAATTGATAACAGAGTTGCTAAATTGGACTATGGGCATGTTTGCTCATCCGCTATTAATTTGGATGTCTAGTTAACGGTATTGGCCACATTTTACCCAAATCATGAATACATCGGTCTAATTTTGGATATTGGAAGTTTGTTGGTTAAATAATTTATACCACATTTTTACTTATAAAAAAAAGTCAGTTATCTTCAATTTGTATGGTGGTAAAAAAATGATAAATCCTTTTTTTATCTTAACTTTTTTCAAAAAAATAATTATCCCTTAAATTTGTGAAATCTTTTCTTTTTTTCTCTTTTAAATTTCTAGTAATAACTGTATCGACTTTAACCGTATCCTTAGTGTGTAAAACCTTTTTTTAATATATAACTTTTCTCAAAATACTGTTTTCACTTTAATCGTATCGTATCTTATCTGTAATTTTTTTTCAATTTATAAATTGTTTATAGTTACGTTTTTGTTAAGTAAGTTTTTGTACATAAAGTAACCGCCATATTTTTAAAGAGATTATAGTATTTTAAATTAATTTAAGAGGGGTAATACAAATAGAAGAGATGATCGAACCTTAGCTTCAACACATCCGATGTTTGCACGTATATGTGTGGAGGTGGACGTATCTGTTGCTTTGCCAAATCGAGTTTGGATTGGGTTGTCGAAAGATGGGGGTTTTGGCAACCTATTGATTTTGAGGGCAATATTTTCTTTTGCGAAGGCTGTGGACTTAGGACACAAAGAGGATGATTGTCGTAAGAAACGTAAAGGATAATCTGGGGTGGTGCCCACAGCTATGGACAAGGTTAAGCAGAAGGTTACTGCTGAAAGGGTTCCAAAGGATGGTGGTGACCAAGTGTGTGGTCTTGGGGGCCCTAAGCAGCCTGTCCAAAAGTGGTTGTCTGTGGAGTCCCTGAAAAGTAAGGCTCAAGGTACAATTTCGAAGTCTAAGGACGCACTTGGTGTGCCTATACGCCCAGAGGTTGTGGATGTGCCGGCAGATAAGTCTACTCAATAGGTTGACCAACAAGATTTTAATTCTGTGGGTACTAATACTATGGCTGTTGGCAGTATATTGATGGGGAAGGAATCGGTTATCGTTGTATATGAGATTATGGGCAATAATGCTCCAACGGTAGGGATTATACGTTTAGCCAATGAGGGTAAGGATCCGCAAGGTGGGGTTCAAGGAGTGGAGATTACTTATGTACCTGATACAGTCAAAGAGAAAGTTAGCTTCTGAAGAAAATGCAGTCCATCAAGTAGAGGCTGGGGAGGTGCAAAGGGATGATATCAGCACGTCTTTGATGACTAAAGTTGCCAAGGATGGAAAGATTATTGCCGGTCTGGAGGATGTGAGTCAAGAGCCCAAAGCTTGTTTTGATACAGGTTTTGATAGCACACAAGGTGGACAAGGGGAGGTAATTTCAAGTGAGAATCGTAAGGAAGCCAGGGAGGCTGGGCAGAAGGAAAGTGTACTGAAGTCGAGGATGAGTTGGTTCAGGCATCTGCATATTTGAGGTTTTGACAGATTTGGATGAGCTATGGGAGGAAGTGGTTTTGATATCACACAAGGTGGACAAGGAGAGGTAATTTCAAGTGAGAATCGTGAGGAAGCCAGGGAGGCTGGGCAGAAGGAAAAGTGTATTGAAGTTGAGGATGAGTCGGTTCAGGCATCTAACAGATTTGATGTTTTGACATATTTAGATGAGCTATGGGAGGAAGTGGTTAGGCATGATGTGCTAGGGACGAATACGGGGAAGCAGGAAGGAAAGGATGAGACCGAAAGTTTGATTCGTTCGAAATCCATGGATGCTATACATAAAGAGGACCCTAAGGCTGATTTTCTGAAATAATGTAAGGGTGCAATGAAGATGAAGAAACAACTGTTATTTGCGCCACATAATGTGCGTATAACACGGGCAGCCTCTAAGGTCAAATTGCAATCTGTATAAATCTTGGTATAATGGATTTTTGTTTAATGGAATGCTCGGGGTGTTGATAATCAGGACACGTTGGATTATTTACGGCTTATTAGCTATTACTGTCCTTTTAGAGCCGAAAGTTTCAGGGGATCGATCGTCTTGTTACGGTTGCGAAAAAAATTGAGGTTTACAGGTGGTTTACATCAGAATCCTCAGAATACACACATTGGTTTTCTATGGGATGATCGTGTGGATGTATCTTTGGTGGTTTCAACTAATCAGTTTATCATAGTTAGTATTTACGATGGGAAGTTCCTTCAGGATTATTACCTCTTTTGTTTATGCAAAATATACTCGGGCAGAGAGATGGATTTTATGGGTAGATTTGATTGATTTTGCAGAATTGGTTACAGATCCATGGATGTTAGGTGGGGATTTTATTGTCATAAGCCATTTTTCAGAGAAGCTTGAAAGTTGTCAGTGTGATTATGGTAGTATGGAGGATTTTTATAATTTCCTCATTAGTGTGATTATGGTAGCCAGTATACTTGGAGTAACAATCATGAAGGGGGGGGGGGTGGGGGAGTAGGGTTTGGAAACGATCGGACAGAGTGCCGATTAATGGGTCATACAAGGTGGCTTTTGCGTCTTCACGTGTTAAACATTTGGAGCAGACGGCATCGGATCATTCCCCAACAATGGATATCAAGCTTAACACTCCATCACAAAGTGACAACATGCACCCGCAAATGCAAGCGGGATGATTGACCTTGACAGAGCTCGATACCATGTTAAGTAACCAAACAAAAGCTTAATAGGTTCAATGGATATCAAGCTTAACAATTTTCAGCGAATGTGGTTAGAACTCCTGGATTTCTTGCAGTTTGTGGAATCTCAGTGGAGATGGTAGGTCGGGCTATGGATGTTTTGTTCAAAAAAATGCAATTGCTGAGGGTGGAGCTAAAGAGGTGGAACTGGTCAGTATTTGAGCATGTACAACGGCAAATGGCAACTTTTCAAGACTATATATTATGCAGCTATACTTTGATTTGCAGCAAAGATGGGATCCTAGGGTTGCTTCTGATCTTGAGGCGGCACAGAGAAGATTCAACAAGCTTGTTAAGTGGGATGCAGAGTTTGCTCGGCAAAAGGCTAGACAGAGTTGGCTTTGAGATGGGGATCGTAATAAATACTTTTTCCACTCTAGTCTCAAGGATCGGAAGAGGGTGAATCAGATTAAGCTACGCTGCGATGATGGTACGCTTAGTGAGGATAATACTATTATAGGGGATATGGCGGTAAATTACTTCCAAACGATGTTCACATCAGCAGATCATGTGATTCTCGAAGACATGTTTTCGAATATTTCAGATGGTTTAACTGATGGAGAAAATGCTTTTCCTCGGCAGGCCCCTAGTGAGTGAAATTTGGGCTGCTGTTTCTTCTTTGAATCCAAATAGCGAGCCAGGAATAGATGGATTTACAGGATGGGTTTTTCAGGGGTGTTGGCCTATTATTAAGTTTGATGTGGTCTCTGCTATTCAATAATTTTTTCAAGGTAACGATGTCCATGGAGGCATTTCTTCCATGGTTGTTGTTTTGCTGCCAAAAGTGGAAAACCCTGAGTATTTATCTGATTTACGGTCGATAAGTTTATGTAATTTTTCCTGTAAAATTATATCTCATATATTGTCTTCTCGGGTTGCTTCATTTCTGCCTCGTTTGATTTCCATGGAACATTCAGGTTTTGTTAAGGACCGGCAGATTACAGAAACATCATTTTGGCCCATGAATTGGTTTAACGCATTGATAAGAAGACGGCATTGATAAGAAGACGCGTGGAGGCAATGAGGTTTCCAAGTTTGATATATGTCTAAAGCATATGATAGACTGGAATGGGATTTCGTTTTGCGTGCTTTAAAGGCTTTTGGTTTTAGTGATGATAACTGTAATTTGATTGCTCGATTGTTAAAAAACATTTGGTACACGCTGCAAATTCAATGGCAATAATTATGGGTTTTTCAAGTCCTCTCGAGGAGTGAGACAAGGGGATCCTCTATCACCGCTTTTGTTTATACTGGCTCTAGAGATTCTTACCTTAAATCTTAAGAAGGCCATTGAAACTGGGTTTACTCAACCGAACAACCATGGTAGGGGAGATATTATAGTCTCTCATTTGATGTATGCCGACGACATGCTGGTTTTTTCTAATGCGAGAAAGCGTCCTATTCAGCAGCTGCATAAGGTTTTTATGAAGAATTAGATAAGGATATTATGTTCCAGATTATTATCCAAGCAAGCTCAATGCAAGCAATTGATCACATTCAATCTCAAACAGCCTGCTTTTGAAAAATTAACAAATCTCTAGCAGGCGTTAGGTTTGTTTTTTTAACTTGCAGACATTAACTTTAATTTTTTGCAAAAGCAAACTGACCAGCTATTTGTCTGTTGGAATTGCAGTATGATAAGGTTTTTAATGATTGTTTGCCTCGTCCCCTTAAAAATTTTGAGGAGCACGATGTCAAAGGTGTCGAAAGACATGAAAAATATATTCTATTTTCCTTTTTTTTTTTTTGCACCTCAGAATTTCTACGAAAAATTCAAGGATCTCAATGGTAATGCTGCATAATCCACTAACTTGTTCCTAATTACAAATTTTGAAAAAAAAAAACAGATACATCTACCTTCAGATCTTAAGAGTACGACAATCATTTACATAATATGCAAATCCAATGGGTAAACTTTGAGAAAACACACGCGTATGTGTATGTATAGAGAAAAAATGGAAGGGGACCTTGCACGTGGAGGAATTGGGAGAATTTGGAAGAGACTTGGCAATATCTTCGGGATCTTCGACAAGTTCACCTTGACCCAACGTATTTGACATCAACTCTTTATCTTTGGCCATTAGGTTGGCTCAGTGTTAACGGAGAGATAGAACGAGGAAGGAGAAATTTGACGGGAGAAACGAGAATTCTTCGGCGCAACAATCGTCGAAGCTCCCGGAACAGTAGAGTTTGACTAGAATGCGACAGAATAGACGAGGAAGAAGGGAATCGATATGGTTTGCTTTGAGCAAAGTGAAAATATAAGGGTTACCGTGCATTTAGCCCGGATTTGGACTACGAGCAGAGTCAGGATATTCAAAGCGTATTTCATCTCCTATTATTCTTGCCACGTGTCAATCGTAAATAAACAAAATCAATTATTAAGTTGATTGTGTTTCCATCTAGCTCAATGTTTTTTTTTTTGTGAAAAATTCTGATTGACACGTGACAAAAATCCCCCGAACTCCTGAGCAAAGGACCTTTTGTTATTTTCGCCCACAATGTTCAAAAAAAGGACAAATAAGATGACAACACATGATACCTATCCCGAGTCCAACTAACACCCAAAAGAGGTTGAGGGTTTGGCGTTGGTTAAAACTTACAAGGTTAAATAGAGTTGGCAAAAAAAGCCCAGCCCAGTGGGCTGGCCCAACTCATCCAATATTTTTGACGATCCAAAAAACGTTAGGCCTTGTTGGCCCAAGCCAGCAGGCCTATAGATTCTCGGCCCAAATAAAAAAAACACAGGTTTTTTCGGGTTGAGCCAACCCAAAAATGATTCAACCGCCCTTAGTATCAACTTAGTGTATTCAGATGTGGCATGCCAAAATGAAGGGCTTTTTAGTTAGAAAGAATCACGGGGCTAGACCCACGGTGGGTGCACGGTGCAGCCCTTTCACTCGAATCAATCAACCTAGGTGAGCAACTGTTTAGACAGTTAAAAAACTCACATGACCTAGGCTTGTCTTTCCTGGGTCTCTTGGTGACGGAAGCCTTTAAGCGGCCTAGCTTTCTTTACCTTGTTGAACTAGTTCACACGGAGAAGGGATTCGTTCTGATTTTCCAAAAAAAAAAAAGGTCGTTGAGGTTTAGGCTCACATGATAGGTTGCTAATGCACTAGCCTTTTCTAATCTTTTGGTTAAGAAACTTATAAGGCACAAACATAATTTTATTGATGACGACATGTTTCTTTTATTGAATTATTGTATTTTTCCGGGTGCTACATACATTGAGCTTTTCATCACATGCTTTTGGACTTTGAATGGTAAATTGGAATAGTTGCGGCCCAGTACCATTTGTTGCAATTGTAATCACTCCAGTACCTTAAAAAAAACGGCAAAAACCCGTTTTCATAATTTTGTTCCAAAATTGCATGCATCATGCTACTTCGGTACGTCTTCTCATTTTCTCTTTCTCTCTCTCTCTTCTTCTCCCTTCTCTTCGTCTTCCTTCTCTTCCTTATCTTTCTCAGATCTGCTCGCCATCCAGCTTCGTCTCCATTTCTCTCTTCTCCATCGCCGAACTCCTTTCATCTTCTATGGCCAAGTAGCTCAAAGCGCACCAACATCAACCACCACAACCGCTCTGAGGGACTGCCGATGCAAAGCTTGGGAAGAAAATGAAGCTTAAGGGTGTTAATTGTCAGTTTTGAAACTAATGCACAAGTAGAAATCAAAAAGTTGAGGACTCTCCCGTTGGCATGGCATAACTTTTTATCCCGATAAACCGCGTCATGTTTCTTTTATTGAATTATTGTATTTTTCTGGGTGCTGCTATATACATTGTGCTTTTCATCACATGCTTTTTTACTTTGAATTGTAAATTTTATAATTTTATGGTTGATTTTATTTCGGGCCAAAAAGTTCGTGGCTGAATTAGCATTTTGATAGGCCCATTGAATTTCGGGTCGGGCGGGCAGCCCAATAGCTTTGGCCTGGATCTGGCTCGGCCCATTACCAGCTCTAAGATTAAACCTCATCAAGGTGGATTTAAGGGATTAGTACGACACTATTTAAGTTTGTACAAGTTCAATTGAATTAACTCTTGTAACACCAACAAAAATTTATACCTAGAATATATATTAAGAAGGTTTAATTAGACGAATTATCTGACAACATTTTTCCACCAAGGCAAGCATAGCCTACGGGGGTGAACACTAAGCTATTGTGTGGTGATACCATGTTACTATGCCATCATTGCACTCAATATTATTCTCCCAGTTGAATGCACCCAGAAATGACATTGAAACAACTTTATTTATTCGGTGGAAGTAGCTAAGAAAAACCTTTTTTTAACAACAAAGTGAGATATTTATAGTATTTCTCGAGCACTTTATAACTTCCTTAAGCAAAAATTTAAACTTTCTTATTCCTTGGTCCTACAATCTTTCCCTTTCTTTTTCTTACTTTCTTATCAATCGTGTTTACCACGCTGCCACCTAAGTTAAACAAATTCGTTAAACGAGTTTGACATGACACCTATTACTATTAGGCTATGATTTGGCGGGAAGTTTCGTAACTCAAAAATTCAAACCCAAGGTGTTTTCTTCTTCTTCCTACTCATGCACTCTACTTCTTCAGAACACCAAGTCACCAACCCTCCCCTTTGTTTATTTAACTCCAGTTCCATATAATTCGTGAGCATATATCGTTTATATTAACAGTAACAAGGCAAGGCTGATCAATACTTTGAGGCTAAGACATGGGGATGAGATAATTTCCAATGCCAAGTATGGAGAGTGCAGTACCAAATGGAGAAGATTTATCAATGCTGTTTCAATGGAAAGTTTTGTTAACTGGATATAGCTCTTTGTATTTGTAAGTGATGTTACGTCAATAGCCAATAGTTTAGTTAAGAGCGTTGTGTACATTATTAGTTATTAGACGATATTTTGCTCAAACCCTTGTTTACGGGTTATTCAGTTTCTTGTATAAATACATGCCTCTGTAACCTTCTTTATGGTCTTGATTACCCCTCTTCCTTTTTTCTCTTCATCTTTTCTGTCTTCAATCACCATGGAAGAAGAAACCTCAAATACAAAACAAATTCTCCAAAATCCCAATAATGGAGATAGGCATAAACTCCAATATGCACCCACTTTATCTTCACAATAATGACCATCCAGGCATTGTCCTCATTGCCACCAAACTGACAGGCAGTGACAACTACAACTCCTGGAAGCAATCTTTAGAAATTTGCCCTTTCTGCCAAGAATAAACTCAGCATAGTCAATTATAGTTTTCCTATGCCTGAGAAGGAAGACCCTTTGTATCCATTATGAGCCAGGGCCAATGACATGATCATCTCTTGGATTTTCAACGTGGTTACTGAAGAGATAAGCAACAGCCTGAAGTATGTCATCAATGCCAACTCTGTTTGGAAAGAATTGGGAGAGAGATTTACCAACATTGATGGACACATAGTCTTTCAACTGGAAAGAGACCTTCACAGACTTGAGCAAGGGGCCGGTTCTGTTGAGATCTATTATCACAAATTGAAGGGATATTGGGATGAATCTTGTGCATTAGACCCAATGACAATCTGTAAATGTGCATGCAACTGTGGATCCACCAAGAATCAAGAACTGAGGGAACAAAGAAGACACCTTATGCAGTTCTTGATGGGACTGCATGATACCTACATGAGGGCAAATTCTTAGGATGAAGCCTTTACCCACAATTGGGGAGGCCTACTACATGATCAGACAGGAAGAAACACAAAGACAAGGCTATGTTCCAGAAATTAATCTTCTTGCTGCCAACATAAGTCAACTGGGACATAGCCAAAATAATTCAGAGAAATATGGGCCTGGTTTTTCTCAAAGCAGGTTGGGATATAACAAGAACCCTTTTCCAAAAGGGCATCTTCTGCAATCATTGCAACAGAGAAGGACATATCAGAGAGGAAAGTTACAGACTCAAAAGGGTTTCCTGTAGGGCACCCTGGAAATCCTAACCACCCTGCACCTGAGGCAAGAAACAACAAAGATCAGAATGGGGGGAAAACTCAAGGGAAATATACCTCTGGAAATCAGTCACAACCTAGAAATCCTAGAGCAATGCATGTTCAATCTACTCAAATCCACAGTGGAGATGAAAATGTCAAAGCCAACACAGGGGAGCCAAACTTGGAACAACTGCAGTTGCAACTCAACCAAGTTATGACAATGCTCAAGGCCAAAGACAGTACAGAAGACTATAACACTACTCAAACAGGACAGAGATTTCTTGGTATGACACACATGGCAGGTACTTCCATTATTGAACATCATTCTAAAATAAATCATCCTCTGCATATCGATAAGGATTCGAATACGAATACGAGTTTGGTGGTATTCGATTCGGGTATTCACGAATATATTCGAATAATATTTTATATATATATATATATATATATATATATATATAATATAAAAGTTAAAACAAAAAAAACCCTAACCTAACCTCGCTCAAACACTCACAGTCTCACACACTCATACTCATAGTGATGGCTGCTCAGTGCTCACCCAATCCATTCCAATCGCCGACCCCGAAGACCCGACGGCGACAACCTCGATCCTTCCAGTTCAGTCCAGCAGTCTCCTCCCTCCCAACTCCGGTCGTGTTATTACAATCCGACGATTACCTCCAAGTACCTCGTTTACATCAGGAAGCTCGATTAGGTACTCCATAACAAAGGTTAGTGCAGCATTTATGGTGCTATACCCTCCGAGTAGCAAACCAGATATATGGCTAGAATATGTGAAAGTATTTCTGTTTTGCCATTGTAGTTAAATTAAAATTGCTCCCTATTGTTTCAGTAGCTGCCAAATGAGAAAAAAATATTATTTCATTTAGCTATATGCATCTGTCTATGAAATGTTTATTGGAAACAAGCATTCTTAATGATATGGGGGAGACACCAAATTGCGAGATATGAATAGCATGTTTTTTCAATTGAAATGGAGTTGTTGTTTTGTAAAACATCAGGTAAAACCATTCTGCTACCTTACCATGTTTTGGTGAAGATGTTTTCTTGAAGACATAGTTCATAAACTAAGGACTAAATGGTGATGCTTAGAATGATTTGTCTGATAGATCAATCTTTCTTTGCTTGGCAATTCCCTCCATCTCTTTTTTTTTTTTTTTTTGTCAAAACAGACCATGCATAAGTACAGACATTAATCACTTGTACAATGCTCACTATTTTTCCTCAAATTTATGTTTCTTTTACCCAAAAATCATGGCATTTCAAGAATTGGAAAACAAAATATTAAGAAGAATATATAGTTGGATAAGTGATCTGAAACTTCCGAACCTTATTAGACACGGTTTGACAATCAGCAGTTCAATATCTCTTTTCATTCCAAAATTAAACCAATGTGAAACTGAAAGTGAAAGTAGTCTTCAATAAACCTGATTTTTGAGGTTTGTTAAACAGGGCCTTACTTCATTTTGTGGAATTTTGGAGGGTTGTGTTTAGAGGGTACTTAATTTATGTCTGATCTTTGTATTTAGCTTTTATCTTTATCTATGTATTGGACTGGACACAGAATTTACTGAATAGGGAATAAAATCTTGGCAACTTATTGGATTAATTGGATTTATTGGGCCAATATCAATTCATTAGTAGTAATGTGTCTTTGATATGCAAAATCCAATGACTTTTACACAAAAAGATTTTTATGTTGGGCAAAAGACAAAAAATGAATTCACTTATTTTAGGGCAGATTGAATATGTATTTAGTAAGTGAGTTTGGCTATAAACATAATAGGCACTCAGTTTGATAAAAAAATGAGTTTGTCAAAAAGTTAAAAATGACCGGCCAATTTTTTGCACATATATCATCCACAATTTTTTATTGCATACAAATCTTTGAAAAGTTTCTTCTTTACTTGCACTAACATGATGAGGTGTTGAATTTAAGGTGTTTTTTGCTATGTTTTGTTTCATTTTATTAGAACTGTTATGTTTATTATTAATTATTATTATTTTATTAATTTTTGTTCTAAAGTCATTTTGATAAAATATGGATGCGTCAAATATATTAGAGCAAACATCTCACGTAGACGATATTTGCATTTGAGATATTTGCATATTTTCTTGATTATGACAATAAAATTGATATCTAATTGAGTTTTATTTTTATTTAGGAGGAGGATGAGCCGATTCATGTCATATTGCGAACATGATGGTTGGATGACGGATGCTAGTCAAATTTTTATTTGGTGTTTTTTTTTATGAATTTGACAATTGACATTTATTTATGTATTTGATAATTATTGTGAATGTTATGGATATTTGATCTTATGGATGTTATTGGTTTTTGTTATGGATATTTAATGTTATGGGTTTTTGTTATGGATAATTGATGTAATTGATGTTTTATTCATATTAATTCATATTGAAAATTCGAATACTCGAATTATTGATTATTAAATGGATTTTGTAAAAAAAAACAGAAATAAAATTTCAAATTGAATACTTGAATCGAATCGAATAATTCGAATATTAAGTTTGTATCGAATACGAATCAATTTTAATATTTGAATAATAAACTAATATGAATACTCAAATAATTTCACGAAGACAAATAAAATATTGTAATATTCGATTCGTTTACACCCCTAAATTTGATGAAGAAGTAGACACAATAATTGGGCAGGCAAATGGGCCGAGCTTCACCCTTTGTGGTTTTGCTAATCAATTTGCCCTTATTTAAAAAGTTTAAATTATGTCTGGTTTAAGACAAATGGGCCGAGCTGTAGGTTCGTCGTTGGCCTTTTACAAATAATTGGTAGAATAAAATTCAAGCCAATCCCATATGGACAATTTTCAACCGTTTTACCATGTTATATATTTTTTAAAACATGTAAAACAAACGTTTTATGGTGAAATGTCGATTATACCCTTAATGAAGTGAACATGAGATTCAAAATCATGCACCGAGATTAAATTTTGTGCATTGCATTTATATTTTGTAACGATCATTTCCATTACATTACAATGCATCACGATTCTATTTTGTTGCAACGTGATTGAAGCATTTCAGCGAATAGTTTACTTGCATAACAACAATTTTAGGAAATAATTACTTACATCAGGAAAAATGACAACAATTATTGTGAATGGTAATAGTTATGATCAGTAATAATATGGAAAGTCAATTGAAGCGGAGCTTGTATCTTTAAAATCTGGAGTAGAACGATTAAAGTCTGCCTTGGAAATTGTTGAGATGAGATACAATGAAGAAGAAAATCAAAGCACGGTGCATACGGGCACTCACGAAATAATGGAATAGATAAAGTCTAGCCCAGGCGTAAAAGTGGCCAAGTTAGAAGCAAATATACATAAATCGAAAGATGACATTGAGGAGTTGAAGGCAAATTTGATGGTTAAGGAAACTGAATTACATGGTATATGTGTGGAGAATGGTGATCCAACAAAATTTTAGTTTGGTCGCCCTATTTGATAGGAAAGAAAGAACCAGATTTCATCCCAAAAGCGAAGAGTGAGCGAGTTGGTCATATGAAAGAGACTTTACCAAAAACATATACTCCCTCCGTCCCTAAATTATAGTCCTCCTTGCCTTTTTCGTCCGTCCCAAAATAATTGTCCACTTTGAAGCTTATCTTTTTAGAACATCATTTTTACCACTTTACCCTTACTTTTTCACCCTATTTTGATTATTGGCCACATACACATGGACTTTAAAGGAAACTACACATCAAAACCAATATTAATAATCCAGTCAAATAGGTTTTCTTAAACGGTGCGCTAGGTCAAACAGAACAATAAATTAGGGACGGAGGGAGTATAAGATAGTAAACCGATTGAAAACTTTGAAAAAACTTATTAAGTTGCATTGCAACTTGGTCATATATGGCATTGGGCTCGTAGATGAATTGTCTTTGTAAACATTGTACGGAAATCTCCTTGAGTAGAATGGTTGGAGTTGATTTTGGTGTGGTGTAGAGTGTAGTTAATACTTAGAACTTTGGGATTCCTATCAAATACATTCAATCAAGTTGCCCACATGGGTCTTTTGATTTATTATGTGTTTTGACTGCATATGGATATGGTTGACTGATAGAGAGGAGGAAAGGGTCGATGAACTATAGCAACAAGACAATAGAAAAATAATAATACAAATAAATAAAATAAAAAGTAAATCATATGAAGTAGTGTATGTAGTCAAATTGATGCCCATACCCCCACCAATCCTGAACATTCTCTCCACGATCTACAATGTCAACTACTCTGTAACAAGATTTGACATTGACGGAAGATTTCGGCGTATTCATGGTTAGCAATACATCAAATCAAACATAAAACCAAACATAATTT
>CM028378.1:145540639-145550639 GCA_013146195.2 Codonopsis lanceolata | reverse complement strand
TGGTAGTAAGACTAGAAGTCTTTAATACGGAGTATAAGATTTCTAAAACCTACATCTTTTTCTAAACAATGTAAAATATATTTATTCTATAGTGATAAAAGTATAAAATATTTTGTAACTAATGTGAGATACATATCGTTTATCGATAATAAGTGTAGAAGTTTTCAATAAAACTTTTAAAAGTAATATTTCTTTTCAAACAATGTAAGATACATTTCTTCTATAGTGATAAAAATAGAAGTTTTTTATCAAAAGATTTTTAAAACTAACATTAATTTATATCCAATGTAAGATTCATTTTTTCTTTTGGTAATATTAGTAGAGATGTATTTTATATTGGTTATAAATTGATTTTGGTTTTAAAAGTCATTAGTAGTAAAGATTAATATCTCATTATTATATTAAATATTAATAAGTATTATTAATAGATAATGGTTGAGAAACAAAGAGTCAAACATGAATGCTTGAGAATTAAGATTTCTCTAAAAGAGGGTAAGGTGGCACAACCATTGTGCTCCTCACCAACTTTATATATATATTCGATTTATTTTTAAAATATAAAAAGTATAATTTTACTGTTTGTCAGGTTTGAACCGTTATCATTTGAAATCACTAACCACTACTAGGCTAGATTAGATATTTATCATATTAATAAAATCTTATTTTAACTATAATCTAGAATTACAATTGATTTCTACACATTATCGAAACCATAAAATTGCTATGATTTTGAAAGGAAATTTTACATTATTTAAAGTCCATGAAATTTGAATATTAATAAATTTAAAAACGACGTATCCTAACGGACCCCGAGTATAATAAGAGAAATCAAATTAAATTATGTATAAATCTTTAAGTGTTTAAGCTAAACAACTCAATCTTTTTTCATTTTATATACATTGAAATTTACTAGTAAAACCTTTTTGTTGATTGGTGCGCCAGAAACGATGCTTCAGCCCCATGTTTTGAAAGTCATCTTCTTTCTTTCTTTAATTTTATTTTAGAGGTTATAAAGTTTGAATCTAGACCCATCTTCAGCAGCAATTTAATTAATTATTAATTCGTATCAACAACACCAACCTAATATATAAGCAAATTTCTTCTTTTCCTTTAATATTGTAAGAACTTTGTTGAATTTGTAATAAATAATCCATTCAACTGTAGTTGCCAAAATGGTCATGATATCATATGGCAATGAAAATGATTCTCTTCTCAGCAATTTCGTGTCACCGCACTTCTCATTCTTTAACATTTCATTTAAAATTCTAAAGTATGTACTGTACTATTTAATTCCAACTTAATTATTTTTCCGCATTTGACCTTTATTCTGAAGTTATCTTTGATCGCATTTGAGGTTATATCAATCATCATTTAAATTGTGGAAGCTCCGAGACATGAGCAAACATGAGATATAGACAGTAGAGTTGGATTTTTCTGGTAATTAAAGATGATCAATATTTATATATATAATACTTCCTCTTTCTCTAAATAGGTGTCTTATTTTTTATTTTTTACTAAAATTAAAGACGTGGATTTTTTTAGTCATACATTAATTAATGAGTTGGTTTCCTGTACGACCATCTTACAGATATTAATTCGTAAGATGGAGCTTCACTTTCTCACAGCTCAACTCACCAATATACGATGAATCGGGTAAAAAAGATTTATCTTACAAAAAATATCTGTAATAGTAATAGTAAAACCAAAGGAAGCATCAGGTGGACATTCAAACTCAAATCCCCCAGAAAAAAAAAATCACTTTAGCCGTAACCTTGGTTGACAAAGGTTTATTCAATCATAAACTTATAATACAATAAGGAAGAAATTCGGGTCGATACCATGCGGTGAAATGTTAACCGCAAAAATCTACCATAATTTTAAAAAACTGTTACAGTGCACTTTTGAGAAGAAATGACGAAAATACCCTTAATGAAGAAAAGACGCGCACACAAACTACTGTCCAAATTTGGGTATCGCAATTCAAAAATTTGACGTCGCAATTAAAAAATTGGGCGTCGTAGTGGATTTGGGCATCGCAATGCAAAAAATCGTTGCCCAAATTTCGGCATCAGTACACAAAAGAAAACAATTAGTGTGATTAGACCTGTTAAAACGGGCTTGCGGGACGGGTTTGCCCGCGGGCATAGAAAGCCCGCTTTAAGACGGCCCGGGGTAGGTTTGCCCGCGAACATGATGGTCCCTAAAACACTTGACCCAGGCCACCCCGCGTAGGGTCGAGCAAAACAGACTTGCCCGCAATATTTGAAGAAGAAAAAAGGCACACACAAATCGATTGTTTGTGAGTTTGCATCCTTGATAGAAGTTTGGTAAGTCCACCTTAAGAAAGAAGAATATTAAGGCCAAAGAAAATACTTCTCCAAGTCAGTAGCATTAAGTAAAGTCTGTAAAGATGTAAGTGGTGTAAACAATTAACCCTCCCTACGATTGACGATTGAGAACTATCTATTATATAAAACAGATCAGTCGGTTATCAAAAGCTAATTATCGGTCAGGATCTGTTTTTAACAAAGCTATCTATCGGTCAGGATTAAATCTTTTGAAAAAGCTATTTACCGGCCACGATTGATTTTTACGAAACACATTTAACGGTCAAGATTTAATTTATCTACAACCGTTTTTATCCATAACCGTTTTATACACGGTTTTTTTTTACCTCAATTATTTTCTCCCCGTAAACTACCCCACGATTATTCTTCCTATTCCTATGTGCTCCGGTGCTTTGCACGATTCATCACAGCAAACATATATACATCCCTCTTTTATCTCACTCTATCTCTTTCTCTCTCTTCCTCTAATTCTTCATCTAATTTATCTCTCTCTATCTCTTTCTCTCTCTTCCTCTAATTCATCCTTGCTTCCACCTCGCCATCACTCTATCTCTCAATCTCCGGCGGCAAGAAAATGTCTGTTAAAGACAACGATCGGTAAAGCATCACCGACGCCGACGGAGGAATCAATAGTAAAAAACATTCAGTGCTCGACCACGCCGGCAACCCCGACACCGCCTTGCACGTCGTCGCCGAGGATCATGTGGACTTCTTTAGGAAGTGTTTGTACGCCAGCGTGTTGTCGAAACGGCGTACGACGGACCAGACGGTGGAGATTGGGGCGGAAATCATCTGGACCACGGAGGAGCAGCATTGGTTGAGAACTGAGGAAGGATTGGATTACGGTGGATTGGATTCTGTGGATTCGGTGGAGGGACGTTTGGGATTAGCTTTGTTACAGTGTGCATTTTTATTTGTTCAGCGATTTGGTTGTTGGATTCGCGGACGGGGAGATGGACCAGGCGGTAATTGGAAGGGGAGAAGGAGTGGGAATGGAGGAGGTTTTGAAATTTGCAGAGGGATTCGATGGCACGTGCCTGAGAGGAGGGGGAGATCGTCGGAGAGGAGTCGCGCCGGATGACCGGCTCTTTGAGACGATCGATGGTGAGGAAAGCGGCCAGGGTCGGTGACGATTAGGAGCTTGAAGGAGTTGGTTCCCATGTCGATGGCGGCGAAGAGGTTGTTTGGGGAAGACATGGTGACGACCGACGGCGGCTATGTCGGTGATTGCGAGTGAGGGAGGGATTGGCGGTGGTCGTTGGGAAGGGAAAAGAGTGATGGACGTTAATTTCTAGGGAGTGGTTGAAACTTTCAATTTCTAGGGAGGGAAAGAAGATACGAAGTAGTTCCAAACTTCCGATTAAAAAGAAAATAGGAGTGAAGGAAGTTATTGAACTATTTTTATTAGGATTAACATATTTTTTAGGATTCATTTTCGTATGACGTTTTTTTGTTCGGCCCATAATTTCATATATAAATTATTAATTAATCCTTTCGTTACGGACAAAGACACATTTTTTAAAAGTCAATTTTTGTAAGAAATAATATTTTCGGTTTTACAAATATTTAATTGTAGTTTCTTAATTGATTGCTATCGTAATAAAATGAATCTCAATTTAATTTATGCATAAGTTTGGAATATTTGTATTTGTATTTTTTTCTTTTTATTTTTATTTTTAATTTTTTTTTAAATTGTTATCAATTAATTTTTTTTTTCAACCCGCAATTTTATATACAAATAAAAAAAATTCTTGCTGATAATATTTGCTGATAAAATTTTCTTTTCGTATTTTTACAGTAGTTACAATTAAAATATTTATTTCTTGGTTTTTTTTACGAAATAAATAGTAAAGTAAAATGTTTTATTTTGTTACGTATTTGGGTTTTCTCCCTTTTGATTGTGTAGTGTATATATATCTAATCCCTATAAATTATAAGTAAATATTAATTCATTTCCACATTATCTCCTTTATTTATTGATATATTCTCAAACTGGTGTCGTGCCATCGGCACGGGCATGAGTACTAGTTTAATTTAAAAAAAAAGACTTTAGAAATACTTCTCTAGGTCAGTTGCCTAATACCTATACTTTTTTTCCTTACGATTGACTGAAACAAGGAAAAAATAGAGATAGAGAGGTACATATATCTAGACAATCAACCCTCCTTGCAAGTTGTGCAAACAAGATCTAGATCTTGAAATTCTTCCACGATGCAACAACCAACAAGGAATTTCAAATCACTATATTGGAATCATGAGGAATCCAGCGAAGTTGGCGATTCCGACGAGGTATAGAGAGAGCTGTGGTGAGTCTTGTGAGTGCCTAAGTGGTAAACAGGCATAGCTGTATAGTTGTTGTTTAGTTCAGTGAAGGGAGCCAGGGAGGAAGACGATTGAGAATTTGAGATTTAAGAACGAGAAGAAGACCGAAGAGTTTTAGACATAGGTTAACTTTTTAGTTTCTTATTTTATGGGTTTGGGCCACTTGACAGTAAGAAGTGAAATGACTCAAATGAGATTTGATCAATTGAGAAAAGAAAATGATGGGCATTCTGTGGGCTTTAGCCCAATTTGACAGCTCTAAGTGTGATGGTGATGGGTGTTTTTAACTTTTTTCTCTTTCTTCCCCTCATTCTTCCCCCACTCTTTTCTCTTTCCTCCCCTCATTTTTCCCCCACTCTTTTCTCTCTCTTCTTAGAACAGTTGGTATTCCTTTCCCTTTATACATATGTTATTTCTTTATTAGGACAAAGACTTTTACTTAGATTTTATATGCTTAACTGGGATAACATATGTGCTTTGATGTAGCTTGGTGCGTCTACGTACTTTTTCCAATTTTTCATTATACATCATACATCATTTCCCATGAAGTTGTGGCGGGCTCACAAGGTTAAGCAGCCTCATATGTGCTTACTTACTATTTTTTAGGTTTCTTTTGGTAGAAGCTTGAGATCTATGTCATAATACCATCCATCGTTTGAAAGAGATCTTGGCCATGACAACGATGCTCACATTAGAGGCAGCGACACCCATATCGGAGGCAACGATGCCCACATCATAGAAAACGACGCCCATATCGGAGGCAATGACGCCCACATCGGAGACAACGACGTCCACGTTAGAGGCAACAATGCCCACGTCGGAGGCAACGAAACCCAAAATGGATTTGCCTGCAAGTAATTTTTTCGGCATCTCTGAGCCTGTCTCCTGATTTCAATCCAGATCCGTTCATAGCCAACTTCATCTACATGATCCAATTCTGGGATGGAGATGAAATTTCCTTGGAATGAGGATTAATTTTTTCGTCTCAGTCTCTAGTTAATGCATGAAGTGGTCATGTGATGATGTCTGCCAGTTTTTTTCATGGTATTGGACATTGAATGTGGTGTGAAAAAGTTGTTGCCCACTTTACACTTGAATTGAAGGAAGACGAGGGAGACCGAGTGGAGAAAGACGGGTATTATTGGATTTTTTTTTATATAAAAGTTGACTTTAGCGGTTGAATAAAAAAATAGAAGAGTTGAGCAGTTACAATTTTACAAAAGGGGACCTGCCCGCAGTTATTCCATACAATAACACCAATGGATCCAGATTAAGTGACGCATAAAATTAAGTCACTCCATGGAGTAGATTTTGATCCGAATTAAATACAAATTTTTGGATATAGATTTGTTTATGGTCTAATAATCTAAATTTAAATCTGATAATCTATTTATTATTGGATATAGATTTACCTGCATCTATGTGTTAAAAACCTGATCTGACTTGTTAAAAACTTGACCCGATCTGATCTAAAAATAACATATTTATTAGTATACACATACATATTATATACACTAATGTATATATGTTGTCTTTTGTTCCTCCCTTTCATATCATCATAGTTCTTGATTCATAAATTTATATTTTTGATATGATCGGATATGTTGACTGGTACCTAATTCAGATATAAATGGATCAATGATATAAAGTTTTGCATCAGTTTCAGATATACATATAGCTGATGCATATCTATCTATTAACATACCTACCTAAAATGATTTTGTTATTTACAAAGCATAGCTTAATTTTTTTTTTAATTCTGTTATAGAGGATAATATCACTTTATTGGTACTATGTTTATCCCTAAAATTTTGTAACTTTTATTTTTACGAAAATATTTTTATAATTTTACCATTTATAATAAATATTATTTTTAATTTATGAGACCGACATGCATGGCACCCACCCTTGATTGGAAGGAATTTGAATTATTTAAATTTTTATATTCAAGTATTAACAATTATTCAAAATTTTGGAAGGAATTTGACAGTTTACTCAATTTAAATGGGTAAAATAAGGGTAAAAGTGGGAAATTGCAATATTAATAATCAAGGTAAAAAAAAATTAATTTGTGTACCGGGTCAAACTCGACCTATCTACTAGAATATAATATTTGTGTTCACCCGGACCTCCAAAGAGGAATTCCAACCCTTATTAAGAGTCTTTATCTTGCTTTCTACTAACCAAAAAAAGGCAAAACAATCATCCCTAAGATAGAAGAATGGAATTCACAGCTATTGAATTCCTAACACTCAAAGCTAAAGAGATGAAGAGTTGAAGACTAGCCTTATTTTGTCGGAGCAACTGTTTATGATACTATTTTGCGGTGTTTCATTTAAAAAATTCAATTTCTAAAATTATGTCTACGATCGTCAAAATATTTCAAGTTTACCCTTTATATTTGATATTATTAATATATTAATTATGTTAAAAAATTATTGTAATTATGATCAATTCTAATACTAGTTATAAATCACATATTAAAACTCAATTAATTGATAATCTCTTTTAAATAATACTTTTGGTCGGTCTCAACTAGGGAAACAACATGCTAAATTAATCATTCTCTAAATTTATAAAATAATACATACGAGACCCCATGCAATATATAAATTAATAACTTTTTTTTATTTAAATCATTCTCTTTTAAATAATACTTTTGTTTTTTTTTATTGAAATTGATATCACATTGAATCTCTCATCTGATTTTGCCTTGACCCATAATCCACTGTTGTGTGTATGATAAGTTTGTGTCAGCATGCTTGTTCTTGTATTTAAATAAAGAATAATATTTAATATTCACAAAGTAGTACATTGAACAAAATAGTATATAGAACAATATATGGTACATTGAACAATGAAACATAATTAATTAAGTGGTAGATTGAAAGATGCACGATAAATTGTGTACTTGATTTAAATAAATAGTTACTTGATAAATTAATACAAGTATTAATTAATGTATTAATTAATTATTATTATTATTCTCTTTGTCTAAAAATAAATGACATCTTAGAAATTTGCGCAAAAAATAAAGAAGCTTATGAAATGACTAATCTACCCTTATTTGATTATTTTTCTCTTTCTTCTAACATTCATCTTTAAATCATCATGTCTTTTCTCAAAATTTGAACAACTTATTTTTTACTCATCCCATTTTTTTTTTCTAAATGCTTGGATTTTGAAAACAAATATTTTTCATTCACAATACAATGTTAAATTAGAGAGTATTCAATAAGGGTAATCTTGGTAAAATATGTACGAAGTTTTTTCAAATCCTATAACGCCATTTATTTTAAGAAAAATATTTTTTTTAAACGTCATTTATTTTGTGACGGATGAAGTAATTTATCGATTAACTAATATCTCATTAAATTAATAATATTTACTGGTACCAACGGGGTATTAATTTAGAGAGATTTAAAGTATAAATTAGAGTTTTCAAATGTGAATTGTTTGGGCGAATGGAGTGGGAGTAATAAGTTTATGTACGGTGATCTTGATATGGCCAAAATTTTCTCCCAAAAATGTCCTCAGATCGGTTTATCCTTATCTGACGGGTGTCCTCGTCTCTTTTTCTATTTATATATACTAGTATTCTGCCGATGGCACGGCGCCATTTTGAGATTCTATCAATAAATAAAGGAGATAATGTGGAAATGAATTAATATTTACTTATAATTTGTAGGGATTGATATATATACACTACACAATCAAAAGGGGAGAAAACTCAAATACGCAACAAAATAAAACATTTTACTTTGCTATTTATTTCGTAAAAAAAACCAAGAAATAAATATTTTAATTGTAACTACTGTAAAAATACGAGAAAATTTTATCACAAATATTATCAGCAAAAATTTTTTTATTTGTATATAAAATTGCGGGTTGAAAAAAAAATTTAATTGATAACAATTTAAATTTTTTTTAAAAAAAATAAAAATAAAAAGAAAAAAAATACAAATACAAATATTCCAAACTTAGACATAAATTAAATTGAGATTCATTTGATTACGATAGCAATCAATTAAGAAACTACAATTAAATATTTGTAAAACCGAAAATATTATTTCTTACAAAAATTGACTTTTAAAAAATGTGTCTTTGTCCGTAACGAAAGGATTAATTAATAATTTATATATGAAATTATGGGCTGAACAAAAAAAAACGCCATACGAAAATGAATCCTAAAAAATATGTTAATCATAATAAAAATAGTTCAATAACTTCCTTGCACTCCTATTTTCTTTTTAATCGGAAGTTTGGAACTACTTGTATCTTCTTTCCTCCCTAGAAATTAAAAGTTTCAACCACTCCCTAGAAATTAACGTCCATCACTCTTTTCCTTCCCAACGACCACCATCGCCAATCCCTCCCTCACTCGCAATTCTTCATCGACATAGCCGCCGCCGGTCGTCACCATGTCTTCCCAAACAACCTCTTCGCCGCCATCGACATGGGGAACCAACTCTTCAAGCTCCTAATCGTCCGCGCCGACCTGCAAGCCTGCTTCACCATCGATCGCTCGAAAAGAGTCAATCCTGTGACTCCTCTCCCCACGATCTCCCCTCCTCTGGCACGTGCCATCAAATCCTCGCAAATTTCAAAACCTCCTCCATTCCCACTCCATCTCTTCCAATTACCGCCCGGTCCATCTCCCGAATCTAATAACCAAATCGCTAAACAAATAAAAATGCACACAGAACAAAGCTAATCCCAAACGTCCCTCCACCGAATCCACAGTCCAATCCATTTGTAATCCAATCCTTCCTCGGTTCTCGACCAATCTTTGCTCCTTCGTGGTCGGATGATTTCCGCCCCAATCTCCACCGTGCAGTCCGTCATACGCCGTTTCAAACAACCGGGCGTACAAACACTTCCTAAAAGGCATCACGTGATCCTCGGCGGCGGCAACGTGCGGCGGTGTCGGGGGCCGGTGTGGTCGAGCTTGAATGTTTATTACTATTGATTCCTCCGGTCGGCGTCGGTGATGCTTCTACGATCGTTGTCTTTAACAAACATTTTCTTGCCGCGGAGATTGAGATAGAGTGATGGCGAGGTGGAAGCAGGATGAATTAGAGAAGAGAGAGAGAAAGAGATAGAGAAATAAAAGAGGGATGTATATATGTTTCTTTGTGATGAATCGTGCAAAGCACCAGGCACATAGGAATAGGAAGAATAGTCGTGGGGTAGTTTACGGAGATAAAATAATTGAGGTAAAAAAACCATGTATAAAACGGTTATGGATAAAACGGTTGTAGATAAATTAAATCGACCGTTGAATGTGTTTCGTAAAATCAATCGTGGCGGTAAATAGCTTTTTCAAAAGA
>CM028378.1:145460133-145540539 GCA_013146195.2 Codonopsis lanceolata | reverse complement strand
AGTTCAGGACTAATGGTATCCCTCTTTTTATTGCATTTCTTTCAGCAAAAACATCAAAATCAAAGCGTGATGCAGGAAGAAGCTAGACTCCGTAAACCCACATTCCAAGTTTGATGTCAACCTTCCTGATATCCTACCTTTCCCCGCTCATGACGCCATCATTGCCCCCGACCCAAAACCGTATATTCCTGATGCATTGACCTCCGCCGGCCGCACTATAGCCGCTGAGTCAAGGCATGCGAGGACATGAATGCCTCCGAATTCTTCCACTCTTCCGCCTCAACGACAAAGACTACAAAGATTTTCTTGGCGTAAGAGTTCTACCAAAGGATGGAGCTTATGAACAAGAACGCCTCGCGGGATGGATTAGAGGCCGCCCCATTTCTATCACCGCCAAGACCATCTCCACCATCATTGTGTGCACTTTGGTGGTGCTCGAGTCCACTATCACGAGGCTATTCATGCCCTGGAAGCAATGAGGGAGTTGATACCCCTGGGAATCACAAGGGAAGATGCCGAGGAATCTCTTCCCACCGGACGCCTACGCACAAGCCACCCATGGACAAGGGCTACTTTTCAAGAGTGGTGCACATGATATGTTCATGCTCAACAACAGGTGAACCTTACATGTGTCGCAGTTTTCTTCAAACCCGTCTCAACTACTTGGAGCCATCATCTTCAATGAGCAAACTAAAGCAGTGGGTGAAAAGTGAAGAACAACCCCACCTCGCAAACGCCCATTCGTCAGCCGATCAACGCCTTCCTCGAGACAATGAGGAAGTCAACTCTTCCTTAAAGAGGATGAGCTTATAGCGGTAGGCCAAGGAGAAGCAGCTAACCGCCTCGCTTCTTCAACAAATACTCGAGTATGTAGAATGTAAGGCCAAGCGTAAAGGTCTTCCGCCTGCCTCCATCGACAAAGGTCACTGCTAAGCCTCTACCGATCATAGTGACTCGCTTCAACATGGAAGCTTATGACGCGCTAGCCAACCTTCAAGGCTTCGCTAAAGTTCAATGAACAAGTTGCCCACCTCCATCCAAAAAGCCAAAGATCCGGCCGATGAGGCGTAGTACCGCCGGGCCAAATAAAGCCAAGGGCAAAAAGACAAGGCCGGAAGAAGAAGTACCAACTGAAGAGGAGCACAGCCAAGTGGATTCGGAAGGAGATGAAGGAAGGCCAAAAGGACAAGACTCCACCAATGCACCAACTCCATCACCTTCCCCCAACCTTCCAACCTTCCACACCATCCTCTCAAACACAAACAACCTCTTCTTCCCAAATTTCTTCTAAAACCAAAAGACCACCCTCACCCTCACCCGCACCCACTCCTAAACCAAAACGAAGAAGACTTCAGAAACCTTTGCACCAGCCACCAGACATTCCCACCTCTACCGATGAAGCAGTTGAGTCCCCTATTCAGCCACTAAGGAAGAAAAAGAGGTCTGCCGGTACCAAGCCTCTACCGCCGACCAACCCTCTACCGTCGACCAACCTTCTACCGACAGCCAACCCTCTACCGATAACCAACCATCTACCGACCCTCCAAGCCAACCTATTCCTCCTGAGTCATCTACTCAGAGGAATTCACCACCTCCGGGGGAGTCTATCCCTCAGGAGGAGCCTACCCGAACCCTCCTCCTCTTTCACCATTCAACTACTCTCCTAACCCATCTACCCCTACCTCACCTCACCAAACCCAACCAACTTCATCAACAACACCACAACCAACTCAAACCCTCCTACCAAGCCAATAGACTCCGCTAAGTTTCTTTTTGAGCTTTCCTCAGTGGCGCATCTATTCTCTCTCGATCAACCACAACCTCCACCTCTCCTTCATAAACCCAAATCCTCTTCTATCCTCGCCCCATCTTTCCGGGTTCTCCACCGAACCTTTACCCGAATCCTTCAATTGTCAAAAAATTCTGACACTGACATTGAGCTCGATTCCCCACCAACCCCTCCTCCCCCTCCACCTCAAACCATCTCTTCCTCTACCGACACCATACCAACCCAAGACTCTTCCTCTTCCGACTCCATAACTCCTCCTCTCCAACAGCCCTTCCGCCACTACCCTCCCCGCCGTGTCTCCTATTCACATTGGTCGTGCAACATCATCTTCACCGGCCAATGCTGAAATTTTGTCAAGGCTGGACGCCATCTATGAACGGCTAGGCACGCTCACTAGCATAACTACCGCTACCACCGAGATAGCCACCGCCGGCCCAAGGCCAACGACCGAACTGCAGCTCTTCTACGACAATTTCAAGAAGATGTATGGACTCGTTTTGGACAGATGAGACACGATTTCACAGACGTCAAAATCAATATTGAAGCTCAACGCGACGAATGTGTCCGTATCTGCTCCTCCCTCTTCTACGAGCTATTCCATGCCATCACTCTACATCTCGGCAATGGTCGCCCTCCTGTCCTCGAACTCAATAGCCTAGCTCGTGACTCTGCTCACAACATTATGAACGCTCATCGTGATCGTGATCTGGCCATCACGGAGGAGAAGCAAATGAGATCTATCAACCGAATGCTGATGGAAGAGAACAGTCGTCTTCGTGAAGAACTCGACTACCGCTCTCGTTCCACCAGACCTCCCACAGATGCCGATGACGAGTACGTACGAAGAATGGAAGAGCTAGAGAGACAGCGTAGGGAGAAAGAAGCTGCAGACAAAGGAAAAGGGAAACGACCTTGGTAAACTATGTATCTGTTTTTCCCTTAACCTTTGTATTCATTTTATCTTTTGAAAACTCTGTACACATTAAACATCTTGTTTATAATACAGAAGATTATCTGCTTTTCAAAATTGTCTTATGTTTAAATTCTTGTTCTTTCATTTTCTATATCTGCTTAGAATTTAAACACTCAGTTTAAATTTATTTGAACTGTTTTGCTACTAATCTGTGTGCTGTTCCATTGATTTCCTTATCTTTGTATGCACATAGAATAGTCTTTACACTTGAGGTGCTCTTCTGTTTGATAGAGGCATGTCTTCCGCTATTAAATGAATAAATCTCTTAGACATGCTATTATCTATCACATAGTCGGTTATAGCCCTCATTTGTAGTAATGATGACCAGATATAAATAGGAGGAGATTGTTGATTCTTATTTGTATTAGATTTATATCTGTTCATACATTACACTAGTTTTATACTTCGGGCTAATCACAGATCGATTAGCGTGGCAACTGTATAGAACTTTGCCAAGTATAGTTTTTATAGGACTTTACAGGTTCAGCGGAAGACCTCTTCCAAGCTTCACCGGAAGACCTCTTCCAAGCTTCACCGGAAGACTTGCTCAAGCCTTACAAACGGCAGACCTTGTGTACACCTGGTCAAATCCTGACGTGTCCTGTCCAACAAAGATTAATGGATCAATTTAAATTTATCCTTATCCATGTTTGAATTTAAATTGAGACATTCCCTGACACCTCAAACCCGCCGAAAGCAGCTCCGAAAGCAGAAGACTTTTCATACAAAGGAAAGCAGTGAGCGTCACCTACCTGCCGCAACAACTCTCTCAGATCTGACATCAAGATTGCCCAACTTCCAGAAGATCTCAGAATCATTCCCCGGTTTTATATCTGGTAAGACGAAAATCATGCGTGACAGCCCCATGCATTTAATGCATTCAACCTAATAGAGTTGTTAAGTCTTCGTCTTCTCCAACGGATCTTTTGAGTGCACCTACTATAAATACTGCCATTAAAGACTAAAGAAGAAGGGAGAGATCAATCGAACACTTGAAGAATTGCTCTGAAACTCTACAACTCTAAGTCTTACTACTCAGTGCATTCAAGAGATCCTCAACAGATCCTCAACAGATCCAGAAGTCCTCGTCAACAACAAGAAGTCGTGCATCAACATTTATTGTTTTACTTCTTGTTGTTATTCATTCAATAACTATACTTCTACACGAATTAAATATCTTGTTTTCACAGATATTTAATTCCTTTAACCCCCAAACACAAGTCAATATTTTGTACACGATCCATTGGGAATATTCTTGGTAATAGATCTAGTGGAAAACATAGTGCACTATTTAAATTCAAGGTTGACTGCCTTGGTGGTGGACGTAGCACTCTTTATAGTGTGAACCATCCCAAAATACTTGTGTTTATTCCTTTACTGTTTGTCTACTCTTTTGTCTGCTATTTGATTTGTTTATAACTTCAGTTATCATTACCCTTTACAGCATATTTAAGTAAACTGTTAAGGTCTACCGGTAGTCCTTATCGACAGACTTGATTCAGCCTTATTGAAAGACTTCCGCTACTTCAATCTTTTTAATAGATTGAGAGTACCTTTCAAAGAACTTACTTAAAAGTTTTTAAGTGTATAATAAGCTATTCAACACCCCCCCTTCTAGCTTATTATTGTGCCCGTTGGGACCCACATGGTTACTCTCCTCTCAACTCTATTTATATAAATAAAACCCTATTAGGTTTTTAACCCTAATCGAAATCTTAAAGTTGACTGGACCGAGATTAATTAAGTAATATTAATTGGGAATTAGTATTGAAGTCTTAGTCAAAAGTGGGCCAACCCCAACCCAATTCAATTGGTTACTAAATACGTCCAAAACAATCAGATTAACCCAAAACAATTATAGTATTAATTAAATAGGTTCAAAACAATTATAATTTTAATTAACACGAATTAATATTATTATTATTTTTAATTTAAAATTATCGGGATATTACAAATTGTCTAGCACATAATTGTTGGATTCATCTGGTCCAATCTATTCATGTGGATACCATAGAAAAGTCATGCAAATTATTTGTTGCAGTGATTGTGATTCAAAAGTAATTATATTGAAGATTGCTCGTTTCAATATTTATATAAGTATTCTAAATGTAATTTATATTAATTCGCATGGATCTTGTGATGGTTTTGAAATTAAAGTTTTAATATCCCATCGTGTTAATTTCGATTGAAACCTAGCAAAAGTTATAAATCTACTCTGGTGAATTTTCCATTCTCAATCTCGTCACTAATAGTGACCCATTACAAACTATTTCATATGAATTTCTTGGGGGATTTTGCTTCTATTTTTTATTTTATTTTTTATCTTTTGTGTGTGAGGGGAGGTTGGGAGTTATGGAGCTTGAGGTAACAATGGTGTCATGTGTGGGGAGATGACAATGGGTGGTGATGGCTACTCCCTAACTAAAGCTTTCTTATTTTTTCCTATCTATATATTTTTTTTTGTAAAGACTTAGATCGCAATTTAGTCATCCTACTTTGCAAAATATTCGTTAAACTCATTTTACTTTTTTTTTTCTCACTCTAGTCATTATATACTTGACTTTTATTTTCACGTTCATCACTTCATCCAATTTTTGGATGGTAAGTTTAAAAATATTTTTAAAAACTCGAAAATACCCTTGTCTATATCAGTATAAATCATGGAGGTGTACTATATAAATTTATTTTTGTTAAACTAATACTAAGAAGAATTGAATAAACAATTAACATGGTCAATAATAGTCAACTAGTAATTCCATTGATGACTTTACTTTCCATAACAACATAATTAGTAGATTAAAAACAGCAGAGCACTTTATCTTTTCATTCCTTCAAGAAAGAAAAAAGAGCTTCCATAATTCCACTAAACAGCTAAACAGTTCAACATTCGCCTTATGATGTTGATCCAAATTGAGAGACAAGAAACATGGCAACAACTTTTCAAGATCCTGAGCTCCAAATACATGCTTCTAAACTATCATTTCCACCACCGATGTCTTGAAATCATTGTGTGAGTTGCTCGATTTCTTCACTATTGCAAAGCTATCCGCCACTCGGCCATTCCTGACAAACGTGACAATACCAATTTTTCTTTGACACTCTTTCTTCATTTTCTTGTCGACCAATCGAGCTTTGTGTTTACAAAACGATATTTAGTAGTCAGATGAGTGATTTTAATGAGAAAAGGGTAGTTTATTTGTGGTCGTGTACATCTTAAATCATTGTAGTAGCTACCATAGTAATTGGCTGTAAACGATGCAAAATATTCATTCGTTTTGTTGTTTCAGTTGGTTTTCCTCGACCGGGTCTTTTAGGGGATTTTGTTGACAAAAGTGATGGGTGAAACTAGAGTTGTCACGATTGAACCCGACCCACAAGCCCGATCCAGCCCATTCGACTTTTCAAGGGCATAGGTCTCAATTTAAAAGGCCCAGAAAAACCGAGCCTCTTTGGCCCGGTCCGCTAGGCATGTGGGTCGTGTTTGACCCGGCCCGGCCCAATCATAAAGTTAAACACTTAAACTTAATTACAAAATTAAAAACTAAAATATAAATTTGAAAAGAAAAAAACTATCAGACATTCATTTAGACTACTTTTTTTTCTTTTGGTTAGATAAATTTATGACACAACATGATCTATTTTCAAATTATTGTTTTCTTTTTGGTTTAAATACATATTCTAAATTGATGGAAGTGATACTTACAAAGAGGAAATGAAGTTAATCTTCCAAGTTCCAATCTAGTTTAGTATGGTTGTGGTTAGTAATTTTATCGAAACTGATCTATTTAATTGAGTATATATATCTGATATTAGCTAAAAAAAAGCCTCAATAGTATAAACTTCATAAAATAAAATAAAATTTAAATACTAGATTGTGTCGGACGAATCAAAAAATGAACATTTACTAGTTAGTATGATTTTGCAAACTAGAATCCGAAAAACTTTGTCTATCTTCAGAAAACATATATTAAAAAATTGGGGACGGTATGATGAACTTCAATTTGGTTTTAACTTTTTTGAAAAAAATACCCTTCAAGTAGCACATGTATTTTTTCTTTGGTATGTAATATTATAGTTTTTCTAGTTTTTGTTTCGTTTAATTGTTAAAGTTACTACCTTTGTTTGTATTTGCTTTGGTTGCACTTTTGCTTTGTAATTGTGTAAGTTAGACTAGTAAGTATCTGTGTTTTGAACTTTTAATGTGTTATATAACTTTTATTAGCTAATTTATGATTTTTTTAATAAAAAATAGTTATTTTTTTTGCCCATAGGCCTGAAGGCTTAGAGGTCCGAAGTGCGCATGTGTTGGGCTTGGGTTCTATGAGGCCCGCTGCTATTTCGGGTCGGCCCATCCCGGTCCGCTGTTAAGCAAGGCCAGGTGGGCTCGGCCGGCCGGCCGTTGCGGCTCTAAGTGAAACAGGGGGCATTTTCGGCCATCAATATCGATGGAAACTAAAAGGGTGTTTTGGTCGGAGTTTTTTTCTTTCCCTTTTTGTAGGTGTGTTGTTCTGTTTTGGAGATTTTAAGTTTGCGAAAGTTGGAGGGGAATGGTGGTTGAGGCTTGGGATATAATAGGTTGATTGGCGGTGAACACAATTGGGTCTTCTGGCGGAAGCAAGGGAGGGAAGGGTATTTGGGGTGGGGGAATTCTTGAAAGAGATTAGTATTTTTGATCTTTTAATTTGACCCCTTAACTATTAGTAACGCTAGTTATAAAGCTCGTGTTCCGCACGGGTGCAATTAAACAATGATGACACAATAGTCTTCCTAGTCTGTTCTTCTACCTAATGGTGTATATCTCAAATGCAGCAATACCTGCAAGTTCCTTAGAGGGGAATTCAATCTTACACCAACTTTACAAACCAACCAACAAAAACAACAACAAAAGCATAATACTACCGTTTCAGCAAATAAGATTGAAGTTTAAGGATTATAGGGAAAATAAAATAACTTTATATAGAGCTCATTAAAGAATTATAAATTCAACTCATGTTTCATGAAACACAACATGAGCTTGACTGTGCCTTCAAATTGCACCGAAACATCAAATTCTTTCATTGGGAGAAAGCAATTTATGTGTGTCAAGATGTGCTGCAAGAGTAGGCCTTTCCAACTAATAAGATTATTAATCCTCTAACAGGTAGATTAAAGCATTATCGAATTGTAAAGAAGTAGAAACTATGCTACCCAAGTAGGCATCAAAAGTATTTCCATTATTAATCGGTGGCTTCCTATACTAATTTGGAGCTTTAATCCTCATATGTAACCGCTTGAAATGCATTTAGCGGATACACGCTATATACTTTGTAAAAGCTAGATGATAGCAATACATTATCTAATAAGTTGAAAACAAACATCTCTTTGTGGCAAAAAAGACTTCTAAGTTGTCTAAATAAAGCCAAATAGGCCTATATATTTAGGCAATCAGATTGACATGAATGTTTTTACATCATACACCGCCGTCCATTGGATGTACCTAATCTAAGGAAACATAAGAAATTATATATGAAGAGAAAAGTCAGGATGAATAAATCTTCAAGACTATAACTTTGACCGGTAAGTATTACATGCACCAAATTTTGGGATGGTGAATAGAATGATTGGGTCCGTTCAACATCCATCCATGTCTGTGATGGTTGATATGTAAATTTCTATGTCTAGAAAAGCATATGCTAACAGAGAGCATGCTTTGGAGCGAATTCCAAATAGTTGGGAGGGGCTTGCCATGAACTACCTCACAATCTACTTCGACGCGCAGATTTTCATATCTCACCTCCACAGATGGCAATTTCACTCCAAAACTACATAAATTATTGGAATTTTAAGTTGGTATACTACTCGCCCATGCTTGAGAACGGAAGTAATATCAAATAGTGGATGTCTGATTCATAAGATTAGTTGCACCGCGTGAAAATGTATACATGTATGATAAGCAGTAAACTGAATACCCACTTGTCAATTATTTTCCCAAGTTTCTACCACAAACGAAGGTTGGCATTCTTAATGTTCTTGATGACGTTCTCAATAAGCATACGATGTTCCGGAGCAGCAAGCTTGGTGTTGAAACATAAAATGTTTAGAATTACTTAAACTCATTAAATAGACTTTAGGAATTGGTTAGGACTCATACAAACTCACCTACTGAAATAAGATCACTCCAATAGATATATCTAAGTGAAGTTCAATAGGTTGAGTTAATTATAGTCTTCCATGATTAGAACATTAGTTAGTTGTTAACTAAAATCAAATTGATTAGACTTTAGCAAGTCTAAAGTTCTTCTTGCTGAAACTCAGCAGGTAGATATACAATTAATGTTTTTGCCACTTTAATGCAAGATAAAATAAACTTAGACTAAGGTAGGCAGCTCTCACAAGTCTTATTCATCTATCTGTCGTAACTTAGTCATCAGCAGATCTCCTTACTTAACAGCTGTTGTTTTCTTTAATAGTTTTATTACACCTTTTGTTATCTAAAAACTCAGTTTTCAGCCACTATGTTTTCCTATACCTAAAACCATATATGTTGAAAACCATATTCTGTTGAATCAATGCGTTTCAATCTAATTTTGAAATCAATGCTTTGAATCTAATTTCGAAATCAATGCTTTCAAGATTTCCTAAAAACAATATTTTCGAAAACGTGTGGACTTTACCTTAAACATTTAGCTAAAAATCAATCGTTCATTAAAAGATAAATCCATCTATTGAAGCTAAAGTAATCAGCAGATATCGCAGATGACATCTGCTGATAATCAGTGGAAGACAACTCGCTAAAAAATACTCTATCGACTTACACCCTTTTGATTAAAACACCTAAACTATTTTTTATATATAAATATTCCTTCAAACAGTATTTTAAACAAACGTTATTTGAAAAACAATGTTAGCCACTCTAACACATTTAATTAATGACTATCTAATTTCATACGTTAAACTGTTCAAAAGAGACTTTTTATAAAAACATTAAATTGCTCAACAGTTTACCATTGCATTAAATATTCTATTGTAGCATATCTTCTAGCCAACCACTATCTTTAAATATATCATGCTAGAGATATCTACTCTCCTCATTTTACGAAAGAAGATATCTAACCACTCTATCCTTGAATTTATGATCTTATGATAGATGATATTGTAAGGGTAAAATATGGTCGACCTATTTTAGTCAATTGAATTTATTGTTGTGTCATTTCTTGGTCCAAAAGATATGAGAAGTATTTACCATATTTACTATTTTCTTGGTCCTAAAGTTTTGGTATATATTTGGAAACAAAATCTTAGTAATAATCCCTTCCTAAATCTTCTCTAAGAGTCCTTATATATCTGGTATCAAAATCTAGGTAATTAAGGTGGTTTATTTGGTTATTAAAACTAACTCCTAATCCTTTAGATACTTGGATTTCCTGTTTCCTAATTATATTGTAGGTCTCCGCCATCATATAAATATGGAGCATGGCGTAGAGAAGAAGGACGGAGAGCAGAATACACGTCTAGAGCAGAGAGAGCGGAACAGACATAAAAACAAAGAAGAGTGCTGCTGCTTAAATTTGAATGAAGCTCCGAGTGTAGCTTCATTGGGAACTACATCGGCTACTGTTGCTGCTTGTCTTCCTAGTGTTTCTAGGAAGTTGATTTTTTAATCCCACGTTTTCTCTACCTTTGTTTTTGTGGGTTTTGCTCTCCAAGATGTGTTGTCTTGTGAGAGTTTTTGTTTTGGTGATTTCACATTATTGTTTTGTAAAACACTTCATCTTTTTAGTGAAATTTTTTTGGCCATAAGGCTGGATCTACAAGCATAGGCTTGCAGATTGTTTGATAAACATATGTGTTTAATTTTTGCTTTAAATTAAAAAGTCTTCTGTTGTTTTTGATTTTCTGACCAATGCATTTCCTGGTGTAACTACAGTAACAAGTTACATCGCGAACTGCATTGACAGTTTTTGTGAATCCTACCTACTATTGTTATTTCAGATATCTTCCATATCAGAAATCCTCTTCAAGATCTCTGAGCTTTGAAAGATAGACTTCATCATCACTCTTCAAGATTATCTCTGCCCTCTCAAACAGCTACATTCATAGATCCCTATATAAAGCAGTTTGGAGCAATGATTCAAACAAAGACAGAGATCTGGGTAAAAATATTTCACTTATCCCTTTCAAGCTACTCCTTCTTTGAAATGTTCCAGTTCTCATGATAGAAGACATAAGAATATAGAGGATAAAAGGATTGAAGAAATCATCCACCACTCAAATGATATTCTTTCCTTGATTTACTTCAATCTAGGGTTGGACACACATCAGATTCCTTCAAGCAATTCTTCCCTTGATGTGTTCCAGTCCTCAAACTATTACTGGATGTTATTTCTCCCTTCATTCCTTTATAGTTCTTGTTTAGGCAATCATTGTATTCTTCCATACTTCTTCGTAATCTTAAAAAAAATACTTGATTGTTACACGAGTATGATTGTTGCTCAATCATACTCCTCAAACACTGGTTTTTGTTATACACAGATCCGTTAGTGATCACTTAGAATTTCAATATATTTAGTGCACTTCAAAATCTAAGTTTGACCAACTTGGTAGTACGTAGCAGTTTTAACACTATGAACCACTCTAAATACTATGTTATTATATCTATTGTTTTTACTGTTTATACACTTAAGCAACTTTTATCTACTTAAGTCTTTAGCAGTTACATTCCTGAATTATTTACATAGTTGATCTTATACATATTGTTCTTCAATTCCGTCCCTATGATTAAGTGATCAAAGGAAAACCAAACCAAACTATTTTTAAGATTCATCAATTGCTACCCAAACTGTTTTACGTTGCTGATATTACAATCAGCTACTGAAAGCTTCTATTTTCCGTTGCATCTTTTAAAGGTTTTCAAAACAACTCTCAAAGTTTTTTAAAGGCTATTCACCCCCTTCTAGCCTTATTTCGTTGCCAACTGGACTTACAATCACCCCTTTTCCTTTAATGTCTCCTCCTCCTCCATCGTTTCCATCAAACAAAAAGGATTTTAGTCGCTTGAAAGTAGGCATTCTGTCAACTACGGTCCATCGTAGCAAAAAGTCATCATCGTTCAAAGAACTTAAGAGTCGAATTGCTTCAAAAGCTAGAGTTATGATGTTGAAGGGATGATCTCAAACTTCATCTAATCTCTGACAGTTCGATTCTTAGGGACTCTATTTCATCTAAGCCAATTAACTGAGCCACATTAGAGCTATGTGTACACTCAAAGTTGCAGTCATATACATAAACATGTATAACTTGACAATCTTTTCTTCCATTAGAATACGTAAGAGTGGTGAGGCAAGGCAATGCATCACTTGAATTTAAAGTTCTATTGTCTTGAGTTAGAATGAAAGGTAGTTATCGTTTCTTTTAAACAAAAGAATTTTTAAATATTTCTAATGTCGACATTGATAATTCTACATCAAAAATTGAAAATTTCACAATAGATTCCAGACTAAGATTTCCTTGTGGTACTTGGTGTGTCTAGCAATATAGCAAGAAACAGACATGACTAGAACAAATAGGAACTCTATTCTAATTTCTGAATGGCTTCTCGTATTGCCTTTGGAACAACCTCATTCCCTAAACCCCCAAATACGCTAAATTTAAGACTCTTGAGAGCTAGAAGACAAATAATTTTTTTAACAGTAAGGTCCTTTTGGTCCATCATCACTTACAGAAGAACATCTTATTTTCCTAGAAGCGTGGTTATGTGTCATGTTCTACAGTTTCCAATGGGTTTGAGCCACATATCCTTTCTTCTTTTTCATAGACTAAAAGCAATTTGCTGATATGTATACCCCAATAGTAATGACCAAATTTGACAATAATTACCAAATTTACCCACAATTTAACATACATTATAGTAATAATTTCATGAATTTGGGACAAAGAATTGACAATCATGCTGACTAAATCCAAACCTCAAAACAAAACAAACATAAATTTCCAAAATTTTATGAACATGTGAAAGCTGAGTTGAATTGTTTAAACAAAAATTTCAATTCTTTAAATTGATAAGTGGAAAAAGAAAAGAAAATAAACTGGGGAGGTGGAGGAACTCACCAGGTGGGGATGGATATGAACACATGAAAGTTGAGTACTTTATCTAGCATTCACAACAAAAAATTCATTATCACAACTCATAAAATCCAACCAAAAATTCATCAATTTAATCGACAACTAATTAACCTAATCAACGAAAAGAAAGATTACCTCTGTGTACGTAGGGTGAAAGGGGTGAATGAAACATGTGATGGCTTATCCTTTTTCGTTTTTGCACATCTTACTCAATTTCAAAGTAAATTCATCAATTTCATAATCGCTTTCGATTAACATAAAAAATAACAAACCCATATTAAGAAATTACACAAACCAATAACCAAAATAAAATATTTTAAGCTACAATGATTCATTCACATATAAAACAACACACCCATTTGGATACAGAAAGAGAAAGGGAAAGAGAAGGGGAGGAATTTTACAATAAAATCTTGCCGTGGGGTTCTTGAATGGAATCAGTGAGGAGGTAATCTTCGATGCTGGGTCGATCCAAGTCCAATTCAGAGATGGATACTTTCTTTCATATTCAAGGAGATAAAAACCATTTCGTCAAAGTCATAATAAAACACATATTTGAAAGTTACATGATAGAGAGAAACTTACAGATTTACATAGAGGGCGGCAGATTAAGGGAGTTGATTTCGGCGACGGCGACTTGAGGGGAGGGCGAGATGGCAGAGGCAAGAATTGCAAAGGAGAGAAGCGGAAGGACTGAGGAGGCCACAAAAGAGTAAGCGAATAAAACAAAAGTAGAAAACCATGAGAGAGAGGGAGGCGAGAAGGGGGAGAGACGGTAGCCCTTTCGTCTCCTGACTCAAGCTCCTAGCTATTGTTTATTGCCAAGAGTCTTTAGATAAACATCTCTATTATTATATATAGCTATAACTTAATACCAATGATCATACTAATTGTTAATAGATATTATTATCAGATAATGACTGAAATATAAATAGTCCAACATGGATGCATAAGAATCAAGCTTTATCTAAAGTGGATGAGGTGGCACAACCATAGTGCTCCTCACCAACTTTATATATATATATATATATATATATATATATATATATATATATATATATATATATACTTAAAACTCTTAACATTAGTAAGGGCATTTTGGTCATTTCAAATATTTTCGTCCATCTAACTAAAAGAAATGATCCCTAGTAACCTTATTTGAAAAGTAATTTGTCCAATATGAGTATTCCTTTTCCATAGAAGTCACTAGTTACTAAACCCACATTTGCCAACTACTCTTTCCGTCCTGAAATTAGGCCGACTACGACTGTTTTTTGGTCAACGACTCAACGTAGACCAATAACTTTTAAAAATTTACTTATTCTTTTGAAATTCTTAAATTTGTTATTGATAGATTTTTAATATAGTTTTAATAATTAAAATTTTACAGTATCACCAAAAATATAATAAATATATGTTTGATAATAATTTGATATTGCCCTAAGTGAACTTTTCAGATAAGGAAATGTGACTATTTTTTTTTTAGGAATGAGGGATCTATCATAGTTCTATTAAAGAAGAAAAACCTAATTAGATATAAGTACATGTGTTTTTTATCTTATTATCACTTTTCATTTATTTATTTACAATCAACACATTTAACCCGTTAATGAAACAATCAACCAGGTTTATGTGAACTGACAAGCTCTTCTCAAAAGCTAAATCAAGCAACATCATCATCGATTAATCATAAGCTTATAACTTATCCGCTAAATCATGGATGTCTTGTTAGTAATACAAAAAAAGAGTTTTTCTTGTCCCGCAAAATTAAGGCTTTATTTGGATAAATGGTTTATTTATGGTTCATAGTTATTTTCTCAGTTTTGTAATAATTAAGAGCTTGTTTGCTGGAGCGTTTTAGCCATCAAACGTTGTGGTTTGCTAGTGTTTCAACTACAAACATGTTTCACTGTTGTGTTTATAACCTCGACTTTTTTGAAACGCACCAGCGTTTTAAACGCTCCAATTCCAAACTTTTTTTTCAAAACGCTGCAAGATGAACACATTGTTATCGTGGAAATTCCAAAAAACCCACCCATATGCTGCTCCCCGCTCGATCTTATTTCTTTCTTTTGTTTACAACAAGGCTTATAATTTACTTGGATGTCTGTACCTAGATCAAAAGGGGGGATGGAAAAGAAAATAAACTTTCACGTTGGAAGTTTGTTTGTAAATTGGACCGCCAAAAATATGGATATAAAATTTAAAGTATAGGGCTTATGAGAGATTTCGATTAGGAAGGGGACAAAGTGTGAAATGAATTGTGTAACGACCCGAGCCCGAGAGCTCGGTCCGCTACGAGTAGCCCACACACTGGCCCACTGAGCACACAGCACCTTGGGTCATCGGGCTCACCACAAGTCGACCCAAAAGTCCATGGATGATGTTGGTGCCCAGTAGTAGCGCATGACTACCTTATAAATCAAACACAAGTCTCACATCTATCCGATGTGGGATTGGGGTATTACAATCTCCCCCACTCAAATTCTTGACGTCCTCGTCAAGGCCGAATCGTACCCCGAGCGATGCAGGACTCAAGAGGTGGCTCGTACGGGGATCAAGAGGTGGCTCCCACCTTTTGCGGTGTAGCACTTTGGCCCGCACATCACTTTGTTCCCACATTTCCTGTCGGGACCCGCTCTGATACCATTTGTAACGACCCGAGCCCGAGAGCTCGGCCCGCTACGCCCACACACCGGCCCACCGAGAGCACAACACCTTAGGTCATCGGGCCCACCACAAGTGGCCACCCAAAAGTCCATGGATGATGTTGGTGCCCAAGGTAGTAGCATGTCTACCTTATAAATCAAACACAAGTCTCACATCTATCCAATGTGGGATTGGGGTATTTTTGTAATGCCCCGAGCCCGAGAGTCCGGTCCGCTACGTGTAGCCCACACACTGGCCCACTGAGCACGCAGCACCTTGGGTCATCAGGCCCTCCACAAGCCGACCTAAAAGTTCATGGATGATGTTGGTGCCCAGTAGTAGTGCATGGCTACCTTATAAATCAAACATAAGTCCCACATCTACCCGATATGGGATTGGGGTATTACAATCTCCCCACTCAAATCCTTGACGTCCTCGTCAAGGTCAAATCGCACTCGGCGATGCAGATTCAAGAGGTGGCTCGCACGGGATCAAGAGGTGGCTCCTACCTTCCGCCAGATAGCACTTTGGCCCGCACAACACTTTGTTCCCACATTTCTCGGCCGTGACCCGCTCGATACCATTTGTAACGAGCCCGAGAGCACGTGCAGCCCACCACGCAGGCACCTTGGGTCATCGCCCACCACAGCCAGCCCAAAGTCCATGGATGATGTTGGTGCAACATGCTACCTTATAAATCAAACACAAGTCTCACATCTATCCGATGTGGATTGGGTATGTCAAGTCAGAATCAGATTCAGCTTCCACCTTACGTGGGTTTGTTCCCATATTTGACCTCGCCTGATACACGCCTCACACATTGCCCCAGCCGACCAGTCCATGGATGATGTTGGTGCCCGTAGTGCGTAGGCTACTTTATAAATCAAACATAAGTCCCACATCTACCCGACGTGATCGGGGTATTACAATAATGACCCAAAGTCTTTGCGTGCTCAGTGGGCCACGTACGTGCGGACCAGGACTCTGGGCTCTGTGCGTTACAAATAGTATCGAGGGGGTCCCGGGTGGGAACAAAGCTTTGTCAGGGACCAAAGTGCTACACGCGAAGGTGGGAGCCACCTCGATCCCCGTATGAGCCACCTTGAATCTCGCCAGACGATTCGGCACGAGGACATCAAGGATTTGAGTGGAGATCCCAATCCCACATCGGTAGATGTGGACTTGTGTTTGATTTATAAGGTAGCCATGCGCTAGGCACCAACATCATCCATGACTTTGGGTGGCGGCCCGATGACCCGTGCTTGCTACACGTAACCAAGCTCTTGGGCTCTGGGCGTTACAAATGATATCGAGCGGGTCCCGAAAATGTGGGAACAAAGTCAGACGCCAAAGTGCTACACCGCGAAGGTGGGAGCCACCTCGATCCCTGCAGTCACCTCTTGAATCCTACAACGGGTATGATTCGGACTGACGAGACGTCGAGGATTTAAGTGGGGAGATTGTAATATCCCAATCCCACATCGGATAGATGTGAGACTTGTGTTGATTTATAAGGTAATCATCTTATGCACCAACATCATCCATGACTTTTGATTGTTACACATAACGGACGGGCTTCGTTACAAATTGTGAGGAAAGAATGAAAGAACAATGGTGAATTGAGCTGAATTTAATAAGTGGGGCAAATGAAATATATAAATGTCCTTTTGTTTTCAGGTTTTGATTTTGATTTGGTAGAAGTCGAAACATGTAATTCCTTGATACTGCGCCTATAGATATTTGACAAGATAATAACGACAAAATTTTATTGAAATGCAGGATTTCTCAATGGGAGAGAACATAAATATAAAGCCGCATGGTGCATAAGGATTCTTCCTTATTCTCTCCCTCCCGAGTCCTGAGCCAAGTTATTGACAAAATTCATTGTCTTTTTCTTTGGTGCCCGTTTTAATTTCATCGTGCCCTTGATAACTTAATCACCTTTTCAAAAATTGTAATTTGATTTTAAAAATTTAATCTCAATTAGGTTAATTTTTAAACTAATTTTAAATTCATGATTAACATACTTTTACTATTGTATTTGTAATGCAAGTAATTTAAACTTTTAAACCTTACGTATTTACAATTGTTTTTAAGTTGTGATTTAAAAAACTATGCCTTTTTAAAAGATACATTTAGAAATAAGACATATTGTTTATAAAGGTAAAACCGTCAATTTTATAACTACTCGATTTTTGAAAATAGTGTTTTGAATAAATATCCCAAACTAGTGGTGTACATCCAAACCATGAAATCGAACCGAACCAAAAATCTAAGACAGTTCGGTTTTGGTTTCAAAAATTGGAAAACCACTCGGTTCGGTTCACGATTTTTGTATCGAACCAAACTAACTTATATATATTTTAATTATATAATATACATTATATAACATTTGTTAACTATTCTAAACCTTTGGATCATCTAATATGCATAATCTAGACTTTTAATTTAGTCATATATATATATATACACACACACATACTAAACCAAACAAAATCTTGATTATTGGAAGACTTTTATTTCTTCAATTATTTGTGTTTATTTTGGATGTATTGTTTTCTTTACGATAATTTATTTTTAGTAGGTTATTTTATAATGCTTGATGTTAATTCCAAATTAAAATCTTGTTTTTATTGTTATTCTTAAGTTTACTTAATTATTTGGTCCTTCGACTTGTTTCGAATTTTTTATTTGGTCCTAACATTTTGAAAATAATTAGTTTGGTCCTACATATTGCGTTTTGTTATTAGATTCTCTCATTTCCTCGTTACCGTTTAAATTTCCGTCTAATGCATCAATAAAAAGTCTGAAATACCCCTAACTTTTGGTTGGCAAAGTCCGAAGTACCCTTACCTTCATTTGTGTAGAAATATTGATGCAATTGGATAAATTTATAAGCAAATAAATAAATTACTCCTTATGTAAATCAAAATCCGAAAAAACTAAAGAGTATTTATTCAATAATGTATATTAAGGCAAATCAATCAAAATTGAACTTCTTGAGATCTTAACCTACTGCAACGTCAAAATAACAATCGTCATTTTGAGATCTCAACCATGTCGATCGGTGGAAAGACATCATCTTGACTTTGGAGTGGAGATTAGGTGAGTGCCACAACCTCTTGTTCATGAGCTCATTGCCTTCTTCTTCTTTTCCAGACACATGAATCCGCCATGGCACAAACAAACCAGCACAAAACGATCTCTCACAAAACTGCCACAAGTGTGGTGTACAAGCAATCCAAAAAACCAAAATTCTGGAGAGAAATAAACGACACAAACTAGGCAAACCTAGTTCAGCGTCGGCAACGATAAACACTTAAACTCATTAGGTAGATGAAATCACAAACGAGCATAGTCGGAAGAGAACCCTTGAGTCGAACAGAAACTGAATAGGTATCCAGTCCAACGCCGCCAGCAAAGGAGAACCTAGCAGTTAGAACAAAATGAACCTGGAAAATTTTGGGGGTTAGGGTTTAATCAAATTATCTTCTTTCGTCATCTCTAATCAACGAAGAACATATATTGACTCAACCCAATTTTGATTTCAAAGCTTACATATTTGACAAGGTTAATTCTTAGTGTTAGGAGATTTTGCCAGGTGTATTAGGTTGTTGTTTCTTGAAGATTGATGATATTTTCGATATGAGGAGGACGTAGAAGAAGTTGGGGAAGACGCCCAGATGGATTTGGTTTTAGATAATTGTACTCTGAAATTGATAAGTTGGGAGAAATCAAGGGAGTTTGTTGAGATATTGAAACAGGAAGCTAAGGAGCATATTTATGCGTTTGATCGAGTGGCAGATGAAGAGGAAAGGAAGAATAACTCGCAGTGAGGACAATTGAAGGGAAGAGGGGAAGTGTACTTTTGACATTTTCGAATAAAATTTGACGGAAATTCTAATGTTAACGGCGAGAGGGGGAATCTACAAAGAATTGCAACATGTAGGACCAAATTAATTATTTTTGAAATGGTAGGATCAAACAAAAAATTCGGAACAAGTCGAAGGAACAAATAATTAATTAAACCTTATTCTTAATGTTAATTAAGTTGATTAAAAAATTATATAAACCACAAAACTGAACCAAACCGAATGGTTCGGTTTGGTCAGATTTGAAATTTATGGAACTAATATGGGGTGGTTCGGTTCATGATTTTGGTCTAAACCAAATCAAATCGAACCACGTACACCCCTATCCCAAATGTACTTATAAGAAACAAGTTGCGTTTTGAAAACTCAACAAAACTGTGTTTTTAAAACACTGCACCAAACATGCCTTAAGTAAAAGAAAAATAGAAATGGAGAAATCAACAAATGAAAAATAAAATTAAAAAAACACATATTGTTAAGAAGAAATGTGAAAAGTGAAAGTAAACAATAGCATAGGGGATAGCCTGACAGAATAGGAGTAAGGGCCCTTTGACAATTTTGGCACAAGGGTCCATTGTTCCTCCTATATATATGATGCTATGAGGTTATTTGATGACTATCCCTTTCGGCTCCTTGAACTCTCATATCTCTTTCTCTTACATTTTGTAAGAGAAAGATCGTTCTATAACACGTTATCAGCACGATCGTTCTACTCTTAACATTTTCACCGATGAAAATTTATGCCAATATATTTTATTTTATGCTACTGTCTTACCTTAATTTATATCGTATATCACCTTTATTAAGAAAAGGTTGGTTGAGCCACCATCTATAATATATGGTGCGATGACGAGATAATATTTTAATATTTTATGCATAAAATATATGTTCGTTGATGCTTGAGCGGAAGTAACCATAAGCTACAAACTATATATATGTATGTATATATATATATATATATATATATATATATATATATATATATATATATATATATATATATTATTAATTAATATGCTTTCAATTCGTTATATGAATAATTTTATTATTGATTTTTAAACACTCACTCGAAAGGTTTGCCGAGTAACGTGGCGTGAATAAATATGCATGAAAAATAATAGTAATCATGTGTGGAACGGTAATAATAATATACAAAGTTACTTTATTTGTAATCAACTTTTGTTTTTTATTTGTAATCAACTTATTACCCCGGCCAGATAAGATTTATATTTACATATAATATAATGCAATTCTATCAAATCAGATTTTTTACATTTTTTCTCTCTCCTCCAACGACTAGTTAACGGACATAAACGATCATTTTTACTCCATAAATACACCAACATCTCAATTCTTCACTCACATTTTTACTACCTCCTTACAAACTCTCAACACGATATCCACTTCTACAATATGTTTAACTCAATGTTGATGATTATTATCATACTAGTTATTGCATGCACCATATTGGTTTGCGTTGCTTAATACTCTCCAAACGATTTTCATTTTTTTGTTTGTTATCTCTGTGTTATATATTTTCTGTTAACAGTAGCAATAGCTTTTGACTTTTACTTCATCGTGTAATAATTATTATGTTTTAAATAAATTTTCGTATTAGAATTTTATTAATATATATGTTTCTTCTTTTTAGTCCATAAAAATGTCGAATCTTATCAAACTTGAATTTGAAGCGCTAGACATCACTGGAAAAAACTATCTGTCATGTATACTTACTAGACACTGAGATCCACCTAGACGCTAAAGGTCTCGGTGATGCAATAGACGAATCGAAAGAAAAATCAACCCAAGACAAAGCAAAGGTCATGATCTTCCTTCTCCACCATCTCCATGAGGATTTAAAATCAGAATACCTCACTATCAAAGATCTTGTAGATCTTTGGAAATCACTGAAGGAACGATATGATCATTAGAAAACAGTGATTCTCCCAAAGGCTCGTTATGATTGGCTTACACTCCGCTTTCAGGATTTTAAATCCGTTAGCGAATATTATTCAGTCATGTTTCGCATCAGTTCTAAGTTGAAATTATGTGGTGAAAATATCGCTGAATATGATATGCTATAAAAGATATTCACCACATTTCATGCCACAAATGTGATCATACAACAACAATATCGTGAAAGAGGATTCATAAGATATTCTGAACTGATTTCATGTCTTCTTTTGGTTGAACATAATAACGAGCTGCTGATGAAAAATCATGAGACTCATCCCACTGGCTTTACCCCGTACCCAGAAGTAAATGCAGCATCGACTGATCATGACCATGGGCATAACCATGGATCATTTTCAGGACGTAACCGAGGCTATAATCGTGGTCGAAGTCGTGGCCGTGGCCGTGGTGGAGGAAGGGGAAAAGGTTTAAGAGGTTTTAGACCCAAGATTGATAAGAAGGAAAAGCGTGGAAAGAACCACAATGGTACTCATAAAGAGAATAATGAAAACATTTGTTACCAATGTAGTATGAAAGGCCATTGGTCGCGTACGTGCCATACAGTGAGACATCTAGTTGAGCTTTATCAAAAATCACGAAAACATAAAAACATCGATTCACAAGATATTCTGAACTGATTTCATGTCTTCTTTTGGTTGAACACAATAACAGGTTGCTGATGAAAAATCATGAGACTCGTCCCACTGGCTCTGCCCCATACCCAGAAGTAGATGCAACATCGACTGATCATGACCATGGGCATAACCATGGATCCTTTTCAGGACGTATCCGAGGCTATAATCGTGGCCGAAGTCGTGGGCGTGGCCGTAGTGGAGGAAGGGGAAAAGGTTTAAGAGGTTTTAGACCCAAGATTGATAAAAAGGAAAAACGTGGAAAGAACCACAATGGTACTCATAAAGAAAATAATGAAAACATTTGTTACCAATGTGGTATGAAAGGCCATTGGTCGCGTGCGTGCCATACAACGAGACATCTAGTTGAGCTTTATCAAAAATCACGAAAACAGAAAAACATCGAGACAAATTTCATAATAAATGATTCTGAAGATCTTATCTTTGACTTTGATGGTGTTGCTAATGTGGATATTGATATGACCGATCAAGAAGAGGTTGTGGAAGAAGTAACTTATTTATCTATTTGTACTAGCTGATTGACGATATTATCTATTTATATATTTCGTGTTTAATATCCTTATAATGTTTATTTATCTTATTTTTTCTCTCTCTTACATTAAAATAGATCATAATCATGTCTGAATCCATTATCCAAAAAAGTGATTTATGCATTGCGGACAACGCTACTACATATACCATACTTAAGGATAAGAAATATTTTTCTTATCTGAAGATTGACGAGGCAAATGTCAATTCTATATCTGGAAGTGCAAAAATAATTGAGGGATCTAGAAAAACAATTTTTCTAATGCATGGAGGCACGAAATTCATAGTAAGTAATGCACAATTCTCTCCTAAATCTCAAAGAAACTTGTTAAGTTTCAAAGACATTCGTCTGAACGAATATCATATTGAAACCATGAACAAAGAGAATAGTGAATATCTTTGCATTACTTCAAACACTTCCGGAAGTAAGTGTGTATTGGAAAAGTTTCCTGTCTTATCATCCGGATTGTATTGTACAAATATAAAAGTATTTGAATCATATATTACCGTAACCCCGAAGTTTATGGAAACATTTAAAGTTTGTCATGAACGGTTGGGATACCCCAACTCAATAATGATGCGGAGAATTTTTTAGAATTCTAGTGGTCATACGTAATGAACTCTCTTGCGATGCTTGTTCTCAAGGAAAGTTGATAGTTAGACCATCACCAACCAAAGTTGGAAATGAATCACCAACATTTTTGGATTGGATCCAAGGTGATATATGTGGATCTATTGTTGAGTGATTTTCAATTGATCACTAAATCCTACCGCAAGCGCACAACTATTCGTGTAGTATTTAGGATGTCGATCCCACAGGGACTTTGAATTAAGTACCGAAGAAGCCACAATTAAAATTATCTAGACTGATTGATTTCAAGATTTTGGTTGTGATGAGTAAATTAAATTAGCAAGACTAAATTAAAAATGCAAAATTAGATTTTTGATTAAAAACAATAATTAAAAAACTTCTAGGATTTCGGTTCACCACAATAATTGATTTATAAATTCCGTAACAATCTTTTCCGTTCACGATGAATGTCAAATTTTGAAGGCGAATTGCATAAAAATAATTAATTGCATTCTTTCGAACTACTCTCAACCGTGCCTAGATTAATTCAAATCCGATGTCTCGCTCAATGAATTAAACTAAACCCATTATGTCTTACAATTTCTATAAGCCTTTAGAAATTTAATCAACTCTCATTCTCATGAATTGCTAGTTCGATATAAGAGTTCTGTTACCTACGCTTCACCTTTCAGTCCTTCACTTTAGTAATTAAGATTATTGCATAAACGTAGTAGTTTCACCTTTCGGTCCCTCGCTACCACAATATTATACAATTATTGATAAAGCTAAAATCGAATCAAAACGGGTGACATTCAAATAAACAGAAAGATATAAATTTTATTTATAAATCCATTACGGGCTACACCTAATCCTAGAATTAGAAAACTACTCACACATAATTAAAGTAACTAAAATAAACATGTTAAACATAATCATAAAATAATAGTAAAGAGAAGGGAAGAAGAAGATGAACCTGTAATAATAAAATACTTCCGAATGAATTCACGAACTAGAGTCTTCAAACAAAACTACTTTAAAATGTTTATCTAACTATTTGAGGGGAGAATATGGAAGTAAAATTCTATCTCCCTAAGGAGGGGAAGAAGGAGATATATATATATATATATATATGAAAAACTAAGCCTTTCCTCTCCCCTTGTCTCACCAACCAAAATAAATTGGAGTAATGAGAAATAAATGACAATAAATGAGAAATAAATGAGAGATAAATGAGGGACTAAAAACTCTCAATTCCCCATTTAGATGACATTTAGTCTAGATGCATAAAAAGGTTCAAAATGGAAAATGTTTGAAGTGACTCTTGAGCTGTCCCGATTGAAGGTTGCGAATTATTTCGCACCTATGGTGCGATTGTTGCTGAAAATCTTTAATTTAATACTGGACATTAGCTTTCCATCCACGAAAATAACCGCTGCTCATGAAAAATGCTGGAATTCAACTCCTTTTTTTTGTCTTTACTTCATCATTAAAGCTTATCTTTAATTCACCAATAAAACTTGACTTTAATGCAAAAATTGCAAAACTACCCAATTAAGACAAATAAAGGTAAATGTGCCAAAACAATTAAATTAGCAATGATAAATGCAATATTGACTAGGAAAATAAGCCTAAAGTGTCCAAAAATATAGACAATATGCACATTTATCACCTATCCATCCACCAAGTGGACCATTCCAATACTTTACGGTATTAATCGATGCTTCTAGCAAATGGTCACACGTATGTCTATTATAAACTCGCAATACAACATTTACCAAATTCCTTGCACAAATAATCGAATTAAGAGCACAATTCCCAGATTACATGATCAAAAAGGTTAGACTTGATAATGCTGATGAATTTACATCTCAAGCATTCAATGATTATTGTATGGCAATAGGAATTGATATTGAACATCTATTAGCTAATGTTCATATACAACGGTTCGGCTGAATCGTTAATCAAACGTATTCAACTCATAGCCTGATCATTGATAATAAGAACAAAGCTCCATACTTCTGTATGAGGTCATGTTGTTTTGCATGCCGTTGCACTAATTCGTCTTAGACCAAGTGCATATCATAAGTACTCTCCATTTTAGCTAGCATTCGGTCAAGAACCGAATTTATCTCATCTAAAAGTTTTTGGTTGTGCAGTATATGTATCAATTGCTCCACCACAGTACATAAAAATGAGACCACAACGAAGATTGAGAATATACATTGAGTATGAATCCCTTTCGATAATCAAGTATCTTGAACCAAAGACATGTGACATCTTTACGACACGTTTTGCCGATTGTCATTTCAATGAGAAAAGTTCCCACCTTTAGGAGAAGAAGAACAACAAATAGGAAAAAATATCAAATGGTGCACATCATCATTGTTGCACCTTGACCTTCACACAAAGTAACGTGGACTGGAAGTTCGAAAGATCATAAACTTACAAAATATAGCAAATCAATTGCCAGATGCATTTATAGATACAGAGAGAGTGACAAAGTCACATATAGATGCTGTTAATGTTCATGCTCGAATTGAAATTCCAAAAGGGCTACCCAATGAGAATATGACAAATGAATCTAAGATACGCCTGAAATGTGGACGATCCATTGGTTCAAATGATAAAAATCTTCGAAAAAAGAAGGTGATTGAAAAACCCAAATCAAGTGAATGTGTTCCAGAAGAATCACATGATCTTACAAGTCCAAAGAGCCATACATGCAACGGAAACCATGAGATTTCCATTAATTACATGTGCAATGGAAAAATATCGAACCGAGATGAAATGGAGAATATCGATGATGTATTCTCTTATTCGTTATCACAAGAAATTAATGACGGGATTGATGATCCCAAACCAACATCAGTATCTACATGTCAAAAGAGGCATGACTGAGTAAAATGGAAATATGCCATGAAGACTGAATTAGATTCGTTTAAAAAACGAAAGGTATTTGGGCCTATCGTTGTCACACCTGAAGCTGTGAAACCTGTTGGGTACAAATGTGTTTTTATTGGAAAGTGAAATGAGAAAAATGAGGTTGTGAGATACAAAGCTCACCTTGTTGCACAAGGTTTTTCCCAAAAGACTAGATTGATTATGAAGAAACGTATTCTCCTGTTATGGATGTTATTACGTTCAAATATCTAATCAGCTTATTAGTTTCGAGAAACCTAAAGATGCATCTCACGGATGTTATAACAACCTATTTATATGGATCATTGGATACTAATATATATATATATATATATATATATATATATATATATATATATATATATATATATATGAGAATTCCTGATGAAATCAAGGTGCCTGAAGCACTGAGCTCAAAGCCCAAAGAATTGTGCGCAATTAAACTACAACGATCACTGTATGGATTAAAGCAATCTGGACGTATGTGGTATAATTGCTTAAGTGAGCATTTGTTATAAGATAGATATATGAGTGATCAATTATGTCCGTGTGTCTTTATCAAGAATCGATAGTTGGATTTGCAATTGTTGCTGTCTATGTAGATGATCTGAATGTCATTGGAACTCCTAAGGAAATTCAAGAAGCAGTCAATTACCTAAAGGGAGAATTTGAAATGAAAGATCTTAAACTACCAAATACTATCTTGGTTTACAAATAGAACACTTGCATAGTGGAATATTTGTGCATCAATCAAATTATATAAAAAAGAGTCTTGAAGCGCTTTAATATGTACAAGACAAATCCTCTCACTAGCCCCATGATTAACAGATTGTTAAATGTTGAAAAAAATCCATTTCATCCTTGTGACGAGAATGACGAGATATTTGGCCATGAAGTACCATACTTAAGTGCTATTTGAGCCCTTATGTATCTTGCAAATTGTACTAGACAAGATATATCATTTGCTACAAATCTATTGGCAAGATATAATTAATCTCCATCACGGAGACACTGGAATGAAATCAAACACATATTTCGTTATTTTCAAGGAATGATCGACTTGAGATTATTTTATCATAGAAGATCAAATGATGAAATAGTTGGTTTTACAGATGCGAGTTATTTGTCTGATCCTCATAAGGCCAGATCACAGATTGGCTATGTCTTCACAATGGGTGGTACTGCAATTTCCTGGCGTTCTCAAAAGCAAACGCTAGTTGCTACATCATCAAATCATGCTGAGATGATCGCACTTCATGAAGCTATTCGAGAGTGTGTATGGTTTCGATTTATGACTCAGCATATTCAAAATGCCAGTGGACTACTTGTCAACAAACAATCGACAATATTATTTGAAGACAATGCCGCATGTGTCGCTCAAAGTAAAAAATGATATATCAAAAGTGAGAGGTCCAAGCATATCTCTCCGAAACTCTTTTTATACACTCAAGAACTTGAAAAAAAAGAAAGGGGTCAACATTCAATATATTCAATCACGTGATAATGTTGCAGAGTTATTGACGAAGACACTTCTCACTACAATCTTCACAAAGCATGTTCACAACATTGGAATGTGGAATCTACGAGATTTACAAAAATGATTTCTCTTAACCCTTGTCAGCTCAAGGAAGAGTATATATGGTTGTACTATTTTTTCCTTTACCATGATTTTATCTCACTAAGTTTTTCATGAAAATGTTTTTAACGATACATCCCATGCACATGATTCAAATTTAAGTTGTGTAATCTTTTCCTTATATCTGATTTTTTTTCCTATCAGGTTTTTCGGTTTAAAAGTTTTTAACGAAACACACTTATTTAACATGTAATACCATGTTCAAGGGAAGGTGTTATGAAAAAATGTGAAAAGTGAAAGCGAACAATAACATATGAGATAGTCTGACAAAATATAAGTATGGGTCATTTGACAATTTTGGCACAAGGATCAATTGCTCCTCCTATATATATTATGATGCTATGGGGTTATTTGATAACTACCTCTTTCGGCTCCTTAAACTCTAACATCTCTTCTTTTTTTTTATATTTTGTTTCGATTGTACGCTAATTTCATAACACATACCAATTTTTTTGTTTTGCTGGGGGAGGGGGCTGCGAGTGCAAGTGGACAAGTAGTAGAGTCAAGAGTGCAACACATGATAAGGAGGCAGATAAAATCGGCGGTCTCTTTGCCTGTACGACCGACCAAGTCAAAACCCTACTACACTAATTAACGGTATCAGCAAAACAGAGCACAGTTTAGTCGGGAACCTCTTATTAGTTTACTCCACTTAGCATTCACTACTACTACACACAGACACACAGACACACACATCAACAACTAAGAAGAGGCGGTCTCCAGAATCTCATTTTTTCCTATTCACTCATCTCGCTCAACAACCTCATTATACGGTAACCCTAAAACACCAATTAAGATCTGATTTTCAAACTTTATTTTCTCCTTGTTGTTTTTCTTGTTTCGAATTTTGTGTATTTGGATGTTGGGACAATGTCTGTTTGTTTTTGATTTTGGATTTGGGAATGGTGGTGGTGATATGTAGATGGATCGGTACCAGAGGGTAGAGAAGCCTCGGGCGGAGACACCAATCAATGAGAATGAGATTCGTATTACCACTCAAGGCCGGATGCGCAACTACATTACTTATGCTACCACTCTCCTCCAGGTTTCAATCCCCCCAACCCCCTATTTATCCGTGTGTGCGTGTGGGTGCATTATTAAATGGGTCTGTGATTTGTGAATTTAGACATTGTCTATACATACTTTCTGTGTTAGAGTATCTGTTATTGGGATGCTTATACCTAGTTCGCCTGGATGTACTTTCATTTCTATTTGTTCCCAGCTTTGTAAATTGCAGTTTAAATGGTAAGAGCTGTATTTGGGTGATAAATAAGCTTGTATATGTGACCCTTCTGTTTCGAATGGTACTAAAAGTTTTTAGGAATGGAATATTGCCACCCTAACTTGTACTATCCCCAAAAAATAGTCTCATTTCCTTTTTGGAAAGCCAACCTAGTACAATATCAAATCCCTATCTAACATACATTTATTATGTATTGGGTAAATTTCAATCATTGATACAAACATTAGCAATATTATCAATAACAATCTTTATAATTTCATAAGGATAATCTATTAATTTCTGGTCAAAGTTTGGTCAAGTTGATGAAAAAAGTCAAGTGGGACCACTTTTTTGGGATGGCGGTTGTTTTTTTTTTTTGATAAACGAAGACTCAATTAAATTAGAATACCATACCCCATGGGAATTGTAAACATAGTTATTACTGATGAAGCATAGTAATTATTTGGGTTCCTAGAGATGAATTTGTTCAGTTTCTTTGTCACACTCATTGTATTATCTCATGCTTTCGGTAGGAGAAAGGATCTGATGAAATTGCTCTCAAGGCCATGGGCAGAGCTATTAATAAAACTGTTATGATCGCTGAACTGATTAAGGTGAGGCTTCTGATTTTTTTTGTTTTATCTTTTATTCATTTCTTTATTATATTTGTGGGAGCTGTTGTCTTTTAATCTGTTAATCATAATACTTTGTGCCTATACTCACATTTGTCTTTGGCATTAACTATAATATCTTTTTCCTTTTGTGTGTTCCAGAGAAGGATTGCTGGTCTCCATCAGAGTACGTTGATTGGTTCTACGGATATAACGGATATGTGGGAACCACTTGAAGAGGGCCTTCTTCCGTAAGATCAAAAAGCAATCATCTTTGGCCACTGATGTAGTTTGTTAATTTTGTTACGATGGTTTGCTAAGAATTGTCTTATTTTTCCTGAATGTGACTGCAGGCTAGAAACAACCCGCCATGTGTCCGTTATAACAATTACCTTGTCCAAAAAGGAGCTTGATACATCATTCGCAGGGTAAACTTGATCTTGACATTTTTTAAAACATGATGATTATAAAAAAATTGGAGATAGTTCATCAGATTTTATTTCTACATTTGCTATGGTGCTAGTTTGATTTTGTGTTCATTGGGATGTAGTGATGTTGTTTCTTGAGTAGTGAGTACTCAACACTACAATAATTCACACACATATCCTGGTATACAATAGCATTTTGCTTTTCATCTCTTATACTTTTCTCTTTTGTGACTTCTTACTGAGACTCCTCATGAAGAGTGAGGAGCTAGCCTATCAAGTACTCTCTCCATTCCGGGCAAAGAGTACACTATACCATTTTGGGGTGTTTCACTTAAAGAGTCCACTTTAAAAAATTAATGCATAAAAATGTCATTTTATTAGTAATGAACTACTAAAAGTGTCATTTTTCTTAAAAAGTTTGACTTTCAAACGGGGATTCTTTACCCGGAACGGAGTGAGTATGACTTTTTATTTTTATTTATTTTTATCATGACACTCATGCATGGACTGGTTTTAGTTTTAACTTGATGATGTTAGTTGATTTTTGTTGATTGTGTGTGTTCCGTTTTTGCCTTCTTTTTCTTGCACGTTCCCAACCACTTGATATTGAATGTCTCTTTGTGATTGGATTTGACAAATGCATGATCTTAACTAAGATGCATCATGCATGTTTGATGTGGTAACTACTGAGGGCCCACTTATCTAACTTACCTTTGTGCAAACTCTTTGATTCCTAATAGCTTCTGTTCTATGATCATCGTATAGTGTGTCAAATCCTTACAGAGGAAGTGCATTGCCTCATTGCATTTCTTGTTTCACTGCTGCATTAGTTAAGAATGAGCAGTTAGTCATCTCGCTGTGCTGTGATGCAGGTACCAAGAACCTATTCCAATCGATCAGGTGAAACCATTGACTGAATATGAGCATGAAGGAGGTAAATTAAGAATAATCCTTTTCTGATTATAGTCCTGGGCAGTCAATAAGTTTAGATTCTTCTTTGCATCAGAGGGATCTCCTAGCAATCGAGGAAGAGGTCGTGGTGCTCGTGGAAGGGGCAGAGGTAGAGGTAATGAAGTATTCTTATTATAATTTTTCTTTAACCAATAGGAACTTCTTTATGTGGTTTTGAGGTTAATGTGGCAATGTTCTCCATATAAGGTCATTATTATCTTCAAGACTTCAACCCAATAGTACTGTTGGAACAAAAACCACTTCCGGCCTTTACGAATTTAAGTTGACTGTTTACAGTTTTCAACCTGTAAAAATTTGCAAATGATACAAATGGGAATGAAATTGAAGCAAACTATCACAACCACTTAAGAGTATTTCCCATTGAATGTATTTATTTGGTTCATGTGTCCATGTTTCTTCAAAGAATCAATTTGCTCTTAGGATTTACATATGTAGCAAGTATCCAGCCTTTGATGTTGTTCAATTTCCTTGAATTATAGATTTTAGATAGATTTAGGACATGGAAAATAAAAATGGATGTGCAATACAATTTGTGCTATTCATTCATACATATTACTCTTTAGTCTTGTTCTCATACTCAATGGTGATTCAGTGGCTGTATAAGTGTATACCAGCATACTTGGCCAAAATTGCCTATATTTTGGTAGTTTTCGCATGATTTTTGATGCGGCAGACATATCAGTTTTGTTTTTTAAATTTCCTTGTGGATTTCATGGTTTCAGCCACCTTTAAAATATTGAGTTGAAGTTGGAGTGCGTGAAAATTAAAAAAAGTGCCAGATTGATCTATAATTCTGCTGTTTGTTTGTAAAGGATCAGTGCAAGGGCACCCAAGGCAAAGACCTTGAGGTCCTTGGTTCCAATCCCTGTACCAAGGGGCCATGCTTATCTATCAAATAAAAAGATCAGTGATTTTACGACTGTTTCTTAATTTTTCTTTTGTGAATCTTTCCTCTGCCTTTGTCCCAAATGAGCACCACATTTGAATTTTAGTTTGTCCAGAAATGATTGTCAGTTTAATTTTGAATTGATTGTTTTTGCACAAATATTCCCTTCATCCCAAAAACAGATTCGCGTTTGAGTAGTAAACTTTTTAATATCATGTTTTTTCTTCTCTACTGAAGTTATATATCTTATTATATGACAGTAGATAAACATCATCTTTGATAAGATTGAAAATTTTGAAAAACCATGGAGATTTGAAGCTTAAATTTTATAAATATGAATATTTTTTGGTACAAACAAAAATATGGAAAGTGCAACTCTTTTTTAGGACAAAGGGAGAAGCATTTTTAAGATTGTTTTTTTCACTAAAAGGGATGCTTGTTTTGGAATGGATTTGTAGAATTCATGTAAACCCATCCGAGTGAGTGTGGGTTGCAGTGATAGCACACTCAACTGTTACTCCTACAATTATATTAAGCAGTAGATTCCTTGAGTAGTCTTACTTCAGAGACCAACAGTTAGTTAATTTGATGACTATCTCTGCTTGGCTTCAAGTGCAGATGTTCTATTGAATGAAATGCACTCTAAAGTAATTATGATATTTCATTATGGATTGTGTTTTTGAGTGTTGCTTGCACAATTTTTCTTTGCTTTGTTTTGCTAGATTGCCTTGTTAGATTATAATAGGTGTAAGTTTGACTTTGGCCAGTCTTTCTAGTATTGTTTCTGTTGATTCCCGTGTCGGGCTTTCTATTCACTTTCAATGCATAATGGTTTTACTGGGTCTTTTCTTCTGGAGTTCTCTTAGGATATGGAAATCCAATTTGTTTGAGGGAGTTGGTTCCATGTTGGAGTAGCTGGATATTGTTTTGAACTGGAAATAGCTTATTTCTGGATATATAGGGATCTATGGAAAGTGACCACAGCATAAATGCTATTTGTGGGCCCTTGGTGTTGTTAATTTGCTTGCCGCATGCAGTTGTAGCTGCTTTGTTCCTACCTTCAAAATATAAGGTGAATCATAATATATATTCTGCTAATTGTATAGGGAGCTATAACAATGGAGTAGTGGAGTACAACGGAGATGGTGGCATGGAAGGTGGGCGTGGATATGGTGGCATGGAAGGTGGGCGTGGATATGGTGTCGTGGAAGGTGGGAGAGGATATGGTGGAAGAGGTCGAGGTCGGGGAGAGGCCGTGGTGGCTATCGTGGGCGTGGAAGAGGTTATGGTGGTGGAGCTATGCAACAAGACTTTGGTGGTTATAATGATTCTGGAGAACAAGGTGAAATGCCTGCTCCTGGCCGTGGTGAGCTCTATAAGACATACTTTTTCTAGTTTATCTGATTCATGTTGACAGTGGGTCCTTGTAATATGAAAAACTTGGAAGCATACTACAGATGACTTGGCCTTTTAGAAGATGTTGAATATGTTGCCTTCACCCTTACTCTGGTGACTGTATGCATGCATTTTAGTTTATGATATACTTTCTCCAAGTACATAATGACCTCTTATTCTTAAATTTTCCTTTATTACTTGCTTCCGACCTTTTAAGCAGCATATGTGGTATAAGAAGGCTTTCTGAGAGAGTGGACTTTTGTCCTTGGAAAGGAAAAGAAAGTGAGTTGCTATCGATAGTCATTTATTTTCTTAGGCTTGTGTTTGGAATTGTTTAAGGGCTTTTGGCTACCTCACCTACTTATATAGTAAATTGTTACTTGATAATCACTTTTTCACAAGTTCCAATCTCACAGAGGTACAAGTAGGTGCTAAAATTTAGGTACATGTTAGCTTTTGACATTGTTTACAAGACTTTGGTTCTTGATATCAATTATGCATCAACATTTAACTGATCCTGTTTGCAGTCTAGAACTTTTTTTTTGTGTGCATGGTGTGTTGTCCCGATTTTAAAGTTATGTGGTATGTGTTGCAGGGCGAGGCCGTGGTCGTTGGCGTGGAAGAGGCGGAGGTGGAGGGCGTGGGGGTGGGGGTGGTCGATCAGATGGTCCAGTCCAGGCAGCTGCCTGAGCCCTGGACATGTGTTTAAATTATAAGTTGTGGATGCCTGCTCTGCTGATTATGTGTTATTTGAAGAAGAAAAAGAAATTCTGTTGATGAGTTTCTAATCTAGGGATATTGGTTAGAGTGAGCTGCCGCCGTTACTTGTGTTGTGGTGGTGTGGTGGTCGTTGTTTTCTATTGTAGTTTTAAAGGTAGGATTTTTTTTGATTAGAAACTTAGCAGTTTGTACACTCCAATTTTGTAGAAATAATAGAGCAGTACATTCTTTCATTCTTAATTTTGGAGTTATGGCGGCAACGTGATGCAAATATCTTACAAAGTCCGCACTCAACCACGTAATTTTTAATTTTTCAGGTACGCTTTGACTAAATAAACAAAAGGATTAGATCAGTGCATTTGTTTTTTCTTCATGAAAATAACTTGTATATAGATTTCATTTCGTAGACTAGTATGATCCTGAGTCCTCCTGACCTTATCTCATAAATTCTTAGTATCTTACGTTCACTCCTCACAGAATCTTTGTTCAAAAAATACTCCGTTCGATCCAGGTAAAGAGTCCTTATTTCATTTTTTTACCAGGGAGTATATATTAATAGAGTATCTCATCGAAGAGAAGAAGTCAAGGATGTGAAGAAATAAATAATTTCACCATTCGTCCGTATACTTGAAAAAACATAAATTGTCATTGATATCCAAACTCAAAATCTATAAGTTATGGTCAAATCATGAAATTTGCCCGCCCGTTAATCTCTTGGGTAGACGGTGTTGAAAATATATCTGTCTCACAATGACAAAATTAAAGGATAAAATAGGAAACAGTGATATTAAAGTCGATTAGTGTTTGACATTTATATATAGTTATATACAAGTAAGGTTCACGTGCGTTACGTACGTGGTTAACGCAAGTGTGTGTTAATGGTTTTTAAAAATGATTTGCCATCGGTATTGAAATTAAAAACAATTCAAACTTACTTTATTAGATAAACACATTATTATTGGAGACTTTACTTTTGTTTCTGAAATTTATGACTCTCTTTGAAAAATAATAAATTATGTTATAGAAATTAAACTCACAATCCCAAAGTATATACTTACACTTTAAAATACAAAATTCATCCAGAGTATCTATAAAGTCTCACTTTACCACCCAACCTAACTTTTGTGTCATTTTCATATCTCATTGTATAAGGTTAGCAATATGACGTTAAGGTGCACATGCTATTTCACGTGAATGACATTTTGGTCATTTTTTAACAATGTTTTTTGTGCTTTCATTACCCAAAAAGAAACTTCATTTTCTTATTCTCTGACAACGTTTTCTCTGCTTCTTCTCCAACAATGACATCTTATTTAAATTTTAAGTGAGATAAAACTCAAGAGTGTATAAATTTTTTTTTTTCAATTTTTTATATAGAAAAATAAATAAAAATAGTGCGGAATCATATCAGAGAGAGATAAAACACAAGAAGAGGATCGCATTCAGGTGTCAAGGCCGCCATGAATAAGAACCCACAAAAAATTAAAGCTGTCAGAGCTGCCGATGTTAAATGGCCAAACCACAAACACAATGCATAAGCATGCACGATGAATTCCAAAACTCATATTTGAACTCATCACAGATGTATGTGACAATGATGAGGCACATCATGATTCAATTCGTTTTCATCGTCCCTAACTTAAACTCCAACAAATTTCTCCTTGGCACCATTGATATGGTTTATGGTTTGATTGGAGCAAATTCTCGATCTTAAACATTATTTGCTACCATTTTTATCACTACGATTACCACACGTTACATCACAATCACAAAATTTGATATGGAATATAGAAATGCTACAAAATTACATTGATGGCCAAAGTAGATTTGGTGGATACCTTAGGGGATAATGTGTATTTTGGACTAATTTTGATGGAGCAAACATATGATTAGCTTCCAAAATTACACTAAATCTCACATTTGACTTCAACCTATGAAGTGTTTCACTTTCATAACTTATTTTTCTATTTGTGCCACTTTACTCCCTCCCGTCTATGGCTGTTAAAAATAGTAACGTACGGAAAATGATATGTGCATGTCACGTGAATATTATTTTGATCATTTTGCTTGGGGTGGAAAATGAGATTTAGTTATAACTTTATTATATAATTGACCATTTAGTATTTAAAATATATTTTTAAATAAAAAAATAATAAATAATTGTTTAAATAATTAAAAAATAATTATATGATCAAATTACAATTTCCCCCAAGGTATCCACCAAATCGTATAATGCACCCCAACCTAAGGTTTGCCCCATAATGATATCTGACATTACAATTTTTTTTTCAATTTTCCACCATATCCGTGATGGACGTTAGAATATTCAAGTTAAATAGCACATGATCTTCCACGTGCGGGGCAAAAATGACATTTTCATTATCTGTTTTAGGGGTAAATGTATTAAAAGTAAAAAAACTCTAATCTTACACCCTCTCCTTCCCTCTTCTCCCTGTGCAAGTGCCCATCTCTCGCTCCACCATAATATATAGCCGCCATCTCCAGCTCAAACCCTTCCCACTTCGGTCACACCTATCACAACTTTGGTGCCGTCCTTCTTCGATTCTAGCCAAACTCCATCTCTGATCTTCCTCATTCTATCTCATGCAAAAGTCACGCCTAAAGTAGAAATCAGAGGGTATATACTATACTTACTAAAAACCCTAGTAAAAACATGCGATTAACAAAAAACACATAACTCTTATCGACGAATTCATTGGAAAGAGAGACGGACTTGAATGAAGAGAAATGGTAAGTAGAATGCTATCCTTAAAACTAATTATACTACTTTCCTTACAACTATGCTTTGAAGAAGCGCAAAGTTGTTTTGAACAAAGACATTTTTGCCCTTGAAGGCTTAGTAGTAAGGAAAATTATAAAATTAGTTATAAGGCTAGTAATGTTATTATTTTAATTTGTCTCATAATTAAATTTAGAATTTCTTTAATTTATACACCCATCATTCATACACCCACCACTACCACCTCAAATAACACCATTAGCCTAGAAATCAATTTTTATTTTATTTTATCTTATTTCTTTATTTAATTTCTTACTCCTTTGTTTAATGTCGTATTCCAGCTAAATCACTACTGTCATGCTTAAAATCGCCTCCTCCTCCACCACCAGCATCCCTGCAAATACAACCACGGCTATCACCACCACCAAGAAACGTGTTTACCTTGCCTTGCTAAAATGGAAAAAATAACATATCTTTAGCTTCCGTTAAGTGGAGCTACTTTCTTCAAACGACTTTCCTATCGATTCTAACTTAATTTCTTCTTTAACAAAACGCACAGATTTGTCAACTAAGTTCTCAATTTTTCCTTATCTTCTTGACATTATAGCATCTTTCCTTAATACGTTTCTCTTAGCTTATTCACACGCAATTACTAAGCACGCTATAGATTTGCTTAATATCTCGATACTCACCAACCAATGTATTATTATAGTTACAATTTTTCATATACCTCTAATAATGTCATTCCCAACCTATGATGTCTCACTTTCCTACATGTTTTTTCTATTTGTCCCACTTCGTCCTCTCCCGTCTATGGGCATTAAAAATAGTGATGGAAAATCATGTACATGATGATTATTTTGGTCATTTTGCTTGTGGCGCAAAGTGAGATTTGTTATAAATTCATCATTTAGTTTGCCATTTAATATTTAAAATAATTTTTAAATTAAAAAATAATTATTTAAATAATTCCAAAATTAGTTATACTTTGTATGATATTTAAATTCAAAGTTAAAAAATGCATTACTCCAAAAAAATAAATTTAAAATTTATTTTTTAGCCCTCACTTTCTTTCGTCAACCACATCATTCATAGACTCACCACCACCACCACTACCACCTCAAATTTTACCATTAGTCCAAAATTTAATTTTTTTGATTTGATTTTACTTCCTTTTCTAATTCCTTACTCCTTCCTTCAAAGTAATCCATCTGAAAAACCCATCAATGATAAACACACCACCACCACAACCTTAAATTTCACTTTTTACAAACTCAAATTCAATTTTTTTGAATTTTCAAAATTTCAAATTAAATCTGAAACACATATAGATATTTGAAAATTTGATGATTAGGAAATCTCACAACGATGTATTTCATCTAATCCACCACTGTCATCCCTAAAATCACTATCACCACCGCCCCTAACACTATCATCCCTGCGGTCGTAAGCACCGCCATCACCATCACCAAGAAACGCATTCACTTCGCCTTGTTAAAATAGAAACATAGAATCTCTTTAGCTTCTGATTAGTTGGACTTCTTTCTCGAACGTCTCTCATTTCTTACTTCCTATCCACTTTCGGTGTCAAATAACTAAGCAAGGAGAGAATCTAATTTATGATGGAACTACTTGAAAGGATGTTGATTGGTGACAATTTATTTCAATTAAAGGAGAGTTGTGGTAGAAGAAAAGAAAATTGATAGCCATGGAAGGGAATAGAGAGATTCTCACACGTAACTAATTCGGGTTCTATGAAGAGGAGCAAGCAAGTTAAGACCAAAAGAGGTTAGAGGTTTGGAGCCCAGTTATGAGAAGGAGTAAAATATTTTTAAACCTAGTTATTTGTGATTACTAACATTGTTTTTTTGTAATATTTATAAGTTAGAACCAGTATGATAGTTTTTAAGGTCGATTGTAGTAGTTTGAAAATTCAAAGAAGTACTGTAGATTTTTTATTTCTTTTGTAACAAAACGCACAGATTCATCAATTGGCTCTTCATTTTCTTCATCTTATTGACACTATGACACATATTTTAACCCACTTTTCTTAGCTTATTCATGGGTAATAGCTAAAGACGCTGCATATTTTTGCTTAATATCTTGATACCCACTAACAAATCTATTATTATAGTAACATTTTTTCATTTACTTCTATAATGTCTTTATTGAGTAAAACCATATTATTTAAGAAAGTAATACCATATTATTTTTTAGTTTTAAATAAAGTTTTAGTCTCTCGACTGAGTAAGGGTATTTTTGTTATTTTAGAAAATATTGGATGACATTTGTAACGATAATGATAGGAGGGGGAAACTGATAAGAAAGTAAAAATACAAGATGAAATAAATAGAAGTCAAAATTGTAGGATCTAACTTTAAAACATGTACAAGTCAAGGGATCAAATTATTATTTGATTATTAATGGAATTAATTAGTCTCTGATAAATTTACTTGTTTGTCCTTAATTAATGGTGGATAATTTATTATATTTGAGGTTATTTTTGTCCAAACATTATTTGTTGTCATGGTAAATTTACTTGTTTTGTCCTTAATTAAATGGTGGGTGGTTTATTTGGTGAAGAGTTATTTTTGTCCATCTATTAAATTGTAAGAAACAAGCTTGATTTTTATAGTAAGATATATATATATATATATATATATATGGTGAAACCCCACCTTTGAGAATCTAAAACTTCATCCCTTTCTCTGGTGCTAGCTTTGCCGTTAGGTATGTCTTAGTGCCATCCGTTTGTGCCTACGTCTCATTTTCTTTATTTCTCTTTCATTGAAGACTCATACTCATCCCTAGGCGCAAATACTTACCGATACTCTTCTCTGACGATCTATCTCTTATTCCCGGCCAAAATCTTGAAGCATTCTCTTCTATATCAAACATGTGTGCTTTCTCCATGTCTAATTTTTCAATCGAAAGCCCTATAATAATTATTTGCTCTTTTTTTCTTAAAACGATTAGGAATATTAAAAGTCCTACCTTACTAATTGCAAAATGAAATCCCTAATGTACTAATCCGACCGAGGAAGGGACTTTTGAAATTTACAAGATTGATTTTATTTTTCTACTTTGGATCACTTGCTCGGAATCATGTTCTTATTTTTTTATTTTGAGTTCAGAGATTGATTTTATGAGATTTTTGAGTTTAAGGCTTCATTTTTTTGAGCTCTTAGATTTGTGGTTTATTAGTTTTTTTGATTCAAAATTTCTGTTTTTTGTATAGTTTAAGTAACGTCACTTTAGATTTTTGAACATTTAAACATTTCCTTCTGGATTCCAACGGCGGCTCATTCTAATTGGCAAGATTGTTTTGGCACCGAAGGTCATGTATAAGAGATTTTGTAATGATTTTCTCATTAACTTTGTATCTAAAGGTTTCCCAACTGCTTATTGCCCTTAAGATCTGGCAGAATAATATTGCAAGAAGTTGCAGGTACCACAACTATGCTTTTGCTTTTGCTATTGCTATTGCTAATGCCAAACATAAACTACAGGTTCTTGGTGGTCTGTCATTTAAGGAAATATATTCAATGGATTTGGAAGTGTGCGAACTTTGTGTCAAGCTGGTGCACAACAACATGAGGAACTTAAGTGCAATTTAAAGGAGAGTCTCCAATTCAGGCAAGTTAATCTTTTCGATTTCAATTTCCTTCTGAGAAATTATTGTAGGAAGAGCTAACACCATGATGCTTGAATCCGACGACATTCAATTGTTGAATATCATCTTACATATGTTCCATATCCTACATTTGCAATTAGTTGAAGTTTTTGGATCCCGTTTCACCATGTATCAGCTTATTTCAATTCGTTATATTGATTTCAAAATAGGGATCTTGTGTTGGACTGTATTTTATCAACAGACCTGAGTGGTTGATTGTTGATAATGCCTGCTCTGTTCCTTTATATGATACCCTTGGTTCATTATTAGTTGTTATGATGTAGTTTTTGGTTGACCTTAAACTAACATTGCTGGTTCTCATGTTTCATATTTCTTTTCTGTACTTTGGTTCTCTCAACAGGTCCAGAGGCTGTGAAGTTCATCATAAGTCACGCTACTGTACAAGCTATATTTTGACCTAGGCTTTGGTTGTGATAGTAAGTATGTTTTTTTATTGTGATTGATCTTCTCAGGTCTAAGTCTCATTCTATTGTTGAAAAAATGGATATGGAACCTTTTTCAAGCCTTTAACATGAGGTTCAAACGGGTAACCTGGATGGTTTACTTATGGTTTACTTATGAATTTTACTTCATTTACTATGCACTCAGCTCATAGTAACAATCAAACATTTTGTTTTTTATTTCTTTCTTCAAGCACCCAGGCGAAGACGAACTTGCCTCATTTTTTTTTCCTTTGATCGATATGTATTTATGTGCATCAAAATTGAATTAGAGATGTTACTTTAGTGTTTCAAATGTAAAAATGTAAAATTATAGCCTTTGAAATGAGAATTCTAATATAATCACAATTGAGAAAAAAGCCAAAAGATATAAAGTCATATGAAGTGGGTGAAGATGAGTCAAACAATTGAAAATTTTCAAAATGCTTGCCCTAATTTGACCATATCAGTTTAATGAAATGTGTATATGAATCTATTGTTTTGAATGCAATTTTGCTGAAGCAAATGCATGTGTATTGTTATGAAAATGTATTTGAGTTAAAGAAATATATTCACTAAAAAATAATTTTGAATTACTAGAAACAGAGGTTAAGATTGCATTATAATCGACTGTTCTGCTAAGGTTTTCTGCTCACATTAACTTTCTATTTATACAGATACAATACTTAGAAATATTATATTTCTTTCGTTTCAGACAAAGAATTCACTATATTTTTTTTTGAGATGTTTATGTTTTCCAAAAGAGTCCACTTTTAAAAATTATGTTTATAATTTTTATAATTTTTCATCATTACCCTTACTTGTGTTATATGTAAATTAGTTGTTATTATATATTTTTGTAATTATGACCAGGTCCAAGGACCTTAATATATATTTTAAGTATTAATTTTTTTTTAATAGGAACTCTTTGAGTGGAATGAAGTATCTTTTCGACTATGTTGATATCACTTAATCAATTTATTTTGGTTTGGGCTTACCTTAAAAGGAATGGCCAATAATATTTGGACCAATTTTGTATATAATATAATTGTTATTGTTCAATATATATATTCTTTTAATATTGTAATTTTTTTTTGTGTTTTTTTTTATTGAACAAACATAATATGAATCATGTTGCATGAAATGCTGTTTCGCAATAGTTTACTATTATAAATTCTTTTCAAAGTGTGTTATCTCTATCTTTAATTCCTCATTTATTAGACATCACAAATAGTAGTATGATGTTAGATTATTTGAAAAACTAATTTTTATTATAGTGTATATATATATATATATATATATATATATATATATATATATATATATATATATATATATATATATATATATATATATATATATATATATCTTATTAATAGATTTTTTTCCAACTAATGCAACTGAACGGGATACGGGACACTATCATTTCAATCAATTTTTGTCAATCACCGAACCAAGTACCTCAGCAGTTATTGATTTATAAATGATGAAGATGGTTCCACTCATAGTGTTATTGCTAATTCGAAAAAAAAATGTATATAGATAAATTTGAATGTAAGGTTTAGTGTTGTTTGTAAGATTTTTAATTAAATATGTTTTTATGAAATTGCATAATGATTGGACACGTTTGATTCATCATTTTGTCTATAAATAAAAGTTAGGGTGGGTCATTGTCCGATGTCTGACTTCTTTTGAAGAAAAAAAAAACATGTTTTTAGTCATAACTACGTCGTTTTGTTTAGAGTTATTAATCCTTAGAGTCATGAAATTTTGTTATGTAATAGTAACAGTCATACATGTTCAACGACAAATGTTGTATAGAAAGAAATATTTCATATTCTAGTAATAACTTTTTCAAATTTATATGAGTGTTTATATTTGATTTTAGGAAGAGGCTAATTCCACTATATTTTTTGCTTATCCACTACATAATTAGTTATTCTATTAATTAATGACATGCTTGGACAAATCTATCCATAATTACTTGCTCATATTAAGTTGGCTAATAAAGTTACTTTTCTAATTAATTACCTTATAACATTATTTTTTAATGAATAACATAGTTAGAATATTTTTATTTTTATTTTTTATTAAATTATTGATCAATTACTTTTATGACTAAAGTTATTTTGCATAAACAATAAATTAATATCTTAAGAACATCATTTGTTTACCAAACTTTTAGAAAATGTGCACTATTTGGTTATTGAAAGAAAATTTAAAAAGTGAGATTTAAAGGATATATAATAGTAAAATATTTTTGTCTAATAGTAAAATAATAGTGTGAAATAGTATCGTGAAATTTTAAAACCTTTTCTCTACCAATAAATTGATTTGACAATTTAATTATTGAGTTGAGTCAAGCCAATATTCATTATAATACTAAGCATATTGCTATTATTGAATTTATTTTTTAGAGTAATACTTTTTTCGTTAAATTAAATTATTTATTTTGATGATAAATATTCAATTAATATTCTCTATAGTTTTGGTAGACAAATGTCTTGATAATATTAGTTTTACAATAATGGAGTATGAGACATGAATCATAAACATAATTGATTAAACATAATTATTACAAAAAAAAAAAATCCTTGTTTGTTGAGACTTAAAAAATATTTTGGAAAAAATAAAAAATAGAAAAAGAACAATTATCTTGTTTGTTGAGAATTTAAAATTAATTTAGAAGTAAATATATATATATATATATATATATATATATATATATATATATATATATATATATATATATATATATATATATATATATATTGAGTACTGTACTTCAAATGACAAGTATAGAAAGAACAATTATATCCAAAGATGCAATTATTTAATGTAATAACTCATGATGTAGTGGATAAAAAAAATATAGTGAAAAAAGTCCTCCCTAATTTTATTGTTTATTATTATTTTTATTTATTTTGTTCATATACATTTTTTTAATTATATATTATTTAAATTTATATATAAATATAATTTTCAAACGACATACACTCCGTACATCACAGAGATGAGTTACTAGTTTTCTATTAATTGATTAAAAAAAAAGCCGTACCCTCCTTTAACCCTCGTTTCGTTGTTCCATTTTGAAAACCAAATCAAAATAGTCAAAGCACACACCAAAACCTCTTCCATGGTTTGTTTAATCCCCTTAGAGCATCATCATTGTCAAAAAAAGCTCTCTTCTTATTCATCTTCCTATTAAGAAGATAATATCAACAATGGTGGAGATCTTCTTATGGATCCATGTAGGAGTAAGAAAAAAAAATCTTTCAATTTAGGAAGATCACTATTTGAATTTGGGGAGGGGAGCCGGTTGTTTGAATGTGAGGGGGGAGGGGGGGCGGTTGTGTGGGGGGGGGGGGATGTGTGTGTGTTGAGGGGGGGGGGTGCCGCCTTTGGTTTGTAATTTTTTTAACTATTATTTTTTTTGTAATCCTTTCCTTCTTTCCCTATAAATATACCACTTCAACATTCTTCATTTACTTCACAACTTCCTATTCTCTTTTCCATTTCTTTATCATCTCTTCTAAAAAATCATTTTCTCTGCATACTTATCTTTAAAATGGATCTAAGAGGTAATATATTTTTTCAAAATTTATTGAATTCTTCAGATTTTGAAGAAAATCAAAATACTCGAAACACTCTTATTCCTGAGAATGTTCAAAATTCTCAATTTTCATCTACTCCCCAATACCCGCCTAATTTTTCTAACAATCCAAATGTTCCCAATTATCCGAATTTCTACATGCCGCAAAATTTTCCAAATTTCCCGCCTAATAACGTTCCATTTCTTCTGAATTATTTGCAACCTACGGGAAACCAGTTTTTCATGCCACAAGGTCCGCCTCGTGCATTTTATTCATTTTACATATCTTCGAATGACTCACGTCGAGCAAGTGTAGATGTAACTTCGTCCGATAATTTGTCGGGAACGCCATCATTGGTTCCCTAGACGTAAATCAATTTAGAAACAATTGATTTGGACGCCGAACCAGAACCGGAATCGGTACCGAGTAAACACAAACCTACATGTGCAAGATGGACCAAAGATGAAGATCTTGCGCTTATGAAAGCTATGCAGACTATTGACCAATGTCCACTAGTTGGTAATAATCAAAAGAGTGCGCAATATTGGAAGCGTGTAGCTTATTATTATAACGAACATCGCCCAAGTAAATAGATACCGAAAGATATCGCGAATTTGACACCACGTTGGTCAACTAGAATTGCTCCATCAGTGAGAAGCTTCAATGAAATCTATAATAGGCTTCTTAATGTTAAACACAGCGGTTGAAGTGATGATATTTTACTAAAAAATGCAAGGGAGCTATACCATCAAGAAAAATGTCAGCACTTTCTTTTTGAACATGTTTGGGATGTGTTAAAAAAATTCTTCTGTATTATTTTCTCCACAAACAGATATGTTGCACACCAATAAAAAATCTAAGACGTCTGAATCCGAGGGCGATCATTCTAAGACTAGTGCGAATGTTGAAGATGTAGAAGAAATTAATTTACGTAGTCGTCCGATTAGACAAAAGGAGGCAAAGAGGAATGCTAAAGCTAAAGGAAAAGTTGAAACATCTTTGGATGTAGATGGGATGCATACACTTTCTTTTGGGATGGTGTTGTCGTTAGATAAATACTCGAAAATAAAAAAACAAGAATTTGAAATGAAAAGTAAAGAATTTAAAATAAAAAAAAATTGAAGCTGAAGCTAAACGATCAAAAGAAGAAAGAAAGGAACGTGAAAGACATTGCTTTTCTTACTCAAGATACCTCCTACATGAGTCCGACACAATTTGCCATGTATCAACACAGATGTTAGCAAGTAAAGGTGCAGTTGAGGAAGAAAGTGTATGAATTTTAGTGCTCGTAATTTAATGTAAGTCTACTTTTAATATTAGAATGTTTTTATGTAAGCTTTATTATTAATTTTTTTGTATGTAACTTTTAATATTATAATGTTTTTATGTAAGTTTCATTATTAATTTTTTTATGTAACTTTTAATATTATAATGTTTTTAAGTAAGTTTCATTATTAATTTTTTATGTAACTTTTAATATTAGAATGTTTCTATGTCATTTTTTAATGTAAGTTTCAACATGTCTGAAGGTGAAACAATGGGTAATTTTTTTTTGGGGGGGGGGGATTGCTTTTATGTTGGTGGGTGGGAGGGTAGGTGGGTTTTTATATACATATATATATTTATTACATTTTCAGACACCCACACGAAAGGCTTACTGAGTAGCGTGGCATGAATAAATAAAGTTGAAAATGTTCATGCAGAATTATTTTATTTGTAATCAACTTATTGCTCCTAATAAGATTTATATTTATACATAATATAAATATAATTCTATTCAATCATAATTTTTACATTTTTACTACTCTTATCAAACGGCTAGTTAACTGATTTTTATCTCTCTCCTTTAATAGTTATAAACGACTAGTTAATAGTCTTTTTTTCTCTCCATATATACAACATCTCAATAGCTCAATCACATTTTTACTACATCCTTACAAACACTCAATATCATATCCATTACTTCAAAATGTTAAGTCAAATGTTGATATTTATTATAATACTAGTTATCACTTGCACCATAGTGATTTTGAGTACTGATCACTCTCCACATGATTTTCAGTTTCTTGTATCTTATCTCTGTGTTGTGTATTTTCTTTTAGCTGTAGCAGTATCTTTTGACATGCACATCAACATGTACCGATTATTATATTAGAAATAAGATCTCCATGTCATAATTATATATATATATATATATATTTTTTTTTTTTTTTTTATAATTTTTTTCTTCACAATGACAAACATCGCTAAACTCGAATTTGAAAGGCTAGACATATCCGGAAAGAATTATATGGCATGGAAAATAGATGCTGAAAGCCAAGAGCCTCGAAAATACTATCCAACGACTTAATAATGAATGGATAAGCAATCAACATCGAGCTCAGACCATGATTTCCCTTCGACACCACGTCCACGAAGATTTAAAGATGGAGCATCTCACGGTTAATGATCAACTTGTTTTTTGGGAAAGTTTGAAAGAAAAATATGACCATTTGAAAACGGTCATTCTCCCCAAAGCACACTATGTTTGGATTCATATCCGCCTACAAGCTTTTAAAACCATCAGTGAATATAATTCTATAATGTATAATATAACCTCATAGTTGAAATAATGTGGGGAAACCATCATTGATTATGATATGTTGGAGAAGACATTCTTCATATTTCATGCCTCGAATATGCTCCAGCAGCAGCAATGTCGAGAAAAGGGTTTTAAAAAGTACTTCGAATTGATCTCTTGTCTCCTAGTAGCTGAAGAAAATAACGAGATTCTAATGAAAAATCACGAATCTCGTTTAATTGGTTCAACCCCATTCTCTGAAGCGAATGAGACTATGAAGGGCAAGAGTGTGGGTGAGGTAGTGGTCGTGGTCGCGGTCGTGGTCGAGGTCAAGGAAATCATGGACAAGGCCGAGGACGTGGTCGAAATCAAGGTCGAGGAAGAGGTCGTGGGAGGGATAACTATCATCATCATTATCATCCATATAATGGACATTCCTCTCGCCACCTGAAGTGGAACAAAGATGATAATAGAAACAGCTCTTCGAGTGGGCAAAATGTGTGTCAAAACAATGAAGAAAGTTCATGTTTTAGGTGTGGCATGAAAGGCCACTGGGCAAGCACATGCCGAATGGCGAAACATCTAGTTGATCTTATGAGAGATCACAAAAAGGAAAAAAATGTTGAGACAAATTTCGTTGAAAATGATCCTAAAGATCTTAAATTTGATTTTGGTGATATGGCCAATGTCGATATAACCAATTCCATTAGTGAAAATATTGGTCATGAACAATAAATTAACATATGAATGAAGCTATGGTCTGGGTTCGAGGTAGAGACTATGGAAAAAGTAACATGTTGTTATGTAAAAGTATTATCTATTTTTCCTATGTATACTAACATGTTAACAATAAAGTTTATATATGTATTTTGTATTCAACGTACTTATTATATTTATTCATCTTTTTTTTTTCTCATATTGAAATAGATCACAAATATGTTTCAATCCAAAATTTAGGGAGGAAGTTTATGTCTTGCAGACAGCACTACTACGCATACCATACTTAAAGATAAAAGATATTTTACTTATCTCAAAGTTGACAAGGCTAATGTCAACACTATTTCTAGTAATGTCAAAATAATTGAAGGATTTGGCAAAGCACTTTTCATAATGTCTAGAGGCACGAAATTCATGATAAGTAATGTTTTGTTCTCTCCTAAGTCTCAAAGAAACTTGTTAAGTTTCAAAGACATTCGTCTGAATGGATATCATATTGAGACTATGAACAAGGGGAATAATGAATATCTTTGCATTACCTCAAACACTTCCGGAAGCAAGTGTATATTAGAAAAATTGTGAGCTCTATCTTCTGGATTGTACAGTAGAATTGTAAGAATATTTGAATCATATTCTACAGTAAACCTGGAGTTTACTGAAACATTTAAAGCTTGACATGATTGATTGGGGCATCCAGGATCAATAATGATGCAAAGAATTATTGAGAATTCTAGTGGTCATCCATTAAAAAACCAGAAGATTTTTCAATCTAATGAACTTCATTGTGATGCTTGTTCTCAATGAAAGTTGATAATTAGACCATTACCAACTAAAGTTGGAAATGAATCACCATCGTTTTTGGAACAGATTCAGGGTGATATATGTGGACATATCCATCCACCAAATTGATCATTCCAATACTTTATGGTATTAATTGATGCTTCTAGCAAATGGTCGCACATATGTCTATTATCAACTCGCAATACGACATTTACCAAGTTCTTTCCACAAATAATCAAACTGAGAGCACAATTCCCAGAACATATGATAAAAAAAGTTAGACTTGATAATGATGGTGAATTTATATCTCAAGCATTCAATGATTATTGTATGGCAATAGGAATTGATGTTGAACATCCAGTAGTTCATGTTCATACACAAAACGGTTTGGCTGAATCGCTGATCAAACGTATTCAACTCATTGCCAGACTATTAATGATGAGAACAAAGCTCCCTACTTATGTATGGGGGTCATGTTGTTTTACATGCAGCCACACTGATTCGTCTCAGGCCAAGTGCATATCACAAGTACTCCCCAATACAACTGGCATTCGGGCAAGAGCCGAATCTATCTCATCTAAGAGTTTTTGGTTATGCGGCATATGTACCAAATTGCTCCACCACAACGCACAAAGATGGGACCACAAAGGAGATTGGGAGTATATGTTGAGTATGAATCTCCTTTTATAATAAAATATCTTGAACCAAAAATGGGTGACGTTTTTACGGCACGCTTTGCCAATTGTCATTTTAACGAAGACAAGTTTCCACCTTTAGGCGAAGAAGGGAAACAAGTGGGAAGAGAGATCAAATGGTGCACATCTTCTTTATTGCAGCTTGACCCTCTCACAAAGTAACGTGAACTGGAAGTTCAAAAGATCATACATTTACAAAATGTAGCAAATCTATTGCCAGATGCATTTATAGACACAAAGAGAGCGACAAAGTCATATGTAGCTGTTATAAATACTCCTACTCGAATTGAGATACCAAAAGGGCTACCAAATGATAATATGGCAAATGAATATAAGACACGCCTAAAGCATGGACAACCCATTGGTTCAAAGGATAAAAATCCTCGAAAAAAAAAGGTGATTGAAAATCCCCAATCACATGAAAGTGTTCCAGAAGAAATACACGATCGTGAAATTGTTCCAGATGAAACACTCGATCATGCAAATCTGGTAAACCGTGCAGGCAACAATAACCATGAGATTTTAATTAATTACATGTGTAATGGAAAAATATGGAACCGACATGAAAAGAAGAATATTGATGATATATTCTTTTATTCGATATCACAAGAAATTAATGACGGGACTGATGATCCCGAACCAAAATCTTTATCTGAATGTCAACAGAGGCATGGCAGGATCAAATGGATAGATGCCATGAAGGCTGAATTAAGTACGCTGAATAAACGAAAAGTATTTGGATCTATCGTTGTCACACCTGAAGTTGTGAAATCTATTGGATACAGATGGATTTTTGTTCGAAAGCGAAATGAGAAAAATGAGATTGTCAGATACAAAGCTCGCCTTGTTGCACAAGGTTTTTTCCAAAGATCTGGGATTGATTATGAAGAAACGTATTCTCCTGTAATGGATGCTATTACGTTCAGATATCTAATCAGTTTATCGGTTTCAAAAAATCTAGATATGCATCTCATGGATGTTGTAACGACTTATTTTTACGGGTCATTAGATGCCGATATTTATATGTGAATTCCTGATGGAATCAAGGCGCCTGAAGCACTGAGCTCAAAGCACAAAGAATTATGTGTAATTAAACTACCAGGATCACTATATGGATTAAAGCAATTCAGACGCATGTGGTATAATTGCTTAAGTGAGCATTTGTTGAAAGACATATATGTGAATGATCAATTATGTCTGTGTGTCTTTATAAAGAATACGACAGTTGGATTTGCAATTATTGATGTATATGTAGATGATCTGAATATCATTGGAACTTCCAAGGAAATCAAAGAAGTAGTTGAATACCTAAAGGGAGAATTTGAAATGAAAGATCCTGGACATACCAAATACTGTCTTGGTTTGCAAATAGAACACTTGTATAGTGGAAAATTTGTACGCCAATCAAATTACACAAAAAAGGGTTTTGATGCGCTTTTATATGGATAAGGCAAACCCTCTCACTAGCCCCATGGTTAATAGATCGTTGAATGTTGAAAAAGATTCATTCTGTCCTTGTGAAGAGAATGAAGAGATACTTGGTCCTGAAGTACCATACTTAAGTGCTATTAGAGGCCTCATGTACCTTGCTAATTGTACTAGACCGGATATAACATTTGCTACAAATCTATTGACAAGATATAGTTCATCTCCATCACGGAGCCACTGTAATGGTACCAAGCACATATTTCGTTATCTTCAAGGGACGATCGATTTGAGATTATTTTATCAGAGAAAATCAAGGGATGAAATAGTTGGTTTTGCAGATGCGGGTTATTTGTCTGTTCCTCGTAAGACCAGATCACAGACTGACTATGTCTTCACGATGGGTGGTACCGCAATTTCCTGTCGTTCTCAAAAGCAAACACTAGTTGCTACATCGTCAAATCATGCTGAGATGATCGCACTTCATGAAGCCCATCAATAGTGTGTATGGCTTCGATCTATAACTCAACATATTCAAAATGCTAGTGGACTACCTGTCAACAAAGACCTGACAGTATTATTTGAAGACAATGCCGCATGTGTCGCCTAAAGTAAAGAGGGATACATCAAAAGTGACAGGTCCAAACATATCCCCCCGAAGCTCTTTTTATACACTCAAGAACTTAAAAAGAAGAAAGAGGTCAACATCCAATATGTTCGATCAAGTGATAATGCTGCAGATTTATTCACGAAGTCACGTCCCACTACAACCTTCATAAAGCATGTTCACAATATTGGGATGCGAAATCTACGAGATTTACAAAGGTGATTTCTGTTGACCCTTGTCAGTTCAAGGGGGAGCATATATGGTTGTACTATTTTTCCCTTTATCATGGTTTTTGTCCCACTGAGTTTTTCATGAAAAGGTTTTTAACGAGACAGCCAATGCACATGATTCAGATTTAAGTTGTGTGCTCTTTTCCTTATGTTTGATTTTTTCCCTAACGGGTTTTTCGGCTTAAAGGTTTTTAACGAGACACATTTATTCAACTTACAATGCTATGTTGAAGGGGGAATGTTATGAAAAGTCATGGTGAACAATAGCCTATGGATAAATGGAGGAACAGAGGTGCCAAACATCAAAGTTTGGCACAACTGTATGTGAGCTGCTCGGCTATAAATAGCCGAGCAGTCTGATGTTATTTGTATATTGATCCTTCAACTATGAATAAAGCTCTCCATCTCTCTTTTTCTCTAATACACTATTTGTCCTAAGTTTGTAGTTACTTTATAACACAAATATATTTATAAGAAAATTCCAAATCTGAATTATGATTTCATGATTTGATATTTTTATTTACTATGTGGGTTCTTTGAAAAAGAATTAAACATCTTTTATCATATTGTGTACTTGATTAACCGATTTGATAGTTTAATGGATTAAATAATTATTAAGTCCTTGAACTATCCAAAAATTATGCGTTTGGTCATGTGATTTTTTTTTTGAAATGTGTTTGGTCCTTAAACCCGGTTTTGCTAAGAGATTCCCCCCTCATGGGGTTACCGTCAATTTTTTGGTTAAAATTTTATTGAAATCTCAAATTTTCCCTTTACCCTGATATAGAAAAGTAATGAAAATGATGATTGAAAAAGTCAACTCTCTACCATAACCAAACAATGTAGATAGTATGCAGATAGATATTGGTAGGGAAGAAGATACAAAATGTAAAGGAATTTCAGATCTGAAAAATATAAAAAAGGAAAGTGATTGTTCAGAACTGGCCAAGCACCTTCAACATAGCCGACCTTCCTCCTGCTCCGTCTATCGCCCCTGTTCTATCTTCATTTACATTGCCATCTTTCATCACCACCAACTCCACAGCCGATTCATCCTCTCAATGTCATCTTCTCTGGGCTCCTTCCGCCACCGCCCCTGCCATTGTGCAACACCTAGCAGTGCTTGTAGCCTATGTCGGCCACTTCACCTCCGTCTCCCATCTCATTTACGACCACCTCCATATCTGACCAACGTCGTGCTAGATCCAACTGTTGTCTCTCTCTTCTCTGGCGAATCCTAATCTCATATATGACTAAAACTTGCCATCACTCCAGATCTCTCTGATTTCTTCTCCCATGTCATAGCCGCCAGCCTCCTTTCTGCTTCGTCTCAAACTCACCCCCAATCGCCATCCATCGATTTTCATTATAACCCAGACGCGGGTCTTATCTCTCCTCTAGTCAGCATGCGCCATCTCCAGTTTCCCCAATTAAACTTCGGAGCTCTAGAGAACTCGATATGGCGTTCGATGGGAAAATGATTTCTCTTTTCTTTCCCATAAAGAGCTTAGAGAAGCATCAAGCCTAAGTTTGAGAATCTCGTATCCTAAAGGGGAATGATTTCAGAGGAGAATAACGAGAAAGAAAAACAAATTCTACTTCGGATTTCCCGTTATTCTTTCTAACGTTGGCTCTTGCTAGAGCCATCAAAACAGACCAACGAGGCGGACCAACCCGCGAAAATGGCGGACTATAAAAACCTTAGCCCAACTCAACCCACCTTGGGTTGCAGTGCGGGGCGGACCAACTCGCCCAAAAGAGAGATGTTTGACCAAAAACAAGAAATGATTAACCAGGCAAGCACAAGCATTTATCTTAATAACTAATGCTTGGTAGAATCAATCCAGGAACAACACCCTTTCCATATGATATATAATAATATAACTAACACTTTGTAATGAAAAATTGAAAATTGAAAACATATAAACTGTATTCCAGTAACCTTGTGAAGCATATATACTCAATATTCTAGCAACGAAGTAGTGCAAAGCAACCGAGATCTAACAACCCATATCTTTCATTACATATGCAAAGCAACCCAAATCTTTCCTGAAAATGAAGATACTATCCACGTTTGTGAAGCAGCAGTGGTCTGACCGAAGCGCGGAGGTCGGAAAGTGTAGAGAGAGAGAGAGAGAGAGAGAGTGAGACCAACCGACTTAGAAAGAAAGAAATCGACGATGGCGAACGGACAAGACAGATATATCGACGATGGCGGACTGAGAGGGAGTCAGAGAGATCAATGGCGATGACGGATTCAGAGAAAGAGAGCGACAATTTTAGGGGTTTTACTTTTACTTTTAAGAGAAAGAAAGAGTTCTTTGAGAGGCTTTTTGAGGGAGAGAGAGAGAGAGAGAGAGCTGTTTGGGTAAAAAAGAGATGTTTGAGCAGTTATCCTTTCTTGGTGATTTGAAAGGATTTTCCATTATTAATGACTTACTAATTTGCACACAAAATTGCGGGTCACCCGCCCCCACCCCGCCTAAACCCGCGACCCGCGCAGGCCAAACCCATTAAGCCCGCCTCGTAGCGGGTTTGTATTTTTAAAACCCAACCCACCTTTTTTATGTAACGGGGCGGACCAACCCAATGAGTTTGGCCCATTTTGACAGCTCTAGCTCTTGCTCAGCGCGTTCAAGTGGAATTGCCAATCAGATATACACGCACACTAAATTACATAGGATAGTTTCGAAGAAAGGGACACGGAAAGTCAATTGGAAACCTTGTCGGCACCGTTGATTGGTCACCTAAGATGGAGATCGAGCTTGAGTTGAGGGCACCACCACTATAATGCCCCTAACTCGGTACTGACACCGCGGTCCCAGAATTTAGCCACGTCACCATTACTAAATACTAAACCACTAAATATCCAAATAAAACATTATAATTTCTTTCAACCAAATAAACCTTTTACTGTCTATTACATATTTCCAAAACATAATTGGCTCCATAAGTCTCAATGCAAAAATAATTGTCTATTAAAATAACCATAACAAAACTTCAAATGTTAAGGAATTTATTTATTCACGAGTCACCCTCGACACGGTCCACTCGAGCCCAAAAGAATTCCAAATCTACTTACGACCTAGAGAAAAGTAGAAAAGAGTGATCGAACAATGCCCAACAAGTTCATATACAACCCCTCTGGTTTCTAAAGAGGAGTTGACCACAAGAAATATGTTTTGTCAAAAAGTCAAATAGTTTATAAAAACCAATAATTGCATCAACCAGATGTAGCGATAGTAAAATCAAATACCAATGGTAACAGGAATTCCAAGTGAAAGATAAGGCTCAAAAAAAATACGAGATATCCAATTGCCGCCAACCGTCCCATATCGGTTCAAAACAAGTAACACGCGTATATTCCATGATCACGTAAGCGGTCACTTCGACCTAGCTGACTACCCCAACGGGTTTGAAGGTAAATCTGGATAACCTCACCACATGTCGAGTGTTGTTAAATAGTTCATCGTTTCTTTAGTGTTACGTATTTCACGTAACAATTTATTTTACTTAGTGATCACGGGGGAGTTCCAATAAAGTCAAATGTTCAATAAGTGTATATGAATCAAATTTTCCAACGGTTTGATATTTCAACGAGGTCCAACATGTGTTACAAAAATTACAAATTTCGGAGCATGAACAAAATAGGTTCGACGGAGTTCAAAGCAAATATCAGTAAGTGCCGAGCATGCGTTTACAAAGAAAAATGTTATGCCAATAAAATTATAATGGAAGCCTACCGAATAAAATAGGAGGATCAAATAACTTAAAGAAGTATAATCCCTTACCTGATTAGCAGGTATACAACAAAAAAAATAACACCAATTCCGGAAGAAAGCTATCCGCTTTTGTCCAAATCTAAAATTTAACGTACAATACGTAAACTCAATATACTAATATAGAAACTCACCTATTTAGGTTGATACAAAGTAAAATACCAATATTCTCGCTTCATAAAATAACCTCATTTACCAACCCACCAAATATATTCTATATACTTTATTATTGTTGTTATTATTTTAATTCCCTCACCCAACTCCCTCTCTCACGGTCAACATCACCTCCCCATCACCTTTCTTTTTCTTTTCTTCTTTTGAGACTTTCAACACACCCACGACATTTCTCTCTTTCTTTTATTCACTTATATTTTTATTTCTTCTTCCTCCAAGACACACTAACCTAACTCCATCTTCATTTCCTTCCCCCAGCACACACACACACACACACACACACACACAAAACACAGTACACACACACACACACACATTCATAACTCCAATATCTCTCATTCCCTCAGATTTTTTTCTGTCTTACACCCACACAGCGACCCACAAATCAAAGGAACTCGACCCATCAACAACCTCAACAGAAGAATCAACCACCTGAAATTCGGATAGGAAGAATCAATGTCGTACCTCAAATCAAAGACTCCTGATCTCGTCTGCTGAAGGTTCGATGCATCTCCGGTTCCACCCACTCTGCGACTTTGTCAAAGATTCCCCCTGTGACATTCGTCTCCCAAACTCTCTCACTCTTTGTTCTTATCTTGCGAATACTTCAGCTAGGGGAAGTCTGCCCCCTTATATAGTCACTGTGAAAAACCCTTGAGCTCCCACCATCATTGCGCCTTATTAGTCGTCCCCATTTCCCTTCAACGGCACCACGAACAACCCCTTCACATCCCCCTAATTACAAACTCCATAATTGCAATTAACTTACGGTAATAATTAGGCTTATTATTATTATTATTATCATCATCATCAAATGGACAACTAATTGGGTTCAAGCCCATGCTCAAATAAACAACCCAACTGTGTACCAAAACTATGTGGGCTTACTATTAATTTAAAATAGACCCAACTATCAATTATTTTCAAATTAGGTCAAACCAACATAATACCGGGCCCAAGATAACTAAATAATATAGGCCCAAGTACAATTATTCCAATTATTATAAAAATACAATATTATCAAAATTTAGGGATATTACAACCGCGGCCTTTGACCAAATTGAGATCTAGGCAACCTCGTCAGCACTGTTGATGGGAAGATCGAGCTTGGGGAGGTTGTGCCTTGATCGCTGCCTGCAATAACTTAGGTTGTCGTTCATTTTTTCTCTCAAATCTTTGATGTCTCTCTGTGCCTTTATCTCTAAAGAATGTTGGGTGTTGTAGAAGGTTAAAGGGACAAATTATAAATATAAATTCAAATATAAATATTAATTAACTTAGACAAATTATAAATAAATATAAATTTTTTTCCACATTATTTGTTTCATTTATTGATAAATTCACAAACAGGCGCCGTGCCATCGGCACGGGTAAGAGTACTAGTCTATAATACAATAGAGCTCACTCTCGCACGCTTACAATTGACTTGGGATAAAAAAGGGTCAGAATTTACTGTTTTACGGTGATCCAACGACCCTTATTTCCCTCGATTCTCAGATGTGTGAATGACTGTTTTCCCATTCTCTTCCCCATTACAGTTTTACAGTTTTATGTTATCAATTTAATTTTTTTCCGCCCGTAATTTCGTATACAAATTAATTGAAAAACCATTCTCTTCCCCATTACAGTTTTACGGTTTTATGTTATCATAATTAACTTAATCAATTTAATTTTTTTTCGACCCGTAATTTCGTATACAAATTAATTGAAATATTTGTTTTTTTTCTTTTTAACTGTTATCGTAATTAACTTAATCAATTTAATTTTTGCCCGGCCCGTTTTTTTCGACCCGCAATTTCGTATACAAATTAATCAATTTACTGTTTTACCAAGATTTTACGGCTATTGAATAAAAAACTATTTTGCAACACCAATTTCCAAATAATGTCTCTCAATTTTTTTAAAAGAATTTTCATTGTAGTTTTTAAAAAGTTGATGAATGTATTCATTTCAATGTAATATTGATATATAAGATTCTATGTCTCTCAAATTTTTTTAAAGAATTTTCATTGTAGTTTTTTAAAAGTTGATGAATGTCAAATTTTTAAACAAAAAATTATGTGTGGGCATTCATTTCAATGTAATATAAAGAATGTCTCTCTATCATGTTTAATCTTACAATCTCAACTGTTTTTATCATGTTTTTTTCCATCCTTATTTTATTACTGCGAAAATTATTGAGATATTACGGTTTACAAGACGGTTTACAGTTATTCTTTCCATCTTTCTTGCAATTCCTCCCGACTGCTTCTCTTCCCCATTATGGTTTTACGGTTTTACAGTTTTATACTATCGTAATTAACTTAATCAATTTAATTTTTTTCTGACCCGTAATGTCGTATACAAATTAATTGAAATATTTGTTTTTTTTTCTTTTTAACTGTTATCGTAATTAACTTAATCAATTTAATTTTTGTCCGGCCCGTTTTTTCCGACCCGCAATTTCGTATACAAATTAATCAATTTACTGTTTTACCAAGATTCTACGGCTATTGAATAAAAAACTATTTTGCAACACCAATTTCCAAATAATGTCTCTCAATTTTTTTAAAAGAATTTTCATTGTAGTTTTTAAAAAGTTGATGAATGTCAAATTTTTAAATGAAAAATTATGTGTGGGCATTCATTTCAATGTAATATTGATATATAAGATTCTACGGCTATTGAATAAAAAAGTATTTTGCAACACCAATTTTCAAATAATGTCTCTCAATTTTTTTTAAAGAATTTTCATTATAGTTTTTAAAAAGTTGATGAATGTCAAATTTTTAAACGAAAAATTATGTGTGGGCATTCATTTCAATGTAATATTGATATATATATATATATATATATATATATATATATATATATATATATATATATATGAAATATAAAGAATGACTCTCTGTCACGTTTAATCTCACAATCTCAACCGTTTTTATCACGTTTTTTTCCATCCCTATTTTATTACTGCGAAAATTATTGAGATATTACGGTTTATAGTTATTATTTTACATTTAATATTTTACGGCTTTACAGTTATTATTTTACATTTGCAAAAATTAGTTACTCTTTTACCGAGATATTACGATTTTACAGTTAATATTTTACGGTTTTATAGTTTTATGGTTGCAAAAATTTGTATTTGTATTTTTTTCGTTTTAATTTTTTTGACCCGTAATTTCGTATACAAATTTAAAAAAATTTAAAAAAACGTAAGTTTTGTAATTTGATTTTTTTCTTTTTAACTTCTATCGTAATTAACTTAAGCAATTTAATTTTTTTCCGGCCCGTTTTTTCCGGCCCACAATTTCGTATACAAATTATTAATTAATCCATTTGTTCCGGGCAAAGAGGTCCCGTTTGAAAGTCAATTTTTTTTAAGAAAATAATATTTTTAGTAGTTCATTTCTAGAATATCTGCTTCATTTATTGATAAATTTTCAAATTGGCGCCGTACCATCGGCACGGGCAAGAGTACTAGTTAATACTATAAACATTTACTTTTTTTTTCTTCTCGCTATATTTTATCTCTTTACATTACAAAGTCACACCCTGCGATTAATCGTCTAAACAGTCACCCCTTATAAAGCATCAATCCATCAACTATCACTTGAAACAATGTACCCCTCAACAGTAACTTTTTTTTTTTTAAATCGCAAGACATCAGAATTTATTTTTTTACTAACATCCTACGACTGTGATTTATTTGGGTTTTCAAGCATGCGAACATCAGTCATTCATCTCCTATATTACGATTTTACAGTTATTATGTTACGATTTTACAGTTATCTTTTTCGCACATATGCAATTGAATAGGACTATTCAAAGGTCATGATTTATTTTTTACTTACATCCCACCCATATTTTTTTTAAAAAAAGAATCAATTTAATTTTTTTTCCAGCCTGTTTTTTTTTTCCGGCCTAGATTTATTGTTTACAAATATTTAGTTTATAGTTTCTTAATTAATTGTTATCGTAATCAACTGAATCTCAATTTAATTTTTGTCCAATTTAGATTTGATTTTTTTAAAAAAGTTTGATCGTAAGTTTTGTAATTTTAAATATTTGTATTTTAATTTCTTTCTTTTTTAATTTTTTTTTGCTAAGTTTCCTTATTGGTATGAAATCTTTGTGATTTCGGTTTCGAAACAGTATTTTGTTAATTCACTCTGTCTCATTCAATTTATTTTATGGTTTTTGTTTGCTAAGATTTTCATGTTTAACTTTATTTTAATTAACATGTGTATGGTTGGTATGTGCGAGAGAGAGAGAGTGCTTTTGGATGCTAATTAATTATACTCTTTTTAGATAAGTTACACAATTTCTTTAATTTTTGGGATATCGTCCTTTATTAATTTCTTCACATCATGCTCACCTCACACTCGCTTCATATATTGATCACATCCATACTGAACTGACACTGTGCCATAGGCACGGACACGAAATCTAGTTTACAAACAAAATCACTGGCCTCGTTTCTTCGAAATTGGCTAATCTAACAAATTTGAAAGGCATTCAAATTTTGATAGCAAGCTCACAAGCCAAATACCACCTTATATACGCATTGGTATGGATCAATTTCACACCTTGAAGTATATGAGTACTATACAATTAATTCTCTCCAGATCAGTCCTACAAACTTTGTGGAATTGCACCAACATAGAATCACAATTGACTCGAACCAAATCACTACAGACGTTATCTGTTTACTTTGTTACATACAGAAACGTTGATGGTGTTGATCCAAGTTGTAAATTGTCTCAAAAATGGGGAGATTGTCCTAATCTAACTAATAAGCTTTAAGATCTCCAACAACAATCTCTCTGGATGGATACCTTCTGAACTTAGATATGCAACTCAGCTATATACACAGATCTCTTTGAATCACTTAACCAGGGAACTACCAAAGAGGCTGGGAAATATAGGATCATTGTTTAACTTTAATCCGAACAATAAGACACTTGTCGGCAACATTCCTCCAAAAATTGGCGAGATATCCAACCTAGAAATTTTAAACTTGGGTAACTCATGATTATCCATAACACCTCCAACCTAGAACTAGCTAGGAAAGGGCACTAACTTTGGAGTTTTGAAGTTTGAATCTAAGCAAGAATGCTCGGCAAAGGTATTACTTTTCAGTTAAGTAGTTTGCACTCTCTTGGAGATTCGATCTTACCTACAATATGTTGAATGGGTGTATATCACAGCAACTTGGAGGTTAGAAACTTAATTTCCCATAACAAACTCACAGGTTTTATTCCTCCAACTTTCTGGGCATTGTCGAGTTTGAGCGCTCTCTTCCCAAATGAAAAGTCTTTCAAGAGGCTCTGGTAGAGGCACTCAAGAATAACAAATGGCTGCGTGGGAACATCTCTGATATGATGCCCATTAGATATAGTAGAAGAGTCGATGTGATGAAAAGAACAAAACACTACAGTTGGAATTTTTCTTATATTAGTATTATTGGGACATTTGTACTTACTTAGGCGAGAGTTGCCAAATGATCAAATTTGTTGCTGCAAAGAAACTTCATCCTACAGATTATGGTGATCAACTAGGTAACGAAAAAGATGCTGGGTAAAACCCTAAACAATCTTACAGATTTTAAATCAAATAAAATAAAGAAAACCGTTAGTGCTGCTGGTAGAGATAGACTTGTGAAATCTGCTGGTCCCTTTGAAAGAAGTCTGCTGGTGACTTATTACAAAGTCTGCTGGTGATTTGTACCAAAGTCTGCTGGTGACTTGTAATGAAGTCTACTGGTGGCTTTGTTCCAAGGCTGCTAGTGAAGTTCTACTGGTGGAAAGAAACTGTGACCGGGGCCTGTGTAGCACACAGTTTCCTTGAAACGTTATTCGTCTGACTCCCTGTAAGTGAGTGGAGTTCTTACACGGGACGATCGTCTCCCAGGATATAACGGTGGTACCGGATGACTATGAACTGAAGGTCCGGCGAACTGAACTAGTGCCAAAAATCTATCACCAAATAGGAGGTAAGGAAGATGCTCAATATGCAATGCAAATGCAGGTGTATAAGAGGAAGAATAATTTTGTGTTCTCTGTAAGTGTGTGTATTCTGTTGTGGAGAATGGTTCCATTATATAGGTCAGAAAATCAACACGTTTTAATTACTAAAACCGTTTTGATTATGCCCATTAACCACTCAATTAAAGCAGATATTAAGACAGAATTAATATGTCCATTAAAACAGAATTAATCTGCTCTTTAATGTTGGAGTTACGAAAATTGAATTTAAAATTCAAAAAGAAAAATAAGCAAAAGGTGGATTTGTCTAGGTAGCACAATTTGGTCCGACATTCATGTCCGCACGTGCGGGCACACGAGTACGTCGATTCAAGCCAAATTGGACCTTGATTTGCATCCCCCCTGCGGGCGCGGGAGGGATAGTTCTTTCTATACAAGCTTACCCAACATAAGGGAGCCTTTGTATATAAACTCTTCAAGCCTTTCATATTTTTCCAATGTGGGATAACCCACTTCCAACACTTCCAATGTCCATCTTTAAACCTCTATAACTTATTCATCTGATATCCGAATTGGATAGATAATATAGTATTCTTATGTACTCATGGAGAATAACATAATTCCACAATTACCATAGTCAGTACATAAATGACTCATAAATAAATTAGTGTCTCAAAGCCTCAATTTACTTCACTTAAAACACTAGTTTTCCAACAATCCCCCACATGAAGGAAATTGACGATAACGGTGATAGACTTCAACAGTTGAAGCCTGCATAGGATAGGTAGGTGTTAACCCTTGAACCTTCCCTTACGAAAGCATGCTAATTTTACCGGTTGATCAGTAGACATGATGTCTTTGAATTGTTCTGCCTTAGGAGTAAACAATTACATACTTCACACAGGAATCTTCCTGACACAATTCAGTTTTCATAGTTATGTTCATTCATGGCCCTGAACATATGCATGGTTCTGCAAGAGGGTATAAGAATTGAGTCTCATACAATTCTCTTCGAAGCGGCCCCACTTCTCTCTCACATAGGTGATTCTCAAGAATCATTAAAAGCCATATGCTTATCCTCTTACTTACACTCATCACTTGATAAGAGATGAATCCCCCACAGTGACTCAAAATCTTTTTACAATTAGGTTGTCCCTTTAAACCTAAATCTTGGGATCTCCAGTCAACTAGGTTGGATTTCCATTGTATAGACTTATTTTTCAAGAGGTTTGAGACCCATTCCTCTTGATGACTTCTTAACTAACTCTCGATTTAACCCTTTGGCTAACGGATCCGCTATATTATCTTTTGATTTTACGTAGTCAATAGAAATAGTACCAGTAGAGAGTAGTTGTCTAATGGTATTATGTCTACGACGTATGTCTCTAGACTTACCATTGTACATGTTGCTCTGTGCCCTGCCAATAGCTGATTGACTGTCACAATGTATGCAAATTGCTGGCACAGGTTTTGTCCATCTTGGAATATCTTCTATAAATTGGTGTAGCCATTCAGCTTCTTCACCACTTTTATCTAGAGCTATAAACTCAGACTCCATCGTGGATCTAGCTATTATAGTCTGTTTAGAAGATTTCCATGATATGGTTGCACCTGGCAAAGTGAATACAAATCCACTAGTAGATCTTGAGTCTTTAATATCAGAGATCCAATTAACATCTGTATATCCTTTGATCATTGCTGGATCTCTTGTATAATGCAGTCCATAATCACGAATATATCTCAAGTACCTTAGTACTCTGACTATCGCTTTCTAGTGATCAGTCCCAGGATTACTAGTATATCTACTCAGTTTACCTACTACATAGGCAATGTCTGGTCTTGTACAACTCATTAAGTACATCAGACTTCCTATGATTCTCGAGTATTCTACCTGAGAGATAGTCTCACTTCTATTCTTTGATAGATACATGCTTGTGTCAATAGGAGTTCTAGCTATTGCAATGTCATCCTTGCTAAACTTCTCAAGAATTTTATCCACATAGAGTGACTGACTTAAAGTAAGTCCACTTGAAATTCTAAAAATTTTAACACCAATGACTACATCAGCTAACCCCATATCTTTCATGTCAAATTTAGAGTTTAACATGTCTTTTGTGGATTTAATCATATTATCATTGCTACCAATGATAAGCATGTCATCTACGTAAAGACATAAAATGACAAGCCATTTTCAGTGTTCTTTACATAAACACATTTATCACATTCATTGATTTTAAATCCACAACCCAACGTGGCATTATCAAATTTCTCATGCCATTGTTTGGGTACTTATTTTAAGCCATACAAAGACTTAACCAACTTGCACACTTTGTTTTTTTGCCCTGGAGCAGAAAACCCTTCTGGTTGTTCCATGTAAATCTCCTATTCTAAACCACCATTTAGAAATGTAGTCTTTACATCCATTTGATGTACTTCCAGATTTCGCAATGCGGCAATAGCAAGTACTAATCTAATGGAGGTTATTCTCGTAACAGGAGAATAAGTATCAAAGTAATCAAGGCCTTCACGTTGTCAGTAACCTTTAATTACAAGTCTGGCCTTATACTTATCAATTGTTCCATTTACTTTCATTTTCTTCTTGAAAATCCACTTATAACCTAATGGTTTGCTTCCTTGAGGGAGGTTCACTAGTTCCCAAATGTGTTTTGAAGAATGGAATCAATTTCACTTTTAATGGCTTCTTTCCATTGAGGTCCCTCGGAGGAACTCACGGCCTCTTTGTAGCTTTGAGGTTCAATTTCTAGCATGTAGGTAAGAAAATCTGGACCAAAATATTTTTCTACCCTACTTCTTTTGCTATGTCGAGGTTCCACATCTTCTTGCTCATTCTCTTCTTGTTCTTCTTCTTCCGTAGCATGTACCCATTTAGATGAGTTAGACTTATCGCCTCTCTTACAAGGAAATACATTTTCGAAGAAAGAAACATTTCGAGATTCCATTATTGTATTCTTGTGTATGTCTTCTATCTTAGATTCGTGCACAAGGAAACGATAAGCACTGTTGTTATGTGCATAACCAATGAATATGCAATCAACAGTTTTTTGTCATACTTTCACCTTTTTAGGTAAAGGAACAACAACCTTTGCAAGACACCCCCACACTTGCAAGTATTTGTAGGATGGAACTCTTCCATGCCACATCTCGTAAGAGCTTTTGTCAAGCTTCTTGCGGGGTACCTTTTTTAAAAGGTAATTAGCTGACAACACAGCTTCTCCCCACATGTTCTGTGGTAATCCAGAACTTAACAACATAGCATTCATCATCTCTTTAAGAGTTCGATTTTTGCGTTCTGCAATGCCATTCTGTTGAGGTGCATAAGGTGCAGTGGTTTCGTGAATTATTCCATGGTTAGCACAAAATTCAGCGAATGGTGATTTATATTCACCTCCACGATCACTTCTTAACATCTTAATCTTCTTGTTAAGTTGATTCTCAACTTCACTTTTGTAGAGAATACACTTCTCTATTGCTTCATCTTTACTTTTAAGAAGATACACATAACAAAATCTTGTGCTATCATCAATAAAAGTTATGAAGTATTTGTTCCCACCACGTGATTGTGTTGATTTAAAATCACATAAATCAGTGTGAATTAATCCAAGTGGTTCACTAATTCTTTCAATAGAATGGAAGGATGTTCTTGTTAACTTTGCTTCTACACAAGTTTCACACTTGTGATTTTTATCAATTTGGAATTTTGGTATGCAATCCATGTTAATTAGTCTACGTAAAGTACCATAATTAACATGTCCTAGTTTACCATGCCACAAATTGGAAGACTTAAGCAAGTAAACAGGAGACTTGTTCTTATTATTATTGCTCTTAGGCTTGACAACCATTACAGATAGCTTAAACATCCCATCATTAACATACCTTTTGCCTACAAACATTCCACTTTTGGCCAAAGTTACAACGTCAGACTCAAAAACAAAACGGAAGCCATGCTTCACAAGCAATGATCCGGACACTAAATTCTTCCGAATTTCAGGCACATAGAGCACGTTGTTGAGAGTCAATTCCTTCCCAGAAGTCATCTTCAAAACCACTTTCCCTTGTCCTTTGATATCGGAGGTGGCAGAATTTCCCATGTAGAGCTTTTCCCCATTCTCAGTAGCTTCAAAGGTGCTGAACATCTCCTTGTTGGAGCAAACGTGCCTAGTGGCACCGGTGGGGGATTTACACAAATGGCCAAGTCAAATATGACTTGGTCATTTATAACCTCACTTAAAAAAATATACTTTTATAGCCACTTTAATCTAAAAATGCCATCAATACCCTTTCCCTACCATCTGCGTTCATGGCGTGCGCCGGCGACTGCGTTCATGGTGGAACAGAGGGAGATAGCTATTGCGATGGGGATCTTGGCCAGAGATGGAGGCTAGGGTGGGATCTTGGCCGGAGATGGAGGCTGGGGATGAAGAAGATACGAAGATGAAGATGAACCAGACGCCGGACGAAGAAGACTGGAGGCGGGATCACCATTGTCGCCAGAGATGAAGAAGACGAATATGAAACCACAGTGGTCGACTAGACGACCAATTAGTCGACCATTGTGGTCGTCTAGTCGACCACTGTGGTTGTCTAGTCGACCAGGGGCTGTTTCGTCAGATCCCTTCTTTGGTTAGTCAAAGGCTATATATGTTCATCAATCGGGTCAAATGGCTGTATTTGATAAATCCCACGGCACCGGTATCAATCCACCATTGATTTGGGTTTGAACCCACCAAATTGACTTCAGAGATCACCGCAACAAGGTTGAAATCTGACACATCTTGAGCGATGCCATCCACAAGATTGTCTTTATGTTCCCTCTTAGGTTTCTTGCAAACCGTGGACTTGTGACCCATGCCTCCACAGTTGTAGCAGTTTCCAAGAAACTTCTTCTTAGAAACTCCTCCATTGGGACCTAAGTTTGTCCATTTTCCAGCTCTAGCAAACTTTCCCTTGCCCTTTGAGCTTTGACCATGCTCCACGACATTGGCTTTGACAGCCATAGAAGTGACTGTTTTCTTTTCATTGTTTTTGTTGTCCTCTTCTATGCCAAGATGGAGGCAATTTTTTAATAATTGCAGCCACCTTGAAGGTTTCAATAACTTCCATCCCCTCTGTCTTAACCTCAGAGTAAAGCACTTGCAGCTCTTGTACTTGACTGTACATAGATTTAAGATTTGTCATTTTGTAGTCCAGAAATCTACCAAGTATGAACTTCTTGGCCCCAACATCCTCAGAAGTATACTTATGGTCAAGAGAGTTCCATAATTCCTTTGTCGTTTATTAAAATGATAAACATTGTACAACGAGTCTTCTAACCCGTTCAGTACATAGTTCTTGCAAAGGAAATCAGATTGATTTCATGCATCCAAAGCACTAACGGCTTGGAAATCAGCATCTTCACCAACATTTGGAGGATCTTCTTCAGAAACCTTGCCAAATGAAGCGTGGTCAAGTAAAACAACATCTTCTGTTGCCAGCGCTTGAAATTCAACCCTTTGAATTTCTCCGGTTTCTCACTATGGCTCACCGGCAGATGTGGAACAGTCACCATTTGAGTCATAGCTGCAGCATTGGTCATAGTAGGATTCGAGTTCGAAGGGTCTCCAGTCACAATCTTTTCAGTTCCAGTTCCAGTATTAGGAGCTAAGGTATTGTTCTCGTTAGTCATATCTGAAATACGACAATAATCTGTAAGATTATAGAGTTCTTTATAGAAGAGATTATTGTTATCTAAAATAACAATAATAACCAGAAGAAATAATAACGTTTCAAGATTGTTGGGTAAAACCCTAAACAATCTTGCAGATTTTTAGCCAAATAAAATAAAGAAAACTGTTAGCGCTGGTAGAGGAAGACTTGTGAAGTCTGCTAGTCGCTTTTAAAGAAGTCTGCTGGCGACTTATTACAAAGTCTGCTGGTGACTTGTAATGAAGTCTGCTAGTGGCTTTGTTCCAAGTCTGCTGGTGAAGGTTTACTGGTGGAAAGAAACTATGACCGAGGCCTGTGTAACACACAGTTTCCTTGAAACGTTATTCGTCTCACTCCCTGTAAGTGAGTGGAGTTCTTACACGGGACGATCGTCTCCCAGGATACAACGGTGGTACCGAAAAACTATGCACTGAAGGTCCGGCGAACTGAATTAGTGCCAGAAATCTATCACCAAATAGGAGGCCAAGAGGAAGATGCTCAATATGCAATGCAAATGCATGTGTATAAGAGGAAGAGGAATTTGGTGTTCTTTGTAAGTATGTGTATTCTGTTGTGGAGAATGGTTCCATTATATAGGCCAGACGATCAACACGTTTTAATTTACTAAAACCGTTTTGATTATGCCCATTAACCACTCAATTAAAGCAGACATTAAGACAGAACTAATATGTCTATTAAAACAGAATTAATCTACTCTTTAATGTTGGAGTTAGGAAAATTGAATTTAAAATTCAAAAAGAAAAAGGTGGGTTTGTCTAGGTAGCACAATTTGGTCCGACATTCATGTCCGCATATGCGGGCATACGAGTACGTCAATCCAAGCCAAATTGGACCTTGATTTGCACCCCCCCTACGGGCGCGGGAGCGATAGTTCTTTCTCTTATACACATGCATTTGCATTGCATATTGTACATCTTCCTCTTGGCCTCCTATTTGATGATAGATTTCTGGCACTAGTTCAGTTCGCCGGACCTTCAATGCATAGTTTTCCGGTACCATCGTTGTATCCTAGGAGACGATCGTCCCGTGTAAGAACTCCACTCACTTACAGGGAGTGGGATGAATAACGTTTCAAGGAAACTGTGTGTTACACAGGCCTCGGTCACAGTTTCTTTCCACCAGTAGACCTTCACCAGCAGACTTGGAACAAAGCCACTAGCAGACTTCATTACAAGTCACGAGCAGACTTTGTAATAAGTCGCCAGCAGACTTCTTTCAAAGCGACTAGCAGACTTCGCAAGTCTTCCTCTACCAGCGCTAACAGTTTTCTTTATTTTATTTGGTTAAAAATCTGCAAGATTGTTTAGGGTTTTACCCAACAATCTTGAAACATTATTATTTCTTCTAGTTATCATTGTTATTTTAGATAACAATAATCTCTTTTATAGAGAACTCTATAATCTTACAGATTATTGTCGTATTTCAGATATGACTAACGAGAACAATACCTTACCCAACACAAGGGAGCTTTTGTATATAAACCCTTCAAGCCTTTCATATTTTTTCAATGTGGGATAATTCACTTTCAACACTTCCAATGTCCTACTTTAAACCTCTATAACTTATTCATCCGATATCCGAATTGGATAAATAAATATAGTATTCTTATGTACTCACGGAGAAGAATATAATTCTACAATTACCATAGTCATTACATAAATGACTTACAAATAAATTAGTGCCTCAAAGCCTCAATTTACTTCCAACAAAAGATACTTAGCAAGGAATGATGGGTCTATAGTCTATAGTCTATAGTCTATACCCGTGCCTTTTACCTCTTGGCTCCTACAGAGTACAGACCAAGTTGCGAGCTTATTAAGGCATTGGGGAGACATCCAAACCCAAAATGAAGAGACTCAAAACAAACATAAGAGCATCGCCAATGTGGGAAACTACAACTTTTTATTGCATTGAGAAGAGTGAGGGGAGGCCACCTAGGAAAGAGTTTTATCCAACTAGGAGAGAGGGTGGGTTTTTACTTCCTAAATAGGAAGTTGACTTGGGGAAGGGAGCCGGTTTGAATGTGAAGGGGAAGGGGGTGGCTGGAGTGTGGGGGGGGGGGAGAGGGGGGACCTGACACTTTTATTGTTTGGTGGAGTGTGTGTGTGTGTGGGGGGGGTGGGGGTGGGGGAGGGTTTTGTATTTATTATGTGGTATGGTGTTAAATTTAATATTTTTTGTGTAAGAAGATTATATAATGGAAAAATATATTCTAAAGTGAGTAAGAAGATAAAAATGTGTAGGTGGCAGTGGGACTCAGTTAAAAAGATGTATAAGAATTTTATACATTGGTGATGCTCTAAAAGTTAAGACCCAGCTGAGATTAGGGGTGGCAATTTGTGTTATCGTGTCGTGTTCGTGCCTCATTATCGTGTTTTCATATTATCTATCTTATTTTATCATAAATATAACAATAAATATTAATTTGAATATATTAACAATTTCGTGTCTTTCGTGTTGTGTCGTGTCGTGCTGGGCTTATCATGTCATTTGTCTTTGTAATCGTGTTTTATAATCGTATCGTGCTAGTTCGTGCTATCGTGTCGTGCCAGGCATTGTCACCCCTATCTGAGATTCAGAAAGCACACAACACGAAAATATTGATCACACTTTTGCAGTTATAGGGTATAGCCGTATAGGCGTAATATGTGCATTTGCTCTCTGTTATTAATTTTTTTTCCTGATTGTTTTAGGGTGGGGGTGCATGATGCTTCACATAACTCGGTAAAATTACGAGCTCTAGCCTCTAGCAATAAAAGAGTCAACTAAATGCAAACAGCCCACTACCCATAGAGCTTGTGAATTCCCTCCCTCACGATATACCATCAGCAAAACCCATATAAATTGGTGTGATGCGGGAGGGGAGCAATAAGGGTTAATTTATAAAGCCATATAGCTCTGATAAGTTCTGTCTGATAATGGGAGCGAGTAACTAATTATGAAAAATTATAAACACAGAAATATAGATGGAGAACATACAAAGAGATAGCAGGTGCAACCGGCTCCGTTTCTGTTCGTCTCCGACGACTTTCATGACCGGCGTTGCTGTAAAAGTGCGAATTCAGCCTGGGAACGAGAAGGGTAGTACGATAATTCGCAAATGTTCATTTATGAACAGTAATATGCCACGGCAAAAACTTTATGTAAGACGGTATTACAGATATTTTTTGTAAGACAAAAACTTTATTTAAGACGGTATTATGGATATTTTTTGTAAAATGGATTCTCATTACTCGACCCACCGTGTATTGGTGAGTTTAACTGTGAGAGAGTGAAGCTCAATCTTACTCTATGCTACACCTGTTTCTAAAAAGTCTCAATTTTTTTTTTGGGACTCTACTTGTATATAATTGACTTGGAAGAAATTTACATTGTATTTAATCGCTTTACTCCTCAATATTTTTTATTAAATTAGATAAAACTTAAAGCACTTTTATTCATGTAATGCATTGTGATGCACAAATACGTATACGGTGTATCACCTGATAACAATTGATGCCTCGCCTAATCAAATGATGCATCACATGTCTAAAAAATGCTTTTTTGTGATTTTAAAAAAGTATCTGGGTTTGTGACTAAAAATCTATCGAAATGTATTGTCTCACAATTTTCTCATTTGACTTATCAGAAGTCAAAAGTCAAAAGCCTCTGTAAAAAAGCAGTGATGAATGTTGATTGTTATGATTATAAACAAATTGCAATTTATAGTATCATCATTGTTATTCTCAATGATAAAAATTTCAATGTTTTTTAACAAAATAAAAAATTAAATTAAAAATCAGTGTTTAAAAGATAGTAGAATATGCTTAATAAAGATCAGTGACCCTAAGCATAATTTGTCATAGATATTAAGAATGCAGTAGTTTATTTTTAATTTTATATATTTGTTCATGTGAGCATTAGTATAAAATTAGGTAAGTTAGTTAATTTCTTATTTTTTTCCTAACAGAATTATGCTTCATGTTTTCTGTTTCCTTTATCTCTACTTTGTAACATATATATACTCTCTTAAATCTGACGTTTAGACACACATTCATAATATATCATACTACCTTCAATTTCATATTCTCAATCTCAAATTATCATGCTATCAAAGTCAAATAGGTTATGTTCTTCTGCTATCTTGCTTCAATGACTTGATACCAAAGTCAAATAATGATCTGGTTCAAATATCACTTTGTGGACGGTATTCGATTCATTCTTTGCACTAAGGAGGAGTTTTTCGGACAAAATGTCCAACCTTTCCTTTGTCTTCAATTTGCCAATTATATATTGGGAAGCTTTTTGGGGATTGGCTCCTATTTGAGTTTCTCTATAATTGCTATCTACAGCGATTTGGCTAGCTGCCTCTTCTACAAATATTTAGCACTTCATTGGTCACCAACTCGACCACTTCACAAGGGTTTCGTGTACGAGTTTGAGGGGAAGTGTTAAGAATGCAGTAGTTTATTTTTAATTTTACATATTTTCTCATGTGGACATTAGTATAAAATTAAGTAAGTTAGTTAATTTCTTATCTTTCTCCTAACATGATTATGCTTCATATGTCATATTTCCTTTTCCTTTCGGATCTTTACTTTGTAACCTATATATACTTTCTAAATTTGTCGTTTAGACACACATTCATAATATATTATAATACATTCAATTTCATACACCAAATTTTAAATTATCAACAGACTTAGAGTATTCGCACCAACTCTGCCCAATTTGTGCGACACTAAGACAATTCCATTAATTTTAGTCAGTCTTATTCCACTCTTTCTGCCTGTCACGCAGGTGACCCGAGTTCGATCCCCAGCAATGGCGCCAAAATTTGACGCGTGCCAAATGGTCAAAATTAATTTACCTACTTCCCAAATAACGAGTATAAGGTAAGTTTGGATCGTATCCACAAGGAACATTATAATTACTTCTTTTAGAATTTTACGAAGCAAATAAAAATGTGATTTGAAGTTTTTATCTAAACTAATAGCTAACAAATAGATTAATTTAAACTAAAGTTAAAGACTTAGACTTAATGCAACAAAACAGTGATTTTGTTTGACAAAATTTAGAAACAATGTCCAGCAGCCAATGAACCAATTTCTATCTCGCATTTTACTATCGATCATTGATGCAAAAGTGTCTCACTCGGTTGCACATAAATCGGTTATAGATGTCGAAAAACGTCCAACATCAAATATTTCCTTACCGTGTTGATAATTAAGAGAAGCTCGTTAACTATTGTAACTCTTAAGACGCTCGTGAGATTTAGTAATTTCGATTGTATTAAGAAGAGAGCGACTCAATTCTAAACAAGGCATATTAAAGCAATATAATTTAATTTAGATTATTCGTTCTCACAACACGGTCTGATTATACTTGTGACACCTAAAAAGTGTGTTACTTGTCACTTCGTTAAAATCTGAGGACAATTACGGATCAATGGTTCTAACTAGCAATAAACTATTATGCTAATTAAAATTTTGGGCATAAACATCAATTAAACATAATAATCATACAACGTGCAAAATGGAGAACAAACAAATATTTACAACTAAACAAGATTAAATTCCATTAGATCTCACATCAATAAAAATGTTTGAGACTTAAATGTTCATTGACTGAAATAAACGAGGCACTAAACATACTCAAAATACTTACAAATACTAAAATTAAAATATTCCAGCAAGTGTTGTTGATCTCTAAAGAAAGCTACAACTTTTCTCCCTTTTCTCTCTACAGAATGTGTACTCTGGATTCTCTCTGCCTGACTGTTCTTCCTCCAACAATTCCTAGCCCTTTTTGACCTCTTTTCACCCCACTTAGTCCACTACTTGACAGTTTTTATCAAGGAAAAAAATGCTCTCAACTTTTACTAACTGAAAGGATTAAATCGAGGAATTGACCCTCGGCACAATAATGGGCCCCACTTAGAAAGCCACTAGTAACGAAGTTAGAACCACTCGCCCTTAAGATAAACGCGAGTTTCTTTAGTGCCGAGCAAATAGACAGCTCGCGGCCTCCAACAGCTTCAGCCTCGGCTGGCCAGAGTGACCTTTGATGCCCTCGACCTCATCACCGAATCGGTCTCTAGTATCCTCAGCCTCGGCAATAATAAACACTTTGTCACAAAAACCGCTCGGCCTCGGCTTTGGATTAATCATCATCCGCCCTGACAAACTGCTTCCCCAGACCCGAGAAACTGCTGCACGCAAACACCAACTCCCTGACAAACGCACATTTCACTTATTTTCTGACAAAAACCCTCAACGCATTTACTGATTGCCGCTTTATGCCCCCTAGTTACCAGCTGCCACGTCGACATAAACATCAGGTATAAATAGAGAGTGCACATTTAATATGAAGGTAAGTAATTTCTGAGATATCGCCACTCTCTTATCACAATCCCTTATCAAGCACATATCACGGCAAATTTATCACCATCTTACTACCGGAAACCTTACTCTCACACCGGAGGGTTCTAGTCGGGCCGCACCGACTCCTTAACGGTGTTTGTTGTTTACTTTGTGCAGGTTAAACAAGAAAGACGAACCAGCAACCGCCACCTCATCCTTACTCACACGTGGATGACAAGACAAGGTCACCACCAAAAAAGCGTGATCAGTTTGGTTCCATTGCCGGGAAATTGACTTTCTCAGTCACAAACGTCTACAAACGAGAAAGGATGGTGAGGTCCAAAAAGCAAGTCTCTAAAAATGTCACCCCTGCGGCATCCACCCGCCCAGGAAAAGAACCTGCCGAGCACAACGAGGGAAGGGACGCGAGGAGCCCTGGACTCTCAACAAGGCAGGACTCCGGCCCTCGGTACCAGGAGTATCGGCAAGGGACCAACGAAGGCTTGCACTGGCCAAACGGCTCTCTAACGATAAAAATAGAGAGGCTGACGCCGACCCCAGAGATGGTCGATTCACTGAGGTCGAATCTTCCAGAGCCAATGAGGAGGAACATTGTGGCAAAACGAATAAACCCACGGTCCAGGAAGAGGCCGACCAGGAATACGCGTATTGGGAGCACCAAAGAACCATGTACACAAAGATACAGGAGGCCGAGACCAAAATGCACGAGCTACGGCAAAAAGCTCGGGCCCCAAAACCCGAGCCCATAATCAACGTGCAAAGCACCCCGGCGCGCTCTAACTCGGTCTGGCAAAGGGTGGAAGCTACGAAAGCCAAAAGAGCAAAATTTACCACCAACGTCAAATCAAGACTTGGCAAGAGGATGGCCGGCGAGGGGTCTAGGACAAGTGTTCATTCTCGCCTAAGATTCCCCCGTACGGACAATCATCAAGCCCACATCGAGGAAGGAGAGTCCCAGCCCTACGCCCAGTCCTCAACCAACAAAGCTCTCTCCAGATCTCGACATCCGTCTCGCCAACTCGCAAAGGAGGCTCGCTTGGGGTCCCCGATAAGAAATATGGCCGAGGAAGAGCCCGAGGTACCTCAGGCAGACAAAGGAGCTAACGACATCCCCACACAAGCCGTAGGCTCGGCACAGGGTGACAGACCAATGACAGATGCCGAGATAAGGGCATGGATGGAGAAGTTAGAGGCTCGGCAGAGCTATAGAATTAACTCGGTCGTCAAAAAAATCGGAGGGCCATTCATTAAACAGATAAGAGAAGTGGAAGTGCCCTCGAAAGTGAAGATTCCATACTTTGAGGACTACACCGGAAACACAACGGCCCTGGACCATGTGTCGGGGTTCGAGTTAAAAATGATCATCGTAACTAGACTCGACGACATATGGTGCTTGGTATTCGCAGGAACCCTGAAAAAGCAGGCCCAACAGTGGTACAACGGGTTAGCACATGACTCTATCACCTGTTGGGATGACTTTAAATGGGCCTTTTTGAAAAAATTCGCCTCGGCAGGTGCTCTCCCAAAAAGCGAGACAGACCTGTGCAGCGTGAAACAAGAGAGTGGAGAAACTGTGCTCTCATACATGACTCGCTTCAAAGAAGTCCTGGACCAAATTCCAGATATTCCCAACACCTCCGTAAGGATGTGCTTCGGAGCAGGCTTGATGCGAGGAAACTACCGAAGAGAGCTCCTCATGAGACCGAGGGACACGATTAGGGAGATGTTCCTGACAACCCAAAGGGTGGCCCTGCTAGATGGCGAGCAACCCTCCACCACGACAGGCTCAGGAGCGGTCACATCCCCTCCAGGCACGGCTAATACTGCCGACCAAACGCTCGCCAGCAAGGGAAAAGAACAGGGGAAATCTCGGCAAGATGACGCCCACCCGGCAAAAAGGAGAGAGGAGGAAAAAAGCGCCAAATTCACCGGCGAGATTAGGGGGCCAATACGAGACATCGAGTTGGAAGACTTCACCCCCCTCAACGCATCAAGGGAACACATCATGGACGTTTTCTTAACAGAGAACAAGATACGACCCCCATTCCCCATGAAGTCACCCCTCGACACACGAAACCCCAGAAAAAGATGCAACTTCTACAACGAGATCGGCCACGTCACGGAAGAATGTATACAGCTCAAAAGAGCGATTCAGAGAGTGATAGACGAGGGAGACCGGAGATTTGTGGCAAGAGAGGCCAATAATCGCGCCCCCGGATCGAGGGCTCTGGGGGGCGACAACAGACAGCCCGACAATAGACCAGTGGTGAATACCATTCGAGAAGAAGCCCAAAGTATCACGCAGTTGAAAAATGCTATCAACTGCTTGAGCAACTCGGCAGAAAGCGTGATGGAAGGGATGGTCGAGCATGAAATGGTCTTTAGAGACACCGAACTGGCAGTCAACGATTACGCTCGACAAAACCCGTTGACCCTACAAATTGGAATACACAACAGCCTTGTCAAGCGGGTCTTGATAGATACAGGGGCTGGAAGGGATGTGATGTACTACAAGTGCTTTCTGGCACTAGGACTCGGCGATACCCACCTCACTCCAAGCCGAGTCCAACTGGAGGGTTTCATGGGCCACAAGGTCACGGCAAAGGGAACCGTGGCCCTCAAAGTCAGCCTCAGAGAGGGAGATACCGCTAGAAGCGAGGAAGTCACTTTCCTAGTCCTCGATCTCCCCTCCCCGTACAACGCCATCCTCGGCGCACCATCTCAGGCCAAATTCCGAATGGTCGCATCAATAGCCCATCAGCGGGTCAAGTACATGACCTCGTTCGGGGTGGGGGTCCTAAAAAATGATGCTCGCACTACCCTGGAATACCTCATCAATGAGAAGAAAGAGGCAGAGAAAAGATTGAAAAGGGGAGGAGGCCGAGGAAAAGAGGATGAACAAGTTGCCAAGCGAGCCGAGGGCTCGATGGAGAAACTCTACCCGTAGCAATCAAAGCAAGCCAAGGAGGTTGGCCAGCGTCGGGAAGAAGGAACATCGGCGCGAGATCGAGAAAGCGAGATCGGCGGCCTCGATGTCGAGACCATCGGTCTTACGACCTATGGAAGATGTAGAGGAAGTTATCATAAACTTCAACTACCCCGACCAAAAAATCAAGGTGGGAATGGAAATAGCGGGCGAGGAGAGAAGAGCTATCATCGAGTTCTTAAGAAACAACACCGACGTCTTCGCATGGCAAGCCGAGGATATGGAGGGCATTGCCGAGGAAGTAGCGGTTCACGATTAAGCATCGATCCGACATTTGTACCCATTCGGCAAAAAGCCGAGGTATTTCTCTCTGAAAAACAAGATGCAATTAAGGAGGAAATAGCCAAGCGCTTCGAGCCGAGATCATAAGAGAAATCCACTACCCCGTGGATCGCAAATGTTGTGATGGTCAAAAGAACAATGGAAAGTGGAGGATGTGCGTTGACTTTACCAACTGAATGAAGCATGCCCAAAATGGTACCAGCTAGAGGATAGATCGGTTGGTCGATTCTATCTCGGGCTACAAAATTTTAAGCCGTGGGCGCCTACTCGGGGTACCACCAAATCGGGATGTGGAAAGAGGATCAAGGGAATACAATTTTCCGAGCGGCAGGTGCACTCTACTGCTACAACATGATGTCGTTCGGCCTAAAAAACGCAGGGGCCACTTACCAGTGAATGGTAAACAAAGTTTTCGGGGACCAGTTAGGGAGAAATGTGGAGGCCTACATAGACGATATGGTGATTAAGACGAAGGAAACGGGCCACATAGACGACCTCGGAGAAACCTTTGCAAACCTCGAGAAAGAATAAAATGAAGCTCAATCCGCCAAATGTGCCTTCGGCGTAACGGCGGGAAGTTTTGGGGTACATGGTAAGCAGGCGTGGCATTGAGGCAAATCGAAAAAATAAAAGCATTAGCTGAGATGAAGGTCCCAATATGCATCAAACAAGTGCAACAGCTGAATGGGAGAATAGTGGCCCTGGGAAGATTCATCTCGAAATCAGCGGAAAAAAGCCTCCCCTTCTTCAAAATCTTGAAAGGAGCAAGAAAGTTCACATGGGACAAAGAGTGCGACCTCGCCTTTGCCGAGCTCAAAAAATACCTCGGCAGCTTACCCTTGCTCAGCTGCCCCACACCTGGAGAAAGACTCTATGTCTATCTCTCGGTCACGGACACAGCCATAGCATCGGTCCTGTTGCGAGAGGAAGGAGGACTTCAGAAACCCATCTACTATGTGTCCCATGCAGTGAGGTAGAGGCGAGGTACATGCGGATCGAGAAGGTGATTCTCGCGTTAATGATAACGGCGAAAAGCCCGTATTTCAAAGCCCATGAAATCGGGGTATATACCGACCTACCTCTGCGAAGAATACTGCACAGGCCTGACGTTGCTGGAAGAATGATGAAGTGGGCCATCGAATTGACGGAATATGCAATTGTTTATCTTTCAAGAAAAACCATTAGAGCTCAAGTCTTGGTTGATTTCATTGCCGAAACCTCTTTCACCTCGGCAGAAGGAAAGAGAGATGCACCGGATCAAGGACCCTCCACCAGCGAACAAGTGCCCAGGCAAGAGTGGCCTCGCAAAACGCGACCATCTCAGCCCTGGACATTGTTCGTGGACGGATCGTCTAGCAAAAATGGCAACGGAGCAGGCATCCTCCTCGTAACACCAGAGGGAACGGAGATCAGTAAAGCCCTTAAACTGAATTTCCCAGCGTCAAACAACGTTGCCGAGTACGAAGCATTGATAGCAGGTGCCGAACTTGCCGCCGAGATAGGAGCTACTCAAATCTTAATCTTGGCGACTCGGCTCGTCGTGAAGCAGATTTCGGGGGAGTATGGGGTAAACCACCCAATCACGGACAAATACCGAGAGCTAGCCGTGGGCGTCCTCGCCCAGTCGAATATTGGGAGCTGGAACAAATAGGAAGAATTTGTGAAAACACAAAGGCGGACCACCTCTCCAAAATGGCCACCCGGTGAGCTCGGCGAGCTCCCCCCAGAAATATGGATCGAAATCCTTGATACCCCGTCCATTGATAAAGAAAAGATAATGATGCTGGAACAAGCTACGGAGTGTTGGATCGATGACATCAAAAAGTACATCGACCAGGGGACATTACCCAGCGACAAAGAGCAAGGATGGGCAATGGCAAGAAGGTCAGCCAGATACACTTTAATTGGGGACGTCCTATACAGGCGATCTTTCACCAAGCCTCTCCTAAGGTGTGTCCGACCAGAAATCACACAAGGATTACTCGCCGAGGTACACGGAGGGGTATGTGGAAGCCACCCAGGGGCTCGAACTTTGGCCGACAGAATCATTTTTCATGGGTACTACTGGCCGACGTTGAGAAAGGATCTTAGAGGCATATGCCGAAAATGCGACAAATGTCAAAGGTTCGCTAACATTCCAAGATTGCCCTCGGCACCTCAAACCCGTGTCGGCATGGCCTTTCGAAATGTGGGGACTTGACCTAATCGGGCCATTCCCTCTCGCCAAAGGCAAGAACAAGTTTGTGATAGTTGCGGTGGACTACTTCACAAAATGGATCGAGGCCAGACCCCTAGCAAGCATCACTGAACAAAGGGCCATCGACTTCATTCGAGACAATGTCCTCTGCAGATATGGATTACCGAGGGCCATTGTGTCGGACCACGGCACACAGTTTTCAAACAGATTCACGGCAAGTTGCGAGGAGAGAGGAATTCGCCATTGGAAGTCTTGGTAGCACACCCCAGGGAGCGACCAAGCGGAGGTTGGAAACAAACAAATACTTCATGCCTTGAAAGAAGGTTAGATGACAAGAAAGGTGCTTGGCTCGAGGAGGCTTCAGGCCGTCTTATGGGCTATCCGAGCGTCTCGTAGAGGTTCAGCAGGAAACACCCTTCTCCTTGACGTGCGGGCCGAGGCCATGGCCCGGTCGAAATGGCTCTTCCCTGCAAGAGTCATCCATTTCAACGAAGAGGCGAACACAGAATCGAAGGACTCTAGACCTTGATTACCTTGAAGAAAGAAGGCTCGAAGCCAGAATGAAGGCCATCAACTACAAAAAGCTAGCCAAAGCCCACCATGACAAAAGACTGAATCCTCGCACGTTCTCGGTCGGCGACCTGGTATTGAGGAAAATCGAGGTGACTGGAAACAAGCCGGGAAGAAACAAGCTTTCTCCCAACTGGGAAGGACCGTACAAAATCACGAGACAACATTCGGCGAGGAACCTCGGGCTCGCGAAACCGGATGGAACCCACTAAGGAACCCCTGGCATTCAGACCACTTGAAAATGTATTATCAATGATATGTTATCTTGTTATAAAAGAAAAAATGTCGGTGAAAAACTTCTCTTTAAACCATGTATTCAAGACCGCTTTGTCTTGCCATTTCAAAAACCTCCTCGCCTAGCCGAGGAGAGGCCATGCTCTAATGCCTTCAAAAACCTCCTCGCCTAGCAGGAGGGCCGACTCTAATGCCTTCAAAACCTCCTCGCCTAGCCGGAGGAGAGGCCGAAACCTCCTCGCCTAGCTCTAATGCCTTCAAAACCTCCTCGCCTAGCCAGGAGGCCGAGCTCTAATGCCTTCAAAACCTCCTTGCCAGTAGGCCGACAATGCCTATCGCCTCGAATATAATACTTACATCAAGCAAAACCAGCCAAAAATAAAAAGAGCGACAAAAAAGCAGGAAAACCAAATAAAGATAAAAAGCAGAAAAAACTTGCATTGTACACCTTAAAAATAGAAAAGATTCTGGAGATAACCAAAGTATAAAACAATCTTAAAATGTTTGTGCCTACTCTAAACCATCTCCCTCTCGATAAAGCTTCCTCCTCGCTTGGCCGCCGCTTTCGGAAACATATTGATTCTTAGACAAGTTCATCCACCTGCTCGTCTTCGGCCTTCAACTCCGCCATTAATTGGCGATCACCAGCATTATTGCTTCTTGAGGGAGGCTGCTTAGCGCAGTTTCCTAAGCAGCGATAGGCGTCGCTACCCGCGCTACCGGCGGGCAAAAGCGGTTGAAAAAATTGCCCCAGCAAGGGAGGAGGTAGCTACTCAGAGTGCAGGCTGCGA
>CM028378.1:145394819-145460033 GCA_013146195.2 Codonopsis lanceolata | reverse complement strand
CGGTGAGCTCCGGCGAGCTCCCAAATATGGATCGAAATCCTTGATACCCGTCTATTAATAAAGAAAAGATAATGATCTTTGGAACAAGCTACAGTGTTGGATCGATGACATCAAAAAGTACATCGACCAGGACATTACCCAGCTGACAAGAGCAGGATGGGCGATGGCAAGAAGGTCGACGGATACACTTTAATTGGGGACGTCTATCACAGATCTTTTGCAGCCTCTCCTAAGGTGTGTCAGACCGGAAATCACACAAGGATTACTCGCCGAGGTACACGGAGGGGTATGTGGAAGCCACCAGGGGGCTCGAACTTTGGCCGAGAATCATTTTCATGGATACTTGTGACGTTGAGAAAGGATCTTGAGGCATATGCGAAAATCGACAAATGTCAAAGGTTCGTTAACATTCCAAGATTGCCCTCGACACCTCAAACCCCGTGTCCCATGGCATGGCCTTCGAAATGTGGGGACTTGACTTAATCGGGCCATTACACTCGCGAGGCAAGAACAAGTTTGTGATAGTTGCGGTGGACTACTTCACAAAATGGATCGAGGCAGACCACAGCATCTCGAACAAAGGGCCATCGACTTCATTCGAGACAATGTCCTCTGCGGATATGGATTACAGAGGCCATTGTGTCGGACCGCACCACGATTTCAACAATTCACTGCAAGTTGCGAGGAGAAAGTCGCCATTGAAGTCTTAAGTACACGAGGAACGGCCAAGCGGAGGTTGGAAACAAACAAATACTTCATGCCTTGAAAAGAAGGTTAGATGACAAAGGTTAACGGCTCGAAGCTTCCGGCCGTCTTATGGGCTATCGAGCGTCCCGCAGGAGTTCAACCAAGGAAACACCACTTCTCGGCGTGCACGGCCGAGGCCGTGGCCCCGATCGAAATGGCTCTTCCAGCTGAGTCATCCATTTCAAGAGGCGAACACAGGCCGAGGACTCCTTGACATGAAGAAAGAAGCTCGGAATGAAGGCCATCAACTATAAAAAGCTAGCGAAAGCCCACCATGACAAAAGACTAAATCTCGCGTTCCGGTCGGCGACACTGTATTGAGGAAAATCGAGGTGGCGGAAACAAGCAGGAAGAAACAAGCTTTCTCCCATTGGGAAGGACCGTACAAAATCCGCAGGCAATTGAGCGAGAACCTCTAAGGCTGCTGAAACCGGATGGAACCCCGCTAAGGAACCCTGGCATTGAGACCACTTGAAAATGTATTATCAATGATGCATTATCTTGTTATAAAAAGAAAAAATGTCGGTGAAAAACTTCTCTTTAAACCAAGTATTCAAGACCGCTTTGTCTTGCCATTTCAAAAACCTCCTCGTCTAGCCGAGGCCCGCTCAATTTAATGCCTTCAAAAACCTCTCGCTCTAGCCGAGGAGGCCGACTCTAATGCCTTCAAAAACCTCCTCGCCTGGCCAGGAGGCCGAAACCTCTCCGCCAGCGGGGAGAGGCCAGCTCTAATGCCTTCAAAACCTCTTCGCCTAGCCAGGAGGCCAGGCTCTAATGTCTTCAAAACCTCCTCGCCTAGCGGGTGAGAGGCCGGGCCCCAATCTAGAGTAGTATAAAATACTTGCATTAAGCGAGAAAAACAGCAAAAATAAAGAACAATAAAAAAGATAACAGGAAAACCAAATAAAGATAAGAAAACAGAAAAAGCTTGCATTGTACACCTTAAAATAGAGATTCTGAGATAACCAAAATATAATATCAGGTCTCAAAATGTTTGTGCCTACTCTAAACCATCTCCCCTCTTGCGAGCTTCCTCCTCGCGAGCGCGCACTCGGAAACATATTGACTTTTAGACAACTCATCCACAAGCTCGTCTTCGGCCTTCCAACTCCGCCATTAATGTGATCACACCCATTGCGCTGTTGAGGGGAGGCTGTCGCGGCTTCCACGTAACAATAGATGTGCTCACCCACACACCCTGCACCCCTCTGGGCTAACAGTTCAAAAGATTGCCCGCTTCAACGGGAGGAGGTAGCTACTTCCGGAGTTGCGATATGCGCCTCTGGCTCGGCTCGGCATCGTCAAAGGGCACAAGAGGCGGCACCTCGGCATTCCGAACAAGAGGCGGAGACTCGCCATCTTCACCACCTCCCAGCATCGACACCACTGTCGCCCGCCGCCTAAATGTCTCTTGTCTCCATGTAATTTAAAGCCCACCCCATAGTCCCAAATGAATCTCGATACTTAGCCAAAACCTCCTCCTCGGCCCAAGCCGCTTAGCCTCGGCCCTGATTGTCATTCTCGCCTATCGACCACTTTCGGCTTGGCCCGAGCTCGGCCACCTTCCAGATCCTTCTCAGCTTGCTTTATCTTTATCTTTCACAAGTGCCTCCCCTCGAGCCAAGGTCTTCTTGTCACCAAGCCGGGAAAGTTCACCGCCTCATTGCAAATCTCCTCCGTGGACTTCACCCTTTCAAAGATCGAGAGATCTCCACCTTGGCCCTCGAAAGATCCCTCCGATCTACCAGCGGACTCGGCGGCCTTAGTCAGCTTGGCATCATAAGACGCGATGCCGACCAGAGACTCTGAGAAGCAAAAAACGGCATAAGCAACCAAAGAAAAGAAACAAGAAAAAAAAGAAAGCGAGAAAAGAAAAAAAGGAAATTGGGTTACCTCGCCAGCACCCATCGTGCGGTTAAGCTGCTGGCGGGAAGCATCGTCTCCACAGCCTCAGCCGGCACACCCTCGCCGAATAACCTTTGCCCATAGCCGGTGAAGTGGGTAGGGAAGTTATTTATTGTCCTTACAATGTGTCTGATAATGTGCTCATTATTAGACACCTCGCTTGCCGGGGAGGGAGACGGGACCGAAGCCATCTCAAGATCAGCAGGAGTGGAAGAAGGCGGAAGCCGAGTTTGAGTCTTCTACCTCTTAGCCTTGAGCATCGCCCATGTGCCGCTTGCCCGGCCTTGGTAGAAGGAGGCGATCGGAGAGGCGCCGAGGAGGGGGCCACCTTCGTGGGATCCTCCAATACGCCGACCATAGGCAACACCCCCGCGCTTTTATTAGCAGCCGCCAAAGCCTTAAGCTCGGCACCCCTCCGCTCCTCCTCGGCCTTTAGCCGGGCCAGAACAACGTCCCGCGACAAAGCCATTTCTACAAAAACAGAAAGCTCGCATCAGGATTCAAAAGACAAACATAATAAAAAAAGACGAAAACATAAACAAAGCAGGATAAATGAAATTGACCTGGAGTCGAACACTCAAGCCCGTCTATACCCTCACACCTCGGACACGCCAAGCCAAACACCCAGCCCTGATGCAGGGCCCAGCCCTCTCGACTCGCATACTCAAAATCAGAGTACGCCCTCTGCACCCCCTCGACGCTGACAGCCGAGACCCAGAACCTTGATAGGAGGCCCTCATCCTCAACCATAGCCTTCCAGTTATATGACCGAACTTGCACCCCTTCATCGTTAAGCAAGGGGGCCTCAATAGCGATCTTCGCGGCTTCGTCGGAGGCATTCAAATTCTTCGTCCTCGAAAGGCCGTGAGGTTTTCCTTCAGGAACCTCGAAGTTCCACCCACGGCTCGACTCCACCAGCAGAACCTTCTCGGACCACCTATGGTCCTTGTTTCCAAAACTTGCCAGGAGGGGGAATCCCCGAGGATGCCTGAGAGCAGTCAGCCGGTTCATGGAAATGCTGACCTTGTAATAATAGCAGAAGAGGTCCAAGGTGGGCTCGAAACCCATCGCTCGAGTACAAACAGCAAAGCTCACCAAAACTCGGGTCAGATTGGGCGAGAGATCCAGCGGAACTGAACTCGTCTGGGTCAAGAACTCACAAATAAAAGGGTCGAGAGGCAAACGCAACCCTGAAGACTCGAAAAGGCTGGAATAGAAGCCAACATAGCTACGAAGGCCCCGCAGCTCGGAGATCCCAAATCTTGAATCCGGAACGGAACCTCGAAAAGAGTCAGAGCCATATGCTCGTGACCACGCCTCCACATCAGCCAGGCTTATCTTGTTCTCAAAAGGCCTCAAGACGCGAGGCACCCTCTCACCCTCGTCTCCTTCCCTGCCAGAAATAGAAGCCTCAGCTCCACTCGTCATGCCGCCGACGCCAGTAAAATCCTTTCGATCTGCCGAAAATGCAAGACTCTCTCCACAGTAAAAAATTGGTGATCGGACTTAGCAATACGATCTCGGCTCAAAACACCCTCATAAGGCGTCGGATGAATAGTCGGCGTAAAAAACTTCATCGCCGAACTTCCAATGTGGGCTAACCTTCACTCCATAACTCGCAAGGAGAAACCTCGCTTGCCGAGGAGTAACCGCTGCCCATCTATCCTCGCATTGCCTATACATAGGACCCCCGCGAGGAGACTTCCCAAAGACTAACTCAAGGAATGGGCCCTCACCATCCGAATCTATCGAAGAAATCGAACATAACCCAGAACTCTCCGAGCTCAAAGGGCCCACGGTCGTCTCCTTATGGATCACGGTGTCCACCACAATCTCCTCGGCCAAACAAACTCTCACCTCAACACCTCTCCAAGCGAGGCGTCACTTCGCGTCGTCACATAGGTTACCACCCTCAAAACCACCGAGGTCGATATCCTCGGCATCAGGATTGGCCGAAACCTCGAGGGAATCCTCGGCAGAAGGACGGGCTACACCCTGAAAAGGTACCAGGGCACGAGAAAGATCCTCGACCACAGGAGACTCACTCGGCCGAAGTAGAAGCCTCGGCCACGTTACTAGGAAGAAGGAGAGGAGGACTCCTAACCGACACGGGTATTCAAATTACCCTGTTCCAGTAATCTATTAGTTCCATGGAGGAACTACTAGAAGAAGACGAAGAAGAAAAACTGGGAAAAGGGATCCTACGAGAGATACCCTAGAAAACAAAGGAAAGGAAAGGAAAGAAAAACCGTACCAAATAAAGTCAAGCCGGGAAGACCGCCGGAGAAATCTACAGGAAAGTGGAAAATACGCCTGAAAAAAGCCAAAGGAAGCCGGAAAAGTTAAAACCCAAACGGAGGAACAGACCCTAAACTTAGTAACAGGCCAGAAAAACACAAAAATTACCGTGGAAACCACCCGAAGAAGAGGAAAAACGTGGAAAAAAGAAGAAAAACACTTACGGGCTTCAAAGTAGAGTAGGACGCAACAGGATGGGAACAGCCGGAAAGTCGTCGGAAATCGCCTAAAAGCAGTGAGGAGAATCTGGTAAAAAGAGAAAATAAAAGCGGTAACAATGAAAAGAAGGAGAAGAAAGCTCTTATACCCCCCCCCTGCAACGACATCGTTTTAAGGCGGAGCCCCGAAAAATCATCGGGTTGACCCGCGTGTTTTTTCTGAGCCAAACCCAAAATGGCACCGCCTCACTAATTTCTCTGGATTCGGGAAGGAAAAAGGCGGCATTAAAAGCATTTCGAAATTCGAAAAGCCGCCCAAAACGAAAACCAAGAAACCGCCAAAACCTGCTTTTAATGACATGACAGCCTGACAAGACGAAACGTCCTGATTGGACGGATATGCAAAAAACACCCCATAAACTTCCAACAATCTCGTCCAGAAGCTCGGCATCAGCCTCGACTTAAATCCCGCAGTCATCCTCGGCAAAGAACGCGACGCCGACCTCTCGCCACCTAGCAACGAGAATACTTCTTGGCCTTCTCGGCGTCGAGCGGCCAAAAAGTAGGGGGCCACTGAAAGGATTAAATCGAGGAATTGAACCTCGGCACAATAATGGGCCCCACTTAGAAAGCCACTAGTAACGAAGTTAGAACCACTCGCCCTTAAGATAAACGCGAGTTTCTTTAGTCTTAGAGCAAATAGGCGACTCGCGGCCTCAACGGCTTCGGCCTCGGTGGCGGAGTGACCTTTGATGCCCTCGGCCTCATCACTGAATCGATCTCTAGTATCCTCAGCCTCGGCAATAATAAACACTTTGTCACAAAAACCGCTCGGCCTCGGCTTTGGATCAATCATCATCCGCCCTGACAAACTGCTTCCCCAGACCCGAGAAAACCGTTGCACGCAAACACCAACTCCCTGACAAACGCACAGTTCACTTATTTTCTGACAAAAACCCTCAACGCATTTAATGATTGCCGCTTTATGCCCCCCAGTTACCAGCCGCCACGTCGACATAAACATCAGGTATAAATAGAGAGTGCACATTTAATGGTGAAGGTAAGTAATTTCTGAGATATCACCACTCTCTTATCACAATCCCTTATCAAGCACATATCACGGCAAATTTATCACCATCTTACTACCGGAAACCTTACTCTCACACCGGAGGGTTCTAGTTGGGTCGCCCCGACTCCTTAACGGTGTTTGTTGTTTACTTTGTGCAGGTTAAACAAGAAAGACGAACCAGCAACCGCCACCTCATCCTTACTCACACGTGGACGACAAGACAAGGTCACCACCAAAAAAGCGTGATCACTAACCAACTCTAAAAATTTCCTTTACAAGAAAAGGGGGAAAATAATAACTAAAGAGAATATTTTACTTTAAGGACAAATAATTCCCCAATTTCCCAACATAATTGTTGTCTAAAGTTTGGTCTTGAAAGTCAACTTACATCCTCACATTAGCCAGCACATGCCCATTTAACGTTTATCTTTAGTTGCAACATTGCTTACTTCAGTTAGCACGTGCCCACGCGACAACCACTGAAGTCATTTTGTCTTCAACACAACTGTGTTACTTCATTTCTTTAGCAAGCTTCCCCAACACCTACAATCATTAAACAAGCATAAAACAACCCCAAGTATAATATTTACTAAAAAATTAAGCATAAAAACCAACTAAAAATATCACACATATGTTCACTTATCAAGACTTAAAAAAGGAAACAAGTGTTTGATCTCCAAAAGTTGTCTTGCTACAAATGAGATCACATATTTATAGGCTACTACCCATCAATCCTACAAGCTTCTACAATATTCTATACAAGTCTAAAATATTCTTACCATTTCCTAGTATTCTACTATATTCTAGAATACTCTACTACAGTATACTATATACTAGAGACTTCTAGTAACTTTTAGAACATTTCAAAGTGCTATAGGACAAACTCGAAGACTCCTAAAAATTCTAAAGTGAGTATTTCAACTCTCACACGAAGTAAACCTCTTAAATAGGTGTGGGAGGTGACAATAACCCACCAGACCGCCTTGGGTCATCAATTTTTTTCATTAAAATAGGACCATCTAATCTTACTTAATAATTTGATATATCTAAATCATAAGGCCAAAAATAATTCGTCTCATATATTAAAATGGTATCTTTATTATAAATAAAGTCCTGACATTTAAAACAACCAGTCTCTTAATTGAAAGATAAGGTCTCTTTGAAAGAAAGATTCCATTCTGGTTGGAATTTTTGGTTTCTACTTCGTCTCTTTTGATTATTATAGATTTATAAAAGATGCTCGATGAAATTTGATAATTTTGAAGTCATCAATGCCCTTTTTAAAATTAGTTTACTACGATACGAAAATGATTAATTTTTTGTAGGTCTCATATTTTATTGGATGATAACTGGGCCAATCCCCTCTTATTGATTTCTAACCAAAAAAATCATGATATTTTATTTAACCGCTAAAAGGCACTTTTCGAGTGAAAGGATGAGTATACCATTAATGAAACAAACACATCCGTGCAAAAGTTTTGGTTTATGCATTGCAATGCACAAAATTATTTGTGATGCATGATTTTGAATTGTGATACATGATTATATGCATCACGATGCATAATTTATGCATCGTGATGCATGATTCCAAATTGTGTAAACATAGCAATACATCGCGATTCCAAATCGATGCATCTGATCATATCACATCTGATAAACATGAAGATCGTGTTCCAGTAAGAATCGAGCTCATCAGATACAAAATAATGAAGGAAGGATTGAAGGATCCACCCTCCATGCGACCACAAATGGAATCAAGAAACCAGAAGTGATGGAGAAAATGCAAGCAAAGATGGAGAAAATGCAAGAGGGATTGAATTTCATAATACAGCAAAATGATACATCAATCCAATGTACCAAGAAATTGGACCTTATCAAGGAAGTATTAGTTTAACCCAATGAGGTCTTGTCTCCTCCGAAGGCTAATGTTTGAAAGATTTTCATTGGATCAAGATTATGAAGCCATATAAGTTAAGCTTTAGGGTGAAGTTAACGAAAGTGGTCTTATGTGGTTAAAAAAAAGGAAGTACTAACTAGGTTGGAAATTTAGAAAAGTGGATCGGCCTGCACTTTATCCTTTCTCTTTTTGGGGGACGGAAAGACTACGATACCCTTAATGAATGGAAAACACGTCTGAGAGTCACTTAGTCTGACACAATCATGCATCGCATCATTGCTATGCACAAAATTATGCATCGTGATGCACAAAATCACCTTCCTTAGTTTGTACAAACTAGGTTTATTGTGTATATGTAATGAAAGCTTCTTTATTTTCATGCATATTGTACTTAAGGTAGAAATAATTCGTTGATTGATTGATTTCCGTAAATATGTAGTTAAAGTTTCCATATTTTGTTTGATATTGTAATTAAGGTAGGAATTAAATAAATCAAATATATATCCATAAATATGTAGTCAAAGTTTTATTATTTTGCTTCATATTGTAATTAAGGTAGGAATCAAATCGATTAAATATGCATTGATTGATTGATTTTTGTAAATTTCTCCTTCAAATTGAATATGATCATGATTTTCTGTAAATTTCTCTTTCGTTTACTACATTGTCATCGTGATTTCATATCGATGCATTGCAAATGAAATTCGTTGCATCGCGATAGAAATTCGATGTTTTTTTTTTTTTTGAGTGACACTCAATGCGATGGACTAATTGATGCATCGCGATGCGTTAGGTAAGTGATCCTTAGAGCGTGTCTGGTTCGTTGATGGAAAAATCGTGTTTTTACCCCTAAAATTGTCCTTTTTTCCCGATTAAAAAAGGGTTGAATTCAAGCAGGTCTACTTTGTGAAGTTTTCAACCGCTACAATATCCTATGTTTTTTAATCAGAAAAAGACATTTTTGGGGGTGAAAATACTAGGATACCCTTAATGAACTAAAGACACGCTACAGATCACTCACTAAGTGCATTGCGTTGCATCAATTTATCCATCTCAAGATGCGTCAATTTTAATCACCTCATCCAATTTATGCATCACGGTGTACTCGGATCACTCACTAAATGTATCGCATTACATCAATTTATTTATGTATCGTGATTTAAATCACCTAATCCAATTTATGCCTCGCGATGCACCAAGTAATCATCAAATATGCATCAATTGATGCATCGCGTTGAAAATTCATAATGAACGAGACCTTCATGTCTCTTCTTTCTAGTACACAATCAACAAATGATTCAAAATTAATGCATCGATCTTGCATCCCAAATCCAAATTGATGCATCACGATTCACAAATAATGCATTGTGATTCAAAATTAATGCATCCAGATACAAAAAGGGTGACCAACAACGAACAAATTCATATTCAGACATTTTATTGAACAATTTACATGCATAGTATCATAAACAAAAAAAAAGTAAATCTATTTTGAATCATACACACGAACACAATGAAGAAGAAGAACAACAACGAGAGATGAATAAGTAAGAGAGTGAGAAGTTAGGGTGGTGAAGACACAGTTAAGTAGTAAGAACCGTTCTTTTTCACCACCAAACTCTCCACTCTCTTTCCTCTTCATCCATAACCACCATACTTTTTTGTGTTTTAGGGTGGACGAATTCGACGACGAGGGAAAAGAAGAAGAAGAAGAAGAAAATTACATCGTTTCTGTGATTAGGCATTGTTGGGAATATTAACTTGATTAATTATTTAATGTCATTTTGTGAATATTCCATTTAATATATTGGATTTGCTTGTAACCATTACTTAAGTCTTAGAAGTTTGCATATAAGTTTATTTGTTAGTAGACTACGTGCTACACACTCTAAGACAATAATATTAGGACTTTACAATAGCTTTTGTTTGTGAAACAATTTATGTTTGCTTTAGCTAAATAAAGGATTTAATGTTTACTTTGGTATGTGCTAGCAGCTGACGTTTACTTTGGTATGTACTATAGCTGCTTGTACCTGTTGAAGTTACTGTAGCAGCTGATGTAGCAAGTTACATGAGCAGCTGATATTTTCTACATAAGCAGCTAATGTTTCCTTTATCAGTAGCGAGCTGATGTTCTCTACATCATTAAGTAGCAAGCCGATGTCAAGGACACTTTAATGGAAGGTAGAAAAAGTGACATAAGTCTTAAATTTAATATCAAATTTATAGGTGTCACTAAAAGGGAATTTTTCTCTTTCCTTGTTTCCTCTTTTACATTGAAGTAAACTTGCTTTTTCCCATAATGTCTGACATTTCTTTTTGTAGCTCATACTGTATTTATTGCACATGTTACCAAAAAGTCAAACACATGGTTTTGGAACTTTCTTCAAGATAATTCAAAATAAAGGTTCAAAACAACTCTATGCATTTAATGCATTGTTGCCTCCAGATGTATCCACAAAGACAAAATCCAACGACTACAATTTGAAGACGTGTTATATAAAGCCTTGGAGACTTCAAGAAAAGGTGTGGAGTGGAAGAGAGAGAGGACTAACCGAGCATAATACTACATAAAAAGAGAGACAGATTCCTTTGAAGAGCTAGAATAGCAACATCGATCTTACTCAATAACAAACAAGCATACACTCTAATGTATTCTTTGTTTTGAGTTTGATCACATTTACCTACAGCTATTGTAAGTAATCGATTAGTGGCTTTCCAAACTCTTATTATTTTGAAAGCCTCATTGATTGCACCCAAGAGAAGAAAATTGTCCTTATTTACAGTTCCTTCTTCTCTTATAAACACTTGGTCAAAATAATTTTTGTACACGATCAATTAGCGGTCAAGGTTTCTATGCACTCAAGTTTTCATCTTTGAAAATTTAACAATAGTGTAGACTTTATACTTGTAACTGATGGAAAAAATAGTGCACAACTTTAAAATCCAAGGTTGACCACTTTGGTAGTGGACGTAGCACTATTTACGTTGTGAACCATTTCAAATACATGTCTTCCTACTTAACTGTTTTTGGTATTGCTCCTATTAAGTTATTATGTTTTTATCAAAGTTAGTAAATTCATTTGAAAACCTTTTGTGTAGAGACCTGACCCAGACCCCAATATGGAATCCCAAGGTTGTGTCGCTAAAAGAAGCTAAACAACTGACAAGTACCTGCTAAGCATGTTGGAACAAGTCAAACAGTCGAACTACACGAGCTCTAACAAGGAATTAGCAAAGCCGTAACGGCAATTTTTGCTGAAAAACTTGCTATTTTTGCTGCCAGTTTTAAATGTTTTCAAAATAACAATTAATGTTTTTAAAAGGCTATTCACCCCTAGCCTATTTCTAAGCCTCTTTGGGACTTACATGCATTATTGGAACAATTCATGAAACTTGATTTTTTCGATTGAAAAAAAAAAAAACAGGGTACTTATGCGGTTAAAAAATTGGGAAAATGAACTAACTCGCAATTACTCATAACTTAAAACATCTGAGATTTAAGCGGTTAAAAACTTATGAAAGGAGACCGACCCACAATTCTTTTTTTTACATGCATATGGTTTGGGCCTTATCTTTTAAGTTCGCATAGGGCCTTCAAAATCTCAGGGTCGGCACTGCAAAAAATTAAGGGTGAAATTCGGGTCGGTCCACTTTGTGAAGTTTGTAACCGATACAGTACCCTATGTTTGTAATCGAAAAAGGTACTTTTGGTGGTAAAAAAGACTACAATACCCTTAATGAACCGAATGTGCGCTACAGATCACTTACTAAGTGCATCGAGTTGCATCAATTTATGAATCACGATGCACAAAATTCAATTGCGATGCATGATTTTGATGAATGTTTATGTGCATCGTGATGCACAAATCATGAATGCGATACACATAGGGGTGGCAATTGGGTGTTGCCAAATAATTTGGATAAAACCATTATCTACCAAATATAGTTAATGGGTGTTATAGGATATTATCCAATAACACTCACTAAGCTCAATGAATGGTATTTGATATTCTATCTATTAATAAATAGATATTATCCGGATAATACTCAATAAGTAACATCATATTTTAATTTGTTTTTGAGTATTACTTTCCTACATATATTATTATTCACTAATCACAACACATAAAAAAATACACAAAACTATACAAAAACACATAAACACACACACATACACATTCTTACACACACAAAATAAAGAAAGACACACACACACAAGCTGTAAGACATACATACATACATACATACATACATACATACATACATACATATATATATATATATATATATATATATATATATATATATATATATATATATATATATATATATATATATATATATATATATAATCATGTGTGTGTGTGCGTGCAAGCACTCACACAAGACATTTTTAAATAATAACATAATCATAGCTTGTGTTAATTGCAATTGGCAAGTGATGTATACTAAAAATACACCCCCCAAAGTACTCGCCAAAAGGCACATAACAAAGGAAAGACCCAAGCCCAAAGTAAGTAAAGGCCCATGAGGTACTATATATAGAGGGGTTTTCCCTCATTATAGAGGAGGGCTCAATCTTTCTCTTTCTCTCTCTCTCTCTCTCTCTCTCTCTCTCAAAAAGCACACTTTCAATACTGATTTCCACGGTAGCTCGAGGGAACGCCTGAGCTCCGGCACATATTATCCTTGTTATTGATTCTCACACCGGAGGGTTTTAGCTGGGATCACCTCCCAGCTCCCTAACGGTGCTCTCTTTCTTTGCAGACTAAACAGCCAGATATTCACTTGATGACATCACGGACCAGTCACGGACTACGAGACTTTCAGCAACCCCTTCTCGTGGCATGATCAGCAAGCAAAACAATCATAGTTTGGGGACCTTACTAGAAAACTCTATATCACAAAATGCTTCAGTTGTCTCGGCACATGTTGGCTATAAAATATTTTTGTTCTTACAAATAAATTAGAGAAATTATAGTAGAATAAAAAAAAGTAATAGATGCAAAGATTAAAAAAGACAACAAATAGTGAATAGTCAATCATTTCGACTATACTAACAAACACACACGACTATCAGACCAAAATACTCTCTTCGTTCAGGGCAAAAAGTCCACTATTTCATTTCAAGATGTTCCACTTAAATAGTCTACTTTAAAAAACTGAGGTATAAAAGTGTAATTTTATTACTAATGTGCTACTAAAAGTTAATGAAATGAAATGGATCATCAAATATTAAAAAATGCATATTTTTTGTTTAAAAATATCATAATTTGTGGTCATGAATTTTTATTATGAAAAAATGTATATTAGACTTGTATAGACTTTGTTTTCTTTTTGTCTTACTAACTTTTAATTTCTAACTAAATATTTTTTAAACCAAATGAAATGGAGCAACAAATATTAAGCTAAATAAATAAAATGGAGCCAACTGCTAATTTAACAAAATGAAATTGACAAGTAAATGAAGAGTTTGCGGTACAATAAGTTGATGCAATTTAGGTGCAATTTTTACAAAATACAAATAAAATTTAAATTTAAATACTTACATTCATTATAATTATAAATAATCAAAAACAAAATAATAAATAAGTTCATAATAATCAACAACTTTTATGATTACTTGTTTATATTTATATTAAACTTTCAAATAAATTTCAAAAAGGGGTCTAGCCTGGTGGTAGCAAGCTTTGGTATAAAGTAATTTAATCATAGTTTGAATCTTGTTAATAGCAAGTTTCATTTCTATTTATTATCATTTTTAAATAAAGAACATATAATGGTGGTGGTGGTGGAGGTTGGGGGCAGATGGTGGTAGCGGTGGGTGAAGGTGGCGGCGGCAGTGGGCGGTGGCGGCAGTGGTGGTCGGAGGCTGAGGTTGGCGGCATACGGTGGTATGGCCGGAGGTTGGTGGCGATGGGCGGCAGATGGTGGTGGCGGTTGCCAGAGTTGGGAAGTGATGGCGGTGGGCGAAGGTGGGTGGTGGTGGTGGTGGTATTAGTTGATAAATCAAATGATTGTGGTGACATTAATGGATAAACCCAATGGATAACCGGTTAATATCCATAATTTATTCATTTTGTTATTGGTCTCTAATGATGTTATCCATTAACACCCATTAACTTAATTGGGTGTTAATGGATAACACTCAATAAATCTTTTATAATGGTTATATTGGATAACCCAATGGACTTGATAAAATTTTGTCACCCCTAGATACACACAATCATGCATCAAAATCTCTTATTTCATAACGATGCATCAGGACTGCAAATTGATGCATCGTGATGCAAATTGGTTTCAAATGCATCTCTTCAGCCTTCTTCCTCCTCTGCCTTCGTCCCTTCGAAAAAATCCTCAAATCCAATCCAAATCAATCTCCATTCGTTGCCGCAACAATTGTGATTTTCGAATAATTTAGAAAGAATATGTTGGAGCTATAGAAGAAATGTAGACTAGAGCTGTGGAAGGTGATGATCAGGGCATTTTAAGAACAAGATTTCAAATGTAAACTTTAGTGATTGAAAAAACAACGAGGTACCAAAGTAGTTATAAATTTGGGAAAACGGACCGACCAACAATTTTTCCAATAATTAACAACCAGGTAGATGAAGTCGGTACTCAACAAGGTAATTTAATTAATTCCTAATAGTTTTAAATTTTCCAGGGTCCTAATTAATTTATTTATTTGTAAACAACTTAGGCTACATTTTCCTCTACGCTTTGACTGAATAAGCAAAAGTATTAGATCAGTGACCACATCAACATTAGTACTTTTGATTAACTAAGAGACCAAAAAAAAAAAAAAAACGATTTTGGACAATAACTTATGTATAGATTACATTTCCTTGACTACTCCGATCCTGACCTTTCTCTCATACATGCATATCTTACATTCACTCGTCATTAAATCTTCATTCAAAGGCGGCTTTGAAAATAAATAAATAAACTAACTAATGGAGCATCTCATTGAAGAGAAGAAGTCAAACTGCACCAAGAAAAATAATTTCATCATTGGTCCCTATACTTATTTATTTACTTTGTTGTTGATCTTAAATTCGGAATTTGTTAATATATGGTCCAAATCATGAGATTTACTCGCCCGTTAATCTCTGAGGTGGACGATGTAGGTCATGTGTAGCTCACATGACAAAATTAAAGAATAAATGAAGAAAAAAAAACAGTTAATGTTTGACATTTCCGTTATGATTTATGAGGGACCATGGCAAGGAAGATTTGTTTACTTAGGAGTTAGGACCGCATATGTACAAAGTTTGTGTTCAAGGACAAATGGTGGTAAGAGTTAAAAGTAGATAGACCAATTATAAACTTTCCCTAATTAGCCGCCATGATGATTATGGATACTCCGTCAAAAAATGGTAATCACAATTTTTGACTTTTAAATTATGTTCATCACGTTCTTAAAAATTTTGTTTTTAAAATTAATAAGCCATTGTTCTATTACACCTCACAAAACAAAAACTATCAAAAATTTATGCACTTGACGATAACCTACGATAGTTGACCTTAATCAAAAACTAACCGAATTAATTTATCATTTCACGCTACATTAATAATCACTCCATTTCACCTAAAAACTTTTTGTTTAAAAAATCTAATAATTAAGGGGTTATAACTAGTATTAGAGTGTTTCATAATTACAATAAAATTATACGGAGAGTAAAGTTGAAAGGTTATGGATATTTTATACATAATTTTTTTAAAGCAAAAACTTGTGCATGACGAAATTTGGTAAGATAGAACTCTATTTAAGAATTCATGAGTAATAATAAATAAATAACATGTTACTAAAAATAATAAAAAAAAGGTCTAGTTGGGTTGGTCAAAGGTAGAACTTGGAAGCTCTAAATCTGGCCTAGATGTTTTGGGTTCAAACTCTCCAGCCCGTTATTATTTTGATGGGCTAAGATGTCCTTATGATACTTGATTGATCCTAACGAACTTACGTTAAGGGACATTATTAAGAGAAAAAATATTATTATTCTCATTAAAATACAAAGTGATATTTATAGGACCAAAAGTGACACTTTTAATGATAAAAATGACATTTTTAAGATTAATAACGACAATTTTTATTTATAAGACAAAATGACACTTTTATAGTCAAAAGTAACACATTTAATGCTAAAAAGTAACACTTTTAATATTTTAAAGTGTCATTTTAATGTCAAACGTAATAGTTTTTATTTATAAAAAATGAGACACTTTTCATAGTAAAAGTAACACATTTAATGCTAAAAGTGACACATTTAAGTCCAAAAAGTAACAATTTGTAAGGGAAAAAATATAATTTTTATTAAAAATGCAAAGTGATACTTCTAGGGCCAAAAGTGACACATTTTATACTGCATATATAAACATGAGGGTGGCACTATAATTTTTAAAAACTAACGGGTTGCATAGAGATTTTTGAATTTTACCACATTTAATTTGGATAGATTCGTCGTACGGATAAGGATCCGTAACATCATCTTACAGGAGACCACCTATTTTTTCTTTAAGTAAAACATTCCAAAATAGTATTTCAAACTCTTTGTTTGAAACAAAAAAATATGTTAAATATATGTATATATATAATTATATACTCCTTCCGTTCTGGGCAAAGAGTCCACTATTTCATTTTGAGATGTTTCACTTAAAGAATCCACTTTAAAAAATAAAGGCATAAAAGTGTTACTCCTTCCGGACAAAGAGTCAACTATTTCATTTTGGGATGTTTTACTTAAAAAGTTCACTTTCAAAAATTAAAAAATAAAAGTGTCATTTTATTACTAATGAGTTACTAAAAGTGTCATTTTCTTTAAAAAATCGACTTTCAAATGGGGACTCTTTGTCCGAAAGGAGGAAATATTTTATTAGTACTGGGTTACTAAAAATTCCATTTTCTTAAAAAACTTGATTTTTAAACGGAGATTTTTTTCCCGAAACGGAGAAAGTATATATTACTATGTCCTTAAAAAGTCATTAATGACCAAAAGGTTATCATTATTGACGACTAATTTGAATTAGCCTTTCCCTACAGATTGAAGCGTGATCACTCTCGTCATCGCTCATCACGATCACGACCCTTTGTGGAATCAGAATCGCCAAATGAATGATTGGAAGAGAATGAGCGAATTTAATTTGTTGGTTTGAAGATTGAAATTAAGGATGTCAATGTCTTTCTTTACATGAATGCTTTTGTCATCTCTTCCATTTCTTGAGTTCGATATTTCTTACATTTGTTACATTTATTTATGTTGAATCCATCGCAAACATATCTTATGGATATTTTTTGTAAAACATATTATCTTTACCCGATTTATCGTGTGTTGATGAATTGAGCTGTATAAGAGTAAAACTCCGTCTTACGAATAAAAATCTGTAAGACAGTCTTACGGCAGATTTACTCAAACCCAAAGAAAAAAATAAGAAAATAATCAAGAATGTGATGATTCTTATTACCGTAAACATGCATTAAAAAGAATTTACCAAATTAAACTTTAAACAGTCAAACCAGAGTGGAAGATGCATAAAGAAGCATTACTGTCGAAATAGATATATACTAGTTATTTACTTATTTACCCCGTGTTTTACACGGGTACAATGTGGGATATACATATTTTGTGTAATAATAATATAACTTTTAAATATTATAATTAAATTTTTAATCACTTTCACGGTTATAATTTTTTTTCTATTGTTACTAATATTAATTAAACGATTTTTTTACCTAAATATTTTTAAAATTAATATAAGTTTCTATCTAACGTGAGATACATATTTTGTATTAATAATAATAGTAAATTTTTTTATCTAAAGACTTTTAAAATTAACATTTAACTTGATAATAATATTAGAAGTCATTTTATTAAAAACTTTTAAAATCATAATTCATTTTTAAAGAATGTGAGATACTTATTTTATATTTTTCTTGGTAATGAAAGTTTAAATTTTTTATCTAAAGACTTTAAAACCAACACCACATTCTAACCATGTGGTACATATTTTCTATTAGTAATAATTGTAGTAGATAAAAGATTTTTAACCAACATTCATTTCTAAACAATGTAGATACATATTTTCTATTGGTAATAACAAAAGATATCTTTATCTAATGATTTTTATAACCAATACTCATTTCTAAATAATGTGAGATATATTTCTTTGTAACCAATGTGAGATACATCATCTAAAAACTTTTTAAATCAATATCACTTTTATAGCCAATGTGAAATACTTCTCTTCTATTACTAATAATTATAGACTTTTAAAATCAGCATCACTCTCTAACCAATGTGTAAAACATATCCTCATTTGCTAATAATAGTAGAAGTATTTTATTTTAAAAATTTTATAACCAACATCTCTTCCTAAATAATGTGGGATACATCTCTTCTATTATATTGATGATAAAAGTAAAAGTTTTTTGTCTAAAGACATTTAAAACCAACATCATTTTTTAACAAATGTAGGATATCTCTTCTATTAGTAATAATAGTAAAAATCTTTTATCTAAAATTAAAATCAACATCACTTTCCAACCAATGTGAGATATACATATTTTATTGATAATAATGGTAGAAGTCTTATATCTAAAGACTTTAAAAACAAACATTACCCTCTACATCTATTCTATTGGTAATAATAGTATTTTTAAAACCAACATTAATTTATAACTAATGTGTGGGGTAATGTTAGGGCCACTCTAATAGCACTCAATTTTGGGTACCAAATGATGTGCATCTTATATGTCATATTGTTAACATAACTTTTTAACTTATAGTGGAGCCCATAAAATGCCAAATAAGATGACACATTAGAAACCACATCATTTGGTGCACAAATTTGAGTGCTCATTGAGTGGCTCTAGCATTACTCCTAATATGTGATACATCTTTTCTATTGATAATAATAGTAGAATACTTTGTAACCAATGTAAGATATATACATCTATTCTATTTGTAACAAAAAGTCTTTAATCTAAAGACTTTTTAAACCAACATTTATTTTTAAACAATGTGAAATATATATCTTTTATTGGTAATAAGAGTAAAAGTATTTACTATAAGACTTTTAAAACTAACATTTTTTTTCTAAACAATATAAGATACACCTTTTTCATATTTTAACAATGTGAGATACTTCTTTTCTATTTCTATTGGTAATAAAAGTTTAAAACTTTTATCTCAAGACTTTTAAAACAAGCATCTCTTTCTAACCATGTGGTATACATCTTTTCTATTGGTAATAATAGTATTTTTAAAATCAACATTAATTTCTAGCAAATGTGATATACATTCTTTTATAGTAATAATAATAGTCTTTTACATAAAAACTTTTGAAATCAACATCTATTTCTAAATAATGTGGGATACATCTCTTCTATTGGTTATAATATAAAAATAATAATAGTAGTAGTATTTTATCTAAATAGTTTTGAAACCAACATCTCTTTGTAAACGATGTGTGATACATCTCTTGTATTGATAATAACATAAAAATTTGTTTATCTATGAAATTTATAACCAATATATGTTTCTAAATAATGTGGATCTCTTTGTAACCAATGCGGTGTACATTATTTAAAAACATTTTAAACCAATATCATTTTTCTAACTAATGTGAAATACTTATTTTTTTTCTATTGGTATTAAATCTTTTATAAAAAGACTTTTAATACCTACATCACTCTCTAATCAATGTGTAATACATCTCATTATTTCCTAATAGTAGTAGAAGTTTGTTATCTTAAAAAAATATCTAAAACCAATATCTCTTTCTATATAATGGGATACATCTCTTCTCTTCTTTTTTATTAATGATAAAAGTAGAAGTCTTTTTATTTAAAGACTTTAAAAATTAAGATCACTTTTTAACCAATGTAAGATTTATCTCTTTTATCGGTAATAATAGTAATTTAAAACCAACATCAATTTATAATAAATGTGTCATATATATATATATATATATATATATATATATATATATATATATATATATATATATATATATATATATATATAAATTTTATATTGATTAAAAAATTATGTTTATTTTAAAAGTCTTTAAATAAAAAGACTTCTACTTTTATCATCAATAAAAAGAAGAGAAGAGATGTGATCACGCAATTTTGGTGGTGATCTTATCTTGTTGTCCACGTATGAAACAGGAGTGGCACGGTCTTTGCACGCTTGTCCTTGTCACGTCTCCTAGCTACCTGCACAAGATAAATAGTGAACGCCGTTAAGGAGTCGGGATAGCCCGACTGGAACCCTCTGGCGTGAGGATAAGGTTTCTGGTGGAAATGAGTAATAAATATGTCGTAGTAATAAATGGTCCGATAAGGGGTTGTGATAAGAGAGTTTTGATATCTCAAATTTTACCTACCTTTCCAATTAATGAATGTCCCATATTTATACCTGATTTTCCTGATGACGTGGCGGCTTCTCGTTGGGGAACAGGTTGTGGTGGGTATTAAATGCACTGGAGGCTTTGTCAGAAATAAGTGGGCTGACTGCTGTCAGAAGTTGGTGGTTGCGTGAAGCGGTTTTACCAAGTCTGGGGAAGCTTCTTTGTCAGACCTGGTGATCATTGACCTAACACCGAGGCCGAGCGGTCTAGGGACAGTGGGCTCTCACTACCGAGGCTGAGGGCACTGGAAACCACTCTTATTGTCGAGGACGAGGGCTTTAAAGCCACTCTAGTTGCCGAGGCCGAGGGTATTTTTAAAGCCACGGGTTTTACTTGCCCCTTGTCTTCGGCGAGCTCGTTTTGGCTCGGCGGCTTTGCTGAATCTGCTAATGGTTTTCATAGTGGGGCCCGTAATTACGTCGATGATGATTTCCACGGTTTCATCCTTTCAGTGGCCCCCTACTTTTTGGCCGCTCGCTGCCATAAAGCCAAGCAGTACTCTTTTGAATCTTTGGTGGCGAGAACTTGGTACTGAGGTTGGTTTCAGGGTTTAAGCCGAGGGCTGAGGAAGATTATGGGGAGTTTTTGGATATCTGTCCAATCAGGACGGTTGTCTTTTCGGGCCGACACGACATTAAATGCAAGTTTTGGCGGCTTTTCGAATTTCATTTGGGGCGGCTTTTCGAATTTCGAAATGTCTTTAATGCCGTCTTTTTTCCCAAATCTAGAGAAATCCAGGGCGTACGGTGTCGTTTCGGATGTTTCTAAGAGAAAACACGCGGGTTGACCCGACAGGCAAAGGTGCCCCATCTTGATGCGACGTCGTTACAGGGGGGTATAAAGACCTTTTTTTCAAGTTTTTTTACTTTTCACCATTTTCACTCACTTTTTCACTGTTCCTCTGACTAAGACTTGGTGATTTCCAGCGATTTTTCTGACCATCCTTCCCGTTCAATCCTGTTGTCTGCATCCGTAAGTTTGCTTTCCTTTCCTCTGTTTTGCTTTTCTTTTCTCTGTTTTGTTTTTCTTTTCTGGTGGCTTTCGTTACCACCAGTTTCTGTTCTCCGGTTTGTTATTTTGTCCGGGGGGCCCTTTCTCCAGCTTGCTTAATTTTTCGGCTTCTCTTTGGTTTTTTTCAAGCGTGTTTCTGCTTATTTTGTTGATTTCTCCGGTGTCCTTTCCAGCTTCATCTTTTGGTATGGTATTTCTTCCCTTTTCTTGTTTAGAGTATGTCTCGTAGAATCCCTTTTCCTGTTTTTTCTTTTCTTCTTCTTCTTCTTCCAGTAGCTCCTCCATGGAGCTGATAGATTACTGGAATAGGGTAATCTGTATACCCGTGTCAATTAGGAGTCCTCTTCTTCCCCTTCCTAGTAACGTGGCCGAGGCTTCGGTTTTGGCCGAGGACGTTCCTGGTGTGTCTCCTCGTGCCGAGGATCTTTCTCGTGCCCTGATACCCTTTCGTAGTGTGAACAGCCCTCTTGCCAAGGTTCCTTCCGAGGTCTCAGCTAGTCCTGAGGCCGAGGAGCCTGATTTAGCTGAGTCTAGGGGGGATGTACTAAGCGACGACGAGGCCGAGTCTGTCCCTCGCGGCCCAGCCTAGAGAGGTATTGAGGTGAGTGTTTGTTTGGCCGAGGAGAGAGTGGTAGACACCACTGTTCATGTGGAGACGACTGTGGGCCCTCTGAGCTCGGGTACCTCTTCGTCGTGCTCGATTTCCTCTGTAGACTCTGATGATGAGGGCCCGTTTCTTGAGTCAGTTTTCGGAAGTCTGGCGTGGGGGTCCATGTGCAATGTCGGGGGTAGGTGGGTAGCAGTTACTCCTCGGCAAGCGAGGTTTCTCCTTGCGAGCTTTGGAGTGAAGGTTAGCTCACATTGGAAGTTCGGTGATTAAGTTTTTCTGCTCCGGATTATCCTTCTAGCACCCCTATGAGGGTATTCGCAAGTAGAGACCGTATTGAGTTAAGTTTGATTGCTCAATTTTTCACCAGGGAGAGAGTTCTGCACTTCCGTCAGATTGAAATGAACATGCACCGTCGGCAATTGGGGAGAATGGCGAGCGGTGTTGAGGCTTCTGTGTCCGGGCGAGCTGGTAATGATGGCGAGAAGGTACCTCGTTTCCTAAGGCCTTTCGAGAATAAGATAAGCTCGTCAGATGTAGAAGAATGGTCTCGGGTGTATGGTTCCGACTTTTTTCGGAGCTTGGTCCCTGATTAAGGCTTTGGTCTTTCCGAGCTGCGCAGTCTTCGCAGCTACGTGGGCTTTTATTCGAGTCTTTTCGAGTCGTCGGGGCTGCGTCTACCTCTCGACCCTTTTATCTGTGAATTTCTAACCCAGACGAGCTCCGTCCCCTTGGATCTCACTCCCAACCTTACCCGAGCGCTGGTCAGCTTCATAATATGTACCCGATCGAAGGGGTTCGAGCCAACACTCTCGCTCTTCTGCTACTACTACAAAGTCAGTATTTCAATGAATCGGCTGACTGTCTCGAGGCATGCACAAGGATTTCCCTTGCTGCCCAGCTTCGGCAACAAAGATCATAGGTGATCGGAGAAGGTCCTTCTGGTGGAGTCGAGCCGAGGGTGGAATTTCGAGGCTCCTGAGGGAAAACCCCATGGTCTTTTGAAGACAAAGAGTTTGGGTGCTGCCGATGAGGCCGTGAAGAGCGCTATTGAGGCCCCTTGTTCCAAGAGGCGGGCAGTTCGCTCTTATAACTGGAAGGCCATAGTTGGGGATGAGGGCCTGCTGTCCAAGTTCCGGGTCTCGGCGGCCAGTGTCGAGGGGGTAGAGAGGGCCTACTCGGATTTTGAGTATGTGAGCCGAGATGGTTGGGCCCTGCACCGAGGATGGGTGTTTGGCTCGGATGTCGGGAGTGTAAGGATAGAGATGGGTCCGAGTGCTCGACACTAGGTTAATACTGTTACTTCTGCCTTGTTTATTTTTCAGTCATTTTGTTGTATTTGTCTCTTGGTTTCTGATGCGAGCTTTCTGATTCGTAGATATGGGTTTGACTCGGGATGCCATTCTGGCCCAGAAGAAGGCCGAGGAAGAACGGAGGGAGGCCGAGCTAAGGCTTCTCGTTTGCAAGAGGCGGCTGATGGAAATGATGGGTTGCTGCCTATGGTCGGCATTTTGGAGGATCCTTCGAAGGTGGTCCCCACTCCCACTATACCGGTCCCTAAGGCAAAGGGCAAACAGCCCGCCTCTGACGCCCCAAAGCCCAAGAGGCAAAGGTGGGCCTGCTGAGTCAAGGCTCGCCTCCTTCGATTCTGTAGAGCTTCAATCGGCCGGCCCCCTCACCGGCGAGGACGTGACCGATAATGACTACATTATCGGTCACATCTGTAAGACGGTCAACAACTTTTCTGCCTCCTTCGCTGGCTATGGGCAGAGATTAATGGGCCAGAGTGTACCGACCGAGTCCGTGGAGACGCTGCTCCCTATCAGGGAGTTTCAATTGAATGATCTATGTGCGCTGGCCATGAGCGAGGTAGGTGGATCTTGTTCTTTTATTCTTTACTTCTTAATTTGGTTTGTTTGCTTATCGCCTGTTTTTTGCTCCTGCAGCTCGGCATCGGTCTCGCGACTTACAATGCCAAGCTAGGTCAGGCTGCCGAGTCTATGAAGGGCCTGGAGCGGGCGTTGGCGAAAGCGAAGGGGGAGATCTCATCTTCGACCTAGAAGATAACGTCCCTGGAGGGAGACTTGCTGCTGAAAAATGATGAGCTCTCCAAGCTTGGTGCTGAGAAGACTGCCTGGCTGGCGAGGGAGAAGGTGCTGCAGGATAGAGCTGGTGAGAGGGATCGTAAGGTGGCTGACCTCGAGGCCAAGTTGAAGGGTCTGTCTAGTGACAACGACCGTTTGCGGGCTGAGCTGGCCGCGAAGCCTGATGAGGATGAGGTTCTGGCGAAGTATCGGGACTCGCGGGCTTACGAGGAGGAGGCCCTGAACTATATGGAGACCAGCCGAATTGAAACCTTTCGGGCGGCGGTAGCGGTTGGTGTGTCACTGCCGGAGGTGGTGAGGATGGCGGGTCTTGCTTCCCATGGTCCGAAGTGCCGAGGGGTCTCCTCGCTGGTTCGCTTTGATGAGACCGAGCTGGGCGAAATTAAGGATGCGGATTTTTCGGCTCAGGCTCCCGAGTGGATGCCCCCCCCTGCAGAGGCGGGCAATCTTTTTGCACTGATGGATCGAGAAAGAGTTTGGGTAAAGGAAAGCTATCGCCACTTTGTGGTGCCGAGGGCCGTTTTTCCTCCCCAGGCCGAGTACGTCGGCGATCGGCTGATGGTGGAGCTCGAGGGCCAAAAGACCAGCCGGGAGGAGTTGTCCCAGCACCAATATGAATCCGAGCAGGTGGCAGCTCGCAAGAGGAAGCCCGTGAGAGGGAAGAGAGGGTAGAGTAGGTTTATGAACAATGAAACAATGTTGTCCAATGGTACTATTTTTCCTGTAATATTACTTTTGTGATGTGATTTTGCAATGTAAGTATTTTCTGTGTTTCTTGTTTCTATTTGTATTTCCTATTATTACTCTTAAGGCATTAGAGACTGGCCTCTCCTTGACTAGGCGAGGAGGTTTTGAAGGCATTAGAGTCTGGCCTCTCCTCGACTAGTCGAGGAGGTTTTGAAGGCATTAGAGCATGGCCTCTCCTCGACCTAGGCGAGGAGGTTTTGACAAAAGACTGAGCGGTTTTAGATGCAGTGTTTAAAGAGGCAAATTTTTACCAAGATTTTTCTTTATAACAGAAATAGCAGATCACTGATAATACATTTTCAAGTGGTCTGAATGCCAGAGGTTTTTTAGTTGGGTTCCATCTGGTTTTGCGAGCCTGTAGGTTCCAGCCCGGATGGTGTCTATGATTTGGAATGGCCCTTCCCAGTTGGGAGAAAGCTTGTTTCTTCCTAGCTTGTTTCCAGTCACCTCGATTTTCCTTAGCACTAGGTCATCGACCGAGAATGTGCGGGGATTCAATCGTTTGTCATGATGAACATTGGCTAGCTTTTTATAGTTGATGGCTTTTAGCCTGGCCTCGAGCCTTCTTTCCTCCAGGTAATCGAGGTCCAACGTCCTTGAATCGGTGTTTGCTTCTTTATTGAAATGGATGACTCTTACGGTGGGGAGAGTCATTTCTACTGGGGCCATGGCCTCGGTACCGTAGGTCAAGGAGAAAGGTGTTTCTTCTGTTGAACCTCGGCGAGATGTTCTGATAGCCCATAAGACGCCAGGAAGCTCCTCGAGCCAATCGCCCTTCTTTTCATCTAGTCTTCTTTTTAAGGCATGAAGAATTTGCTTGTTCCCGGCCTCTGTTTGGTCGTTTCCTTGAGGGTGTGCTACCGAAGACTTTCAATGGCGGATCCCTCTTTCCTCGCAGCTCATTGTGAATCTGTTGGAGAACTGCGTGCTATGATCCGACACGATAGCCCTCGGAAACCCATATCTGCACCAGATGTTGTCTCGAACAAAGTCGATGGCTCTTTGTTCGGTGATGCTCGCTAGGGGCCTGGCTTCGATCCATTTCGTGAAATAGTCCACTGCAACTATCACAAATTTGTTTTTGCCTTTGGCCAGAGGGAATGGCCCAATCAGATCGAGTCCCCACATTTCGAATGGCCATGCTGCGATTACCGGAGTTTGAGGTGCCGAAGGCAGTATTGGGATGTTTGCAAATTTTTGACATTTGTCACATTTTCGGGCATATATCTTGGCATCTTTCCTCAATGTGGGCCAGTAGTATCCGTGGAAAATGATCCTGTCGACCAACGTTCGAGCCCCTGGGTGGCTTCCACATACCCCTCCGTGTACTTCGGCCAGCAGTCCTTATGTGATTTCTGGTCGAACACACCTTAGGAGAGGCTTGGTGAAAGATCGTCTCTACAGTACGTGTCCGATTACGGTGTATCTGGCCGACCTTTTTGCCATTGCCCATCCTTGCTCTTTGTCGCTGGGTAGTATCCCCTGGTCGATGTATTTCTTGATGTCGTCGATCCAACACTCGTGGCCTGCTCTAGCATCATTATTTTTTCTTTATCAATAGCCGGTGTATCGAGGATTTCGATCCATGTTTCTGGAGGGAGCTTGCCAGCTCGCTGGTGGCCATTTTGGAGAGGTGATCAGCCTTTGTGTTTTCAGCCCTTCCTATTTGTTCTAGTTCCCAATATTCGAATCTGGTGGGGACGCCCAGGGCGAGCTCTTTGTACTTGTCCAGTGTTGGGTGGTTGACCCCATATTCCCCCGAAATCTGCTTCACGACGAGCTGGGAGTCGCTGAAGATTAAGATTTGAGCAGCTCCCATTTCGACAGTCAGTTCGGCCCCTGCTATCAGTGCTTCATACTCGGCAACGTTATTCGATGTTGGGAAGTTTAGTTTAAGAGCTTTACTGATCTATGTTCCTTCTGGTGTCACGAGTAGGATGCCTGCTCCATTCCCGTTTTTGCTGGACGACCCATCTACGAACAATGTCCAGGGTTGAGCTGGTCGCTTTTTACGAGGCAACTCTCGCCTGGGCACTTGTTCGCTGGTGGAAGGTCCCTGGTCTGGTGTGTCGCTTCTTCCTTCTGCCGAGTTGAAGAAGGTTTCGGCAATGAAATCTGCCAGGAGTTGAGCTCTAATGGATTTTCTCATAATGTAGATGATTGCATATTCTGTCAATTCAACAACCCATCTCATCATCCTTCCGACGACGTCAGTGCATGCGAGATCCTTCAGCGAGGCGTGCGTGTACACCCGATCTTGTGTGCCTTGAAGTATGACTTCAGTTTCCTTGTCGTTATCATTAATGCAAGTATCACCTTTTCTATCTGCATGTACCTCGTCTCGACCCCGGTGAGTGCATGGGACACATAGTAGACGGGTCTTTGATGGCCCCCTTCTTCTCGCAATAGGACCGATGATATGGTGTGTCAGAAAGATAGGCGTAGAGTCTTTCTCTCGGCAGGCGGTGAGCAAGGTAAGCTAGAGGTATTCTTTGAGTTCGGCGAAGGCGAGATCGCATTCTTTACCCCATGTGAATTTCTTCGCCCCTTTCAACATTTTGAAAAAGGGGAGGCTTTTTTTTGCCGATTTTGAGATGAACCTTCCTAGGGCCACGATTCTCCCGTTCAACTGTTGTACTTGTTTGATGCATTTCGGGACTTTCATCTCGGCCAGGGCTTTGATTTTTTCGGGGTTTGCCTCTATTCCACGCTCGTTCACCATATACCCCATAAATTTTCCCGCTGTTACGCCGAAGGCACATTTGGCGGGATTGAGCTTCATCCTGTTTTTTCTGAGGTTTGCAAACGTTTCTCTGAGGTCGTCGATGTGGCTGGCCTCCCTGGTTTTAATCACCATGTCGTCTATGTATGCCTCGACGTTCCTTCCCAACTGGTCCCCGAAAACCTTGTTCACCATTCGCTGATAGGTAGCGCCTGCATTTTTTAGGCCGAACGGCATCATGTTGTAGCAGTATAGGGCTCCTGCTGCTCGAAAGGCCGTGTTCTTTTGATCCTCCTTCCACATTCTGATCTGGTGGTACCCCGAATAGGCGTCTACGAAGCTTAAGATTTTGTAGCCCGAGATAGAGTCGACCAGTTGATCTATCCTCGGCAATGGGTACCAATCTTTTGGGCATGCCTCGTTCAGATTGGTAAAATCGACGCACATTCTCCACTTTCCATTGTTCTTTTTCACCATCACAACATTTGCGATCCACGTGGGGTAGTGGATTTCTTTTATGATTTCGGCCCGTAGCAGCTTGGCTATCTCCTCTTTAATTGCTTCTTGTTTTTCAGGGGAGAAATACCTCGACTTTTGCTGGATGGGTGAAAATGTTAGGTCAATGCTCAGCCGGTGGACCGCAACTTCTTCGGCTATGCCTTCCATATCCTCGGCTTTCCACGCGAAGACGTCTGTGTTGCTTCTTAAGAACTCGATGATGGCTCTCCTTTCTTCGCCGGCTATTTCCATTCCCACCTTGATTTTTTGATCGGGGTAGTTGAAGTTGATGATGACTTCTTCTACGTCCTCCATGGGCTGTAATACTGGGTGGTCTCGTACGTCGAGGCTGTCGATCTCAGTCTTTTCTGTCTCATCACTCGACGTCCCTTCACCCTGATGCGGCTAGCTTCTTCGGCCCGCCTTGATTGCTATGGGATAGAGTTTTCTCCGTCGAGTCCTCGGGCTTGTTTGGCCACCTGCTCGTCCTTTTTTTCCTCGACTCCCTTCGGCCTTTTCAGTCTTTTCTCCGCATCTCTCCTTTCATTTATGAGGTACTCTAGGGTAGTGCGAGCGTCATTTTTTAGGACTCCTACCCCACATGAGGTCATGTACTTGACCCTCTGATGTGCCATTGAGGCGACCATTCATTCGAACCGGCAGGAAGGTGCCGAGGATGGCATTATATGGAGATGGGAGATCAAGGACTAGGAAAGTGATCTCCTCGCTTCTGGCGGTGTCTCCCTCTCCCAGGTCGACTTTGAGGGCCACGGTTCCCTTCGCCGTTACTTTATGGCCTGTGAACCCCTCCAGCTGGGTTCGGCTTGGTGTGAGGTGGGAATCACCGAGTCCTAATTCTAGAAAGCATTTGTAGTACATAACGTCCCTCCCAGCGCCTGTATCTATCAGTACTCGTTTGACGAGGCTGTTGTGTATCCCGATTTGTAGAGTCAAAGGGTTTTGCCGAGCGTATGTGTTAACGGCTAGCTCGGTGTCTCTGAAAACCATCTCATGTTCGACCATTCCTTCCATAACGCTGTCGGCCGAGTTGCTCAAGCAGTTGATTGCATTTTTCAATTGTGTGATACTCTGAGCCTCTTCTCGGATGGTGATGACCACTGGTCTGTTATCTGGCTGTCTGTTGTCGTCCCTCGGAGCCCTCGGTCCGGGGGCGCGATGATTTGTCTCTCTCGCCACGAACCTCTGATCACCCTCGTTTATAACCCGATGTATAGCTCTTTTGAGCTGTATGCATTCTTCCGTGACGTGGCCTATCTCATTGTGAAAATTGCATCTTTTCCTTGGATTTCGGGTATCGAGGGGTGACTTCATAGGGAAGGGGATCATATCTTGTTTTCCATTAGGAAGACATCCATGATGTGCTCCCTTGATGCATTGAGAGGGGTAAAGTCCTCTAGCTCATTGTGTCGCCTCGGGCCCCTGATCTCACCAGTGAATTTTGTACCTCTTTCTTCCTCTCTCTTTTTTGCAAGGTGGACCTCGTCTTATCGAGCCCTTCCTTGGTCTTTTCCTTTGTAACATGTGTCTGTGGCGAGCGGCTGGTCGGCAACATTAGCTATGCTTGGAGGGGACGTGACTGCTCGTAAGTTTGTTACGGTGGGGGGCTGCTCGCCATTCAGTAGAGCCACTCTTTGGGCCGTTAGGAACATTTCTCCGATCGTGTCCCGAGGTCTCATGAGGAGCTCGGTTCGATAGTTTCCTCGTAATAGGCCTGCTCCGAAGCACATTCTTACGGAGGTGTCAGGGATGTCAGGGATCTGGTCCAGGACTTCTTTAAAGCGGGTCATGTACGAGAGCAACGTTTCTCCATTTTCTTGTTTTACGCTACACAGGTCCGTCTCGCTTTTTGGGAGAGCACCTGCCGAGGCGAACTTTTTCAGAAAGGCCCCTTTGAAGTCATCCCAACAGGTGATAGAGTCATGGGCTAACCCATTATACCATTGTTGGGCCTGCTTCTTTAAGGTTCCCGCGAACACTAGGCACCATATATCGTCGAGCCTGGTCGTGATGATCATTTTTAACTCGAACCCTGACACATGATCCAGGGCCGTCGTGGTACCAGTGTAATCTTCGAAGTACAGAATCTTTACTTTGGAGGGCACAACTACCTCCCTGATCTGCTTTATGAAAGGCCCTCCTATTTTTTTGATGGCCGCGTTCGTTCCAGTGCTCTGCCGAGCTTCTAGCTTTTCCATCCATGCTCTTATCTCGGCATCCGTCATTGGTCTGTCGCCCTGTGCCGAGCCTACTGCTTGTGTGGGGATGCCGTTGGCCCCCCTGTCTGCCTGAGGTACCTCGACCTCTTCTTCGGTTGCGTTTCTTATTGGGGACCCCAAACGAGCTTCTTTTGCGAGCTGGCGGGATGGATGTCGGGATCTGGAGAGACCTTTGTTGGTCGAAGCCTGAGCGCAGGGTTGAGACTCTCCTTCCTCGCTGTGAGCCGGGCGGTTTTCTGTATCGGGGGGGGAACCTTAGGCGAGAGTGGATGCTCGTCCTAGATCCCTCGCCGGCCACTCTTTTGCCGAGCCTTGACTTTACGTTAGTGGTGAATTTCGCCCTTTTGGGTTTTGCTGTTCCCATCCTTTGCCAGATTGAGTTGGAGCGAGCTGGTGTACTATGCACGTTGATCACGGGCTCGGGTTCTGGGACCCGGGCTACTTGCCGTAGTTCGTGCATCCTGGCCTCAGCCTCCTGTATCTTGGTGTACAGGGTTCGCTGGTGCTCCCAATATGCGTATTCTTGGTCTATTTGTTCCTGGGCCGTAGGCTTCTTCGTTTTGGCTTGAGGTCGTTCCTCCTCGTGGGCTCTTGAAGACTCGATTTCAGTGAAGCGACCGTCCCGGGGGTCGGCGTCTGTCTCTCTGTTCTTGTCGCTAGAGAGCCGTTTTGCCATTGCGAGTCTTCTTTGGGCTCTCGCTGACACTTCGGGTACCGAGGCGCCAGAGTCCTGTCTCGTTGAGAGAGCAGGGCCCTTCGCGCCTCTTCCCTCGTTGTGTTCTGCGGGCTCTTTTTCAGGGTGGTTAGATGTGGCGGGGGTGACATTCTTGGAGGCTTGCTTCTTTGATTTCACCATCCCTGCTCGTTTGTGGACGCGGCGTGACTGAGAAAATTAGTCGTTTCCCGGCAACGGAACCAAACTGATCACGCAATTTTGGTGGTGATCTTATCTTGTTGTCCACGTATGAAACAGGAGTGGCATGGTCTTTGCACGTTTGTCCTTGTCACGTCTCCTATCTACCTGCACAAGATAAATAGTGAACGCCGTTAAGGAGTCGGGATAGCCCGATGGAACCCTCCGGCGTGAGGATAAGGTTTCTGGTGGAAATGAGTAATTAATATGCCGTAGTAATAAATGGTCTGATAAGGGGTTGTGATAAGAGAGTTTTGATATCTCAAATTTTAACTACCTTTCCAATTAATGAATGTCCCCTATTTATACCTGATTTTCCTGATGAGGTGACGGCTTCTCGTTGGGGAACAGGTTGCGGCAGGTATTAAATACACTGGAGGCTTTGTCAGAAATAAGTGGGCTGACCGCTGTCAGAGGGTTGGTGGTTGCGTGTAACGGCTTTACCGGGTCTAGGGAAGCTTCTTTGTCAAACATGGTGATCATTAACCTAACGCCGAGGCCGAGCGGTCTAAGGTCAGTGAGCTCTCACTGCCGAGGCCGAGGGCACTAGAAGTCACTCTTATTACTAAGGACGAGGGCTTTGGAAGCCACTCTAGTTGCCGAGACCGAGGGTATTTGAAAGCCACGGGCTTTACTTGCCCCTTCTCTTCGGCGAGCTTGTATTGGCTCAGCGGCTTTGCTGAATCTGCTAATGGTTTTCATAGTGGGGCCCGTAATTACGCCGAGGATGATTTCCACGGTTTCATCCTTTCAAGATGTATCACATTATATAGAAAAAGATGTTGGTTTTAGAATTTTTTTAGATAAAAAAAACTTCTACTACTATTACCAAATGATGAGATATATTATACATTGGTTAGAGAGTGATGTATGTATTAAAAATATTTTTTTTATAAAATGCTTAATACTAATAGAAAAAATATGTATTTCACACTGGTTAGAAAAATGATATTGGTTTAAAATGTTTTTAGATAATGTATTTCACATTGGTTATAAAGAGATCCACATTATTTAGAAACAAATATTGATTATAAAGGTCTTTAGATAAAAGAATTTTTATATTATTATTAATACAAAAGATGTATCACACATTGTTTATAAATAGATATTGGTTTCAAAACTATGTAGATAAAATATTACTACTATTATTATTTTTATGTTATACTCCCTTCATCCCTAAATTATCGTCCTAGTTGGCCCGGCGCATAGATTTAAAAAAAACAATTGATTTGATTATTTATATTGGTTTAATGTGTAGTTTCCTTTAAAGCCTGTGTGTATGTAGCCTATAATTAAAGTAAGTGTAAAATGGTAAAAGTGATGTTCTAAAAAGGTAAGTTTCAAACTAGACAACTATTTTGGGACGGACGAAAAAGGAAAGAATGACGCTAATTTAGGGACGAGGGGAGTAACTAATAGAAGAGATGTATCTCACATTGTTTAGAAAGGGATATTGATTTCAAAAGTTTTTATATAAAAGACTATTATTATTATAGAATAATGTATCCCACATTTGTTAGAAATTAGTGTTGGTTTTAAAAATACTATTATTACCAATTGAAAAGATCTATACCACATGGTTATAAAGAGAAATTTGTTTTAAAAATCTTTAAATAAAAGTTTTAATTTTTTATTATCAATGGAAATAGAAAAAGAAGTATCTCATAATGTTAGAATATGATTATATGAATAATGATTTTAAAAGTTTCAAAATAAATATTTTAATACCATAAAGTCCAAAATTTAATGTGTCTACTAACACAAATATGTTAAAATATTTCATTTGGACGAAATTTTATTTTTCTTTTCATTTATGACAATGATGATAAGAATTGTACAATATTATTTTTATTACTGTACTATTATTGTTGCTATTGCTATTATTGTTATTAGTTTTATAATAATATTATTATTATTATTCTCAAGCATTCATGTGAGACTCATTGTTTCTCAACCATTACATATTAATATTATGCATTAATAATAAATAAAATAATGAGATATTAATCTCTTCTATTGTTAATAGTAGAAGTCTTATATATATATATATAATTACAACCAACATTATTTTTAAACCAATGTGGGATACAACTCTTCTATTACTAATAAAATGTTAGATTTTTAATCTAATAACTTTTAAAATCAAAATCAATTTATAACCAATATGAAATACATCTTTACTAATATTACTAATAGAAAATATGTATTTTACATTGGTTATAAATTGATGTTAGTTTTGAATGTATTTTGATAAAAGATTTATACTTTTATCACCATAGAATAGATGTTTTTTACATTATTTAGAAATAGATGTTAGTTTTAAAAGTTTATATTAAAGACTTCTACTCTTATTACCTATAAAGGATATGTATATCACATTGTTTAAAAATAAATGTTTAAAGACTTTTTGTTACAAATAGAATAGATGTATGTATGTCACATTAGTTACAAAGTATTCTACTATTATTATCAATAGAAGAAATGTATCCCACATTGGTTAGACATTAATGTTGGTTTTAAAAATGCTATTATTACCAATAGAATAGATGTATCGTACATTTGATAGAGGGTAATATTGGTTTCCAAAGTCTTTAGATATAAGACTTCTACCATTATTACCAATAGAAGATGTATATCTCACATTGGTTAGAAAGTTATGTTGATTTTAATTTTATATAAAGACTTATTATTATTACTAGTAGAAGAGATATCCTACATTATTTAAAAAATGATCTGATTTTAAAAGTCTTTAAATAAAATATATTTAGTTTTATCATCTATATAATAGAAGAGATGTATCTCACATTATTTAGAAATATAAGTTGGTTATAATTTTTTTAAGATAAAAGACTTCTACTATTATTACCAAATGAAGATATGTATGTCACATTGGTTAGAGAATGATGCTGATTTTAAAAGTTTACCATTATTAACAATAGAAGATAAGTATTTCACATTGATTAGAAAAGTGATATTGGTTTAAAAACTTTTTAGATGATGAATCTCACATTGGTTACAAAGAAATGTATCTTACATTATTTAGAAATGAGTATTGGTTATAAAAGTTATTAGATAAAAACATTTTTATGTTATTACTAATAGAAAATATGTATAGCACATGGTTAGAATGTGGTGTTGGTTTTAAAAGTCTTTAGATAAAATATTTAAACTTTTATTACCAATAGAAATAGAAAATAAGTATTTCACATTGTTTAAAAATGAATTATGATTTTAAAAGTTTTTAACAAAAAAACTTCTAATATTATTATCAAGTTAGATGTTAGTTTAAAAAGTCTTTAGATCAAATATTTTTACTATTATTACTAATACAAAATATGTATCACATGTTAGTTGGAAACTTATGTTAATTTTAAAAGTATTTAGGTAAAAAAATCGTTTAGTATTAGTAACAATAGAAAAAATATATATTATAACTATGGAAGAGATTAACAATCTAATTATAATGTTCAAAAGTTATATTATTATTACAAAAAATATATATATTTCGCATTGTACCCATGCTAAATAATTAGTTTTGCATAGATGTTAATAGGGTCGAAAACCACAGGTTTGAACCGAAACCGTTAGGTTTTTAGCCGACTAGACCGAAAACGTTAGGGTTGAAATTCTAGATGGACCATTTAAGACGGACCGTTTAAGGACCGAAACCGTTAGGGTTGGATCGAGAACTGTTAGGGCTGGATCGAGAACCATTAGGGTTGAACCGAAAGCCGGCTTTCATACGGTTTAGTATAGTAAGTAATATACGGGACGTGTATAATACCAAAAACCGTTAGGATTGAACCGATTAACAGCTTTAATATAGTTAATACAATATATGAGACATGTATAATACGTTGAAAAAAACACGAGTTTAATCATTGACCGGAAACCGCAGGTTTGAATTAAAACCGGCAGGATCAGACCGAAATCGTTAGGTTTTTGCCAGGATAATATCGCTAACCGTCTAAATCGAATCTATGTTAGATCGAAATCTTTTGGACTTGACTATTAACATCTCTAGTTTTGCATGAAGATGAACGGTAGCCGCTGGGTGTTGAGCAAATCGTCCAGGAAATTGCTAAACAATAATTAGAGTTGACTTATTTTTATAAGGTCATGACTCATGATATTCATTCTTGTGCCTCCACTCCACACTTATCATATTTTAATTTTAGCCATTAGCTATACTTAATCACACTTTTCAATCTGCTTAAATGTTTTATGTTATGACGTCAAACAATTTACCATTTAGGAAAGAAAATATGATTATTATTTTTTCATACTACTCTGTATTAGTTATGTGAAGTGTCTATATATATGTGTTCATATAGATGAAGCTCTTCATCTTCCCAATTAATCCTTGCCTCATACTTCACAGTAACAAAACCAACAATGCAATCCGTTTTCTGTATCCAGTTTTTCACTCTTCCATTATTGTATCTATTTATCACCTTCCACATTTTGGCTTCCAACTTTGATGCCTTTGCCATGTCTGCAAACACCACGGCACGAGAACCAAATGAAGCAGCAACTCTCTTAACCTGGAAAACTAGCTTTGACAACACAAGTCAAACGCTGGTTCGATCGTGGGTGGGAGCCAACCCTTGCAATAATTGGGTTGGGATTGTTTGCAACGAGTTTGGAACTGTTATCCGTATAAACATCACACACTCGGGTTTAAGAGGTACACTTTCCTCTCTTAACTTCTCATCCCTTCCTAACCTCCTCAGCATTGATCTTTATAACAACTCGTTATACGGGATCATCCCTCCTAGTATTGGTAGCCTTTCCAAACTCACCTATCTTAAACTGGCTTTTAACAATCTCGATGGCCCTATACCTCAAGAGATAGGAATGCTAACGTCCATTCAAAAACTCTTTTTGGTTGTTAACAACCTCACAGGTCCAATCCCATCATCTATAGGGAACTTGCGCAACCTGACCATTCTATACCTTCGGAATAATCTACTCTCTGGAATTATCCCTCACGAGGTTGGAATGCTCACATCTCTCTCCCAGCTAGGCTTGTCATCGAACAATCTCATCGGCTCAATCCCTCCTTCTATTGGTAACTTGGCCAACTTAACCATTCTAGAACTTTGGGGAAATTACTTGTCTGGTCCCATTCCTCAGGAGATTGGAATGTTAACCTCCCTTACTGAGCTAAGCCTAGAATCTAACAACCTTACAGGTTCAATTCCGACCTCTATAGGAAACTTGCTTAACCTAACTTATATAGGTCTTTCAACCAATTCTCTCTCAGGTTCTATACCTTCCACAATCGGAAATTTGACTAGTATCACGGAGTTGTATATGTATCAAAATCTTTTATCAGGCTCAATCCCTCCGGAACTAGGGAAGTTAAGTTCACTAGTTGAGCTTAGTTTGTTCTCAAATAATCTTGTTGGCTTCATTCCTTTAGAATTTAATAATTTTACAGTTTTGGAAAGTTTTCAAGTAGCATATAACAATTTCACTGGATCTTTACCACAAAATTTATGCCTCGGTGGAGCACTTAAGTATATGACTGCAGAAAACAATTCTTTAACCGGCCCAGTCCCACAAAGCTTGAAAAATTGCACCAGCTTAATAAGAGTCAGGCTTGAACAAAACCAGATCGAAGGAAATTTATCAGAAGATTTTGGTGTATATCCAAGCCTGGATTATATCGATTTGAGTAACAATAAGTTTTATGGCGGGTTGTCAGAAAAATGGGGAGGCTGCCTTAATCTGACTAGTTTGAAGATCTCCAACAACAATCTCTCCGGAGAAATGCCGTCTCAACTTGCAGAGGCAACTATGCTGGGCGTGCTTAATCTCTCTTCAAATCATTTCGTTGGGGAGATTCCAAATAGTTGGACAAATTTAGCATCGTTGGTCATCCTCGATTTGAGCAATAATACGATTTATGGCAGCATTCCTCCAGACGTCAAAAAGTTATCCAACTTGGAAAACCTTAACTTGGCGGAAAATGAACTAGGAGGCTCAGTTCCAAAAGAATTGGGGGCATGCATAAAATTACTAATAATGAATTTAAGCAGAAATAATTTCGAGAAAGGCATACCATTTGAGTTAAGTAACTTGAAAGATCTTCAATATTTTGATCTTAGTCACAATCGGTTAGCGGGGAGTATACCGCAACAACTTGGAGAGTTGACAAGTTTAGAGGTTCTGAATATATCTCACAATGAACTCAATGGTTCCATTCCGACAACATTTGAAGGAATGGTGAGTTTGACCTCTATTGATATATCCTACAATCAGTTCGAGGGCTCTCTTCCAAATATAAAAGCCTTCAATGAGGCTCCTTTAGAGACACTTGAAAACAACAAACGGTTGTGTGGGAATAGACCTGGTTTGATGGCTTGCCCCATTAGACACAGCGCTGGAGCAAAGAGGGATAAGCATGTGGATGTTAAAACACTTGCTATTGTTTGCACAACATTAGTTTTGTTTTTCATTGTTGGAATCTTCTTTTACCGTCGTCGTCATGAACGAGAGAAGACCACGGCAGTGGTTCAGCCAGAAGAGGGAGGAAATATGTTTGCCATATGGAGCTACGACGGGAACATGGTGTACGAAAACATCATCGAAGCCACAGAGGACTTTGACTCGAAGCACGTGATTGGGATGGGCGGATGTGGGACAGTTTACAAAGCTGAGTTACCAAATGGTCAAGCTGTTGCTGTGAAGAAACTTCGTGGTTCAGAAGATGGTGGCAGATTAAGTACTCAAAAGGAATTTACAAGGGAGATCCAAGTGCTGACGGGAATACGTCATCGGAATATTGTGAAGCTTTATGGCTTTTGTTCACATCGAAGAAACTCGTTTTTAGTTTACGAGCTTCTAGGTGGTGGAACCTTGGGAGAGATACTGAGCAGTGTCGAACGAGCAAAGGAATTCAAGTGGGAGAAGAGGCTGGATGTTGTCAATGACGTAGCGAATGCTTTGTCGTACATGCACCATGATTGTTCGCTTCCCATAATTCATCGAGACATATCCAGCAAGAATATCTTGTTTGACTCAAACTTTGAGACCAAAGTTTCTGATTTCGGCACATCCAGATTTTTGAAGCCAGACTCATCTAATTGGACTTCATTTGCAGGAACTTTTGGGTATGCTGCTCCAGGTACGGCTCCATCATGAACTGTTTTTCTTGGATATACTGTAGCTTAACATACAATCCAATAAATTAAAAAATGTAATTTTGCTTCTTTCTTTTCTGGGTGCAGAACTTGCATACACTATGAAAGTGAACGAGAAATGTGATGTCTATAGTTTTGGAGTGTTGGCACTAGAAATCATTATGGGGAAGCATCCGGTCCATCTCACGTCATCACAAACATCTACCTCTTCAGCTTCATTATCCTCATTTATATCTATTCGGCATGATATATTGTTGAAGGATGTGTTAGACCCTTGCCTCACACCTCCTTCCAAGCAAATTGCATCAGAAGTGGCCTTCAGTGTGATGTTAGCTTTTGCATGTATGCGGGAGAGTCCTCAATCTCGTCCAACCATGCAACAAGTTTCGGTGAACCTATCAAAGCCAAAGCCACCTTTCCACGATCCAATAGATTCTATTACATTAGGGAAATTGTCTGGTCTCTGTGGTCCAATTTTCTAAAACGTGTGTTATATTTTGTTTCATCTTCTTGACTACTTTCTCCTTCCAGTATGTTCTACTATTAAGTACTTGAAGATATATCGTGTTCCTTGCCATACCAACAAACTTGTTAGTTCTCTTCAAACATGTCTTATTCTTATCTAATGAAGCAAGAAGTAATATTGCTAAACAAGCCGCAAAACAAATATGTACTACAATATCAAACACCATTCCTTCCAATATTTGTATCCTTCCCAAACTCACCTGTCTTCATCTCTCTTCTAATCATTTCAATGGAAATATGCGTTCATTTCAAGTTGGCCTAATGACAAGTCTTAACATACTTTATGCTTCCAAAAGTCATCGATAGGAAGCTGAGGTCCCTTACAGAGCTTCTTTTAACATCAGTTGACTTCTGGGTCTATTCACAAATATAATCACTAGCCTAGTTCCTTCAGAATTGACTAATCTAACAAATTTGAAAGACATTCAAATTTCAATGCCATGCTCACAGGCCAAATAACGTTATATATGCATTGGTATGGATCACTTGTACACCTTGAAGTATACAGTATAGTAATAAACTAATAATTCCCTCCCCAGATCAGTCCTACAAAGCTTGCGGAATTGCACCAACATAGGATGATGATTGACTCAAACCAAAACTCTGGAGATGTTATCTGTTCACTTTGGTACATACAAAAACATTGATGGTGTTGATCCAAAGTTGTACCTTGTCTCAGAAATGGGGAGATAGTCCTAATCTAACGAATAACCTTCAAGATCTCCAACAAGTTCGGAACCCTAACATTACTCGTAAATACATGTGTTATTAAGTGAGCAAGACACACTGAGCAGCGGATAAAATGAATACTTGAGTCGGACAAAATAGAAACAAAAGGAAACATTAACGAGACGAAACAACCAATCATTTTCCAACTCACATTTTTAAATGTATCAAAACTGTCGCCAAATTTAGTTCCACAGCACTTAAAAGATCCAATATTACTTGAAAACAAATCAATCCAACAAAAACAGCTTTGGAGCATTAACCATAATTTACCTAAATGGTACTGACAGCACAGAATTGCAACGATTTGCATCATCATGCCTTCAGGCGTCCATAGAACTTCTGCTTCTCCTGTGTGGTCTGGAAGCGACCATGACCGAATTTCGATGATGTGTCGATGAACTTGAGTTTGATCTCCTCAAGGGCCAAACGAGATGTCTGAGCAAGCAGTGACTGTCGAAGGGTAACAACCCTCTTCTTTGGCCCAACACAGCAACCTTTGATCAGCAGATAGTCATCCTTTACCACACCATAATGAGGGAAACCACCCATAGGAGTAATATCTTTCTCAGTCCTGTTATTTGAAGATTGTCAGAAATTATAGAAAGATAATTGAACACGTGATCATTAACAAAGACAATTGACAAACTATTACTACCTCCATCCCAAAAGGAACATATTATTTTCTTGTTCGGGAACAAGAGATGGCTCTCATTTTGGGACAGAGTGTCACACAAGAAAGAGTAGCCGGGACCATGCATTAAAAAACCAGCATCCATATACCCAAAGGAATTGTTATCATCTAAGACCACCTGTAAATGATGTGCTTCAACATGAAAGTAAAGAGCCACCAACAGGAGTAATTTTGAACAAAAAGTAAAAACCCCAAGTTCCAAACTAATACATTCTTGGACTTTAAGGATCAAGTATGAGAGTACTTTTTTCCTTGCATTTTTTCAGTCTCAGATGCTCCCTTGAGAACCAAAAATAATGAATATGCATATAACAACTACGTTAGAGTCTGTTCAAAATTTAAGGTAATAAATTATAAGGGATTTCAAGTTTACTCATATCACAAGCTTAAAAATGAGGAAAAATACTTCAATCCTTGAAATAAGGGTTATTTAGGGAACAGTGAGGAAAACAACTGTCATAATTAAATAAGCAAAGACCCTGAGGTCCTTGAGGCCATCCTTGTCTTGCCCAAATTCAAGTCAGTTACCAGAAGGGGAGTTCCATCCTTGTCTATATAAAAGATAACCTCTCTTTTTTCTTTATTGATGTCTTTTAATTTCGCTACTTTTTAACGGGGGTCAATAAGAGAACGAGTAAGGTACATTTAGCGCATACATTGAAATTTCAATTAAGGATCACCCAAAGAACACAAAATAAGTAAAGTAGATCGATCACCTTTATTTAAAAGGCAACTCACAAGCAAAGCCACCAAATAATATTTCATCAGAACAACAAAAAACAGGCCGGAGTTCATCAAACAAGTTACAAACCTGTCAAACTCAGTGTCTGCTGTATGGGATTCCAATCCCGCCTTGCCAAGCTTGTAAACCTTCTTGTTCATTTCAGTTCGGTGGTGGTATCCATTCTGACCAGCCCTGGCAACTGTGAAAGATACTCTGGCAGGATGCCAGGCACCAATACAGGCCACCTTGCGCAGACCCCTGTGAGTCTTACGGGGAAGGCGGGTGACACCCCAACGTGTGACAACACCTTCATAACCTTTACCCTTTGTCACGCCAATGATATCAATCATCTCGTCCTTCTGGAAAACAGCATCAATAGGAACCTGCTTCTCAAAAAAGCCATAGGCAAAGTCCACTTTCTCGGCAATAGTCCCACCATTGACTTGAATCTCCATAAGGTGTGCTTTCTTCTGCTTCAATCCCTTCATCTTCCTGATCTGTAAGCAAGGATGTCAGCATCTAAATGACATTAAAAAACAATCACGAAAACAACACCTTGGCTAACCAAGGACCCATAAACATAAAATGAAAGCAATACATGATGCATCCACCATCAAATCAAAGGTTAGCAAGAAGCTATGCATCAACTATTAAACATACGAGGAAACAAGTATTTAGCATCAACTGTCACTTACAAGCTCAACACCAAAATTCTAAATAAAGAAATATTACTTTGTAGGTCAGGAATATTGTCCTCTTTCATAAATAAATTTGTAGAATTTTGCTCCTAATATAGAGGGTAACCTTTTCAGTTTTCATACCACAAGTATATAAAGAAATTTGATCAGCTTTCAAGAAAAACTCTAGACTGCAAAGTTATTTAGGTCAAAAGGAAAAACTGGGCAATAAGTAGATATGACCACATAACATATGAAGGATATTCAAGGAAGTAGTCGCAACACTACAAGTTACTTTCACGACTTGAATGGGAAGACAATTAAAAGGAACTTTGGGGTTACCTGCGTATGAGCCAAAACACGTATAACAGTTCCATACTTCTTCATCTTCTCCAGTTGCGTTTGAACATCTTTCTTTCCTCCTTCTGTCTCGAACTTTTTGGAATACTTAGTAAAAGCCTTCTTCTTGGACTTGCACCAGTTCTTGTAGAACCTTCTTTTCAGATCCTCACTCAGATGCTGAGCCCAAACAGTGTTCAGAGAACGAAGACCACGGGGAGTCTTAACATAGGCCACCACTCCAACAATGACCATAGGAGGAGTTTCAATGATTGTGACAGCCTCGCAAGTCTCTTTCTTGTGAAGCTCTAACAAGAATTAATATGGAAAATTCAGTGTAGTTCATCAAAAGAATCTACAACTAAGCATTGAGCATAACTCAAGATGCAACTTACTTGATCCAGGTTTCTCCACTTCCCTCACAATATGGGTCATCCCAGCCTTGTAACCCAAGAATGCAGTGAGTTTGCAGGGTTTGGTTGGGTCATCCTTGGGGAAAGCCTTCACTGCAAAAATTTAAGTAATAATGTAAACATTACATTAATGGGTGAACTGCAATAACCAAGTCTCAATGCATTCAAAAGACCATGTTTGCAAGGAACCAGTTATAGAGGAACAAAAAGGTCTTACAACACATCTACTAAATTATTCATCAAATTTGTCTCTGACTTTCTCTCTCTACAAAAAATCCACTCAATTAACTTATCCAGATAGGAAAATGCCAGGAATTCCTAAATGATACCTTAATGACTGTAATTGGTTAAAGCTGACCCCATTTTCAATGCTCACATTTCATCAACCATCACTCTCATTGAGGAAGCCATTTACAAAAAAAAGTTTATGGATTGCTACAAGTACTATCGCACCACAACTACTTGAAATAGTTTAACAAAATAGCATTAAAAAATATGGTTTACAATTAATAAAAAGATGCAAATGCAGAAGATGTAGTGGGAATTTGAATCCCCGTGCAACTCACAAGATCCCCTATTGACAAGCCAAATATTTAAGATATATATGATTACCTTTGGAAGTACTATCATACAAACTTTTTGATTCTTACAATCTTGTTTATATTTTATATGAGCCATATAGTTGCAACATATTCATATGTGCACAAATACCTACAAAAATGCATATTTCCTTTCTGAAGATACATAATATTAATACAAATATGAGAACATATTACTCCAAATATAAAATTTTTTTTTTTTGATAAGTATATTACTCCAAATATAAATTTCAATTGAGATGAAAACCGAATAGGCATAAACATTTCCCATAATAACTAATAATATAAGAGTTGAGCTAGTGTCATATATATTACAGTTTTACAGAACAATATAACTACCCTCAGCTTAAAACATTTAGATAAGCCAAGATTTAATACATGTAACTCTGAGTTGTCATAGATAAACAGGTATACCTTTTCCCCTGTGTCGAGCAGCTCGCTTCCTGGGGAGAAACCCAAGGGACCCATGTCGAGGATGCTCAAACTTTCTGTGAGACATTCTTCTCCTCCTACATCATTAATCATTAATTTTAAAAAAATCCGTAAAATCTACTGTTCTCACCCTCCACGTGTATCTCATTACCATAGACAAAAATTAAAGCACAAAACAAACCTAGTTGCATATAAACTTCAATCTACGAATATATATTAGCTGTACAAATGTAAAAATCATCAAAATCTATAAATGCATAAAAATTGTTTCAAAAAGAATTATCATTTTAAAAGAATATGGACGCTGCCTAAGATTATACTTAGATCATGCAAAATATAATGGCATCGTACGTATAAGAAAATCATGGATTAGATATATGTAAATTATGAATTAAAGATAGGAATTAATTGATTGTAAGATTAACACACGGAAATGTTGCTCAAGCATCAATGCAACCCGATTAAATCGAAAGGAATAGTCGACCGAATTGCCAGTAAAGATGATAGGGTTGAGGAGGTTGATGAACACACACACACACACCGAACCTGATGTTTCTGCTACGGAGCTGCGCGGCGACTGACCCTCTGGTAAGTAGTAACTTCAACTAAACCCTAGCTACTGTTAATATATACTTGCTCTTATTTGCGTAAGCCCCCCAAGTTATTATAAATTCTAAAAGGACCGCAAGGATTACCTTACCCATTCAATGTACTCCACTCTTTTCTTTTCTTTTTCCCTTTTTCCTCTTTTGAGTTCCGGTCATAAGGATTTCTAAGGTGCTATTTGTTTTTTGTGTTTTTTATTCTTTGTGATAAAAAATGAAAATTGAATAAACATATAAATAAAGGTACTTCATTCATTTCTAGTAAAGAGTTCACTACATTATTTGAGATGTTTCACTTAAACTTAAAGGATTTACTTTCAAAAATTACTAGTATTTCACCCGACTACAATTTGAAAAAGCATATATTTAAACAAAGATGAATAATATAAAAGAAAGAACTTTAATGTAAAAACATTAATCAAGAATTAATAAAAATATGAATGTAAATTTAGAATATAACATGAATTTTGAAAAATAATTACAGATTTTGGAATATTTCTTTATATATAACATTTGTCGTTGAACATGTACAACAATTACTAATATCACAATCACATACTGTAAGGGTAAAATAGGCAAAGCCTATTTTATCTTGTTTTCACCTTTCTTGGTCAAAGAAGGATTTTATTTTAGTCAATGTTTATTTAGGTGTTAGATTTTGTTTAGAATACTTTTGGTAAATTGGTTTTGTTTTTTGATAGGAAAATCTTTCAAATCTTTCAAAAGATTAGATTGGTTTTGATTTTTTTATATAGGAAAATCTTTCAAATCTTTCAAAAGATTTGATCTTTCAAATCTTTCAAAAGATTTAGGCAACATATTTTTGGTAACTAGATTTATGTAAATAAATTAGTTATTTGATGTATCTTAGTCTTAATAGGAAACATAATCTTTCTTAATATTGAACTAATCTCTTTCCTAGTAGGATTGTGTTTTCCTTTTTGCCGTGAACTTGCAGGAAGCTGTGGTTATTTAATGAAAGCTGGATGCTCGACAAAAGGTGCGCTGAGAGCCTATAGAAGAAATCGTTCAGAAGTGTTGTGTGCGCATAAGAGAGAGCCGAGAGCTTACAAAGAGAATCGATTTAGAGCCTTGTGTGCAGAGATCCTGAAAGAGATCTAAGAGAGAAGATCGAAAGCCATAAACTGTGAGCATCCCTGCTGTAGTTTAGAAGAAGTGCATTGTTTGTTGCGTGTGATTTTCAGAGAATACATCATTGTTAGCTTCAGCAAATCATCGCAGAATAGTTCTGTTGCTGCTGCTTCGGTTTCTGTTTTTAGGAAGCAGTTCTTCCATCTTTCTTCCCACGTTTGGTTTAGGTTTTATGTGGGTTTTTAGGTTCTCCAAGATTCTATATCTTGTGAGAATTTTGTGTTAACTGTTAAGGTTCAAAAACAGTGTTGATTTTAATATATTTTGTTGCCTTGAGGCTTGATCTACAAGTTCGATACTTGTAGATTGTTTTTGTGTTATTTTCTGTCTTCTATAATCTGCCTGGTATAAAATCTGAAAACAAAACTTCCGCTGCTATTTTCTGTGATACACTTTCAGTTCACATTGTTACTGCCATTGTTGCAACATTCACCGCAACATTGATGAACATCGCCCCATATTGAGTGTCCGTGGCATCGCGTTCTTTCAATTGGTATCGAGCCTACTCTTGATATCACTAAGAGTCGATTCTGTTTATAGACGATGGATTCTCAATATGAGAATGTGGTTCGCCCCTACACTTACTAATGCTAATTATTCTATATGGAAAGTCAAGATGCGTATCTTCATCAAATCAATTGATGAAAGAGCGTGGCTTGTGTTGAATGGTTGGAGTCCTCCCAAAGCGTTGATTCGATGGTGATGTCAAAGTCACTAAGGATCGAGTGGTCCAACGATGATAGGAACACGGCGTCTTTTAACTCAAAAGCTTTGTCTCGCTATTTACAAGGCCTTAGATGCAAATACATTCGAGTAATAGAAATTACGAATCGCGAAAGATGTGTGGGAGGCCCTTCAAACCTTATGTGAAGGACACGCCGGTGTTAAATTCCTCAAAGCTAAGAATGTTAACGACTCGGCTTTGAAAACACAAGGATGCAAGAGTCCGAGGACATAATGACTTATTATGGAAGACTTCTTGATCTATCAAATTCTCTTAGCCTTAGGAGATCCCATTACTAATGGCGTCTTGTCGAAGATGATGAGGACTTTGCTCAGAAAGATTCAATGTCAAGATATGTGCTATTGAAGAAGCACATGATATTGACAAGATGAGTTTTGAAAGATTGGCCGAATTCTTCAAAACTTTGAGTTGAATCTAAACGATCAATTAAAAACAAAGGCAAAGGTGTCTCATCATCTTCTACACCCATTGGGAAAAACATTGCTATGCTCGCACCAATTGATCTCGTCATGTGATGCTAGAAATTCAAAAAAGACATTGATGAGTCTCGATTTTGGAGAAGAATCAATTGCTTTATTGACTACTAAATTCAAAAATTTTTGAAAAATAAAAGTCAAAACAGAACTCCATCATCAAACTCAAAATAAATTTCAAACCTGATTACTCGCGTGAAATTTGTTCCCAAAGAACAATCCTTTCAAACTCCCGAAAACCCTTCACAAATCCTTTTGTTTAAGTCATCCTACAATGGTAAGAATCTTGATTCTATCCAATGTAGAGAATGTCAAGGTTTTGGACACTACGCAAACCAATGTGCTAACACTTTAAGAAAGAAAGGATTGAATTTTTTCGCTACTCTAAGTGATAGTGATGGAGAAGATCCGGTGATCTTATCACCTTGAATGCGGTTTATGATTCTCGATTCGGATAGTGCGGTTGGTTCACAAATGTCTCACCCGATGTTGCAACATCGGGGAGTAACATCGGGAGAAACATTGCGAAACAGAAATTTTCTGCTTTTAATTCCACGCTGCGAGGATGCGGACATACGATTCGCACTTCTGGAAGGGTACAAGGAGTTGTAAGGATTGGGAGAAAAGGGCTCATCAAGTCACACTACTTGGTAAGGCGAATGAACCGAAAAAGGCCAACGAGGAGCAAAAAGAATGCATAATCAGTCGGAAGGAGTTCTAAGTAGAAGGATGTGGAAATTGAGCGGTTAAAGGAGCAACTTGCTCAATTGAAGCAACACCCGACCAAGTGGAATTCAAGCAAAAAGGTTGACGATCCGCTAAATTCTGGTAACTCTTCCAGATCAGGTATAGGTTTTGTCCCTAAAGTGTTTGTGAAAGAAGGTGAAGGTACTTCTGAACCTAAACAGCCCACACAAAATTTTCAAAATACAAATTTCTTTGAAAAACCCAAATCAAGAAAGAAAAATTTTGTGTGTCATTTTTGTCATAAGCCCGGTCATATTCAACCATTTTGTTTTTCGAAAAGGCTATGTATGAGGATGATGTTAGCAAGTTTTCTTGGCAAAATCGATGCAACATCGACGAAACGACCAATGCAACAACATTGGAAGTCTCATTCGAAGTCGTGACAAATCTCATCCTCGAAAAATCAAACTGAAGTTTTTAAACAGATGTGGGTTCCTAAGGGTAGTAATGACAAAGGCAAGTCCAAATATTGTGAACCCTTTGATATATGTCCTGGTTCTAAGCCGTCCTATGATGTTTCTCCTCCAAAATGTTCGAGAACCAGCATCTGAAACCGAAGCACATAATCGACTAAACTTGCATATTAAAGAAAGTTCGGCCAATGTTATTCACAATGTTTCACCCAATGTTTCACCCGATGTTGCAACAATGGGAGCAACATTGGACGTAAACTTGCGGTCGAAACAGGTCCTGAACTTTCGAATCAGGTCCTGTACATTCGAAAATCAGTCAAATTTGAATGGTTGCAGCCATGATATTCCTAGCCGTATTCAGAAAAACCATCCAATCTCTCAAGTGATAGGTGATATTCATGATGGCATATACACAAGGAGAAGAAGTAAGGTTGAATCTCAAAAATTTGCATGCATATCAAAATATTTTTGAGAGAAGCCTTAAATCTTTTATGGATGCTTCAAATGATCAAAGATTATGTGTTCACATTGATGTGTTAACCTTGTTTTTTATAACACCTATGCATTTTGCTTAGCACAAAAATCCAGTTCATTATTCTCGAACTAATCACATTAATATAAGACACCATTTTTTTTTGGAGACTTGGTTGATTATGTAAATTGTTTGCATTGAACATGTTCGGACCGAAAATCATCTTGCTGATATATTTGCTAAGTGTCTTGTTTTTTGAGAGATTTTTCAATCTTTGGAAATCTCTTGTGTTTTGTGTGCCATACGATTTTACACTTAGTTAATTATAAAAAAAAAAAAAAATCAAAATTAGGCATGATTGCATTTTGTCTTTAGAGGGCACTTTAGATCAATTGTCTCACATGTATGTATCTCTTGTGGTTGCTTGGGATTTTAATTCAAATCTGTTGTGATTTTTTTTGTTATGATTCTCTCTCTCTCCCGGTTCTTGAGTATGTTTAAAGTCCACAAAGGAAAGAGCTACCTTTTTAAATTTTTGGGATGCTACAATTTGTCAAAGTACTATGGAGCTTAGGCTTTCATGGGTTGATCTTGAGTAAATTGACTCCCTTTAATTGAAAAAAGTGTGAAAGCTACCTAACGGAAAAGAGCTACCTATGAACAAGGTTGTGGCACCTTTCTTTTGGGACTATGAATCTTCGGATTTCATGGGTTGATCAAAATGCAAAATTGCTTCCCTTGGTAAATAGTGTGAAAGGTTCCTAGTGGCATGTGTTGAATAGCTTGAAATAAAGTAGAGCTATATTCCTAGGGAAATAAAGTACCTATGGATTTTGGTTGTGAAAAATTTATGATCTTGGGAGAGAAATTTGGTTGAGAAAATTAAAAAAAAAAGAGCAAAATTGAAAATAAAATCACAATTTTGGCGAATGCATCTCCCAATGCAGCAACATTAAGAACTACATCTTTTGATCTGGTCTTCATCACTTGTGTGTGATTGCATTTTTTATTATTATTATTTTTTTGCCTAGCTTTTTGTTATCATGTTTGTAGGCATAAAATTTAGGACATGCATTGTTGGCAATGATATTCAGCTTGGTGAAATTTTGTCCTAAACTCAAACTGTGCAAATCAATTTTCAAAAATCTCCATGTTGAAAAATATTTAGTGGATGTCTAATTTTTGTGGGAAACTAAGAGTTTTTGAATCTGGATATGATGTACTCAGTTATTGCTAGTGGTGTGATCAAATCTTGGTGAACACTTCATTGTGTTTTTCAAAATCTTGGATTTTTGAGATTTCCTAAAAGATGTTTTTATCTCTCTTCCTTTTCCGGTCAAATAGGGGGAGAGAGATCAAGTGTTTCTTGTGTTGGTGATATTTTCTGAATTGTGCTTAGTAATGGTTTCTGATTTTACCCCTTGCACAAATTCAGGGGGAGATGAGTTTTTCTAACCTATGCAGGTTAGATGGTTTGATTGGTGTTGTATAAACACTTGTCTTTTGATTTGACCAGAAAGGTTCAACAAAGGGGGAGATTGTAAGGGTAAAATAGGCAAAGCCTATTTTATCTTGTTTTCACCTTTCTTGGTCAAAGAAGGATTTTATTTTAGTCAATGTTTATTTAGGTGTTAGATTTTGTTTAGAATACTTTTGGTAAATTGGTTTTGTTTTTTGATAGGAAAATCTTTCAAATCTTTCAAAAGATTAGATTGGTTTTGATTTTTTTATATAGGAAAATCTTTCAAATCTTTCAAAAGATTTGATCTTTCAAATCTTTCAAAAGATTTAGGCAACATATTTTTGGTAACTAGATTTATGTAAATAAATTAGTTATTTGATGTATCTTAGTCTTAATAGGAAACATAATCTTTCTTAATATTGAACTAATCTCTTTCCTAGTAGGATTGTGTTTTCCTTTTTGCCGTGAACTTGCAGGAAGCTGTGGTTATTTAATGAAAGCTGGATGCTCGACAAAAGGTGCGCTGAGAGCCTATAGAAGAAATCGTTCAGAAGTGTTGTGTGCGCATAAGAGAGAGCCGAGAGCTTACAAAGAGAATCGATTTAGAGCCTTGTGTGCAGAGATCCTGAAAGAGATCTAAGAGAGAAGATCGAAAGCCATAAACTGTGAGCATCCCTGCTGTAGTTTAGAAGCAGTGCATTGTTTCAGAAGCTGTGTGATTTTCAGAGAATACATCATTGTTAGCTTCAGCAAATCATCGCAGAATAGTTACATTCTTCTTTGCCGGCTTTCGTTTTAGAAGCAGTTCTTCCATCTTTCTTCCCACGTTTGGTTTAGGTTTTATGTGGGTTTTTAGGTTCTCCAAGATTCTATATCTTGTGAGAATTTTGTGTTAACTGTTAAGGTTCAAAAACAGTGTTGATTTTAATATATTTTGTTGCCTTGAGGCTTGATCTACAAGTTCGATACTTGTAGATTGTTTTTGTGTTATTTTCTGTCTTCTATAATCTGCCTGGTATAAAATCTGAAAACAAAACTTCCGCTGCTATTTTCTGTGATACACTTTCAGTTCACATTGTTACTGCCATTGTTGCAACATTCACTGCAACATTGACAGTAACATCGTCCCATATTGAGTGTCCGTGGCATCGCGTTCTTTCACATACCAAAATTTGAAGACCTTTAGGATTAGTAACTCGAGACAACGCAACATATAATTGTCCATGACTAAAAACATGTTTTTCAAAAGAAGACTCACATTAGACAATGATTGTCCCTGACTTTTATTTATAGACATTGCGTAAGACAACATCAGCGGAAACTGTCTTCTTTGAAATTTGAATGGAATTCTGTGATCAGAAGGTGTCAATGACATTCTCGAAATCAAAACAGTATCGCCATAGGTACCATTTGAAAGAACTCGACTTTCTAAAACATGATTTCTCAATCTTGTAATTATTAACCTCGTGTCATTGCATAACCCAAGAGAATGGTCAATGTTACGAAGCAATATAACTGGAGTTCCAATCTTCAAATTCAACTCATGATTTGGTATTTCAGAACATGAAATTCCATTTAAAAATTCTGGAGTATGTATATCTTTCAGAAGATCAACATTTCTGTCTGAATGGCATGGAGAATCTGAGCTCAAACAAAGTCTTCCTTCAGAATTGTTCATTGATATCATGTGATCATTGATTGAATTAACAACATCAAGAGTCGGAGCCAAAATAGCTCTATCCTTAAAAAACGATGACTCATAAGAACAACTTCCAAATGAAGGATATGTACTTTGAACAATTGCAGCAATCAGATCGTCGAATTCCTTAAGCAATATGTGATCGGGAATATCAACAAAAGCATAACTATCATTTGGTTCACCAATTTTCCCATCGCCAATATTTGCAATCCACTCAGCAAAAAGTCTCAATTCTTCGCAATTTTCGTTGGACCCCATATTTTGCAATCTCATATTAGTTGTCAATATAGTACAATCATTCCACAAATACGATGAATTAATTAATAGTGGCATGAACGATGTCATGTCTACTGCCTTTAGAATTACAGGCTATATTCGACGAAAATCTCCCCCAAACACAATCGTCTTACCCCCAAAAGGAATATTAGCTCTAGATGGATGAATTACTTTCATGATATCTCTCATACTTCGATCAAATGCTTCAAAACAATACTTATGCATCATTGGAGCCTCGTCCCATATAATAAGCTTAGCCTTAAGTATAAGATCTGCAATAGGACTCCCTTGTTTTAAGTTGCAAGTTGAATTTTCATTCGGATTAAAAGGAATTTTAAATCTTGAATGAGCATTTCTACCACCAGGCAACAAAAGATAAGCTATGCCATTGGACACCACATTTAATACAATCTCTCCTTTTGATCTAAATCAAGCAGATAAAGTTTTCCAAATGAACGTTTTCCCAGTACCTCCATAACCATACACGAAAAAAAATCTTTCAAATTTATGAATTAGCTGATGTGATAATAGTTTCATAAACATGGCGTTGCTCGACATTCAAATTTGAAACGAACTTCTTGTGTTCTTCTGCCAAGCTTATTCGATCATAACACATCTCATCATGTACTAATCTGTTACACGAGAATTCGAAAAATTGATCATCTGGATATGGCATTGATTGGAACTCACATATACTCCTTCCATAACGTCTTAAAATCATCTCAGCTTCCACAAGTGCATAGTTCCTGATTTGATCCTCGTTTAATTGCAAACCTACAAAATAAAAAGTAATTACTTTGAGATACATAACAACTTAAATTTCTAAAAGTATAAATTGTTTACAAACCTTGATACTAAAGCAAAATTCGTTGGTTGTACAGAATGTCATCGGATAGATAAGACCAACATGTATCACAAACTACTTCAGGTTGACTCATCGTTCCAGATGATAATAGTGTAGAAAAAAGAATTCTCAATGATTGAACTGATGCCCAATGACTAGCCTCGATTATCCCATCAATATACTCCTTATCATCAATTAACAATCCTAGCGCATAGCAAGCATCTCAAAAAGAACGAAATTGCACCCCATTTATAAAACATAAATCTCCATAGCAAGTGGCTCCTCAAACTACGTTTAGGAGGCATCTCAATTAGTACAAATCACCAGATCGTGGAGGAACAAAAAATATTCGTCCAATTGCAAAACTACTTTGTACTCTTGGGGTCCATTCCCGTATTTTCGAATTCCAAACAAATTTCTTGGAAAATTCTGCATAAGTCAATTCTCTTCCCAAAGGGTAATTCTTATTTGCTTCCATCCATGCCAAAAACATACTATGCTTTATGGTTTCCCGATCCATGATATAGTCAATTTTATCTGAATCCGAGAAAACAAAGTTTTGCTGATTCAGAAGATGAAAACTTAGATGCACAACGGGCTGGTCTTTGTACTGTATTTCAAATTCAAAAATTCTCCATGCAACTTCACAAGATGAAATGTATCTACAGTCGTAGTACAAATTAACTTCATTGATACTCTTATCCACATTAGCATCACCTGAGCTTTGATAAAACGTGGCAGTGACGCGATCGTTGCCCTTTTTTATATACTTGAACAAATATTTTATTGCACGCGATTGATTACGCCACTCAACGTTCAAATGGGCCTCATAAGTAATCAATAAGAATCGATTATGAGGAACGACGTGTCTATTGTAAAAAACAACTCCATTCTTAACTATCGTCCTTCCATTATCCCGACGTATGTACACTGGATATCCATTTTCGTCAAATGTAGTCATCTCAATAATTTTTTTTGAAAAATGCTTTGAGCTACACCCATCTATCATGCAAAGAGCATCCTTTCGATCACCACCATACGGACCGTGTATCATAAAATCTCGAACTGCAGTATAGTAAATTGGGTCCTCAGTTTCATTTGGGATCTCCGCCGTAATGTAACGATCAATTGCATACGCTGTCAGATTATTCTCTTCGGAAGAAAGGAACAATAATATGTGAGAATGTGGCAAACCCCTCTTCTGAAACTCTACAGTATAAATGATTGTTGAAAATATGACAAACAAATAAACCATAATTAGCGTAAATAAATTAGAATTAAAATTGAAATTTTATATGTTTTTAAAAATATTCATCTATAAATAAAAGAAAAAGTTACCTGATCTGACATTTCCAAAAATCTTGTTTTTATGAAGATCTTTGATAAGTCCATCAAGCTTCACTTTAAAAACCCTGCAAACAATATCTAGTCTATCTTCATGCTTTAATTCACGTGCTGCAACAAATCTATCAATTTCAGGTCACTTGGGATTACATGTAAATGTAATAAATAAATCCGGGTAACCTGCCCATCTACATATAGTCATAGCATCTTGATAGTTTTGTATCATGAGTCTGGCACCTCCAGTAAAAGATGAAAGCAATATAATTCTTTTCCCTTGCGTGGACGCATCTGTTTCACCACGTAACAAAGCTTCATGCAACCCTTTGTACATTTCACAACGCAATTATTTCTGATTCAGTCGAATGTACAGTAATTGATTACTTTCAATCATAGTGTACGCATCGACGACAAATTGTTGAAATAGTCTTTTGGAAAACATAATGGTTGTCGGCTCACAATCCCTTTCATTCAATCTATACGCAAAAAATTCTCTTATACTGGCTTTCATCCGCCCTTTGGAACCATCTTTTAATTCAAAAAATGGAATATCTTCTCTGTATCCATCCTCGCCATACGAAAAAATCAATGGATACTAGAGAGGAAGATAAGCAGGATGCAATTCATTTATACGCTTAAGCTGTCCCGTTTGACTCTCAAGTAAAATATCACTATCACCTAACATTTGATCAAAATCACCAACAACCAACGCAGCAACCTCAAATGCAGTCGGGAGATTGTACCTTCTCGCATCACCACTTTGTCTTCCTATCAATTTTAATTTGACTTCTGATCTACCTTCTTGGACCATTTTATCTTTCGCCATTCGAAAAGAATGCACCAAAACATTATTTTTTATCTAACATGGTCTTCAAATCAGATACAATTTCAGAATGAAGATCATGAGAATTAACATCTTGCCTGTATGAAAAACAATTATAAAATTAATATAATATGTTGTCAATCATGTAAAAAACAAAATGAGTATTAATGATTTAAATGTCTTTACCTTACGGCAGCAATTCTATTTTCAACTTCATTTTCAGTATCATAAATATACAATTGTGCAAACTTTGGTGTTGCACCCATGGGTGGAAGAAGGCTTCCAATTAAATGATAGTTTTGACCATGAAGTTTGAAAACAGGAGGAGAACAACCTTGATTTACACAATTGTCTATCTTCCCTCCCATTTAAGTGAAACTGAACATATTGTTATACAACCGTATGTTTTGACGAAAATGTTTATTTTTATCGGTGTTTCCATATAATAATACTTGTAATTCTGGAGGAGTGATTTTAGGGCAGGAAGTTGTATTTTTCCTTGATTACAACATAAACTAAACTTTGGTTTACGGGTCTTATAATGTCGAGCTAATCTCTCCTCGTACCAAAACCAAGCATCACAAAAAGTACATGTGAAAGTTGGATCGCCAATATCCTAATAACCTAAAACAAATGAAAAATTGTAATAGTTTAGTTATAATAATGATGAAAGGTACATAAATATTGCAAAAGTAAACGTACAGATGACAGTACAAAAATTATACAAACCAAGTGAGGAAAGTGAAACACGTTCATCGTTCGTAAGACATAAACTATATGTGTCGAAATTTGTAGATACAAAATCCGGACTTCTATGATCGACCACAATTGCAAAATACAAATGTTTTACTATTAAAATATATAAATGTGCTTAAAACTTGAGTATTAAAAAGGAAGACCCATATTTTTGTGATTAAGTTTGGAAAAGTATACAATTTTATAAAATATCTTATGCATAATATTTAAAAAATGATTCCAACTTTATTAATGCTTATCTATTATATAAGATAAAATTTGTTTCCAAAACACAAAATTATTTCACCAAGACATTGTAATAAAATTATGGTTTCTATTATTTCATGTGTCAATATGGAAATAATATTGAAATCATCACCGAATGAAAAAATATAATGCATAAGAAAATTGAACACAATAATTTGGGTATGCTTGCTGCACACTAATATATGAGATAATATTAGTGACTTAATAGGTAGGAATGATGGCTTGAATAAAGCATGAGGAAAAAGTATGCAATTTATTATAACGTATGTAAGTGAAAATTAAAAAAAAAAATCCTTACATATAGGTGAAGACAATGAAGTATTGAAACGCGATTTTTTTGTTGGAATGCAACTTGAATTATCACCATCAATCGTTGGACGATAAATTGTAGAGGTACTTGCAATTATGACTGACGACCCGTAATCCAAATGAGAGTTACTCATAATCCGAATCTTTCAATGTGCTGTACAAAAATAGTATAGTATAGTATAGTATAGTGTGTGTGTGTGTGTGTATATATATATATATATATATATATATATATATATATATATATATATATATATATATATAATACAGTTCATTGTTGCACGCTTACAATTGATTTGAGATAAAAAAGGGTCAAGATTTACTGTTTTACGATGATCCAACGGTCAGTATTTTCTTCAACTCTCACATGTGCTAAGGCCGTTACCAATTCCCTTCTTCCGTTGCAACTCCCATCTTCCGCCATTTATTGAGTGTGATTTACTGAGATATTACGGTTTTATAGTTAATATTTTACGGTTTTATGGTTGCGAAAATTTGTATTTGTGTTTTTTTTTCTTTTTAATTTTTTTTGTATCCAAATTTAGTTACTCTTTTACTGAGATATTACGGTTTTACAGTTAATATTTTACGGTTTTACAGTTTTATGGTTGCGAAAATTTGTATTTGTATTTTTTGTCTTTTTAATTTTTTTTCGTATACAAATTTTAAAAATAAAAAAAATCGTAAGTTTTGTAATTTGAAATATTTGTTTTTTTTTCTTTTTAACTGTTATCGTAATTAACTTAATCAATTTAATTTTTGTCCTGCCCGTTTTTTCCCGTCCATAATTTCGTATACAAATTATTAATTAATTCATCCGTTCCGAGCAAAGAGACTCCATTTGAAAGTCAATTTTTTTTAAGAAAATAATATTTTTAGTAGTTCATTTCCACAGTATCTGCTTCATTTATTGATAAATTCTCAAACTAACGCCGTGCCATCGCTACGGGCAAAAGTACTGGCGTCGTGCCACCCAACCACTACCCGTTGCACCATCCCACATAAAATACAAAACCCTTCACCCCCCCCCACACACACCACAAGTGGTTGACAGATGTCCACTTTCTTCATATCTCTCCCCAAATTATGACTTCTTATTTTCGAAGTTGTGTGGTTCCTCTCTCCTACATGGCAAGGTAAGAAGTGCACAGTGGGAGAAAAATGCATATTCTTAATTGGAAGAAAGGGTAAGAATATACAATGGTGGTGCCCTTATGGACTTGAATTGGCAGCAGTTTTGATGCCTCGAAGGCGGTCACGTGGGAACAAATTGAGATGAGATCACAGATAAGATCACAACCGTCGAGTTACTGTAATAATTTTGGACGACTAAATTGGATGCTCATGACTCTTAATTGTTGTCCTATACTCCTATTTAGGAATAAAAATAATTATTTTTTATGTTATCTTATTTACAAAGTTAAGAAAAATACCAAAATTTTAAATTGAAAAATAGTCAATTTAAAGCAATAGTACTGACAATAGGTATCAATTTATTTTTTTTTCCAACCTGTAATTAATTACATATACAAATTTAAAAAATTTAAAAAAAATCGTAAGTTTTGTAATTTGAAATATTTTTTTTTCTTTTTAACTGTTATCGTAATTAACTTAATCAATTTAATTTTTGTCCGGCCCGTTTTTTCGGCTCACAATTTTGTATACAAACTATTAATTAATCTCTTCGTTTCGGGTAAAGAGGCCCCGTTTGAAAGTCAATTTTTTTAAGAAAATAATATTTTTAGTAGTTCATTTTCAAAGTATCTGTTTTATTTATTGATAAATTTCCAAACTGACGTCGTGTCATCGGCACGGGCAAGAGTACTAGTATTTTTTATATATGAAAAAACTAATAATGAAGTACTATAACATAATTAAGTGTAATACCGTGTTGACATCAGATAGAGCAGGAATTGAAGACATATATATACCTTTCAAAAAATATATACCAAACATATACTATTGTGAAGCTCAACATTCATTTTCTAGATGGTCATTCATATTTACTAATATCCAATTAAAATATATATTTTTTAAAACATTTACAAAACTATTTATAAAAATAAATTCAAATTACATAATCCATCCATTGTACATATAGAGTTCATGATACTTCTTTGGGATGTTTAACTTTAAAAGTCTAAATTATTATTATTTTTACTATAAAATTACAACTGATATAAAATCTAGTGTAATTGTCAGAAAATTGCTTGTAATATAACTATTTTTGTAAATTTGACAAACTTCAACAACATTAATAAATCCATTTAATAATTCACATTTTAAAAAGTTTAATATTTCAATGGAACGGATGGAAAATTTGGAATCATGTGTTTAGGCTGTTTAGCCATTAGAAATATATTGAAGACAACATACTATGTAAATTGTTGGAGAAAGTGCTGGCATATAATTTGAACATATATTTCATCGTTGGACTCCATTGGTTTTTTTAAATAGCTAAAGTCAATTTTCAAAAAATTGTTCCTATAATGTCAAGATTGGCTCAATCCACAGCTTCGGACAACATTTGTTATTGGAACGAAAATGAAATAAGCTTCGATAGGTTGGATGATTTTTCAGTAGTGACAGATAAAGAATAGCCAAGAAAGAAACATGCGTATGACGAATAAGGAAGCATAGGGAACATGATATGAAACTGTGCTTCATTATAATTTTGCAGTTTGATATATGCATCACTCTGTGCATCACAATGCATTAATTGGGTGCTTAAATGATGTATCACAATTTTTAAATTATATTAGATCATTAAAAAAATTTCATCACGTTTACCAAAGTTGATGTTATGAAAAACATGATTAGATTAATTATATTTCATGCATCGCGGGGCAAACATTATAACGTAGCGCGCACTCGGTTAATTATGGCAATCAAAGTTTTTTTTTTCCACCAAAAGTGTCATTTTGTAATATAAAAAAACGGTAGATTGTAGCAATTGCAAACATTAAAAAATAAAAAAAGACTGAACTGTAGTTATTCCAGTGGAAAGAAAAAATTACGTGCCAGTCCACTTTTTGAAACGTTCAATCGCTAAAGTACATCTTTTTTCATTTTTAATCGAAAAATTCACTTTTGATGGCAAAATGACTACGATACCCTTAATGAACCGTAGGCGCGCTACGGAGGTCATTGTTTTTGCACCGTGATTCATCAATTTTATCGTATTATTTTTTAAACCGCGGTTCAATAGTGTAACTGCTAGTCTATTTTTAAACCGCGGTTCAGTAGTGTAACTGCTAATCTATTTTTGTAACGCGATTCATCAATTTTAGTGCATTAATTTTTGCACCGCGGTTCAGTAGTGTAATTGCTAGTCTATTTCTGAACCGCAATTCATCAATTTTAGTGCATTAATTTTTACACCGCGGTTCAATAGTGTAATTGCTAGTCCATTTTTGAACCGCGATTCATCAATTTTAGTGCATTAATTTTTGTACCGTGGTTCAATAGTGTAATTGCTAGTCTATTTTTGAACCGCGGTTCATCAATTTTAGTGCATTAATTTTTAAACCGCGATACAAAAGCATAAATAGCCAGACCCCGTTTCGTTGCGAACAATCCTAATTTTCAAATTCAAAGTGTGTTGCCGAAGCTGTTGAAGAAGACAGTGACATTTTTTGGAACAATATTTCGAAGCTGTTTGTTTGGGCGGCTTTTCGAATTTCGAAAAGTTTCATTGCTGCTCTTTTTCCAAAAGCTAAAAATATCTAGAAAAAATGGTGTCGTTCAGGTGTTTTTAAAAAAAAAACACGCGGGTTAACCCGATGGGAGAGGATGCTCCGCCACTCTGCGACGTCGTTTTAGGAAGGGAGATAAGAACTTTTTGCTCTTTTTACTTTTCACTTTCACCTTCTTACTGTTACTCCAATCCTTCCCTTGCTTCTCCAAGCGATTTCCGGCGATCCTTCCGGCAACCCTTCCCGTGCCTCCTCTTGTTTGTACCGTAGGTTTGTCCTTCTCTGTTTTTCTTGTTTTTCTGGTGGCTTTCTTTGCCATCCATTTCTTTTCTTTTTGGAGCACTTGTTTTTGTCCGGCGGGTTTTTCTCCCGTTTTTTTAATTTTTCGTCTTCTTTCTGGTTTTTTCAAGCGTGTCTTCATCATTTGTTGATTTCTTCGGCGTTCCTTCAAGCTTCGTTTCTCGGTACATTATTTCTTCCTTTTTGAAGTATGTCTCGTAGATTTCCTTTTCCTGTTTTTTCGTCCTCCTCGTCTAGTAGCTCGTCAATTGAGCTGATAGATTATTGGAATAGGGTCATTCGTATACCTCTGTCAGTTAGGAGTCCTCTTCTTCCCCTCCCAAGTAATGTAGTCGGGTTCCCCCTTGGCCGAGGGTGTCTTTGACGCGCCTCCTTGTGCCAATGACCTTTCTCGTGCCGAGGTCCCCCATCATAGTATATTAGCCCTTGTGCCGAGGTTCCTCTTCAGGCCGAGGCTAACCCTAGCGCCGAGGTTCCTCTTCAAGCCGAGTTTAGGGAGGATCAATTAAGTGACGACGAGGTCGAGTCCATTCCTCGTGGCCCAGTCTGGAGAGGTGTTGAGGTGAGTGTGTGTTTTGCCGAAGAGAGAGTGGTAGATAATACTATTTATGTAGAAAAAACTATGGGCCCTCTGAGCTCGAGTACTTCTTCTTCATGCTCGATTTCCTATGTGGATTCTGATGACGAGGGCCCGTTTCTAGAGTTAGTTTTTGGTAAGTCTCTTTGTGGGGGCCCCATATACCGGCAGTGCCAGGGTAGGTAAGTAGCAGTTACTCCTAGGCAAGCGAGGTTCCTCCTCGCGAGCTTTGGAGTGAAGGGTAGTGTGCACTGGAAGTTTGGTGATGAAGATTTTTCTGCTCCTGATTACCCTCCTAGTACCCCTATGAGGGTGTTCGAGAGTAGAGACCGTATTGCGCTAAGTCTGATTACTCAATTTTTTACCAGGGAGAGAGTTCTGCATTTTCGTCAGATTGAGACGATTTTGCATCGTCGGCAGCTTGGAAGAATGGCGAGCGGACTCGAGGCTTCTGTATCTGGGCGAGCTGGTAATGATGGCGAAAGGGCTCCTCGTTTCTTAAGGCCTTTTGAGAATAAGATAAGCTCTTATGACGTAGAGGAATGGTCTCGGGTTTACGACTCTGATTTCTTCTGGGGTTCGTTCCCTGATTCTGACTTAGGTCTTCCCGAGCTGCGCGGTCTTCATAGCTTATGTGGGCTTCTATTCGAGCCTTTTCGAGTCATCGGGGCTGTGTCTTCCCCTCGATCCCTTCATTTGCGAGTTTCTGACCCAGACGAGCTCCGTCCCCTTGGACTTGACTCCCAACTTGTCCCGGCCCTTGGTCAGTTTTATAATTTGCACCCGATCGAAGGGGTTCGAGCCCACCCTCTCACTCTTCTGCTACTACTACAAGGTCAGCATTTCGATGAATCGGCTGACAGCTCTGAGGCATGCACAAGGGTTTCCCTTGTTGGCTAGTTTTGGGAACAAGGATCACCGGTGGTCAGAGAAGGTCATTCTGGTTGAGTCGAGTCGAGGGTGGAATTTTGAGGTTCCCGAGGGGAAACCTCATGACCTTCTGAAGACCAAGAGCCTAAGTGCCATCGATCAGGAGGTGAAGAGTGCTATCGAGGCCCCCTTATTCAATGCCAAAGGGGAACAGGTTCGCTCCTATAATTGGAAAGCCATAGTTGGGGACGAGGGCCTGTTGTCCAAGTTCGTGGTTTCGCCGCCAAATCGAGGGTCGTAGGCTTACTTCGGATTTTGAGTACGTGAGCCGAGATAGCTGGGCCCTTAATCGAGGATGGGTGTTTGGCTCAGAATGTTTAGAATGTAAGGGTATAGATGGGCATGGCTGCCCGACGCCAGGATAACATTTGTTATTTCTGTTTTATTTACTGTCTTTTGTTGTCTTGTTGTACCTGTCTTTTGGTTTCTGATGCGAGCTTTTTGATTTATAGATATGGGTTTGACTCGCGACGCTATCATGGCCCAGAAGAAGGCCGAGGCGGAGAGGAGGGAGGCCGAGCTGAAGGGTTCTTATGAGCGAGATCTGGCTCGTGGAGACCCCGAGTCCTTGCCATTGGTCGGCGTGTTGGAAGATCCATCCAATGTGATGATTGTACCGACCCCGTCGGCCTCCAAGGCGAAGGGAAAATAGCCCATCCCTGATGCCCCAAAGCCCAAAAGACAAAGGCTGGGCTCATCTCGTGGCCAGGCCACTCCCACTTCGATTTCTGCCGAGCTGCCTCTGGCCTCGACCCTTGACAACAATCCAGCTGCCGAGGATACAAGCGACAATGACTATATTCTAGGTCATCTTTGTAAGTCGGCCAATTTATTCCTCCTTTTCGCTTATGGGCAAAGGTTGATGGCCTGTAGCGCCCCTTCCGAGTCCCGTGGAGACGCTTTGTTCCACCTGCTGAGTTCCAAATTGAACGACTTAACACCTTGGCTATTAGCGAGGTAGGTGGACTCTCGTTTTGGTTTGTTGCTTTGCTATCTTGTTTTGGTTTATTTGCTTTGCTCTCTTGTTTTGGTTTGTTACTCATTGCCTATCTTTTGTTCTTGTAGCTCGGTATTTGTCTTGCTACGTACAATGCCAAATTAGCCTGCCGCCGATTCCGCTTCTGCCCGGCGACTTAGCGAACTAGTGGGAGCTGCTTCGACCGAGAAAATAACGTCCCTTGAAGACAAGCTGTCGATCAAGAAGAACGAGCTCTCCAAACTTGGCACTGAGAAGACGCCCGGCCGGGCGGCATGAAGGTGTCAAGTGGAAGAATGATGAAAAAGATCGCCTAAAGTGGGTCAGGCCGATCTCGAGGCTAAGTCGAGGGTCTGTTTAACGACAATGCTCAAGCATTTAGCCGAATCGTCAGCTAAGCCAAGTGAGGAGGTTTTGGAAAAGTATCAGTTCGCAGGCATACGAGGAGGAGGCTCGATTATATGGAAAAGAGCCGATCCGTACTTTCGCTGCGCGATTATGGCTTGATGTGCCTTGCTTTGAGTAGTGCGCTTGGCCACCTCGCTCTTATGGCCTAGAATGCCGAGGTGTCTCCTCCCTCGTTTTTATGACAAATAGCCGCGGCGAGATCAAGATCTGATACCTTCTAAGACAGTGCCCTGAGTGGTCGCCGCCCTACCGAGGCGGGGAATCTGTTTGCCCGAATGGCCCATGAGCAGATTTGACTCAAGGAGAGTTATCGCACATACGCGGCGCCGGGGGCTGCTTCTTCTTCTCAGACCGGGTATGTCGGGGATCGACTTATGGAGGAGCTAAAAGGCCAGAAAACTAGCCGAGATGAAGTGCCTCAGCCGACAAGAACTGAAATGTGGCGGTCGTGAAGAGGAGAAGATGAGGGAATAGGCAATATAGTAGGGTTATTTTGGAAAAGATACAATTTTACTTTAAACGGATTTTTGTAATCCGCTTTAATGTTGATCTTCATTTTCTCCGATTTTTGCTTATGTTCTCGTGTTTCTGTTTCCCTTTTATTATGTTCTGTTTATTTTGAAGGCATTAGAGCCTGGCCTTTCCTTGGCTAGGCGAGGAGGTTTTGAAGGCATTAGAGCCTGGCATCTCCTCGGCTAGGTGAGGAGGTTTTGAAGGCATTAGAGTCTGGCATCTCCTCGGCTAGGCGATGAGGTTTTGGAAAGTATTTAATGTTTAAGTGCAGTATGTATAGGACATATTTTTGCAAAGACTTTTCTCTAAGGTGAAAATAAGTAGATTACTGATAGTACATTTTCAAGTGGTCTGAATGTCATGGGTTTTTAGTGGGTTTCGTCTAGTTTCATGAGCCTTGTGTTCCAAATTGATGATGTCTGACTGAACGTCCTTCCTAGTCAGAGAGTTTGTTTCTTCCTTTCTTGTTTCCAAGGACCTTGATTTTTCTTAGTACTAGGCCGAATCGAAAATGTGCGAGGATTCATTCTTTGTCATGATGAACCTTGGCGAGCTGTAGTTGATGGCTTTTAGCCTAGCTTCCAACCTTCTTTCTTCAAGGTAGTCAAGATCTAGCTTCCTTGACTCAGTGTTTGTTTCTTCATTGAAGTGGATGACTTTTGCTATAAGTAGGGCCATTTCTACTGGGGCCATGGCCTCGGTCCCATAAGTTATGGAAAACGGTGTCTCCTCCGCTGAACCCCAGATGTTCCCCGATAGCCCATAGAACGGCGGAAGCTCCTCGAGCCAAGCACCTTTTCGCTCAGCCTCTTTCGTATATAGGATTTGTTTGTTTCGCTCGCTTGGCCATTTCGGTGTGCTACCGAGGACTTCCAATGGCGACTTCCTCGCAACTAGTTTGAATCGTTGGAGAATTACGTGCCATGGTCCGACACACGATGGCTCTCAAGATCTATATCTCGCAACAAATGTCTCTGATGAAGTCGATGACCCTTGTTTGGTGATGCTTGCTAGGGCCTTGTTGATCCATTTCGAAAGTAGTCCATCGCTACTATTACAAATTTGTTCTTGCCCTTGCTAGAGGGAATGACCCAATCATATCAAGGCCCCACATTTCGAAGGCCACGCTACTACTTGGTTTGAGGTGCCGAATGTAGTCCTCTGGATGTTCATGAATTTTTGGTATTTGTCGATTTTCGAGCGTATACTTTGCTGCCGCTCCTCAACGTGGCCAGAGTACCCATGAAAGATGATCCCGCTCTGGGCGAAGTGTTCGAGCTCCCCTCGTGATACCCTCCATATACCTCCAAGAGTAGTCCTGTGTGAATTGTGGCGAACATACCTTAGAGTAGCTTTCTGAAAGATCGATATACAGTATATCCCCGATTATTGTGCATCCGTCCTTCTCGCCATGGCCCATCCTTACTCTTTTGTCACCTGTAATGCCTGGTCGATGTATTTTGATGTCATCGATCCAAAGATTCTCGTGGCCCGGCTCTATCATCATCATTTTTTCTTATCAATGGTCGAGGTGTCGAGGATTTCGATCCATGTTTTTGATGGAGCCCGAGCTCTTGTGGCTATTTTGGAGAGATAATCGCCTACATTTTCGGCCGTCCTATCCGCCTCCAATTCCCAAGATTCGACCTGTGAGGATGCTCGTGGCGAGCTCTCAGACTTGTCCAATGTCGGATGGTTGACCCCATATACTCCCTCCTTCATCGATTTAGCCTGGGAGTCGCCGAAGATCAAGATTTGTCTTTATTTCAATAGCCAACTCCGGCACCTCGCTTAGTGCTTTGTATTCGCCACATTATTCGATGCCGGAAAGTTCGGGCCGAGGG